>CAMZMU010000077.1:37008136-37608136 GCA_947311845.1 Poa pratensis | reverse complement strand
TAACCCGAGCAAAGAGCAACGGGTGCGGAGTGGCCGCCTTGGCATTGGATAGCGGCGGCACCGAGGAACATCCGCGGCGGAAGCTTTGAAAACCTCCTTAGGGCAACTCAACACACCCTTCGCAATGTCCCTATCACTGCTTGGACCAGACGACATAAAAATCAGACCCCAACGGGCGTATCCAAATAGATACTTTGTTCATGGACTTTCGTTTGGTTCCAAACCGGTCCCAAAATTGGGCTTGGTTTGAGACGATGTACACATATTCTACGTCCCTTCTTATGTCCTCCCTGACCAGTTTGTCAATCAGGCCGGACATTTTCCAACCTCTCTCTTAATTTCTTCTAGCTCGAATGTTGGGGATATCGCTTATCGGGAACTTATCGGTCGGCCCAAGATAAGTGATAAATCGGCCGGTTTATCGGCATATCGGCAGATTTATCTTATCGGTCAGACGCCGATAAGAGATAAATCGGATGATAAATCGGAATATCGGAAGATATCTTGAACAGTGAGCTCGATTACTCTCTCCCACCACCCCTTCCCCCGCCGCTTCCGCCATTAATTGTGGAGGCGCCGAACAACTCGTTCTCGCTGCTATCATTGTCTCAGTATCTTTCCGGCACCAGACGAGTCCCGGCAGCACAAGGAAAGGGCCGCAGCCACGCCGTGCATCTCGTCGTCGCCGCATCCATGTGATACCGAGCGCCTCGAGGTGAAATCGAGGGTGGTTGTGCCTCCATCTCCGGCCACGGCAGTTTTCCCTCGTCGGCTGTAGGACCGTACACGGCCTTGAGCTCCACCCACAATATTTAGGATTATCAAAATTTACATTATTATGGGAACTATGTCCTCACGAAATTAGATCATATTTGGATGACGTCCGGCCGAGTGTCCCCCACCCCATCTCTCTAGCTTCTCCATATGACTGATTGAGGGTCAACATCTTCACAAGTTATAGCCCTTCCTCTCTGATTCAGGGAGTCGCGGCTTGCAAGCAAGCGGAGGTCGCCGGCGAGCGCCTCTGCCTGTAGTTCTGTAGTTGGTAGCGGTAGTCATCCTGATCGGGACAGGTGGCTCCCAGCGGAACAAATGGGCCAATCCGTTTCAGCCCGTCACGGGACAAACGAGGTTAATTAGCGGGATCAACGGGATTAGCCTAGCGGGGGAGCTGCTTTATACCGCTCCTTAGCGGCGGTTCAGCCCCGCGCTGCCTACGTGTTTCCTTACGTGGGCCGGCCCAAGGCGCAGAATATGTTTAGCTGATGTTCCTCGGTTTCGTTCTTTCGTTATATTGTTTCTATTCCTGAAACTTTGCAGTGAGTTTCAACACATATTTTTTATTCTGAATATTTTCAAAATAAGTACCATTTAAAAATCTGACATTTTCAATTTGGAACCATTTTTAAATTTGATCAAATTAAAAAAATGGTTATACTGTACGGAAACGTTCCAGGAAAATTGAAAATGGTCCCAATTTTTAAATTTGGAATCATTTTCAAAATCGAACCATTTTAAAAAATGAACAACTTTCAAATTTGGAACCATTTTTAAATTTCGAACCATTTTAAATTTGGAACCATTTTTAAATTTGGAACCATTTTAAAAAATGAACAATTCTTTTATTTGGAACCATTTTTAAATTTGGAACCATTTTCAAAATGGAACCATTTTAAATTTGGAGCCATTTTAAATTCGGAACCATTTTTAAATGTGGAACCATTTTTAAAATGGAACAATTTTTTAATTTTGAACCATTTTAAAAAATGAACAATTTTTTAATTTGGAACCATTTTAAATTTCGACCCATTTTAAATTCGGCACCATTTTTAAATTTGGAACCATTTTCAAAATGGAACCATTTTAACTTTCGAACCATTTTCAAAAAATAACAATTTTCAAATTTGGAACAATTTTCAAATTTGTAACCATTTTAAATTTAGAACATTTGTTAAATTTGGAACCAATGAACCATTTTCAAAATATTTTAAAAAATGAACCATTTGTTAATCTGGAACCATTTTCCAAAAATGAACAATTTTCAAATTTAGAACCATTTTAAATTTAGAACCATTTTAAATTTGGAACCGTTTTTAAAAAATAAACAATTTTAAAATTTAGAAGCATTTTCAAAATGGAACTGTTTTCAAAAACAAGTTAAAAAAGAACGAAGAACAATAAGAAAAGAAAACAGAAAATGAAATAGAAACGAAAAAGAAAAACAGAAAAAGAAACGAGAAAGAAAAACAAAAAACAAAAAACAAACGAAAGAAAGAAAAAAGGGGAAGTTGCCCGCCATGCCGCTAACGGGCGACGTATAGGGTTTGCCGCCTAGCGGGATGGGACACGATATAGGTGCCTTGCCCGTCCCACTTGCAATCATACAGATAGTGAGTTTCCGATAGATTGATACATGGTGAGATCTGTGTGCTGTCACTGGAACATTTTTTTTGAACTGGACTGTCACTATTTTTTTCCGATGCAAAATAAGTGTCGTGGTTTGAAGTTATGGTTAGTTCAAAACTGCGACGCATGGAACAATTAGGTCCAGAAGAAGCATCCATAGCAGTCAGCCCAGAGTCATGTGCAGATCCAGAAGGTGGACAAGGTGTGCTGTGGCCCACCCTGGGATCTTGAGACGGCCCATATACCATGGCTTAAAACAAGGCCCAACTTTGTCTCCGACTACCGATCCAGGTTCAGTTCAGTTCGCGCAGTGACAGTTCTGACAGAGACGCCGCCGCGCCGCTCGCCGTCGCGCCCCTGCGCTTCCCCCCCCCCCCCCCCCCCCCCCCCCCCCCCCCCCCCGCGACGAGTCCGTCCTTATCCGCCTGGCCGCCTCCCTCGCCGTCCCCGGTTCACCTAACCCTAGCCGAGCGCGCAAAGCAGGCCCACCCCGGCGCCCCAGTGCCGCCGCGCCAGCGTCAGTCCGTTCCTCCCCGTCGCTCTCCGGCGGCGTGCAGCAGCGAGCAGGCGCTCCAACCAAATCCTCCAACTCTCCTCCGCACGCGTTCAAGGTCTAGACATGGCTGCTGCCAAGCCGGGGCGGCCGCCACGGCGCAGCGTCAGGAGGGTTCAGCGGAGGAGGGGGAGGAGCAGCGGCTGCGGGCGGCGCTGCGGCACCTGCAGGCGGAGGCCGGCGTGCTCGAGCGGCTCGTGTACAAGCACCGGAATCAGCACCGCGGCGCCGCCTACTTCCAGTACCTCATCAAGGTCAGGCTACTACCTTGAACTGTTGTTCCTCGTCCCCCGCCGCGTTCCGGCGAGTGGCTCTGGACTCTGCGCTGACGAGTATGTGGTTGTGCGCGCAGGTGAGGAGGGATCTGAAGCTGCTGCTCGGGTCCAATCTTGCGGAGGTCATCAGCGCCGCGTTCCCGGTCATCGCCTGCCGCAAGCCGGCCAACACCATTCTTGTTCCGAACAGGTTTGTCAGGCTTTGCATCCTAAAACAATATCTGTCACTTATTGCTGCATGATACACCGTCGCAGAAGTAATGTCCTTAAACAGTCCGTTCATCTTAGGAACATGTGGTCTTGTGATGATAATTTTTTGTGGTTTGATATTCATCATAGGAGGTGTACCAAAGAAAAGCTCGTTGCCTGCACTTTAAGTACATATTTCATTTGATTTTTTTTTTAGATGATGCTATTGTTTTATTTTTTCATCTAGTCGGGTTCTCGCTTAATGTTTTCTTTTATAGGCAGGGTAAGAAGAAGCCTGGTGCAAACCATAGCCACTATAAGAGGCTTTTGGGGGTTGCCCGCTTGCTATCCCAGGTGTGTTCTATTGTCTGTTGACATTGTTGCAGTTTGCAAACTATCTTATTGTAGCTGATACAAAGATTTTGGTCGAATGACAAATGCAATGTTGCAGTTGTTAGAGCGTAACTGTTTGTTCATTGTGTTTCGTTCAAGTAAATGAGTATGCAATATTGAAATTTAATTTCGGGAAGTTTACCAATATTGCCAGGTTGTTTTACTACTATTGTTAAGCTATGTTGGAATCAGTAACAAATTGTTGTGATAATCCTTGCATGTTCGGAAGGCCTCCAATGACTTTGTATTTAGTATAAACTCATTAGTTCTTTCAGATTGTATGTTACATGAAGCTCATTACCTGAGAAATCCTGAGGTGTGGACATTGGTTCACTGTATACAAAAGTATAAGAAAAAAAATCGAATCAAATTCATGGATTTACCACAACCTCGGTTGTGACTCCATAGATAAAAATAAAAAAATTATATCTTCGAGACCATTGAAAAAGGGCATTGAACGAGAAACAAATGGTTGAAGTAATTGAATAGGAGGATCACTATGACTGTAGCCCTTGGTAGAGTTGCTAGCAGGAGTAGCAGCGTGGGAGGAGTCCATGAAAGGATCAGCAGCGTGAGAGGAGTCCATGGAAGGGAAGTATTTAAGAGTCCATTAGGAAAGTATAGGATTAGGAAAGAGTCTGATTGTATAAGGTCTAGGTCTGATCGTATTAGTAGAGGTCAAGGGCCTGAACATCCGTCCATTATATAAGGTTGACATGTATCCACGTTGGAGACAAGCAAGAACAATCAATCTAATCTCCTTCCTAGTTATTCTCTCTTCACAACCTATGTCTACCCAATCTCTTGCAGCCACGCCATCTAGCTATCTTCTGCACGGTAGTTATCCCGTTGTGGATCTAAGACCACAACATCCTCATTTAGTTGCATGATATGTATTGCTGGAATAGTCTTTGTGTTTTACAGCTCATTTTGTGATCAGCTTCCAGACATGAAATCGCTAACTTAGTTTTCACTTCAAAAATTGAAGGAAAACACTAACGTTTTCTGAATTATGTGCAGATGGTTGAACCTGTCATGAAGGGAGCAGTGTATCCTTTTTCTTGTTTCGTTGTTTCTGTTGTTTTCTTATTCACAGAAATGAAATAAGGTGTACGCTCAAACACTTTACCATCTGTTTAATGTACCCAAAAAAAAAAAAATCTTAGTTACTCACGTAGCAACTTTTTTGAAGCAAACTTTCACAATTTGGTTGCTAGATATACAAAGTTCCTTAACCCATACTACAGTCAGATCACATTTTTGCTTGCTAGATCATTTTTCATAGAGCTTTGTACTGCAGTGTTGGCTTTGCTTGCGCGAGTGAGGGTCCTGATCCAACAGGTGAGGGACATAGTCTACACGCATGGTTACAAATGATTTTATCAAACAAATTCAAATAATAAACCACGTACATTTATTTATACAGCAACTAAGTTGGAAGTCAAACTGTAATATGTATTATTCTTGGAACCTAAGAAATATCAACTTGGAACTGTATGTCTCACCTTCTTTGTCTGTTTACTGCGAAGATTTTGCTGAAGACACTGACCCTCTGCTACTGTGTTCACAGATGTTGCTTGATGTTGTATCAGTTTATAATAAGGTTACTGATCTTACGGATAAGAAGCAGGCTGTCAAGATCACTATTGATAAAGTGCAGGTGTGTTTTGCTTCCACACTAGCAACCTTTTATCTTTGTCGATCATTAAAAAGCTGTACTACTACTACCTAAGATCATGTTTTTACACAAAATGGAGTGGCTGGAACTTGTAGTATTCTCACTTCATAACTCCCTTTTTTATTGTCTTTTCGTTTCCACAGGCTTTCAGAGAGTACTACCCCTCGAGCAACGATCCCAGTATTATTCTGGAGTGTGTATGGGTGAAAGATAAATTTGTTTTGCACGAAAGGACAAAAGCTAGCTGTCAGAAAACCCAAGATGATGATCACAGGTCATGTTCTCCAGATTCATCAATCCAGTATGAGACCCTTGGGCCCGTTAGTGAAGGTTGGGACACTTTATCTTCTCTCATTCATGATATATAAGAAACATTGTGAGTTCTCTGTCACATTTTCTGCAATACTTGTACATGACTGCCTACTGACACTAAAACAATCACATGCAATTGTATGCTAAAGGCATGCATATGGATAATTGTTTTCTGTTGAGTAATTTGAAATGAGTATATAATATGTATTGTCAGTAAATAGTATAAAATGATATTAAATGAATATGAATAGACGTGAAGCACCTTGGTGGCGTTATTAAATTATTGGAGCATACCTCCAACTGATTATGGTAGATGACATTTGACAAAGCACTCAAGAGTACGCATTTGAGATATTTAATTTACCAGTGAACTACTGCTGGCTATTTAGCATGATATTTTGGTATAATAGCCATATCTTGATATGCCAGATAACCGGACTGACTGTTTGTTGCAATGCTACCATTTGTTAGCCTAGCTGAATGATAGTTGAGACCGTGCTTACAGAAAGAACATACTCTGTAATTGTAACTACGATTTGACTTAGGATTAGTTCCCTCTAAAATTTAGGACATCTATTAGGATGCATACTCCAATTAGAAATTGAAATAAAGTGCATGTTTGTTCTGTGTAACCAAACCAAAATGCTATATGTTTCGTCATCAATTGTTTGTTATGTTATCTAATAGAATTAAATGCTTGTTTATTTATGCTTCTATCGTGTCATACTCTAAAAAGGTCCTTATAAGCTCTAATGCTGCACTCTTGACATACCAGAGATAGAAAACATTGATGGGTTGAACTCTCAAGCCAAGCAACATCATGCTTCTCTGGCAGACCAACAAGATAAAGCCATCCATTGCGGTGATGCTGGAGATTCTCATAGCAGGAGGCAATTACCAAATGAAGACTCTACGAGTTCTCTTCCTGCCCCACACCCTGTGCCTGTGCATTTGACTCCACGCACGGATGTGAAGCCTGACACGAGGAAGAGAGTGGCGTTCATCGCAGTGGGGAAAACAAAAGTTACCGTGACACGACCTGAAACAACATCATCGGAAGTAATCAAGAAGCAAAGAGTCGAAGCGATTCCACACACCACTGCAGATCCTGCTTTGTAACTTGGAAAGAACAACAGATAATGATAAAGCGAATAAGGGGCTATCTGTAACTTAGTAGATCATTGTTTAGTTGAAAGCAATTTTTTGACAGTAACCATGGGGCACAGTACATAATCCAGATAATTGATGGTTCAGGTTTAGGGCAAGAAGCTAAATGTCTCATGGCCTAAGTATCACTGTAGCACATTTTTCTTTTTGCAATCGTTAGTCCTCCAGTCCAAGTAGAACAGGAAGAATGTATTTATATCCTAGTGCCCACGGAGCTAGGATTCATTGCCCGAGCTAAACATAGTGTGTGCGTTGCTGCTGGAGCAGGGAAGCCTTTGCATCGAGAGACGATCTGCAGTATGATGCAGCCGCTTGTCTCGCGTCAGTTGATGGTGCTTTTAGGCTGGCGCAGACCATGCGCTATCCTTGAGCCCGAGCAATGGTGTTCAGTATAATCCATCAGTTATTGGAGTAATAGTGAAGGGAGATAGGAGTTGCGCATGTTTCGAGCGATTGTTCTGTGTAGTATACATATATTCAGTGTTGTTTGGTACAGTAAATCTAGAAGCAAGTTTTATGCTAGATATGCTCAGTACCTTGTAGACTGCATTATTTTAACTTCTTTGTCCGGAAGTTCGTCAGAATGATGAACTCAAGACCGGGATGACAAAAAAGAAACCATGGTGAACCAAGTTCCTCTTCTATCTTGAAATCCACTTCCTCTATAAAAGCACTACACATCGACATAATACAAATAAAAATCTACGAACATCTCAAATGTAGCATCATTGGACTGAAACATTACCATTTACTTAGGTAATGCACGGGATGGTCAAAAACCTTCCCTGTTTTGTCAGAAGTTCACCACACGACCAACATGATGCCCCTCTAGCACTTTTCTACTTGCCCCACTTTCACCATGCGAAGTTGTGGGTGAATATCACGACCAGCATCACTTGGGTATGAGAAGAAAACGTGGTTCAAAATGTGGAAAACTAACTTCCAGTATCTGAATGCATTGGCGAGCTAGTTCCAAATACCTGATACAAACATCTCATTAAAAAAAGCACTCCCGCCGATCCCAATTAAGTGTCGCAAGTTGTACAAGAAATTGTGCGTGTGTAGTTCGTTTCCCACGTCATCAGATAGTTTCAATGAAAGTTTAGGAAGTCTAACTAGATTCGTTCAGGCATGCGTAAGTGAAATCTCAATCACAAGACACCAATCTTGCCACTAGAAATGGTTTAAGCCTTTTCCAATCGACTACCAACTTTAAATCAAAGTTAAGACCAATTTTCCATTAATTGACAGTAGATTTAATTATATATCCACTATTTGAATTATAAAAAGGAGACAAAAATTACTAACTTGTGGGACATATTATATTTTGAAGTCAGCTGAGGGTGAAAGAATGTTTGATACAATGAATGTCGATCCATTGTCTATTGTTTTAAAGGTAAGAGGATAAAAATAAACATGCCGCAAAAATTGGAAGGGCCAAAAGTGGAACTTTCTTATTCAGGAAAGTTGCAATGAGTGCATGGAAAATTATTCTCCACTATCTCCACTACTTATAAAAGAGCCAACATTATCTTTCCTATGTCCACCAAACAAAACGTACACAGGTCAACCAGCACCCTCAGATCGTACTCCCTTCAACAAATCTAACGGATCATATTGATTTAATCATCTCACAATCAACTCAATGGTCTGGATGCATCCTGTCGACCAGGCAGAACATGTCCTGCCAATCCTTTTTCTGCCGCGCGTCCCCCGCTCGCGCATCATGTTAATTTGGAAAACAATCGCGCAATCAGCGACCGATTGATTTAGAAACGCCTCCTGCCATCCTCGACTTCCCGATTCCCCCGATCCCGTTCACCACAGGAATCCCCTCCTCCCGAATATCTCTTCCGCTCAGGTGATAAGGGGCGGCGAGCAGCAGCGAGCGGCGAGTCAATGGAAACGACACAATCCATCCTCGCGGCCTTCTCCGCCGCTGCGCTATACGCTGGCGGGGCACCTTCTAATCCACGCGCTCCAATCTCTGTCGCCGCTGCCCGGTCGTTTGCCGCCGTTGTTGCAGCCCTGTCCTCCGCCGCCGTCGTTGCAACCCTCTCTGCCGCTACCCTCTCTCCTGCTCCAAGCGCTCCAATCGCCGTCGCCGCAGCCCCGTCGTTTGCCGCCGCCGTCGCAGCCTGTTCTCCGCCGCCACCTGGCCACGCGCCTCCTGGTCGACGGCGACCTCGACCGCTCGCGGTCGGCGTGGATCCGGCCGTGGCTGAGATTTACCTGGCCGGCCAGAAGATCTCGCCGCTCCGCCTCTCCATATCCGCTGCTGGAGCAAGGTATGGCTGTGTGTTGGCGACACCACACCTAAGGCTCGCTTCTCTGCTGCCTTCGCTCAGACGTGAAATAATTTCAGGTTGGGTCTTGATCCGTGCACTGTAACACGACTCCAGAGGCCGCCACATGTGGTGGAACGAGGCCTACCCCTCCCCTTCTATTGTATGGCATGAAGTACATGCACTCTAGATGTTTGAAATTTTTCCTGAAAGGAGGACTTCTCATGTTGCTTTGTTGATCCCGTCTGTCATTAGTCTAAGATGAGATACTATACATTTGTATCTGAAATGAAACAACTAGGTGGAGGTGGAGAAGATGGTTTGATGTGAAAGAACAAATTGTGCTGATGAAGGATGGATTGAGCATGAGTGCTTTCTTCGTGGGCATTAAGAAAGAGAGATGAAGTTTACAAGTCTACTGATGTTCTGAATTTATATTGCTGTTTTTTAAATCATGGTACAACCCAAATTTTAATGCATTCCTTTTTTATATTTTCATCTCAATGTTCTTGATCTGTTGTATAAATACTGATGTTTCAAGTGTGTAGATATCCTGATTTACCAGAAGTACAAATTAGAACATCAATCCTTCAAATGTTGAGCAGCTAGCTACTGCCTCCGTATCTCTACCAACTCTCCAAGCTACAACCGTTTACTCATTAAGAGCCTTCCAAGGTATATAAGAATTGCTTTTGTCTGAAATCATTTTGTTACGTACTTTTTGTGCAGGACGCACACCACCGAGGTCTTCAGAATTCAGTCAATCACCGGATTTGAGCAGTCTATATAAGCTACCGGATATGTGCAAAATGTGAATATTTCCCTACTTTCTGTGAAAACTACACGGTATTAGTTTCCTGCCAAAATAGCATGCATGCTAAAAGTTCCTCTTAGTCAGAGTGAAGTGGGAAACAAAACTGAAGATCATCATTACCATTATATTATTCCAGTTTGGAATAGAACATGGTTATCGCTCAATGTATCATTATCCCTAGAAGCATGTGAGAATATAGCATACCGAGGTGTGTAGCTCTGCCTCCCACTTATTATCTTCAGCAGTTAATACATTTGACACTTTCGTGTGATTTGTAAATAGTTTCATTAATTAGTTTGATTTTCTCTGAGACTATTTCTTGATTGGGATTTTCTCACAGATTGGTACAATTGGATTTATTTGGGAAGCTGACTTCTTCCTGGCCGTGATAAGGTGAGTATTGTAGCCTTTGTCATACAAATTTGGAACATTATGCTGAATGTGCTTACACATTAGAGATACTTCTTCGATATATCATTTAACAATTAACATGTTAAGTTTCTCCGGTTAGCTATCAATCTTATATGAATTCCAAATATAAAAAAGTGCCTGTAAATAAGTAGTTCATTATTTTATAACAAATAATAAGCCTACAACAGATTTACCTGCTTGATATAGTTGTAACATTTTTCACTCACCAATTTCAAGAACCAATTTAATTTTTGAAAGCCAAAATATGTACAGTTTTGTTTTACTTTCGGGATATATAAGATTGAAAATATTAGTCAGTGAAACATGCATGTATAAATGTTAAGGCTATACTAAACTTGAACTGTTACCCACCAACTATACATTGTGCAATATTGATCCTGAAGTTTCCATGAGATTTTGATCAAATTGTAATTTCGGGGATCTGTCAGTTATACCGTCAGCTAAATGCTTCATATCCGTTGAGTCCCCATGCTGCACGACTGATATGTTGTCATTCAGTGAGTTGTTGGCTTGTTGCCACTAAGTAATATATCCTCATAAGAGGTGGAGAGTATTTATTCTGAGAATGGAGCAAGAATTAGATTTACCTTTCACGGCAGAAAATTATCTTGGAATTTTACGACAATTCCAAGATACGTGACAATGATCTATGATTACGGCAATATAATACTACTTAGGACAATGTTCTATAATTACGACAGTACAATGCTACTTCATCTATCACTTTAAACAACACTTTGGTGAACGCGTTTGTTTCATATGAATTTTGAGGTATTAAACATGTCTGATTGATTCTGCCGGATGTTGCTCGCTGTCTAATTTTTTTAGATTTAACGATATTTCATCATACTACAGTAGTATTACTACTTCAGAAAATAGAAAGAATAATGTGTTCACAAAATTTAGTTGCTACTAGTACATATGAAAGTTTTCAAAATATGGGATAACCGACACTGATGTCGGCACCATTATGGACTAGCTCCTTTGGGCCACATGTATTTCCCACTTCATATGCGCTCTGCACCCTGCAAATACTTTTCTTTGCATGATATTGTTTATAATGATACAAGAATCTAATCTTGTGTCGTGTAACCGAGATCAATTTTTATTGTATTATTTTGTGTCAACTGTTTGAAGTTGTTTCTAGTTTTAACACATATGTGCAATTAAATAAATAAATCGCACATGAAAATTTCCAAGAAATAACATCTTTACCGTTGTTTTTGAATCATATTGAAAAATGGGATGTTGAATGCCACTCAATATCAAATTTGGTGTTCTGAGTTGGAGCCTTAAAAAAGCTCTCATTTCCATATACAGTTGTCTCATGTGTAGGAAAATCTTAATTCAACAAAGAAATAAATTGTTCTTCATTGTTAGGTGTTTATGATGAGATCCTATATGCTCCAGAATGGCGAATTCCTCCAGTGGTTCCCGACTAATCCCACTTAGTGCATAACAAAGCAAGTGGATCAAGACCAAGTCAATAAAAGGCCCAAGTTTCTACCATGCTCAACAAATTAAGATCAATGAGAACTGAGAAGGCAAAATATGAAGTCAAGAGAGGCCCAAAGTGAAGAAAGGCCCCAAGAGGGAAGAGAGGATTTGGTCCATCATGAACTATGGACTCATCCTCCTCCTTAGTCCACCATAGACTACGTGAACCATTCTTTACTCAAATACCCTCCCACCTATCACTCATCAAGGGCACCCTTTGTCTTTTACCAAGTCCATCAAACCTATAAAAGGACCCCCAAGGACATGACAACATTCATTCTCACTTGAATCAAAGCAAGGAGAGGGCACTAGAGCTCCAAGAATTGTTCGTGGAGCTCTATGGTCGAGTCCGAGTCTCGCATGACTCATCGACGTCGAGAAAGAGAAGTTTGGATTTGTCCTTGAGGAGTCTCGCTCGACTCGAGCGTTTGATCAAGCCCCCCTCGTTGCGACCGAACATATTCAAAAATATCATGGTGTCAACTTTGTAAGTGTACAATGACCTTCAACATAATGTCGTCACACACCTCTACTACACTTGTTGTGACGACGTTGCTAACCACACCCGTTAATCACCAGTTGTTTCATAACAACAAAACCATGTATCCTCATGATTGCATTTTCTTTTTTTCCATGCATATTAATACCTAATTATCATTTTCCTTTATATTTACAGATTATTCACCCATGAAGACGTTGGAGCGTGGAAATGATTTTTTTACGGGAAAATTTCCGATCTATTCATCTATTGTCAAGGTAGTACAAGGAACACAAGAAATAATAAAAATTACATCCAGATCCGTAAACCACCTAGCGACAACTACAAGTTGACCATGTGAAACGCATGTCTAAGAGGGGAAGTTGAATGAGAAAAATCTTTTTGATGGTTTTTCAAAGACAGAAGCTTCAATACATCTAAATTTGGCATTATTGACATTAGAGGAAGGCACATGAGGTTACTAACTCGAAGAAGTTGCTTTATTCATTGATTTGTTTTATGATTCAAAAAATATAGCGGAAATTAAAATAAATCAAATGTCCATGAAAAGCTTCAAGAAATTACATGTTTATCGTGTTGCCGAATCATATTAGACAAGCAAGATGTTAAGTGATCTTAATACGTGTTTTGAGCTGGTGCCCTTAACAAAATTTGATCTCCTTCTACCGTTATATCTCATAAAAAAAACTTAATTTGATAAATCTTGTTAATCAGTTGAATATGATGAGATCCTACCTATCCTTTTTAATGCATTTTCTCCGATTTCACACAAATTAGTATAAAATTTTATTTGTTTCCTTCTTTATATTCATAGATATAGTCATATATTCACCGATGAACTGTATATATGGACGTGTATTTAGGTAAATCTACCGTTATCTTTTCACTAGAAAAATCTTAGTTTCACATTGAATTGTCTTCCTTTTCTTAAGGTGGATATGATGAGATCCTATCTATCCTCATTGACACATTCTCTCCATTTTCACATAAACTATATACAATTGATATGTTTCCTTCTTTATCTTCACAGATACAACAATGCACAAGATACATATGTTCACCGATGTGCTGTATATGGATGTCATCTTGGTAAATCTCAAATACATATCTTCACAGATACAATAATGCACGAGATATAAATCTTAATTTCGCGGAAAAATATTTTTTCTTCTTAATTAGTTGGATACGTTGAGATCATTTCTATCTTCATTAATGCATTTTCTCCATTTTCACACAAATTAATATAAAATTGATGTGTTTCCTTCTTTATTTTCACAAATACAATCATGCACGAGATATGTTCACCGATGAGCTGTATATATGGACGTGTATCTTTGTAAATCTCTAATAAATACTTTGTTTTTGGCAAAGCACATGGAAAATGTGGCTATAGTAGATTCTACAAGAAAACATATATTTTGGCATATACTAATAACCTATTACATATCCGACCTTCCCAACGTTTTCCTACCCTAGCCGCGCCGCCGGAGGCGACTAGGAAGCGGCCCTTGTTCCACCAAACTCCACCGGCGGAAGAGCTGGGCCCCTCTCTTTCCGCTTGCCGCTCCGGCGGTAGGAGGGAGGGGGACCCCCGTTTTTGTGTGGTAGTTAGGGTTAGGAAGGTTCTGGCATGGTGCGTCGTTGGGGTGGTGGGAGCGGCGCCCGGGCAAATAAATCTGCCTCAACTCTACTCCCACACCGGCGTTGTCCTTCATGGCGGCGTCTCGGAGTTGGTGGCATTGTGTGCTTGCCGATCTTTCAGATCGGTGGCTGTAGGATTCATGGATGGTGTCGGCGAGGCGGCGGCGGCGACTCCATCAGATGGGTTTTTCCTCCTGTTCTTCCCCGTTGCTGCGGCGTTGTCTCCGCGCCACGGTGGAGCAGAGAGGATTCGTCCAGAGTACGTGCAGACGGTGGTCTGCACTGGTGACAGCTGAAGATGGTGCACCTTGTGTGGGTTCGTGGTTGGAGGCTGACGGTTCTGGTTCCCTATTCCGACGTCGTCGTGCGGGGTGCCAGTGCTGAAGTTCGATGGCGTGTCCGGGGTCGTGCTGCCCCGGTCTGATTCTTTCAACGACAATGGTTTGTGCTATGGCAAACTATTTTGGAGGTCCGAAAAGCTGATGATTAGCGATGGACCCGCGTCGAGCTCGGGTGAAGAGGTGATCTATCTATTTTTTCTTTGGTGGCTGCTACGGTGGTGCCAAAGAAGATGGATAGGCGTTGGTTTGTCACATAGGTTTATCCTATCTTTTCAGATCTGTAAGATCGATGTATACGTACTTTGTTCTCGTCTTTTATTTATCAATGAGAATCGTATTACCATGAAAAAAAATAACATATTACATATGATTTGCCCTTAATCAATGGCCTGCCATGATACACATGGAATAACTTCTATCCATACAGCCAGCTAGCCCACCAACGAAACCATGAACATAAACCCCAAATTCTCTTGCTCTGCTCTAGCCCCACCATTCACACTCCCCTTACCCCTCTCACCTCCAATCCGCTTGCCACCAACACCAAGCACTGCTATACACCCCGCTCGGTGTCGGACGGCGCCAGGAGCATGGGGATGTTTGAGGGCGACGTGCTCCTGGGATGCGTTTCTCCCACTCAGAAGGCCATCATCTTGTTATAAACGATAACAAAGAAACGACAAAGAACGGAAAGATCAAATCAACGGGGACACAAGATTTAACGTGGAAAACCCCTTCAACAATGAAGGAGAAAAAACCACGGGCGCCAGCCAGCAATACTTCACTATATCGGGTGAGGTTATAAACACCGGGGATTTACAACGTGCGACTTATCCCAACCGGCGGCTTACAAGAGGTATATATGGTGGCATAAAACCCTAAGTTGGCTGCGGTCCAACTCGAAAACGATCCGTACCGTACCCGGTGCTCTCCTCGTCACAAGTTGGCCTTTATCAGTATCTATAAATTTGGATCATCACAAAATAACACATCTCACATGGAGCTCCACCACCATGCTGTGTGTTTCCAAGCAACAAAATCCAGATCAGCCGCCGATCACCGGCAACACATGTGCTCACTGATGCCTGTGCTGCTGGTGATCAGTGCCTCCTCTTGGTGCTGCAAGCTCCGGGCAAAGACCATCCCAGATCCCTCCCGGTAGCCTGCACTCCAACTACTAGAACCAACACATGGTATATACATAGTAACATTTTGTCTAGTTGTACACCATGCGTTGTGCATACAAAAGTCAAAATAAAAGATCTCTCCTAGTGATATAATTAAAAGATACTCTCTCCATTATTAAATATAAGATGTTTTAAGTGTTTCACATGTTGACTGGATGCAGACTGAAATGAGTGAACATACACACTAAAATATGTCTAAACTTAAACATCTTAAAGTTAGAAACGGAGAGAGTACATATGGAGGACTAGAGAAAATGGTAGTACCTCCGTTCCCAAATATAGTACTATATATACCATGTGTCGGTTCTAATAGTTGGAGTGTAGACTGCCCATGAGGGATCTGGGACGGAGATCAAGCGCCTTTGTCCGGAGCTTGCTGCACATGAAGTAGGCAATGATCACCTACATCGCGGCCAGCGGTGGGCACTTATCCCTCTCGCAACCGACGGCTGATCTGGATCTTCTTGCTTAGGAACAAAGGGTGGTGGTGGCGTTTCATGCCAAATGATGGGCTTATAGGTGGGAGTAATATATCCAAGTAGCCGAGGAGTATGTCGCCCTTAGATACAGATATGCATGCTCCTGGTCCTGGCGGCGCCGTTGAGTGGGTTTTCCGTCGCCGTGCTTGGTAGTGGTGGCCAGAGATTGGAAGGTTGAGAGAGGAGAGGGGAGTGTGAACTAAGGGCTAGAGCAGAGCGAGAGACGTTGTGGTTTGTGGTCATGTTTTTTTGGTGGGCTGGCTGGGTGGATGTTATTCCATGCGAGGCATGGTTGTTAAGTGATTAAGTGTGCATTATATGTACTCTCTCCGTCCCAAAATAAGTGTCTCAAAGTTATCCAAAAGTGAATGTATCTATACTTATTTCATGTCTAAATACATCTACTTTTTGACAAATCTAAGACAATTATTTTGGGACGGAGGGAGTATTATGTTATTACTATAAGCAAAAATACCTGCTTTTTAGAGAACCTCTTCTATCCTACTCCCTCCGTATCAAAATATAAGATTCTCTAACTAGCTAGTAAACACATATATCTAGACATGTTTTAGTGCAAGATTCATGTGAACCTTGCACTAAAACATGTCTAGATACATGTGTGTACTAGCTAGCTATAGAGTTTTATATTTTGATACAGAGGAAGTAATTTCCATGTGGCTCTTTCCATAAAGCGTGGATATATTGAAGATTTACATAGATACACGTCCATATATACAATTCATGAGTTAAAAATGTGTCGATGATATATGGGGCCGACCCATATCATGACGTCTAAGGTCACCGGGCTCATTTTGGAGTTCCACCGACCTAACCTTCCTTGCTACATCCGGTAAATGAAGATACAGTATGTCACACAACAAGATATGCAATATTTCATGAAGACTTGACGTACAAGACATGGAGCTCAGCCCGTACGCTAAGAAGACTCCAACGACCTACACCTATATAAAGGAGAAGATCAGGATGGAAAAAGGTACTCCCTTCGTTCACATTTATAAGGCACACTACATATCATTTCTATTTTGGCCACATACATACTAAAATGAGTGAATCTATATTCAAAAAAAGTCTAGATTCATTCATTTTAGTATGTATATGGGATATATATAGTGTGCCTTATAAAAGTGAACGGAGGAAGTACCGAACATCCGAAAGAACCAAGACACACCTATCCAGCATCACAATCCACCATATGCCCATAAACCATAGATTGATCATCTCGTCGAGTTTCATGTATAACTCGTCGAGATCCTTCCATTGCAACCTTGTACTCGTGATTTCCGTATCAATGAGGTCCAATGGTAGGAGTAAAGTTTCTCTCATCTGGAGAGGCCCAAACCTGGGTAAAATACATGTCTATCCATTAAGTGTCGGCATGAGCCATATAACCTAACAAATAAATGCACTTATGATCTTTCCGAAATTTGGTTGCGGAAGTACCAAACACTATTCTTTGACAATATGTATCTCGGGCAAGATTGTATATGTGAAGATAAAGAAGGAAACCCATTAATGTTGTATTAAAAGTGTGAAGACTAAGAAAATGCATTAATGAGGATAGATATGATCTCATTGTATCCAGATAGTTTAAAAGAATTTTTTTTCTCTATGAACTTGAGATTTTTCTAGCGAAAAGACAATGCTAGAAGGAGATGCAATTTTTTAGGGCCCCAACACAAACCATATTGAGCATCACTTAACATCCCAACTCTTTAGTATGATTCGGAAACGCGATATAAAATGGGATTTGCTGAAGTTTCTATGCATGTTTGATTTTTAATTTCTAGCATGTGTTTCAAACTATAACAAAAAATTGATGAATACATCAAATGCGCGTAATTCAAAGTAAACCAATCTCAGTTATGATTAACCACCCCCAACACAATTCGTCGTTCATTCTTGGAGGTACTAACCTCATTTGCCGACAATAATGTCGATTTTATATGCAATGAAGCCTCTCTCCTAAAAAAAAGTCCCGTTTTTGCTCATTGAAATTCCCCTCTTAGTTGGGCAAACCCCACATTAGAACATATTGATTAGCCTTTCTTTAACCTCTCCTACAATAACTTGTTCCCGAATTCATCACTCCCAAGGTGAAATGCTAGAGATCGATGGGAGCTAGAAGATCGATGTGAGAGTGAGACCAAGAGATATCGATGTGTTTTTTCATTATTGCCAAATCTGGCCTTGTTGGAAAGCTCATGTCCGCCCCGTGCACCCAGGTTCTTGGTGGGCCTCTTGGCATGTCGTGCACTGGGCTATCCCTGTGATGATTATTTTCATGGGAGGAATCATAAGTAAGTCTCAGTATGTGACGCGACTTACCACATACAAATTTGTGTCGACCTTGGTCGAACTAAAATTACTTGACATCATATTTATTACTTGACAAACCGAAAGGTATGTCGGCGCCATTGAGTTTGGCTTCAAAGCATACCACGCTTTGGAGGGGGAGTCTCTCGGCACTATCTACTATGGCACTGACCCTAGGTGTTAGATTCCAAACTAATTTCTTTGGGCAAAATTGTAGAATATTTAGAAGAAGGCCAAATTTGGCAATATATAAAAGAAAGAGAAAAACACAGGTTTAGTACATGCACTTAGAATATTTGGTTTGGTCATGAAGTCAGAACTTGAAAAGTGGGTCAATAAGTTGCCACACGCGAGTGTTTTGATCACTCCGTGACGGAACGTGACGGAACGGCGGCCGTCACGGAGTGACCAAAACACGCGCGCATGACAACTTTCTGACCTGTTTTTCACGTTTCGCAACTTCGTGACCAAACGACACATTCTCGACGTTTATATGCTAAATCTGCGTTTTTCTCTAAAAGAAAATACATATATGTCTAGCTAGCTAGCTACTCTTGGTCTCACATCTACGCTGGATATAACAAATCCACGAGCTAGCTCAATAGTGTCCCTTCGGCATAAGTTATGAATATAAAGTACCACACCGCACACGGAGTGACCAAAACACGCGCGCATGACAACTTTCTAACATGTTTTTCATGTTCCGCAACTTCGTGACCAAATGACACTTTCTCGACGTTTATATGCTAAATCTGCGTTTTTCTCTAAAAGAAAATACAAATATGTCTAGCTAGCTAGCTACTCTTGGTCTTACATCTACGCTGGATATAACAAATCCACGAGCTAGCTCAATAGTGTCCCTTCGGCATAAGTTATGAATATAAAGTACCACACCGCATAAGTTATGAATATTTTAAAATGTGAAAAAACTGCAAAAAAACGTTGGGGCACAGATCTTAACTTTCTTCGTGTTCAATAAAGTTGTTTCACAAAAATCTGTTTTTCTTCTGGTCAATGTAAAAAAGAAACAAATTTGTGCTAAAATAAGTCTTTTCACGAGACTTTTTTTTGTCTTTTTAGACGGTGCATAAAATATATCTTTTTTGCGAAACGACTTTGTGAACACATAAGATGTGAAAATCTATTAGTGAAATTTTACTTTGATTGTTTTTACAATCCGAAATGTGTTTTTCAAATACAGGGTTGCATATGCATCAGCGAGTCAAAGCGGATTTCACGTATTCATAGTCCAATATTATATAGATTTCGAAATAAAGTATCCCGGATTCAAAAATCGCGTCGATGCGTAATTTTCAACTTCTAACCAAGTTTCGGTTCAAAATCGAATGCATCGATGCGTAATTTTCAACTTCGAACCAAATTATGAACTGACGAATCAATAAACGTGTTAGTTTGCTAGCTGTCCGGAATATATGATATGGATGATATATACTCCCCTGCTGACGAATCAAATACGGATATATCTATATACTAAAAAATATCTAGATACATCTATGTTTAGACAAATCAGTGTCAAGTATTTTGAAACAGAGGGAGCAGTAAGCTTTGTATGGCTGCTAATGGCGTCCATCGACGTATGGACGCGGTTGCACGTACGCATCCCTGGAATCTTGAATCATCCGTATGAGCTACCAACATGCATCATTGGTGGTCCTCGAGACGACAGACACAACTCGCGTCTAGCACGCGCGCGCACGACGGCCGGCCGGCCATCGACGGACTGGCTCTCCGGTCTCCATCTCCCCTGCTTTCTTTCAGTTTCAGGTAAGTGTACCTCCGTGGCAAAAAAACAGTAAGCGAAAGAGACTGATCGACCGAGATAGGCTGCAAGGAAGAAAAGTCATCATCAGTGAGAAGAAAAGGCAAACAGGAACGCACGTGGTTAAGCTTCCACCACATAAATCTCCTGGCCACCGCTGTCCGATCGATGTACAGTTAAGGTGGGCCACTGCCATGTGTTCATGTTGGCCACAAACGGATGGTAGCTACTCCTGTACAGATACAAACAAGGACATGTTTCACTCCGGCCCAAGCCGATCCGGACTGCTAGCTCCGGTCATTAGTGTTTTCACTAGAGATTATTACACGTCCTTTTGGATGTCGTTCGCTCCAATATGACGTACGCTCAAACGTCATCATGCATAAATGATTGTATAATACTAAGATATAAGTGGATACAAGCATGCACCCACGTCTATCAAGGAAATGTTTTGGCATGGAGATGAGCAAACATCTTAACCGAGTGGATCTGGTTCTTAATTTGTTTCTCCTAAGTCTATGTACTACAATGCAAGGTATTTCTCTAAGCACCTATATAAGCACTATGCTTTGTGCATGCACTAGTACAGAAAAGCTAATTGGCAACGTGCGACTTTTCCACATAGCAACGTGTGGTCACACGTTGCCGGTATCACGCTGCTGCTATTTTTACTGGCAACGTGTTCTGTCTGCATGTTGCGGGCTGTATACAGATTGGCAACGTGTATCTAATAAACGCGTTGCCAGTACCATTTTACACTGGCAACGTTTCCCTTGCTTGCACGCTGCTAGTTGTTTATTTTGAATTATTATTATTCCGATTTATTTTATTTTTTGTTTCCATATTTCATTCGAAGTACAGTAGAAGGGAACATAATGTATGGTATGCATACAAAGTCTCGAATACAGA
The DNA here is from genome assembly GCA_947311845.1 of Poa pratensis. Classification (NCBI taxonomy): domain Eukaryota; kingdom Viridiplantae; phylum Streptophyta; class Magnoliopsida; order Poales; family Poaceae; genus Poa; species Poa pratensis. The sequence continues at coordinate 37,586,965 of CAMZMU010000077.1, read as the reverse complement.
ATATATATATAGGGTCATGCACACTATTTTAATTAACATATTTGTACAATAATAGCTAGTCACATATTGATTGCAACTGAACAAGTCAAAAGGTTTCTAATTAACATAATGGAACTCTCCTTTCTTCCTGACACATTCACCAATCAAAAATCCGGCCATATCATCGATCATCTTTACTAGTGTGCTCTTCGGCAATTCGTTTTAGCCGATTCGCGGATGCTGCGTAGAAGAAGTCATGATCAAAACCGGGACAAAATCAGAAGAATATTCTCAGTTAATTGAAAAAATGTTTTGCATACCACATATTTTGGCTTAGGGTCAATAACTCTGCTAATCATGATTTCCGTATGTTCGAACACAGATTGGTCTCAGCAGGCTGCTGGTGGCACTGAGACATATATATTACTTAGAAATAACCATATTACACATAAAACAGATAACATGCATGCATATCTACAAGTGCTAGTGGAAACTAACCGGATGTCGAAGGTGATTGGTAAGCTTTGTATAGTTCCCTTTTGCATTTCCTTCTCTTTTGATAAATTCTTCGAATGCACTACAAAATATGGATGCAATAAATCAAACTATATCATATTTCGCATTACAAAACAAAGAGTGTATCTTGATCAGAATCATTTACATTATGCAGATGTAAGTATCAACTGACCTATCAATAAGCTCCACTATGTACCCAAAATTTTCATTCTTACTAAGATAAGAATCCAAATAGTAGACATGGTCATCCAGTAGTGAGATAGCAATAAGAATCCAGTGAAAACGACAAGTAGTTGTAATCAGTTGGGTGAACTTAATCAAATATGTAAACGAAGATGCGGAAATAACTTACTCCTTATTAAAAGATCATATGATTAACTCCTTATCTTTGCTCTTCGCCATCACATTGATGATGTAATCCTTCACAATCTTCGTGGAAGAATTAAGGATAGACTGTTGCGAAGCAAGGTGGGGGTCAACAAGGGCTACTGCATAAGAGTATTCCCGGGCGCGAACATAATTGTACCTACATATATATAAACATAAATGGTTAAAAAAACATGTATAGATATGGTATCCTACATGCATTGACGCTTTGATTCTTAAATACTCACAGTGTAAAACATCTCACTATGCTGGCGTCTAATGCTCTGAAGTTCAGCATGTCAAACAAGTCGTCCCAGTTGACTGTGAAGAGGCCGGATTGATCGTGGTAGAAGATTTCAGGTTTGAAACTAACCACGATTCCCGATGTTTGCTTGTCCCATGTCTTCTTGAAATTCTGCATGTAAAACTTCTCCAACAATGCACAAGCAGCGCCAAGCTCTAACTTCACATTTGTAACATTGTGTATAAGTTTTGCCCCATGCTCGTACTTCGGGGCCAAGGGGGCCATTTCCAGCTGCCCCGAGTCAAAGAGTGCTTGCAGTCTCGCGGTTTCGGGATCAAGCGCCGGTGGTGGTGGTGTCGGTGCCGGTGTCGGTGGTGGTGGTGTCGGTCCGGCCTTCCTCTTCAAAGAAGCAATTGTAGGAGGTTTAGTTTTCACAGCAGCACATGGTCGTGAATTGACAGCAGCACGTTCACAGCAGGTTCGGAATTCCGCTTGAAGTTGCTGGCCTTCACCTTCATCACAGCTTGTCGGGTTTTCATAGGAGCCGGTGTCGATGCCGGTGGGGGTGGTGGTGGTGGTGTCCGTGCCGGTGGGGGTGGTGGTGGTGTCTGTGCCGGTGCGGGTGGTGGTGGTGTCGGTGCCGGTGCGGGTGGGGGTGTGATGCATCTAAAATGCATACATGAACTTTGCATTATATTACTTATATTTCAATCATATTTGCATCATATAAGGGTTATATCATTGATTTATATTGATTTTGGGAATATTTCATTGTTTCCCTATTTTTCTGGAATTAACCCTGCACAGGCAGAAAAACCTATTTTCTATATTTTGATGTTTCAGGGACCCAAACGACGTCCAAATGACCTAATAATTTAGGAGCATCAGATTTTGGAAGGAACAAAGCGTGGGAGCGAAGGAAGCGAACAAACGGAGGCCCGAGGGCCAGAAGAGGGTGGCCCACGCGGCCAAGGAATCTGGCCACGTGGGACCCACCACTAGTACAGAAGGACACATAGGATACTCCTCTATGGAAACGGCAGAACAAAAAGCAACAGACTTTCTACAGTATCCGCACAATGGTAACGGTTAAAAGGAACTGCATGTCTCACGCCGCGACACAAAGGCAACGGACCCAATAAAATCACCGTAGCTGATATATCTGCTACGGTTAAAATTTACGTCCGTGTGCAAATAAAGCTCCATCCAATAAATAGTCCCGACCGACCGAACCCTAGACTTTCTAAGTCCACGCGCAAATCCTCTGCCTTATCCTCTCCTAGCCACACACCTCCATCGCTCCCATCTCCACCCACCACCTCCTCTCACATATCTCGTTGATACCGCATCCTCCGGCCGCCTCCAACGACGAGGTAAAACGCGGCGAGATCGACTCAAGGAAGAAAGGCAGGGCTGCTGCTGGAATAGCGGTGGCGCTGGAGCTTCTCAGAGAGCCAAGCATGTCGGCAGATTGGATCTGAAGCAGCGCCGACAGTGGCTGGAGAGCACATGCGCATAGGAGAGCATTGGCTGGAGAGCACAGGCGTGTGTGGTTCATGCAAACCGATAGATCCATGCACGACCACGAGATCTGAACTATGTGGGATTAACTACCGGCAGCAAGCAGAGGTAAGATAGCTTATTCCCAGCCAGATCTGCAGTTTTTGCATATGCGTGAGTCTTGTGGTTTGCTCCTTCCAACATATCTTTTCTTTTTCTGAAATTTTTTCTGTTCTGTGGTTGCAGTCGTGCCGGCCGGAATCCGTGAGCTGCCGCTAGCCACACGCCTCAGTGTCGGTGCTGAAGCCTGCGCGTCGCCGCCGACCATGCGCGGGTGCTAGGTCTCTGGGCGTTGCCGCTGGCCACTTGCTCGTGTCCATCTCGTGCGCCTCTGTTTGCTCCCCATGTTTCCGTCTGCACCCGGGCGGTGGCAGTCGAGCAGGACGAGGACCTTCATCCTCACCATGCTGCGGTGCGTGCTTCTCCACCCCCTAGCATCTGATGCTGCTGCTCTCTCTCTCTCTCTCTCTCTCTCTCTCTCTCTCTCTCTCTCTCTTAATTGCTGTTTTGTTTCATATTTGCATGAGCAAGCAAGAACAGGTCAGCTACAAGAACTTGTGTTCGTGCATACTCTGCCTCTGATTGATTGTGTGGCTTGTACTTTAGTTCAGTTACATTCTTTTCATAAGTTCGCTTGTTTCCATGTAGGTATGACCGTGAGGCAATCTCTTATGACCGTGAGGCAAGAACAGGTCAGCTACAAGAACTTGTCTATGGTTGTAATCACCGCTGCCATTCTTCGTGCAGATTAGCATATGTGTTTCCACAGCAGAGACTCAAGCCCTGTGATGCCCACCATTCCATTAAGAAGAAGAAGGGAAGCGGAGTAGTAGTAGTTTACTAATTACATGTAGTTTCTTTTTTGGGATTTTCTGTACTGAGTAAATCAACCGATGCAGTTTGTAAATTTTGAATTGTATCTCCTGCCTTACCGTATGACTTTGTAAGAGGATATAAATTATTATATATTTCGGTACAAGAGGACAATTTTGTCCTCATTGCACTGTGCATCATTGATTGCTTCCGCTACCGGTGCTGGCCGGTGGCCTGCCATTTTTTTTAATATATACGATCAACAATGGAAACGGACAAAATAATCATTGCTGATGACTCGCTTCACATCAGTATCGGAAGCGGGGAAACGGACCCATTCTCCGTTGCCATAGAAGGTTTGCGCCCGTTGCCATAGTGTCGTTCTGTACTAGTGCACCATCTGGGCCCTCGTGGCTCCGTTGCCGTCGATCTTTTTTCCCGAACCTCCGTCTTGACCTAAAAACGATTATGAAAATAGTCCCCAACGCCCTTCGGAAAGGAGCGCCGCAGAAACACAGAAACCATGAAACAGAGACCTGGAGTTGCAGATTGGAGGGGGAAAACTCCGGCGGGGTGCTGCCGGCGTGGTCTCCATCTTCTCCAACGACTTCTCCACCGTCTCCATGATGAAGAGGGAGTAGTCCACCCCTGGACTATGGGTTTGTGGAAGTAACTTATGTATCTCTCCTCTCTTGAGCTTCACTAATTAGTACCGTATGAGCTGCTGAACATGATTACGGTCATCTATGTAATACCTTTGTGGTGGATCTTTTTATGAGTTAATATATGTTTGAGATTGCAATAGTTTTTTTTCCAGTTATGAAAGTAGATGCATATTATGTACCCCGTTCTTGTGTACTTGTTATGATCAAGCATGTGTATGAGAGCGTGTGAGGGGAACGTGTGCATTAGTTGGAGTAACGGGGGGGGGGGGTGGCTAGTGCGGTGAACGTGAGAGAAAGTTCCGCGATCCACTTGGGTGTTTTACCTTTGTTGCCTCACTAGGGATAAAGAAAAATACCTTGCTACCGGAGATGTGGGTGTGACCATTGCCACTACTCCATGACTAGATCTAGCATGTTCTTATTTTAACTTCATGTCATGATACTTAATGCTATGCTCTGATTTATCTTAATTACTAAGGTGTTATGATTTAGTTCGCATCTTGGTGGAGTATAAGAGAGATTAATAAACAAAAGATCTCTATGTTAGGATGTGATGCCCATATAATTAGTAACTTGTCATGAAACCTTTTTGTTGCAATCTCATATGTCAATTCTAGTGTTCCATTATCTACCACTTTATTAAAGAGAGAGAGAGCATTTGTGAAACCATGAACCCCGGTCCATTTTTAATCATAAGAAACACCTTTCCAACAACTTTTATCCACTTCACATTTTCTACCATCTAAAAATCCGAAAATACAAAAACACTTTTACATCTTGCATTCACAATACAAAACCCAAAAATATCATCCATCATTGTTTCCACCATCCTTGCATATTTATTTATCATCATTGCATATTTATTTACTGTTTTGCATTCATTATATTTTCATATCATTCTCACACCTTGTGCTTGACAACCACTTGGTGAGGTTGAGGACACAAACAATTTACTTTGTTTTGTAGGTTTTCAAGAGAAGTATAAGAAGATAAATCTTTCACTATTGATTCCCCGAGAGTTCGATATTAAACCCTCGAGTCACCCCTCGTGGGGAAAACCATCTTTCCTATACTATACACTCTGCACTTGGAGTCTCAACCTAATCCATATTCTTTTGACGCAGGTAACTACGTCAAGGGCCATCAGGGTGGTGTCGGTGCCGGTGCGGGTGGGGGTGGTGTCGGTGCCGGTGGTGGTGGTGTCGGTGCCGGTGCCGGTGGTGGTGGTGTCGGTGCCGAGGCGGGTAGTGGTGGTGTCTGTGATTGAGATGTCTCTGTTGGCGCCGGTGTCTCTGTTGTAGGTGCTGCCGGTAGATACTTCTCTAATGCAGGGAAGAAGGATCTGATCTGGATTAGACATTCTTCTCTGCTCACAGCTCTAACTTCTTTATCAATTTTCCCCAATGTATGATCAATATCAATCTTTCTTGGTCTCCTTGTCCTCTTCCTTCGTTCGTCCGTGGATACATCACTATAATATCCCGACATAACTAAGTTTAAAAACCTCATGGTTAGTAAGTACACTCCAAATTCGAGCACTCAAATATGTCATTTTTTTAGCAAAAGTGATACGAAAATTCATAAAAAGTTGGCAGGAACTTTGCTAAAAATAGGACATATGGAGTGCCCGAAATTGCCGGAATGGAAGTTAATCAACATTCCGGCAATCTCAAGGGCCTCAATTCCTACGAACATACACATACACAATGATATTATTGACAGTTCATCGTCGAAATTCAAACAAGTATTTCATCAAACAGTTTATGTGCAGCGCGCCAAGGGAGGCCGGGGAGGGGCTGTAGCAGGCCGGTGCTTACCAAGGGAGGACGGCGCGTGGGAGAAAGGAGCTTGCTCCGTCGATGCAAGAGAGATGGATGGTGTCCACACCGTCGACGGAGATGGAGAGGGCGGCGGCGGCGGCGGATTGAGGAAGCTCTCCTCGTTAGGGGTGTGGAGCTCGGGAAAGAAGCAGAACAGAGAGGGGCGCCAGGCGACCTACTGGAGTGCACGGTCGACGGCGGCGACGCAGGAAGAGGGAGGCCACGACGGCGTCCGTGGACGTATGGCGGCGGCGAGGAATAGAGAGGAAAGAGAGGGAGGGGCGACGGCGGTTTGGGGGTTGTTTGACCAAAATTAGAATGCCGCACATTCTTTTGGGGCAGAAAAACACTAGCAACGTGCAAAATAATGGAGCGCGTTGCTAATAGAATTACCAGCAACGGCCGCCAAAGCAGGACACGTTGCCACTATACACTACTGGCAACGTGTATCCAAAACATACACGTTGCTACTGTTATTTTTCCTTTTTTCCTCCCGCATTTTGCCCGTGGCTACTGTGATTTTTCCTTTTTTTTCTCCCGCATTTTGCTGCCTGGCTCGTGTGTCATGAACTGCACCTGAAATTACATTGGCACAAAGAAGTATTAAACAAATTCCATCACAGCTTACTTTTCTTTTTTTGTGAGCACCTCTATAGGAGCTACTCGAAGATGTCTTAGAACAACGTATGACGTTGTCCTAAGACATCTTCGAGAAGCTCCGTCGTAGCAGCGATCCACCAACCTGCTTATTTACTCTGATCTTGAGAGTTGTACGATATGTGCTGAGAGTTTGCCTTTTTATATATAGCTCCGGCCGGCCGGGCGCGCGACCCTTTTATAACACGAAGGGACGCTGTGCTGAGCGACCTTATCTTTTCGAAAAGGTCGCCATGTCACGCGTATCAACCGGATAAGATAAAAAATGGCAACGTGTATGCCAAGAGCACGCTGCCAGTATTCCCCGAGTAGCAACGCGTACGGCATATACACGTTGCCAATACTACGGTAATAGCAACGTGTGCTTACGGCGCGCGTTGCCACTAGTTTCAACGGAGCTCTGCGGCCAACCAAACTGTAGTGGCAACGCTTGCGCATTTTAACAGTGGCAACGTTTATTGCCGAAACGCGTTGCTAAATTCATCTAGAAACGTGCTGTTCCGTTTGCATGTCGCAAACACAGGATTGCCAGTAGGCTATCCTACCAGTGATGTCCTAACTCGCTCAAACTTTGACGCCAGAGATAGGCTTCCCTCCACCCTGTTTCACTTTCACCGGGGCCACGACGTCTGTCTCCGACGAAAGAACCCGACGGAAAATGGACAAAGAAATGTCGTACACACATGTACACACCACATATAAGTGCACAACGTCTTCCGAGTTAATTGGAGTTGTTCAAGTGTCACTATAGTGAACATGGTCCCATCAAATTTTCACCATCGGGACCGTTCCTACAGTTTCGCGTGGAAAATATAATTTCGACACGCCGACATCCTGTTATCACGCCAATATATACAATATGAAGTGCAAAGCTCACCTAAAAATATGAGGAAAAAATAGAACGAAAATCGTGTCATGCATGGGAGAAATTGCTGGATGACCTCCTGCTGTACATCGACTGTGTATACAACAAACTAGGATGGCTCGAGTCTCGCTGAACTTATGTTTCGTTGCGCTTAACTAGCGTCACTGAAGAAGATTTCTTCAACCAAGGTTTATTTAAAATTGGACATTGCACGGACACCCTTTTTTGGAGAACATTGGCTTAACAATCTCATCATTATAGTTTGCAAAATAAAAATACTCATATGCTTTATCACTGGTGAACAGGAGTCTTTTTCTAATTGCGACAGCGCTACTTGTTGCTTATTTTGGCGCCAATATAATACATGCACCAGGCGAACTCTGTAGCGAGTTACCAGTGACCACACACTACGTACACGCCTTGCTCAAACTAGCCAGAGGACCTCGTCAACATGAGCTTCGCGGTGAGCAAATCCCCGCCGGTGATGGTCCGCCCGTCGTCGACGGAGTTGGCGCCAGCGCCGGTGAAGACGAAGCATGCTCAGGTGCAGCTGTCGTCGTGGGACAGGAGCTACGTGGGCTTCCAGGTCACGGCCCTTCTCCTCTTCGATGGCCCGGTCAACAAGCCCGTCGAGGCCGTCAAGAAGGGCCTCTCCCGTGCGCTGGTGCACTACGCCCCGGTCGCTGGCCGCCTCGCCGACGACCACGAGGAGGTGCTCAGCGTCACGTGCACCGGCGAGGGCGTGCCGTTCGTGGCGGCGACGGCGGACTGCACCATGATGGACCACGCCGGGCTCCTCGACGGCGCGCCGTTTTCAACGGGCCTCCTGGACGACCTGGCCTTGTACTACCAGCCAGTGGCGCGGCGCACGGACCCGCTGCTGCTGATGCAGGTCACCGAGTTTGCCTGCGGTGGGTTCACCGTCGGCGTGACTTGGAACCACACGCTGGCCGATGGCGACGGCATGGCGCAGTTCCTCCAGGACGTCGGCAACCTCGCACGCGCAGACGAGACAGCAGTTTCATCGCCTTTGAGGGACGGCGGCGTGGTGTCGCTGCCGCTGCTGTCGCCGCCGGTGGTTGCCGCGAAACAGTGGCTGATGCTGGACCGCGGCGGTATGGGCCTCACGTACATGGACATCACCGTCCCGGCGACGCTCATCAACCGCATCAAGTCCGAGTACAAGGCCGCCCACGCCGGCGATGGCGGGTACTGCACAACGTTCGAGGCGGCCGTGGCGGTGCTCTGGCGGTGCCGCACCCGCGCCATCATCGGCGACAACCACGACCCGTCCACGCCGGCGCCGCTGGCCTTCTTCGTGAACGTCCGCAAGCACGTGCGTGCCCCGTCCGGGTACTACGGCAACTGCGCGGTGGCGCAGGTGGCCTTCGCGACGGCCGGCGAGGTCGCCGGCGGCGATATCGGAGGCGTGGTTGATCTCATCAAAAGTGCCAAGGACGGGGTTCCCGACCTGCTCAATGTTATGCACGGCGGCGTTGGGGTGAACGGGGTGGGGGAGATGGGCGAGGAGGAGATGGCGGCGGTGTTCGGGTACAACGCGCTGATGGTGACGAGCTGGCGGAACATTGCGTTCGACGGCGTCGACTTCGGCGGCGGGGTGCCGGCGAGGGTGGTGGGGAGGTGGCAGCAGTCCACCGTCCCGGGCTGCATGGCGTTCCTGTCCTGTAGGGCCACGGCGGACGCCGGCGAGAGGATGCTGACGCAGTGCGTCAGGGAGGAGCACGCCGCCGCCTTGCTCGACGAGCTCCACACGCTCACCGATGCCTATGCGTCGGTCATGTCAGTGTCGGCATGAAATTTGTCACTGTTAGAATAGGTATATGATACGAGTTGGAAATAGACTAGGAATCCTATACCTTACTCCAAGTCTACTCCCTCTTTGTACCTCTTTATATACCCCACGAGGGTCACCGTAATATAACAACAAATATTATGGATTCTAAAACTTTCACATGATATTAGAGCGGTTAGTCTCACGACGCCGATCCTAGGGTTCTAAACAATTTCCACAGCGCGCCGCCCTCGGGGAGATCAATCTCTCCTCGGGGGCGTGGCACCCGGTTTTGATCAAAGATCGGATCGGTTCTTAGATTCAATTTCCAGTTCATAGTTTAGACTAGATTTTCGAAATTCCCAATTCCATAGATTAGATCCAATTTCAGCCAAATAAATTCCTAAATCCTACTACCTTCGGTTCGGTACATGATTCCGGGAAGATACACGGAAGATTTGCTGGCTATACTTCAACCATGGATGCGGCCGAGGCCGCGAAGCAGCAAATCTTCGCGGCCACGCACGCGCCGTCCAGGGTGCCACGGGCCACGACAGATCGTCCCACACCTGCCGCTTCATGCACACAGCCACATCTCAAGCGAACCCGGCGGGCATCGCGGTCCAATCTGCATCAGGAAGCGCGAGCGACGCCGGCACGCGCTATATGCACACGCGATCTGACGGACAAGACGACGGGCGCCCGGACTGCAGCAAAGGTTCCGGTGATGTGAGCATGCAAACTCAAGAGCAGCTCCCGCGTCCGAACGAGCAGCAGCGGCTGCTTGACCCATATCGGCATGCATGCAGGTCAGATCTCGTGCGTATTGTCATGTCACGTACATGTGCAGGCCGTGTACTAGAAGAGGCCACGATGCACCAGGATAGGCAGGTACCCGGCGACTCCACACCATCCGCACGCGGCCACGCGATCGATCAGCTCGTGCATGGCTGGCAAGACAGCTCGTATACGTGCATGCACAGGCTCTATGTGGCTCTCCACAGATCAAGAACAACGCCAAGCGCCAGCTTCTTCGCCGTCTACATGACTACACTGCATCGACATACGACGATCTGCACTGCATCAAGCCGATCTACACCGAGTCGAACTACGACAACAAACCGGACAACATCAAGCGGACTACAACACCAAGCCGGAACTACGTCGACTTCGCAGAGCGACTCCGACCGCCGTACGCCTACACCAAGCCGGAACTACATCGAGCCGAACCACGACTGTACGACTACGCCAAACCACACGCAGGCCGGTGTGGATCTTCATCGACTTCTCCGACATCCGGCAGCAAGGTATCAACACCGTCGTCGCCGCGAGGGACGCCTCCAAGCGACACACTACTTCACGCCTTCTACTAAATCGTCGACACATCATCGCCAAGGTCTACATCAACGTGGTCTTCATCGACAAACCTCGTCAACATATCGCCGCCGGTACAACCTCGTCCACAAGATGGACACCCGCCCTCTGACAGTATTACTGCAAGGCGACACACGACACCGACAACGGCATCAACCGCGTCCAACGGATAAGACTGCATCGAAGAAGAAAAACCCGGCATCACTATCGTGAAAGCCCCTACAACCGCGCACACGGTTCTGGCAAAACTGTTGTGTGCTCGGTGGGTTTCCTCTAGTCTTGGCAAAACTGGTGGACTCACTTATGACCGCGTCCTCTGACATTTGCAAGACGCCCCCGACAGTACCTCTCAAGGTGCAAAACGTCGGCATGACGGTACCTCTCAAGGTGCAAAACGTCATAGAAAAACACAACTGCAGCTCCGTCATAAAAAAAATCGCGCAATTTTTTGGCGCCTCCGGCATTGCGGCTACAACAACTACGACGAGTACTACATCGACCACGACTACCTCGACCATGGCTACATCAAGATCGGCTACCACGACATCGACATCAAGGGCAACGTCTACAACAACACACATCGGCAACAACTCCAGTCAATAGCGTTCGCATCATCGCTTGTGTCCGCACCGCTCCCGCTGTGACTGCGGGAGGGAAGAGAGGAGAAAGCATCAGAGACGCAATTGATGATGACGAAGGGGAGAAGATGACGGAAGCGCGAGACTTCAAATCCAGTCGCAAGCGTCCGCTTCACTCCCGTTACGACTGAGGGGGAATGTTAGAATAGGTATATGATACGAGTTAGAAATAGACTAGGAATCCTATACCTCCTTGTACTCCAAGTCTACTCCCTCCTTGTACCTTTTTATATAACCTCACGAGGGTCACCGTAATATAACAACAAATATTAGGGATTCTAAAACTTCCACAGTTACTTCTACATCATCGAATCGTGTGTGTGCTTTGATTTCCATAGGAAGTTTCTGTGCGTACCTGACTGCCTGTGCCTGGATGAACGTGGAATTTCTAGAGCGGTTTGCGCGCGGAAAAAACCAACGGGCCTATACGCCGATGGTTATTTACTTATTTTCAAGCGTCATGTTGTCTTCATAAACCAATACTAGATAGATTTGTGCCAGAAAAGCGTATGGGAAAGTGGAAGAAGAAAGAGATTCATAAGCTATGGAATCTGACAAGTACTCAGAGAAGGGAGACTTCTCTAAAACTAAGAAAAAGTAAGGCCTACGGAATGAGAACGCATCAAAGTTATTTTGTTGAAGTCCCACCCTCTATTTAAGCGCAACCCTATATGCCGCCCGTTAGCGGCGCGAATCGGTCACGCCGCTAACGTGGGAGCTTCTGCCGGGCCGACCCATCCAGCGGCTTTCCTTTTTTTTTCTTGTTCCTTTCCTTTTTCTTTTTCGTTTCTTTTCTGTTTTTATTTTTGTTTTTCGTTTCTTTTTCTGTTTTGTTTTTGTTTCTTTTTTATTTTATTATTGTTTTTCTTTATTTTTAAATTGCTTTTTGCAAATTGTTTAATTTTTGAAAATGGTTCCTAATTTAAAAAGGTTCCAAATCTAAAATGGTTCTAAATTTAAAAAGTATTTATTTTTGAAAATGGTTCTGAATTTTAAATGGTTTTAAATTTAAAAATTGTTTATTTTTGAAAATGGTTCCATTTTGAAAATGGTTCTAAATTTAAAAATTGTTTATTTTTGAAAATGGTTCCAAATTTAAAATGGTTCCATTTTGAAAATGGTTCCGAATTTAAAAATGGTTCCAAATTTAAATTTGGTTCCAAATTTCAAAATTGTTCATTTTTTAAAATGGTTCCAAATTTAAAAATTGTTTATTTCTGAAAATGGTTCCTAATTTAAAAACGGTTCCATTTTGAAAATGGTTCCAAATTTAAAAATGGTTCCAAATTTAAAATTGGTTCCAAATTTGAAAATTGTTCACTTTTGAAAATGGCTCCATTTTAAAAATAGTTCCAATTTTTCAAATTTAAAAATGGTTCCAAATTCGAAAATGGTTCCAATTTTGGAAAATGGTTTCAAATTTTAAAATTGGTTCCAAATTCATTTTTTTAAATTCGAAATTTGTTCATATCCGAAATTTGTTCATATTTAAAAATTGTTTAAATTCAAAAGTTTGTTCAAATTAGAATTTTGTTTCATATTTTAATAAACGGTCAGATGTTTTAGATCTGAAAAATGTTCTTTTTCAAAAATGTTTTTCTATTTTTTTGTTTATTTTTTAGAATTAACAGAATAAAACAGAGGAAAAAAAGAAAAACGGTACCAGGACCGGCCCACTAGGGGCAGGCGCGCGTGCTCCTTCAGGCGGCGTCATCCCGCCGCTGCGGGGCGCTATATAGGTGCTCCCCTATTTTAGCAAGGTTCTCCTGATTACAAACACCCTCCGATGGAGCATTGAACCGCATCAAATAGTGCTTGTGCTTTGTTTGATCCACGTTTTGGCCCAAAGCCCACGACATGTGGCCTTTTTGTTCTGAAAGATCCAAACGCCCACTGCCTAGCCACGTCTCTAAAGTTGAGGAGCTGGTGCACCACGAGACATGACAGTCACGGGAAACCTGCATGTTTCAATAGCAGCTAGCAAACCAAAATGAACATGTACTTTGTTGCCTAGACGTGCTCTGCCGGAGTAGCTTCCATCATTTCTTGTCATGCCGGCGCACCGGCCCGTGCGCCACTGGTAGTCGCATTTTGTACGCCACAGGTAACCTTTGGGGCACCCCATATCCGTGCCGTGCCTCCACCGTCCGCCACAGGTAATTTGTTGGTGCGCCACAGGTAATATGCACGGTGCGCCACAGGTAAGGTTCTAGTGCGCCACTGGTATAATTTGCATTTTTTTTAATGTGCCGTATTCGTATTTTCACAGGTATAACGTACACATGCAGTAAACAGTTTTTGAATAACACAAGTTCACCACATATGATATTAGAATACATATACATCACATAGTTTATGAATAACACAAAGTGTTCACAAGTTCATCACATTTGATAGTAGATAACATAAAAGTTCAACGATTGCAACAAGTTTCTGAATAACGTTTACAAGACACAAATAAAAGTTCAACGATATATTGCACTCGGAGGCCATCACTGGGAAGAAGAACACATGTTGATACCATCACTGCTTCTTCTTGCTCGCTTTCTTTTTCGGCTTCGGCGGGAAAGGGTCCATGCCATTTAGAGTGTTGAATGGCCTGTAGTCACCCTGATCTTCTGAGCGTCTTTCAACGTCGGCGTTAGCTGGCGGAGAACCGTAGTAGAACAGCCCCTCCTTACGGAGAACATCCTTGTTGATTGTTGTCGCAATCGTATGCTGGATGCGAACGAATTCAAGTCTGTGTTCAGAATCAGTGGCTTCCGTCATGTTCTTCAGGCACCATGTGCGGAGTTGCCCTGGCAACTGTAGTTGCTGCATATCCCGTACATACTCCCGGATGAGCATTAAGACGTAGAAGGCGTCCAGCTTACTGCTTTCCGGCTGCGTGACGGATTTGAAATCCGTTTTGTGGCCGAATACCAGCTTTCCTTCTCTCGGATATTGGTTCTCCATCGGGCACCCATGGAAGGCGTATCCGGTGAGAGCCTCATCCATAACACTCTTGATGGGTCCATAGTCTTTCTTCTTATGATGCCTCCCCGAGTCCAAATAAATGGCCTCCGACCTTTTTGGAAATGCAACAATGAGGACGCAGTATTTGTTCCTGCAAAAGGAGACCATCATACTCAAATTAACCATTGTATGGACAAAACTCGACGAAAAGCATGTAATGGCGGCTAGCGAATGACTTACTCGGGAAAGTATGGCATTAGAATGGCTCTCTTGTCCTGATGATGTATGAAGAATTTTTGTATGTAGAGCGCCGCTTCTCGCGCACCATCACTGTGGTTCAGGCGGCCCTCTTGCAGGTGGTAGGGGTCCATTATCGCTATGAGCTTGGTTTCCTCTTTCATAAGCTGGTACTGCATATTGAGAGCAAGCAGGCGGACGAAGCATATGGGGAGTCGTTTCATATGGTACATGTCGAAGATCTCTTCAAATCTAACGAAGAACACATCCGCGGGGTATTCATCGGCATAGCCAAGGTTCTTTGGTACCTTTACCGGGTAAAGAGGGTATAATGGATTTGAGGAGTTGAGAAGAAGTTTCTCCACACGATGAATACCTTCATGGAGACTCCTCATATCTCCCCTTAGTAGTTTGGATAGTCTCGGCAGGATCGGTTTAGCCAACTCATGAAACGAATGCCATTCGGAGACGCCTACGTTGTCTTTAGCCCGTAACGGCTCTTTGGTCTTCGGCGCTGGTTGGCTGCTGGAGGCAAAGTCATTCTTCACTTTTCTTTTCCGTGCTTTATTACGCCTCTTCTCTGCCGCTGTGGGAGGGATGGTCCCTTTCTCAATCTCTGGCATGACCGCCTTGAGGAGTGTCTCCTGGCTGAAAGGCTTGTTGCCTTGTTGATCCTCGGTGAAGGGGGCAGCTTCAGGCGTTCCTTGAGAATTGAACAGACGCTTAGCATTGAGGAGGAGCCTGAAGATCGTGATCGTGGTGTAGTCCCCGTCATCATAATCATGATCCATCAAGTCATTGTGGTCATCATCCTCGCTTTGCCTTGGCTCGACAGGATCAACCACCGGGAGGGATGGAAAGGCTAGCCCTGGAAATGGAGTCTTGTTGGCTGGTGATAGCATATCCAGATGTACTGCTCCGACTGTTCTTGATTCGCCGACCCTACCAGTGTTGGCTGTGGCGGGGTGCAGGTGATAGGAGGGTCCAAACGGATCAGTGTCTTTGGCCATGTCATGGGATAACCCAAGCATCCATGGAGGGTTAACTCAGAATCGGCACCTGCGGGTTGACTCGGAGGATAGAGGTCATCATAACCCGAGAGCACCCGATGAATATGTACCCGAAACACGTCAGGGGCCATAGGCAGGTTGTGCATCACGCGTTGAAGTGGTGCAATGATGCTTGCCGTTGCCACATCTCGAAGCTCATTCTCCACACGCAATAGCAACGTGCATCCCACCTCGTCGGCCTGCGAAAACATGCATGTTAAGGCGTAAGAGAGGGCGCCAACAGGATGAGGTATACACATAAATTTATTGAGACTTGCGACGCTTAATTACCGTGAGACCTTCGAGCTCGGCTAATGGCGTTGGACCGCGGGCGGGCGTGGAAGAGATGATGGGGGGCTGCTAAGATGCACGCTGGCTGGCGAAACCCCTTTAGCAACTTCATTGATGGCGGCCGGCGTCGCATCCTCCCTACCACAAGTAGGGTTGGCGGCTGGAACATCCATCGTAGGCGCCTGATTGTTGGAGTTGCTTGCGACAAAGCTGGGCATGTTAAACGGCCCTTGTTCCCCTTCCTCCATCCACTTCTTGAGCCCCGCCGCCAGGCTAGGAAGGATGGCATTGAGCGACTGCGCCAATTGTTCTTGGACTAACCCGGGCACGGTTGCTTGCACCTCCTTATCTACAGCCGCCTTTATATCCATCTGCTCGAACCTCTTCCTCTCCTTTCGCACCTCCTTGGCCTCAACAGGATAATAGTAAGGGTGTTTGTGATGCTTACCGGCGCCTACCACACGGCCCTTGTGCGGTCGTTCTGTCGCCGGCCTGTCCTTCACCTGGTTGTACGCCCTGACAAAAGGAGTGTCCCAATAGGCCTTCGACGAACCCTCGGAGGAGGTTTGAGTAGATTGCGCTTTTTGTTCCTCCTGGAGAAGTAATGCATGTGAACCGTTTAGAAACGAGACGTGAGTGCTATATAATTTAATGGACTTGATTAGAAGCATTTTAAACTGGTAAATTCCTTACCAGAATCTTCTCCTGAAGGTCCAAGACCTTCTTTCCCGTCTTGAGCTCTCCGGTTTCCTTATCAGGCTTGTATCGGGCCCTGATCGTTCTGCGTGCCAACGGGTCGTGAACTTATCCCAGGGTTCTCCTCATCAGGATTACGCTTAGAGTCCTCTTCGTCCCATTTGGGCTGCTTTCCGGCATAACCACGGGTTCCAAGAGTGTGGTCACCTACGTTCTTTTCCCGCATTGTCTTCCCCCACCCGCGTTTGGCAATCGGCGGGTGTTCTCGGCGTCCTTGAAAGTAGTCCATTCGTCCGCCGAAATTTGGGGATAGAGGCGGTGAACCTCCTCGAAACTGCAATCTTTATCAAGCATCTTCCTCAGCCTATATTTCCAAGAGCCTAAGCCTTTGCTGATCTTGCCGAGGGCAGCTGTGTTAACTATGTTGTTCTTGATATCTAGGTTATTGTACGGGTCCGGGAACTTGTACCGCTGGTGGACCCTCTGAACGAGGAGCCTTTCCAGAGGCTGTTTGGCTTTGTACCTTAGATGCCCGTCATTGATCGAGCACAGTTCTCGAGCAATGGCGGCACAGATGTTGCCGAAGCCCCTTGCATTTATGTCAGGCGCCACTGGTAAACCACTTGTCTCGTCCACCTCCGTGATTACTAGTCGGCCGGTGCCCACCACGTTGGGGCGCCTTTCCTTCCGCTGACGCTTGGCGGCGCTACCATCTGTGCCGGCGCCGCCGGTGTCAGTGGTGGTGTTGTCCGTACCCTCATATCCATCATCCTCGCCGGTGCCATTGGGATTTTGCGAGAAATATTGCAGGTAGTGGTTCTCCAAGTCTTCTTCTTCGGAACCAGCATGAGCCCTAGAACCACCGGCTTCGTCGTTGTCCGCCATGTCTGCACAAATTAGTAAATAGCACGGTATTAGTAACAAAACAAAACGAAAAAATTCGCCATGACCTTTGCTAAAAAGTCTAGCTATGGAGTGCGATAAATTTGCCGAAACGGAAATGAATCAACATTTCGGCAAATTTCAGCAACTCCATATACATCCATGCATCCATATGCATCACAACATTGCAAATTTCAGCAACTAGAACATAGAAACACATCTTCACATCTATTAAAAAGTACCAACTTCGGAGGCGTATTAAATTATCAAATCTTAATCCTATGTGCAATTTATATTCATGGATATCTTCTACTAAGATAGTACTTCATGATAAACCACATAAATATTTTTTTGAATACTTCTAGCACCTTAATTCAAGTTGCTTTTTAAGGCAATTCAGAACAGTGACCATATTTAACTTGGCAAAAATTCATCTCCAAATTTTTCCATATATTCAAATTTTACTAATTTATGCACCTAGCAGCAACTAGCAGCAAGCAAGCAGCAACAGCATCTCCAAAATCATCAAATTTTAGGTTCGGCATTTCATCAAGCGGCGTGGAGGTGCTCCTCAGGCCTTGAGGTCGCCGACGGCGGCAGACGGGTGCGCCGGCGCCGTCGAGATGGACGGAAGCGTGGAGAGGGCGTCTCGGCTGGGGCGGCGCACGGGCGCGTGGAGGGTGTCGAGGTGGACGGGCGCGTATAGGGCTGCGGCGGACGTGCGCACCGGCGTGGAGGTCGTCGGCTGCGGCGGGTCCGAGCGGCGGTGGCTAGTCAAGCGCGCAGGCGTACGTCGACGGGCGCGGGGCGGCTCAGGACTTGGTGAAATTTTGAGTGGATAGAGAGGGAGGCGCCGGCGCAGGCCCACATGTAAGTGGCGCTTCACTTATCTGTGGCGCACCGCGCAGTGCGCCACAGGTAAGTTATGTGTCACTTACATGTGGGCCATCCAGTGTGCCACAGGTTAGTTATCAGCTGGTGCGCCACAGGTAAGTTTGTGGTGCGCCACAGGTACCTGGGACTATGTTTTTCAAAGTTTTCAAAACCAGAAATTATTTAAATTGCACAATTTTGCACATATATTTGACAATATTGTTCAGATAGTTGAAAATTCAAAAAAATCAAAAAATTCAAATATTCAAAAAAATTAACAAAATTCGAAAATTGTCCACACAATTAAGATACAATAAGAGGGATACATTAAATGAGGGATACAATATTGTTCTCATATCAATAAGTGTGCTTCATGAGTTGATCGCGATATATAAGTGCTTAGTTATACAAAAATGAGGGATACAAAATAATAAGTGCTTCAATATCAGTGTTTGGCAATCTTCTTTCCTTTTTTGGTCGATGTTGCAAAATTTAGCCTGACATTGTGACTTTTTCTTGTGTACGGAGGACCTGTTGATTTGGGTGGTACCGTGGTCCTGCTTCTTCTTGTGGTGTATGTTTCCTGATTGTTGTCGTCATCTTCAATATTTGGGTCACCGTACTTGTCAAAGTCATCTTCATTGGCGACTCCATCCATTCCGACGATGTTCCTTTTGCCTCTCCTCACAACAACACGGCTAGGCCTGGACGGGTCGGTTATGAAGAAGCATTGTGTGCAGTGCTTAGCCAGTACCCATGGCTCATTTTGTGCGGTGACGTTGGCGCTTGATTTGGCTGAGGGTATGGACATGGTGATGAAATATCGGTCTTCGGGAGTGACGTTCTTAGCCCATCTGACGCGAAACATCGGCACCTTCTCTCCAGAGTAGTTTAGCTCCCATATCTTTTCGATCCTTCCGTAGTATCTTGTCAGCACGTCACCAGTGTAGGATTGCATCGTTACTCCTGAGTTCTGATAATCAGAATTTTTGTCCTTCTCCTCTGTGTAGAATGTGAACCTGTTCATATCATACGCTTGAAACGTCACGAGGTTGGTCACGGGTCCATGTGCCAATGCGAATAAGAGGATGTCATCCTCCGAGATAAATTGGCGGTGGATTAGCCTTAAGCCGTTCTTTGAACCAACCCGCGGAAGAGGAGTTGTGCTCTCTGATTATTTCTCCCTCCGTTCTCATCTTGCCTTAAACCAAAATATATCAGGTCGCGCCTTGCTTTCGGCCCATCTTTGGTCCTCTCCGCCATGTTGACCACGGTGCCAAACAAACTCTCGAACACATTCTTCGTGATATGCATTAGATCAAGGCAATTAGGCGTACCGAGAATGGGACAGTACAGCAAGTCCCAAAACACGGACCTCGCCTTCCATACATCCAGGAGCGGTTTTGGTGCCTTCATCTTCTTTCCCGGTGCAGGGCACTCTTTCCAGTTATCCAGAAGCGTCTTGATATCTTCGCCGCTTCTCTTACGTGGAGGTCCTCGATTCTTATCTTCATTGTTGAACAGGTCTCCACGCTTTCTCCACGGGTCTTTCTTATTAGCTAGCCACCTTCGGTGCCCCATGTAGACGGTTTTCGAAGACCCCTCTTTCGGTAGCTGTAGGTAACAGGTATCGTCCATGCACCTGACGCACGCATGGTGTCCCTGAACCACCTGGCCCAAGACATATCCACAGCCGGGCAAATCGTGCACCGTACAGAGCAACGCGGCTCTCAATGGGAAATACTCTTGAGCGACGGCGTCCCATGTGATGACCCCTTCCGGCGCCCATAACATGGTCAACTCATCTTTCAGTAGCTTCAGATACAGATTGATGTCGCTGCCTGGTTGTTTCGGCCCTTGAATGAGCATGCTCATGTGAATGTACTTCATCTTCATGCAAAGCCAAGGGGGGAGGTTGTATATCCACACAAACACTGGCCAGGTGCTATGTGTGCTGCTCTGTTTGCCAAATGGGTTGAGTCCGTCGGTGCTCGCACCCAACCTGATGTTCCTTGACTCTGCCCCGAAATTTTTATCGTAACCGTCTAATGCTTTCCACTGGGTTGCATCTGAAGGGTGTGTCAGCATTGCCTTATCAATCTGCTCCGGATCTTGTAGCACTGACTTCTTTCTATCCACGTGCCAGCGAATGAGCTTTGCTTCCTTGGGGTCCTGAAAATACCTTTGCAGACGGGAAATGAGCGGAAAGTACCACACAACTTTTCGAGGAGCTTTCCTCCCTTTTTTGTATCGAGCAGCATTGCACACTGGACATGTGGTCTTGTCCGCGTCCTCTTTCCAAAAAATGTAGCAATCATTGATACATACATGGTATCTTTCGTGCGGTAAATCAAGAGGGCACACGACTGTCTTGGCCTCGTCTAGACTCTTAGGACACATGTTCTTCTCCGGAAGGACATTCTTCCAGTATAGCAGATTAGCTTCGACGCTGGTGTCGGTCCAATGGTGTTTTACCTTCATCTGCAGAACATCAAGAGCTACTTTCAAGCGGGAGTCCTCAGGCCCGCAACCTGGATACAACGGAGTATTCGAATCTATCTCAAGTTGCCCCAACTTAGATTTCTCTCTAGCAGCAGCTCTATTGTTACTCGTCGGCCTTACAAGCAGTTCTTGCAAATGAGGGTCCTGCAAGAACGTAGTTAGCGGCGTCGACTGCGTCTCCGCATCAACAACGTCCAGTTCTCCATCGTCATGTGCGGTAGGCTCTTCGTCTTCTTCCCCCTTGTTGTTATTCTCAACAATCATCATGTCATGATCCCCTTCGTCGTCATGTACTGCCATCGGCGCCGCATGGACCTCCACAGCATCTTCATCATTCATCCAAGGGGCGCCATCCATGAAACCACGCATGAGCAGGTGATCCCGCACTACACCGGAATTGGGGTGGTGCAAGGTCATTAGCTTGCATTTTCGACACGGACATCTTACCTCCTCCTCCTCCTCATTTTTGTACATGTCCTCTATCGCATGTCTCAGATATCTGTCCACTTTCTTTTCGCTCATGACGACCATTATCACCTGCTCATGAAAATAATTAGGTAGAATTACCATCTCAATAGTTGTTGTCACGCAAAATTTCGGCATGACCTCCCTACTAATGGGACCGAGAAGTTTACCAAAGTTTTGCCGAAACGGAAACGGAAACGAATCAACGTTTCGACAACATTTGGCAACTCATTTTCATGTCACATCATTTTCGGACGGAGAGAACACATCACATCCACCCAAATCTCACATTTTCATTTATTTAGTGATCACATTCTCGCCCAAATCTCACAACTTCATTTGTTTACTTCATCCAATCCATATAGTCACCTTACACACGAGAAGAGATGACCGCGAGACGACACGTCGACGAGCTCGAGCTTGTTGGAGAAGGGAGAGAAAAAGTAGATCTATAGATCTTGGTGTGGGTGAGATTTTAGAAACTAGATCTATGCCATGGATGTAGGAGATGTGTGTGTGAGTGAGATTTACCAACTAAAAGTGGTTAGATTGACCAAATTTGGTGCAAAATGGGAAGGAAATGAGGAACAAAGCAAGAGATTTCGAGCAAAGAACAAAGGGAGAAGTGAGGTTGCAATAATAGAGGAGAGGTAGGTGGGGCGAATTTAAGCTGTCTGCACAGGTTACCAGTGATGCACCGTGTTTGTGGTGCGCCACAGGTAATTTTATATCTGTGGCGCACCGAACATGGTGCGCCACTGGTAATCTCTCTCCACAGTTGGAAAATATCAGAGAGAACTTACCAGTGGCGCACGATGCTCGGTGCGCAACAGATAGAAAATTAACTGTGGCGCACCACTATCCAGATGCGCCATTGGTATTCTCTCTCCTCCACCTCGAAAATTTCAAAATTTTGATGGAGCTTACCAGTGGCGCACCAGATTTACGGTGCACCACTGGTAAATATATACCAGTGGCGCACCAATATCTTGTGCGCCACTGGTATTTTCTGACAAATCGCAAAACAGAGGTGAGAGACTAATCTCCACCAGGCTTACGGTGCGCCACTGATAGCATCTCACCTATAAGCTTTTTTCTATTAGTGGTGTTTACCCCGGCCCCGGGGAAGGGACGAGTAATCTCCACACACTGACTTCAGCAAGAAAACGACTAGAAGCCCTGGGTACAACGAAGAATATCAGACATAGGGTTTTCACGCCGGTACCATCACAAAAAACGAAGCCTTGCCGGCCTCACTTGCCGAGAATACGGTTGCAAATCACTGATCGCTTCACATGGCTGATTGAGTCGGGAGGACGATCGCACAGTGCACGGTGGTTGTCATTATCATGCGTGGACCGGAGCCATGCAAACTGTACCTCCGGTGGTACCAATCTATTCCCAGCATGCACATGCGCTCGGTCCATGAATCAAGATCAAACGTCATACATACATGCAGCATGCCCGGTTGTACTACTCTACACCATGGAATACACATTCAGTTGATCAGTATAGTTCTGGACTTCTGGACTCTTTCTTGGTGTGACAATTTTTGGTTGTGTTAGTTCCGAAATAAGACGATACGCATCAGCAATGCCTGCTCACTCTGCTACATAGTTGCGTTGAAGTAAGACACAATGACACATACCATGCGAGATGGATCTCAGGAATTATTATTTTTTGACTTGATCTCAGGAATTAATTGTTGATAGATCCGTCAATCGATCGATGGGTCTCTCTCATGTGTGCCACCTCCCTGAATCGCACGATCTCCACCACACGCTACCGGAGATCAATCAAATAATTAGCATGTGTTCAACACGTGTGTACGTGCCCCCCTTGATCTCTTAAAAATTTCAACTGCAATTTGTGATAGAGTCGGTCGACGATTAAGACCCATACATATGAATGTATGCACGTCATCACGTGGAGTAGTAGTGTAGCTACCAATTAGGGTATGAATGGTCACCTGGCCGACACGTGTGTGCCTGCTAAGCCATCGATCTCGGGAATTAAATTGTTGATTGATAGATCCGTCGATCGATGGGTTTCTCTCATGTGTGCCACCTCTCCTGAATCGCACGATCTCCACCACCCGCTACCGGAGATCAATCAAATAATTAGCATGTGTTCAACGGGGTTGTAGCCCAGTGGTTAGGATCGTAGTGGCGTACCTAGCGATCAGAGTTCAACTCCTGTCAGGAGATGAATTTCCGGAATTCCTCACCAGGATGGGATTCTCTATATTAATATACCACCAAGAGGGCTAGTCCTGGCAGGGTTCTTTTTTTAGAACAGTCCTAAACAAAAAAGAACCGACATTTTTTTGTCAACATCTCTTATGTTATATCAAAGCACTCTGCTTCACCATATCTTACTCGTATCTTGATGTTCTTCCATGCATCTAGTGAAACAATCCACACAAGACCTATATGCACAGACACGCACGAGTTTGAAAAACCTCCAAAGTTTTGAATAGCCGGCCAGATGAGCCGCCCATCATAAAGGGTATGAATCTTGGACTGTCAAACACGTACCCTAACCGAGGACGCACTCCTCACGAAGCGGACTGTTGAACCACCACTTCATCAATGTCCCACCGAACAAGAAGACCAAAATGGTGATAGGCGACTAGACGTGAATGGGAGGAACGCCAGCACACCACGAGAACTCCGATCCCACTAAATATTAAGATTTTATGTGGTTTCTTAATAGAAAGTTCATACTCACTAAAGATAATCTAGCTAAACAAATTCGACTGTGTGGTTTTTTTATTCAAAGGAGATTATTTGGCATTTACTTATGGCATGTTCTTTTGCTCGTCACATATGAAGTATTGTTTTCATTACATATATTCTTGTCACCGGCTAATATCACAAATATGGTTGTGAATTAGTCGAATGAGATCGATAAAAAAAAGCTAGAATTTGAATAGGAGTTTCAACTTTATGTTGGTCAGTCTGAAATTGTCAAATAACATTGTGCTTAACATGACACGAGCATCCCACTTTTTGCAGGTTATCAATATGGTTGGGGATTGAATTTACCTATGGGTTACCTACTTCCATTGGAGCAGCGGCAGGTTAGGATTACTAGATTCAACCGTCTGGTGACAATCACACAAGATTTTCAACCAGGGTAGATGGCAATTCACCCATATATTACATAATGCATAGATGGCATATGTGTTTAGGTGGTTGATTTTGTTTCAACATTTTCTGTTACATGATTTATGTAATAACTTGGATGATACACATTGAATTGAATATGGATGTGTACATCAACTGATAGGAGAGGCCGGTGTACACCCTTTTTATATATATAAAAAATAGTTCCCCGACACAGTGTGAAGACCATGACAGGATGGGCATGGAGCTGACAGGCCATAGTATACATGATATTGACTCAACTGTCGATCCACGTCGCCAAATATACATAAAAATAACACAAAAACCAAAACTAGAAGATATGTAAAAAATTGAAGTTCTCCCCACCTCCTAGCGGATAAAAGGCCGACAAAGATAAGCGGAGCCGACATAGTTGGAGGTGGAGGATGTTATCAAAACCTTGTGGAGTAAATATAAAGGGAACCGTGAACCACCGTAGCACTATGTAGCTCTGTTCTTGTGTTATACTTGGATGAAAACCATTGTTCTCGCCTTTTATAGTTAGATCTGACAACAATGATAAAAGTCGCATCTATGCTTGGAGAGGCTTATTGTAGCACTAAATTTTATCAGCCCCTTTCGCTGATATTCGAGGTATGCCTACTAGCTGACATGGCTTGGTCAATTTAAGGCTCCATTCCATGAAATATTTTTGTTCTAGGGGGTTTTGTCAGATTATTTCCCCTTCGAAGCCCCCCCCCCCCCCTCCCCTCACACACACACATTATACTTATAGTCTCTATATTTTTTATATATTACTTTTAATGAACATGAAATCTGGCTGTCATGTGTTTTCTGATTTGGCTTCCATGACTGTTTTTTTAAAGTTTATTAACTTATATCCACACACTTTCATTATTGGCATATAGATTATGAAAAAAATTATTTATATTATAACATAGAGAGAATATTTTTCAGATTTGGTGTAGGTAAACTAACCACCATTTTATGGCACAAAAATGAAACATTGATCAGTGATCACTAGTAAGGGTCGTTTCACTCTCTAGGAAACCTGATTTTCAATGTTCTAGGATACCTCTTGGTTCTTTTTTTCCTCGCTTGTGTTGGAGGGATGTCGCTAGGGTCGCTTGCTCTTTTTCTTTCTTCTCTTCGGCATTGTTGCCAAGCTTGTATACTCGCTAGTCTTTGACTTTCTTCTTCTAATATATCACATGCAGCTCTCCTGCATGGTTCAAAAAAAAGTGATCACTAGTATACAAGGATCCTAAGGACATGGGTGAAAACCCACATTGGCAACGGAGATAGATTCCATCACCAAATTCTTGTCACTGTTGTGGGGACCTCAAAATAAATGGTTCGCGTAGCCCGTATTCATGTTGGTGGTGGCACGTACAACTGCGGCCGCTCCTCCACTACTGGCACAGTCCGCGAAGCGGCCTCAACTAGTGCCGAAGCCTAGGAGATGACAACGGTCATCTTCTCCTCGTCTCCTCTCCTCCTCCTCCTCCTCCTCCTCCTAGGATTCAAGCACCGGGGTTGGGGAGAAGGCATCCTCTGGCGGCGACTAGGGAGACACGACATGTGACAAGGGCTCACAGAGGACCATAGTGTTTCTTGAGCTGAATGACGTGAAAGATAGATCTACATGGGATCTCACCTGAATCATTTTGAATTCCATTTATTATACTCCCTCCGGTCCGTATTAAGTGTCGGGGAGTTTAACGTACTCAGCACAATCTCTTAGCTATACCAACGCCACTTTTTTCGGATCAGAGGTAGTAGAAATGATAGTATCCTTGTTTAAGGGGAATAGATGAGATCCCGGGAGGAAGCGGTGGTGGTAAAACGGGTTGGGTGAGAGCAGTGGGGGCGTGGGGTTATGTGAGAGGAAGTGGGAGTTATGATTGAGTGAGCATGGAGTAGTGATCGTATATATATGGAACGAGCTCTTTTGAGCTCCACATCGAACACGGGCAAAACAATATATTTTTGGCCGATGTGGCCACATCAAACACGAGCCAGCTGAAATTTAAGTGGTTGATATAGCCTACTCAGTCGGTAACGAGCATCTATAAATCCGGCACGGATTCTCTGATTTCTCCCTCTGACTTTTTCCTAACTTTGAGTCACTGGTACATGGGGCCTACCAGACGCGGGACCTACCTGTCAATGACTCACCCTAGACTAAGTCAGAGAATCCCCACCGCTATAAATCTACGTTGCCGATGTGGGTAGTCCGCAACCGCCCATTTTTAAGGTGCCACGCCAATGTGAATGTCCGTTGCGTTGCCGGTGTATAACCCGTACATGTCCGATGGAGGTGTCCTTGGTCGCGAAGTCTTCGGTTTACCCCCATCATCTAGAGCTCATATGTAGTAAAATTAACTCATATGATAGAGTAAGGACCGGCGGACTGTTTGAGCACGTGATCCATCATGCCTTAATTATGTATGGTTATTGCTTGGTCGACCCATCGAGGTAGCATACAGCGATGTGGCAGTGGCACCAAACATAGGTAGCGCGCGCGCCGGCCTTGAAGAGACAGATCGAGACTAGCTAATTAAGCTTGTGACACACATGCATAATTGCATACAAAATGGAGCTCATCACTTGCTTTACATTTACAATTGAATCTCTAGCTAGCTAGAGCACTCGGGCTTGAGGTTGATCGACGATGGGGTTCGTGTCGCTGCTGGTGGTGGCATTGATGCCGGTGGTGGAGGTGCTCCTGGTGGCCCTCCTCGGCGCCTACCTCGCCTCCGGCCGGTGCAACCTCCTCAGCGCCGCCGCCCGCTCCGACATCAACCGCGTCGTCTACGCCGTCTTCACGCCCGCGCTCATGCTCGCCAGCCTCGCCAGGACCGTCACGCTCCAGGACGCCATCTCATGGTCTCTTCCATTCTTACTGCTCCCCAGTTTTATAGTTTACAACCGATTCCCTTGTTACTAACCATGCATGCATGTTGCATGATCACTCGAACTCAGGTGGTTCATGCCGGTGAACATCGCCATCATCTTCCTCGCCGGCGGCGTCCTCGGTTGGGTGGCAGTGCTCCTTCTGAGGCCACCGCAGCACCTCCGGGGGCTGGTCATCGCCTCCTGCTCCGCCGCAAACTTTGGTAACTTGCTACTTATCGTGATACCGGCGGTGTGCCGGGAGGATGGCAACCCGTTCGGTGACGAGGATGTCTGCACTGACCGAGGCCTCTCCTACGCCTCATTCTCTATGGCGGTAAGCATTCGCTTCTCATTTCTCGATTTGGTATCATGCAGCTTGCTCGATCAGCAAGTAATTAAGCATGCATGATCGATCTAGCTTGGAGGACTATACATCTGGACACACACGCTCAGCGTGATGAAGAGGTCCAGCGAGGTATACCGCAAGATGATGATCAAACAGGAGCCTCATGATCCCAAGGAAACTCTGGGGTCAGAGGATGATCCCTGGAAACAAGACGAGGAGGATGAGGAGGAGGGAGTTGTCTCGCTGCCATCAGAGAGCAGCTCTGCGGTCCATGAAAAGGAACAACACCAAGCTGTAAGTCTTACGGAAACTACGGTTTTCAACTAGTTGCCTCCGTACCTCATTATTGAATGTCTCACTTCTGAGTTTTTAAAAAATCTGACATAAATCATGCGTATAGGTTATGTTGTACTTGGGTATCTACAAATTTTCATCCAAAAATAGAACAATGTGTCGTATGCACACAAAAAATTTATTTGTGAATAGCACATGGACTTCGATTTTTATTCTTCTTTTTTACACAGGTCACACATGATCATATTTTGGAACAAAATTTTGTAGATACAGAAGATATAATATAATACATGTCCATGATTTACGACACAAGTTTTAAAAACTCATAACTGGAACATCCGACAATTGGGTGCGGGCGCAACCAGTTGCAAAATATTCACATTCGTTTTACCAGTTTCCGTCTCGTTCCGAATGAACAGTCAGTGGGCTTTTGAATTAATTTGCTCCATTATTTTTCTGGCATACAGTTATTGACGCCGTTGCTATCTAGTAGTGACCACCAACGTTCCAATAAAACGAGCAGCAACAGCATGTGGGACAAACTGAAACATGGCACGCACCAGATCGTGGAGGAGCTCACCGCGCCGCCTACTCTCGGGGCGGTAAGTTCACACTTCACACTCATCAGTCATCACCATCAGAAGAGGCAGGTCTGATGTGTGGAGCAGAGAAGCTGAAATGAGCTTTCTAATTGCCAGGTGCTGGGCTTCATTGTTGGCGCGGTGCCATGGCTGAGATCTACATTTGTTGGCGACGACGCTCCCCTGCGAGTCGTGCAAGACTCCTCAAACTACTTGGGTATATATGCAAATGCAGTGCATCTCCTGTCTATTTAAACAGTTTGTGTGTATATGTATGGATCATTGAATTCTCGGTTCATGCAGAGATGGCACCGTACCCTGCATCACACTCATCCTCGGAGGAAACCTCACCAAAGGTACGACTCTGAGTGTTCCTGTCTGCAGATTTGGAGTGTAAATTGGCAGTTGTCTGAGTGAACAATGGTCTCCTCAGGCATGAGCAAGACGACGGTGTCGCGGTGGGTGATCGCGGCGATCATCTGTGTGCGGTACGTGATCCTGCCAGTGGTCGGCGTGGTGGTGGTCAAGTCGGCACGCCAGCTCGGTTTCCTGCCGCCGGACCCGCTCTACCAGTACGTGCTCATGCTCCAGTTCGCCCTACCTCCGGCGATGAGTATCGGCACCATGGCCCAGCTCTATGACGTCGCCCAGGAGGAGTGCTCCGTCATCTTCCTCTGGACATACCTCGTCGCCGCCCTCGCCCTCACCGCCTGGTCCACCGTCTTCATGTCCATCCTCGCCGCCTAGACATCCAAACTTCAACTTGCCTTGCTGCTGCTGCTGCCAACATGTACAGCGTCTATGGGGAATGGATTTTTGTATCGGGCTCGCTACCTACCGGAGGGTCCATTGTGGATTTCGTAGCAGAGTTTTTGGCAGAAGTTATGCGACGTGAACCGAAAGCAACTATGTTTTGTTACTGCTAGTGATTAATCAGTTTTCATTCCTATATATCATCAACATTATTCACCAGGTGACCTATCAATCTGCCAGAACTTGATGTTGTGCAGTCAACTTACCTTACGTGCTGGGAAGAACAAAGAGGTGTTATTAATTAAGGGGTAAACAGCCTGTTTTATTTTGTTATTTTTAGCCAATCAGCGGCATATGGAGTGCTACCATATTTGTTTTTGTGATATGGAATGCATGTTTGACTAGTATCGGAAGGGAAAACAGAAGGGATGTTTTTAATTATTTTACTTACGTATTTGCAACCTGGCAGTACGGGCATGTACAATGATAAAGAATGCGCACCTTCTCTTAGCCATCCACGTCATTTAGAGAAGACAAAATTATAAGTTATACAATGCATTATCTCTTATTGTCATCTCTAGCAATTAATTAATGAGAATTAATTATATTTTAGTAGGAAATTGTATTTATAAGGGAATACAAATGGTACAATGGTGAAATTAGTCTTCCCTTATTTCGTAAGAGATCATCTCTTAGCTAAGGGAAGGCAACCTCCCCTTTCTTCATTCTCTCTCCGCCAACTAAACAAATATCTTACGTGTCAACGCTAAGAGAAGACTGACGTCACCCCATTGTATATACCCTACTAAGTAGTACAGTAGAAACTAACATAGGTTCGGATCCAGTATCTGCTATATTAATTACATGGTGGAAGTATTCCTCCATGAAGTTTATTTCTGGGCAGTCATGTAAGAGAACAGTCATATATGTGACACATACGGAAAACCATAAAATTGTTTACGCCATCCAAAAAATTGATGGTTCACTCATTACTATGGTACTAGTTCACGCCAAGAAGCAAACAACCATATAGTAAGGAGTAACGACAAGTGATCAGCGTATTTCAGCTAGCAACCATTAGTCCACTAAAGAGGAGCAGAAGTATACATCCTAATGCGAACGCTAATAGCTTAACAGGATTAGAACATGCGAAAACTAACAATGGTTCCTGCTGCTATCTATCAGGGCAAACTAGGAAGTGTTACTTTCCCGAAGGAGAGAAAGCTGACGCGGCCATTATCAACATGGCAAAATTTAAGAGGAACCCCTTCAAACTTATTTTCCACGGTTTCCAGTTCATCCCTCGAGGGGGGCTTGTCTCTGCACCAAATTGGAAAAAAAAAACTAAAGTTATGATGGACAGAATTGTCAAAAAGCATATAGTATATGAACGAACCATAACCTGCTAAGCCCAAATTTACTGTTTGCATCTCTTTACCTGCTTATAGCTTGTAGGATAGTTATGTTCTGCCATTTATGGTTTTGCGCATTCACATTTCTGCCTACTGTTGCTTAGAATCAAATTTGTTTCATTGGGTAAAGGTTGGTCAAGAAAACGATGAGAACACAACAGATATATCCCAACCAATAACACGTTAGAGACACATCACACATCCTGCATGCTTAAATGTAGAAAAGTTTCACAACATATATGTGCAAGAGGCAATAATATGCATTTCAAACAAAATATTACAAAAACCATATCGAATACACCACCAAAAGTTTATGCACTCATGTCACTAGATAATCATGCACTGTAGACAAAAAATGCACAAGTTTATAAGCAAGTGGTCTGTGAGTGAAAAAGTACATTACCTTAACAGGCATAGGAGGAAACTTGGGTCTCCTGGTGATGACTTCTTAAATTTGCTGTTTGGTAGATGCACTTGAAAGGATGGATATATCCCATCTATGTGCATTTCTTTGAGAAATTTGGTGATGTCATTGCAGGCACCATCGACTCCATCAGAGCACTGGTCATTGTCAGCCATACTCTTGGGAGGATCAGTGACTTCACAAGTGCGGCTATGCTTCATTGTCCAGGGAACACCATACCGCCCAACGATGTAGCCAAGCAACTTCAAGTGCTTGTAAGCTTGAAAGGCAACCCAGGAGCACCCGTAATTTCCGCCAGCAATCTTTTTATAGATTTCCTCCATTCCAATCGTCTCACCCTCATCGTCGATAAGAACCAGCGCCCCTCTTTCTGCCAAGAACCTGCATAGTTTGATCATCCAGCAAGCCTCAACTTTTAAGTCAAAATATTTGAAAACAAAATCCATGTCACGCGATTCATGCATGATAACTAATCAATGAGTTCTCAACTTGGTCACATATGAGGAATCTGGGACATGCTGTACCCGGGTTTGTGAACTAAGCCCCAACAGGCCACGATATCATATTACAGAGCAAATAAGCATGCTGCATTGTTACGGAATTTCATCAAACAGGTGGCGTACCCGATCTCCTCGACATTGTAGTAGAGCTTGCCGCCCCGTGTGACACCGGTGGTCAGCCAGAGCTTCCCTTTGCTGTCCACCACCTCTGCCTCGCCGGCCTCCTCCACCCACCGCGCCCGCGACGCCACGTTCCTGCTCTCAGCCCAATGAAACTACTATCCATAAGCACACGGGCAGCAGCACAAACAGACCAACCGCTAGCCGAGAGCACGGACCTGAACTGGACTCTCGAGGACGAGGGCGCCTCGTCGGACAGGAAGGGGTTGAGGTGGTGCTCCTCCCCGTCGTCATCCGCGGCCGCCGCGGAGGCAGCCCCGGGAGCGCGGCCCCTTCGCCGCCGTTCGCGCGGCGCGGCCGCCATGACGCCGTCCCTGACAGGTGGGGCCAAGAGATAGGTAAGAGACGTGTTTCCTTTTTTATTCTCGTCTCCTCCCCCTTCGCTTCTTTCAAACCGGCAGAGGGAGAGGAGGCCTCGAGCGAGAAAAAAAAGAGTTGAGCGCGCGGCCTGGTGGCGCGGCGGCGGCGGCGGCGGCGGCCTCTTCCCGTCCGATCGATCTGGTAAGTTCCATCAGCTTCGCCTAAGCTCCATGAGCCTAGCCCCTCTGAATGGTTCCAAATTCTTTTTTTTTTCAAATTCGAGGCAAGTGCATTCATGCAATTCAGTAACCACAACATGTCTCCGGCTAGTTTTTATATCTCTAACTTCAGCACCTCACAATGAAGATTTTTCAACACACAAATGTGCAAGATTTCTGCTCGTATTGACAACCTGTTGTACCACTGCCAGCAGCTTATCCCCTTGCAAAAAATCACCAACCCTTCTTCTCAATTCCCACAATCGCATGATCATGATCCTAATCTGGTCAACCATGTCATGCACAGGCAAGTCTTTTAACCCCTGCACCAAGAGATACGACAGTCACGGGAAACCTGCATGTTTCAATAGCAGCTAGCAAACCAAGATAAACTTGTACTTTGTGGCCTAGACGTGCTCTGTCAAAGTAGCTTCCATCATTTCTTGTCATGCCTCCATCAAGGAGCTAGTTGATACTAGTTCGGCTCATCTGAACCTTGTAGTTTAGACCACACAACTGTAATTCGACCAAACTGCACGAGACACGTGGCAGTGCAGGAAAAGATGGTGAGCCGTCTCAAGCTCGCGGATGCAAAGGGACAAAAATAACAATTTGGTCATTCCCTTTGCATCAGCCAATCTGAAGTCCACGGGAGGTTAAGAAGGAGAAGCCAAATAAAAAAAAAACTTGCACCATGGTGGCGCCCAAACCTTCTAGACCATCTGAGGGGGCTGACTTTGAAATTGTCCCTCAAATTGCGTGCGATACGCATATTTCACAGTATAGCAAGCATCGGCAATGAGCATCCAGGTGACCGAATCGTGCACCCCTTCTTGGAGCTGCTGCGCATCATAAAACGATACTAATTATACTCAATCTCTGCAATAACGTAATGTTAAAAACTATTTGAAAAATCATATGGATGCACACAATAAAAAAAAGGCCCCACCCAACGCGGCTAGCAACTCCTACAACACAACACAATCACCGTCATTGACAACACCCAAAGTCCCAAACCACAAAAGAGGTTCTCTCATAGCAAAGTCTCCAGGAAGCAATAGTGCACGGGCGCCGTTGTCACGTGATCTAATTACCAAAGTCGGGTCATGTGTGTTTACCCCGGCCCCAGGGAAAGGACGAGTAATCTCCACACACTGACTTCAGCAAGAAAACGACTAGAAGCCCTGGGTACAACGAAGAATATCAGACATAGGGTTTTCACGCCGGTACCATCACAAAAAACAAAGCCTTGCCGGCCTACTTGCAGAGAATACGGTTGCAAATCACTGATCGCTCCACATGGCTGATTGAGTCGGGAGGACGATCGCACAGTGCACGGTGGTTGTCATTATCATGCGTGGACCGGAGCCATGCCTCTATATTTTATTATATTACTTTTAATGAACATGAAATCTGGTTGTCATGTGTTTTCTGATTTGGCTGCCATGACCGATTTTTTTAAAAGTTTATTAACTTATATCCACACACTTTCATTATTGGCATATAGATTATGAAATTTTTTATTTATATTATAACATAGAGAGAATATTTTTCAGATTTGGTGTAAGTAAACTAACCACCATTTTATGGCACAAAAATGAAACATTGATCAGTGATCACTAGTAAGGGTCGTTTCACTCTCTAGGAAACCTGATTTTCAATGTTCTGTCTCGGGTGTCTCATGTAGTATTTGCATACCTCTTGGTTCTTTTTTTCCTCGCTTGTGTTGGAGGGATGTCGCTAGGGTCGCTTGCTCTTTTTCTTTCTTCTCTTCGACATTGTTGCCAAGCTTGTATACTCGCCAGTCTTTGACTTTATTCTTCTAATATATCACATGCAGCTCTCCTGCATGGTTCAAAAAAAAGTGATCACTAGTATACAAGGATCCTAAGGACATGGGTGAAAACCCACATTGGCAATGGAGATAGATTCCATCACCAAATTCTTGTCACTGTTGTGGGGACCTCAAAATAAATGGTTCGCGTAGCCCGTATTCATGTTGGCTGGTGGCACGTACAACTGCGGCCGCTCCTCCACTACTGGCACAGTCCGCGAAGCGGCCTCAACTAGTGCCGAAGCCTAGGAGATGACAACGGTCATCTTCTCCTCGTCTCCTCCTCCTCCTCCTCCTCCTAGGATTCAAGCACCGGGGTTGGGGAGAAGGCATCCTCTGGCGGGCGACTAGGGAGACACGACATGTGACAGGGCTGACAGAGGACCATAGTGTTTCTTGGGCTGACTGACGTGAAAGATAGATCTACATGGGATCTCACCTGAATCATTTTGAATTCCATTTATTATACTCCCTCCGGTCCGTATTAAGTGTCGGGGGAATTTAACATACTCAGCACAATCTCTTAGCTGTACCAACGCCACTTTTTTCGGATCAGGAGTAGTTGAAATGATAGTATCCCTTGTTTAAGGGGAATAGATGAGATCCTGGGAGGAAGCGGTGGTGGTAAAACGGGTTGGGTGAGAGCAGTGGGGGCGTGGGGTTATGTGAGAGGAAGTGGGAGTTATGATTGAGCATGAAGGAGTGATCGTATATATGGAACGAGACGAGCTGAGTAAATGTACTTTTGAGCTCCACATCGAACACGGGCAAAGCAATATATTTTTGGACGATGTGGCCACATCAAACACGAGCCAGCTGAAATTTATGTGGCTGATATAGCCTACTCAGGTCGGTAACGAGCATCCATAAATCCGGCACGGATTCTCTAACTTTACCCCTCTGACTTTTTCCTAACTTTAAGTCACTGGTACATGGGGCCTACCAGACGCGGGATCTACCTGTCAATGTCTCAAAGTCACCCTAGACTAAGTCTGAGAATCCCCACCGCTATAAATCTACGTTGCCGATGTGGGTAGTCCACAACCGCCCATTTTTAAGGTGCCACGCCAATGTGAACGTCCGTTGCGTTGCCGGTGTATAACCCGCACATGTCCGATGGAGGTGTCCTTGGTCGCCAAGTCTTCGGTTTACCCCCATCATCTAGAGCTGTAGTAAAATCAACTCATATGATAGAGTAAGGACCGGCGGACTGTTTGAGCACGTGATCCATCATGCCTTAATTATGTATGGTTATTGCTTGGTCGACCCATCGAGGTAGCATATAGCGATGTGGCAGTGGCAGTGTGGCACCAAACATAGGTAGCGCGCGCGCCGGCCTTGAAGAGACAGATCGAGACTAGCTAATTAAGCTTGTGACACGCATGCATAATTGCATACAAAATGGAGCTCATCACTTGCTTTACATTTAGAATTGAATCTCTAGCTAGCTAGAGCACTCGGGCTCTCTGCTTGAGGTTGATCGACGATGGGGTTCGTGTCGTTGCTGGTGGTGGCATTGATGCCGGTGGTGGAGGTGCTCCTGGTGGCCCTCCTCGGCGCCTACCTCGCCTCCGGCCGGTGCAACCTCCTTAGCGCCGCCGCCCGCTCCGACATCAACCGCGTCGTCTACGCCGTCTTCACGCCCGCGCTCATGCTCGCCAGCCTCGCCAGGACCGTCACGCTCCAGGACGCCATCTCATGGTCTCTTGCATTCTTACTGGCACTGCTCCCCAGTTTTATAGTTTACAACCGATTCCCTTGTTACTAACCATGCATGCATGTTGCATGATCACTCGAACTCAGGTGGTTCATGCCGGTGAACATCGCCATCATCTTCCTCGCCGGCGGCGTCCTCGGTTGGGTGGCAGTGCTCCTTCTGAGGCCACCGCAGCACCTCCGGGGGCTGGTCATCGCCTCCTGCTCCGCCGCAAACTTTGGTAACTTGCTACTTATCGTGATACCGGCGGTGTGCCAGGAGGATGGCAACCCGTTCGACGACGAGGGCCTCTGCACTGATCGAGGCCTCTCCTACGCCTCGTTCTCCATGGCGGTAGTCATTCACTCCTCACTTCTCAATGCATCATCTCAATTTGACACTAGCATGCAGCTTTTGATCGATCAATAAGTAATTAAGCACATGATAGCTTGGAGGATTGTACATCTGGACACACACGCTCAGCGTGATGAAGAGGTCCAGCGAGGTCTACCGCAAGATGCTGATCAAGCAAAAGGCCCATGATCCCAAGGACTCTCTGAGTTCAGAGGAAGATCCCTGGAAACAAGACGACGAGGATGAGGAGGAGGGAGTTGTCTCGCTGCCATCAGAGAGCAGCTCTGCCGTCCATGAAAAGGAACAACACCAAGCTGTAAGTTTTACGGAAACTACAGTTTGCAACTAGTTACACCAGCACCTTCGAGTTTTCAAAAAACCCGACATAAATCATGCGTATAGATTATGTTCTATCTTGTGCATCTACAAATTTTCGTCCAAAAATATGACAATGCCTCGCCAGAAAAAAAAAAGATGTGTGAATAACACATGATACCATTCAAATAGATCTGTTTCATTTTTGCATAGGTCACATATGGTCATATTTTGGAACAGATTTTTATAGACGAACAAGATACAAATCCATATACATTACTTATTAGTTATTGCACAATTTGGAAAAACTCATAAGTGAAACATCCGACAATGGGTGTGAGCGCAACTAGTTGCAAAATATTCGCATTCGTTTTTACCGGTTTCCGTCCTGTTCCTAATGAACATTCAGTCGGCCTTTTGCATTAATTTGCTCCATTATTTATCTGGCATGCAGTTATTGACGCCGTTGCTATCTAGTAGTGACCACCAACGTTCCAATAAGACGAGCAGGAACATGTGGGACAAGCTGAAACATGGTACACACCAGATCGTCGAGGAGCTCACCGCGCCGCCAACTGTCGGGGCGGTAAGTTCACAGTCATCACCATAGAAGAGGATGTGTGGAGCAGAGAAGCTGAAATGAGCTCTCTAATTGCCAGGTGCTGGGCTTCATTGTTGGCGCGGTGCCATGGCTGAGATCTACATTTGTTGGCGACAGCGCTCCCCTGCGAGTCGTCCAAGACTCACTCAAACTACTTGGGTATGCAAATGCAGTGCATCTCCTGTCAAGTTTAAACAGTGTTTGTATATATATGGATCACGAAATTCTCGTTTCATCCAGAGATGGCGCCATACCCTGTGTCACCCTCATCCTCGGAGCAAACCTCACCAAAGGTATGCTCCTTAGTCTCTCTGTCTACAGATCTGGAGTGTACATTGGCAGCTGTCTGAAATCTGAAAGACCAACGGTCTCGGCAGGCATGGGTAAGACCACGGTGTCGCGGTGGTGATCACGGCCATCATCTGCGTGCGGTACGTGATCCTGCCGGTGGTCGGGGTGGTGGTGGTCAAGTCGGCGTGCCAACTCGGCTTCCTGCCACCGGACCCGCTCTACCAATACGTGCTCATGCTCCAGTTCGCCCTGCCTCCGGCGATGAGCATCGGGACCATGGCCCAGCTCTACGACATTGCCCAGGAGGAGTGCTCCGTCATCTTCCTCTGGACATACCTCGTCGCCGCCCTCGCCCTCACCGCCTGGTCCACCATCTTCATGTCCATCCTCGCCGCCTAGACATCCAAACTTCAACTTGCCTTGCTGCTGCTGCAAACCTGTAATGCGTCCATGGGGAATGGATATTTGTATCGGGCTCCGTAGGGGACTTCGTAGCAGAGTTTTTGGTAGAAGTAACCGAAAGCAACAATGTTTTGCTACTCCTAGCGGTTCATCAGTTTTGATTCCTATATATCATCAACATTATTCATCAGGTGTCCTATCAATCTACCAGAACTTGATGTTGTGCAGTCAACTTACCTTACATGCCGCGAAGAACAAAGAGATGTTATTAATTGAGGGATAAACAGCATGTTTTATTTTGTTATTTTTAGCCAATCAGCAGTATATGGAGTGCTACCATATTTTTTATTGTGATATGGAGTGCATGCTTGACTACTATCCGATGGGAAAACAGTAGGGATGTTTTTAATTATTTTAATTTCGTATTTGCAACCTGGCAGTACTTATAAGTAGTGCAGTAGAAACTAACATAGGTTCGGATCCAGTATCCGCTATTTCTAGGGAGTCATGTAAGAGAACAGTCATATATGTGACACATACATAAAACCATAAAATTGTTTACGCCTTCCAAAAATTGATGGTTCACTCATTACTATGGTACTAGTTCAGGCCAAGAAGCAAACAAACCATGTACTAAGGAGTAACGGTAAGTGATCAACGTATTTTGGCTAGCAACCATTAGTTCACTATAAGAAGAGCAGAAGTATACATCCTCATGTGAACGCTAATAGCTTAACAGGATCAGAACAGTCGAAAACTAACAACGGTTCCTGCTGCTACGGTGCTACCTATCAGGGCAAACTAGGAAGTGTTACTTTGTCGAAGGAGAGAAAGCTGACGCGGCCATTATCAACATGGCAAAATTTAAGAGGAACCCCTTCAAACTTGTTTTCCACGGTTTCCAGTTCATCCCTCGAGGGAGGCTTGTCTCTGCACCAAATTGGAAAAAAAAAACTAAAGTTATGATGGACATAATTGTCAAAAAGCATATAGTATATGAAGGAACCATAACCTGCTAAGCCCAAATTCATATACTGTTTTGCTTCTCTTTACCTGCTTATAGCTTGTAGCATAGTTATGTTCTGCAATTTATGGTTTTACGCATTCACATTGCTGCCTACTATTGCTTAGAATCAGATTTGTTTCTTTGGGTAAAGGTTGGTCAAGAAAACGATGAGAACACAACAGATATATCCCATGTGGACATACAACCAATAACACGTTAGAGACGCATCCTGCATGCTTAAATGTACAAAGTTTCACGACATATATGTGCAAGGGGCAATCATATGCATTTAAAACAAAATATTAAGAAAATCATATCAAATACACCACCAAAAGTTTATGCACTAGTGTCACTAGATAATCATGCGCTGTAGATAAAAATACATAAGTTTATAAGCAAGTGGTCTGTGAGTGAAAAAGTACATTACCTTAAGAGGCATAGGAGGAAACTTGTGTCTCCTGGTGATGACTTCTTAAATTTGCTGTTTGGTTGATGCACTTGAAAGGATGGAGATATCCCATCTATGTGCATTTCTTTGAGAAATTTGGTGATGTCATTGCAGGCACCATCGGATCTATCAGAGAACTGGTCATTGTCAGCCATACTCTTGGGAGGATCAGTGACTTCACAAGTACCGCTATGCTTCATTGTCCAGGGAACACCATACCGTCCAACGATGTACCCAAGCAACTTCAAGTGCTTGTAAGCTTGGAAGGCATCCCAGGAGCACCCATATTTCCCTCCTGCAATATTTTCATAGATTTTCTCCAGTCCTATTGTTTCATCCTTATCATCAAGAAGAACCAGCGCCCCTCTTTCTGCCAAGAACCTGCATAGTTTGATCAGCCATCAAGCCTCAATTTCAAGTTTCAAGTCAAAGTGATTGTAAAGTGAAACTCATGCCATGCAATTCATACATAATCACTAAACAATAAATTGTCAACTTCCTGCGCGTGGCATCATGTAACTAGTCCAAAGTGGTGGTACTAATAGACAGGCGTAATAACAAAAATACGAGGAACCCAGGACACGCTGCATCATCGAACACCGGGACATGCTGCATTGTTATAGGATTTATGCTCGGGTTCATGAACAAAGCCCCAGCAGAGCATATAACCATGCTGCACTGTTACGGCATTTCATCAAACAGGTGGCGTACCCGATCTCCTCGACATTGTAGTAGAGCTTGCCGCCCCGGGTGACACCGGTGGTCAGCCAGAGCTTCCCCTTGCTGTCCACTACCTCCGCCTCGCCGGCCTCCTCCACCCACCGCGCCCGCGAAGCCACGTTCCTGCTCTCAACCCAATGAGCGCACGGCAGCAGCAGCACAAACAGACCAACCGCAAGACGAGAGCACGGACCTGAACTGGAGTCTCGAGGACGAGGGCGCCTCGTCGGACAGGAAGGGGTTGAGGTGCTGCTCCTCGCCGTCGTCATCCGCGTCCGCCGCGGACGCAGTCCCGGGAGCGCGGCCCCTTCGCCGCCGGTCGCGCGGCGCGGCCGCCATGATGCCGTCCCTGACAGGTGGGGCCCCAGAGATAGGAAGAAGCGTCCGTGTTTCCTTTTCTATTCTCGTCTCCTCCACCTTCGCTTCCTTTCAAACCGGCAGAGCGGAGAGGAGGCCTGGAGCGGGAAAAAAAAGTTGAGCTCGCGGGCTGGTGGCGCGGCGGCGGAGTCCTCTTCTCGTCCGATCGAGCTCCGGTAAGTTCCACCAGCTTCGCCTAAGCTCCATCAGCGTAGCCCCTCTCGGCGCGTACCTTCTACGCTCGTATCGATCTCTGCTGGATTTAGCTGCGCGGTAGTAGGCGTCGATTTGGCGGAGCAGGTGCGGATGGCGAGCTGTTCCTCGATTCGGTCGCCGTGAAGGTTCCCCGAGGATCCTTAGGTTTTTTTCTAGGCGGAGTTACCCGTCAATTCGGTGAGGCTATCTTAAGAATTGGGAACGGGGAGCATCTGCGCGCTTACTGTTCGTTCCGTGCTCTAGCTTGCGTACGGTTATCCAGCTTGATCCACTGGGCTCCTTTTCGAGGTTCAAATTCCAGCATGAATGAGTGGTCGGATTTGGCATGTTTTAGCGCTTGATCGTGTAGTTAAGACTGATGTCCTTGATCTATTTATCATACATTTATTTGTATTGCTGAGATGGTCACAGCTTAAAACGCTTGCTGATAATTGACACTTCGACCGATAGTTGCCTTAAAAGTAACTAACTGTTGAATCGCATCTCTTTCAGCTGAAGGGAGCATGAGTACTGCTAACGGCGCGCGACGTGTCTCAAGAAGGCAATCACAAGATGAGTCTGCTGATAAGGTTGTTGTCAACTTAATCTCCCCAGCACCAGCAGTGGCCAGCCGGCGTGGAGTATCAACCTCTCATGCTGGCGCGCGCACCTCACCCATTAATGTGGAAGCTCTGGATGATGAAGTGCAGGTCGTATCAGCTTCACAAGTGCCTCCTCAGGTACTTTGCTTAACTTCCAGAGAACAGTACTGCTGTGTGTAATTGATCTCATGTCACTCGGTCCATCGTGTTGTTTAAGAAGCATGGTATATGTATGCACTTTTTAATTGTTGTTTTACTTATGCTTCTGAGGCACACCAGCTTTTCATATAGAGGAAGAGTATTATAAGTTGGTCATAACACTGAATATAATGCAACGTTGGCATTTATATTGAACCATCTTGCATATGCAGAGGAGGAACCGAAGAACTAGGAGGCCGCCTGTGACAGTAGTTGATGTGGAGGTACATGCTACCCGTGAAGGTTAGTTTGTTACTCATACATGCATCTTATTCCATAGAATTGTTTTGTCTTCAAACATTATGGAAATTGGTTGGTAAATTCTTCATCAGTCTGTTGTGATCTGCCTTAATAGATTCATCTGGAACTTACGAATTCATAAACATCACACATAATTTTGGGAATTTACCTTTGTCATGCTGCTAAGATGACTTACTCACTAGTGGCAGCAGATATATAGAATATGCTGAAACTGCGGAACTGAACTTGTGACTTTCTTTTGCTAGATTCTTATATAATACTTTCTTGTTATAAGGTGATGCATGTATATAATTATATTGATGCTGACTCTGGAAATCACAAACGGGGGATGTAAAAATGTTCGTCAATATGTCATCTGGCTATATTTTCCCTTGACATTTAAGCCTCCTTTTCTGCCTCATTATTTATTCAATCAGGAATATTTCATGACGATAATGCAACAGTCCTTTCTCATAGCACAGGGAACAAACGTCAAAGAGTGGCAGATGTAATAATCATCTCTCCAGAAACAGGGGAAGGGTCCAACTTGCAGGTATTTGATTTTAGAAATTTTTTAAGCGAGTTAACTCTCTTAGCCATAAGCCCATAAGGTCCAGTTTCATTACAGATTAGTTATTATAGTTGTTTCTCTACTTTGTCCCCTTATGGAATCAGCAGCTGGTATCTAGTGCATGATTCTTCCCTTTGTCCTTCCTATGGAGTTTTGGATTATTTGTCCTTTCAGTGGGTACAAAAATTTGAAAGGAAACTAAGATAGTTACCATATTACTAAAGTAGATTAAGTTGAAAGTATTTTTCTTGGTCTGTTCAAGTCATAGAGAACACTCATACTTGCAGCTTGGTGATGATATCATACAGATATTTCACAGAAGCCAATAGTTATGATCCTTGGTTGGCATAGACAGTTTGTCAATCTCTAAATTTTAAGTAGTAGTTTGCCTTCTGGTATGTAGGAGCCGTGTACTAACATGTTTAATATCTTCCTTAAGCTACACGATATTTCCACCTGAAAAAGCTACTGTGTACAGTGAATCCTTGTATCCAGTTCCTACTAGCATGTTGCCTTGTGATTTCTGCTGAACTCTGAATGGATGTTTCCATTCTTGTCAGTCAAATAAAGCAGTGAAAAGTAGCAAAGAGCCTGCGATGGAGGCTCCAAAGGAACCAATCTTTACCTGTCCGGTGTGTTGGAACAAGCTGGAGGAGCCCGCCACAACAATGTGCGGCCATATCTTTTGCACGAGCTGCATCAAGCAAGCCATCCAGGCCCAGAAGAAATGCCCTACTTGCCGGAAGCACTTGAAGATGAACAATTTCCATCGGATTTACCTTCCTAACACTGCTAGTTAAGGTGAGCTCCTTCAAATTCTATCAGCCTCATTCTGTTGAGCTTCAGTTTTATCAAATACAGGTTCCTGTGATGCATCAAAGGAATTTCTAACAACATCTGACTTGAAAATTGCATTGTCAGGGTCAGAAGTCCTCTCTGGAGAACAATGGATATTTTCCTGAGGAACATTGTTGTAC
Organism: Poa pratensis; assembly: GCA_947311845.1. Classification (NCBI taxonomy): domain Eukaryota; kingdom Viridiplantae; phylum Streptophyta; class Magnoliopsida; order Poales; family Poaceae; genus Poa; species Poa pratensis. Next base: position 37,543,885 of record CAMZMU010000077.1, on the reverse strand, counting down.
CATCATCTCGTAGCTGAATGTGTGGAAATGCATCAGTAGGAGTTCATCATCCTGATGAAATGTATGGATAGCCTCCCGCCTGAAATGGCTCAACAAATGTGTTTATAGTATTGTTTGCGCAACTTTAAGTTGCTACTATTAGCCGTGCAGCATTTCTCCATAGTTGGTCGATGTATCTGGGGTTGTTAGCCTGACGCTGAGATGATACTAGGGCATTGTACGTTTGGTATCTCTGTACTCAAGTATTCAGTAGGATTGAAGACACTGAGATAGCACATGTGGCTGTTGTTGGTTGCAGTTAGCGCTGTGACTTTTTGCTCTGTTGGAAATATGATTTCTGATGCTTTCAAAAGAGTAGGCGTGATATTTGAACGTAGTCACCTCTCACCTTACTTTGTGACTGACTAATCATGCGAATATGTCCACGGAGCTCACCGACTAAAAGGTAGTGCCGATATCTACATGAGTACTGCTAACTGAGCGGAATAATTACTAAAGCTGTCACTTGCTATGTGACTAATCATGCGAACATATCCATGGAGTTCACTGACTTTAAGGTAGGGTGGATATCTCTGCGATTAATAAGTGTCACTCCTATATTTTTTGTAGATCCTGTTGGTTGACATGATAATTTCTGATCCAAGTTAGCTTTTTAGAGTATGCTTTGGTTCTATATAAAAGAAGATTTTCCATTGCTAATAATTGCTGAGGATGTCCAAGAAGAAGCATCGGCTACTTTGACCAGAAACAAGCTATCAGGGATGATTTAAGCGGCAGCAACTAAGGCTCCTTTCTTTGGAGAACAGGAAACCCAATGTTTGTACTCCCTCCGTCTAAAAATAAGTGTCTTAGATTTGCACAAAAGTAGATATATTTAGACTTGAAACATGTCTAGATACATCCACGTTTTATCAAATCTAAAACATTTATTTTGGAACGGAGGGAGTATGACATTGCAATCATAACTGGATAACCAACTCAACTGATGGACTCCAGTCGTCGAGGCACTCTTGTTGGTTTTTAGGTAGAGTGAGCGATGAGACTACAACTATAAACTATGATTCTGGACCCAAAAATTTCACCGGAACCGCTATGTAACGGTGTACCGTTCATTGGTGCTCTAAGACTTGAGATTCGTGGCTGTTACATCCACAACACGAATCTCGGAGAGCACACATCAACGGTGAAAAACGTAGTGTTACATAGCGGTTTCAGTCAGAAAGCATACTCCCTGTGGTTCCCTCCCTGTAGGCTGTAGCGCCGATTATTCATACAAGCATATGCCAATTGCCAAACAATAGCATCGCATCCTTTGGTTGATGCAATTAATCAGTGCTTTATTTCTACAGGAGCTTGAGCTTCATTATATATCAGGATGCTCAGGTTACTTTTCGCTAGAAGAGAGAAAATTGCAAAAAAAACCATCACAATTGGTGGTCAAGCTTCAAAAAACCACCGGTTTTCATCTAATTCGCAAATCACCACCACTATTCGTTGACACCGTAACAAAAAACACTGATTGAATGTATTAGCTCGTTTAATCGTATTTCTGACAGGTGGGGGCCACTATAAGGCGTTACGTGGCAATTTTTCACGGACGGACAGCTCGCCGTTAACGGAATGAAAAAAGAAAAGGAAAAAAGAAATGAAATGTCAACGCCCGCTTCCCGCAGCAAGAATGGCCGGCCGAGGCCGAGGCGGAGCCGGAGACGAGACTGCAAGGGGGGTGCGCGTCCGCAGAGGCGCGCAAGCGGCGGAGGAGGACGGGCGCGGCACAGGCGGCCTGGGCATGGCCGGTCTCGGACGCGAGGGGCGCCGGCGCGTGACAGGCGGAGGTTGGGCGCGGAGCCGGCGGCGAATCCGGCCAGCGGTGACCGGGGAGGAGCCGGAGCAAGGGCGGAACAACGCGGGCGCGGAGGAGACGCGGGCGGGGAGAGGAGCTCGGGCGGAGGTGAGGATGGTGCGGATGAACTCGGGCAGAAGATCGGCGCAGAGGAGACGCAGGGACGGGCGGATACGGACGCGCAGCACGCCGGCCGGGCGGCAGCGGAGGCGAACGAGCTAGCTCCGTGCGGCCGGACACTAGCTAGCTGCGCGCTCGCGCCGGCCGGCCGAGCTAGCTCCGTGCGGCCGGACGCTGGATCTGACGGAAAAGTAAAAAAGAGAAAGAAAAAGAAAAGGTGCCTCCTTTGATTTTTTATTTTGTGAGATTTTTTTTGTCTGACAAGTGGGCCCAGCGTTGACCTTTTTCTTTTTTCCTTTTTCTTTTTTGCCACCAACCCGTGCCGTTTGAGCTGTCTGTCAAAAAATTGACACGTCACGCCTTACAGTTGCCCCCACCTGTCAGAAATACGGTTAAACGAGCTAACATATACAATCAGTGTTTTTTGTTACGGTGTCAACGAATAGTGGTGGTGGTTTGCAAATTAGATGAAAACCGGTGGCTTTTTGAAGCTTGACCACCAATTGTGGTGGTTTTTTGCAATTTTCTCGCTGGAATACGGTAATAACACGGTACTTGATTCGGTGACATGTTATCTTTGCACGTGACTAGCAAATGGCTAGAACATGGAGGAGATGGCCAACTTCAGACAGCACATGCATATATCAGACACAGATTCATCAGAATAATCTACGTTGTATTGTATACGGGCGTCGTGTGACACGCGCGGACAGTGGCTTTCATCACCTTGAAGAAGAAGTTCAGGTCAGCCATGTCGACTCCCCCCTGCTGTGAATAGAGGACCGGCCGGAAACGTCTGGCCGAGGGAGTGGCGGGTCGGCAGTGCGCCGTGCGCGTGCAGAAAAATTTCCTGCGGAATCAGGCTGCTGCAGTATTTCCTCGGTAAATTTCCTCCACTTAATGTTGTTTAGCTCAAGCTCTTTAAACCAAACTGTAACGCAGATCGATGGTCAGTAGCCTATGTCAGATGGCAACCGGAGAAGAGGAACTTGACGCCGTTCTGATCGTTGGCGGCGGGATCTGCGGCCTTGCAACTGCGCTTGCGCTTCATATGTATGATCCTATTACGCTAAGAACAGTGTTGCATCTCAGTACTGTAGCTTAGCCGAAAAAGTCAATGCAGAAAGGGTATAAACAGCCTTGTTCTTGAGAAGGCTGGGAGCTTGAGGGCGACAGGGGCAGGCATCAGCATACAAGTCAATGGATGGCGCGCGCTGGATCAATTGAAGGTTGGCGACGAGCTGCGTAAACTGGCCGTGCCTCTTGCCGGGTACGTCCGTCCGACCCTCATTGCTTTGCCTATCACTTTCCTGTCACGAATAATGGTCATGCTTGACAGCGAATACTGTCATCTCGCAGTGATTATGTTTCCAAGCTGTTGTTTGCCCTGTGTTACCATGTTGATAACTCTGGTTTTCACTGCGTGTAGAATGAACAAAAAGGACATTCATGGTGGTAAGATGTTTGAAGTGTCATACAAGTGAGTTCAGTCACTAGCGCATATCACTAGTGAGGGTCATACAAGTGTCATACAAGAGGGACATTACTGCTTTGATTAGCTATCACTAGCGCATATTTACCACTTAAATTCATCATAATAAACTAAGATGAAAATTTGATCCACATGGTAGCCTCACCCCAATGCGAGCAGCTAATGCTGCAAGGAAAAATTGAGTTGCCAATCCACAAAACAGAGCAAACTGTTTCTCAATGATCTCCTGCCCTTTGGTCTGCAGGACTGAATGCCGGTGCGTGAAAAGGAGCGACCTTGTGGAGACGCTGGCCAGACATTTAGCAGGGGGATCTATCCGCTTCGGATGCCAGGTCGAAGCGATTTCTCTCGACGCCGTCACCCGCCATCCAGTCGTCTCAACCAGCGATGGCTCTACCATCAGAGCAAAGGTACGTTCTGTCGCTATTTTCCCTCTTCATTGGATCAAACAAGTTGTCGCAGCATTTGCGTTTTTGATATCAACAATAGGTGGTGATCGGTTGCGACGGATCAAACTCAGTGGTGGCAAAGTACTTGGGTCTGAAGCCAGTGAGATTCTTACCTATGTGGGCAGCACGGGGCTTGACCACCATTCCGGAAGGCCACAGCTTCGGGAACCGCTTCCTGCAGCTGGTCGGAGAGGATGTAAGCTTCCGGCTTGTTCCAGTGGACGATAAAACCGTGTACTTCTCCGCAATCCAGTTCCGACCACCACCTGAAGGTAGTAGTATGAGAAGTTGTTTAAAAACAAATCCATTCAAAATCAGCCACTTACCACTCTCTCTTTGAGGATTTCAGAGTGCAGCAACAGTAGGGACCCCGCGCTCATCTGGCAGGTGAGCCTGCAGGCAATGCAGGGCTACCCGGAGGACATCGTCGCGGTGCTGCGACGCTGCGACGCCGCCTCACTGAGCCTGACGCAGCTCTGCTACCGGGCACCGTGGCACATGGCCCTCCAGCAGTTCCGGGAGGGCTCGGTGACTGTCGCCGGCGACGCCATGCACGCCATGGGGCCTTTCATCGGTCAGGGCGGTTCCTGCAGCCTTGAGGACGCGGTGGTGGTCGCCCGGTGCTTGGCGACAGAGGGGGCGCTCGCCGCTGATGGCGATGGTCAGAAACTGGCCAAGAGCAACGAAAAGGCGCTCGTGTCGTACGTGAAGGAGAGGAAGGTAAGGATTCTGAGGCTGTCGCTGCAGGCTTTCCTCAACGGGCAGCTTATTGCCGCGCCTTCGGAGCTCAGGAAATTATTGATCAAAGCGGCCATGGCGGTTTTCTTCGGAGGAAATTCGTACAGGCACACTGACTACGACTGCGGTTCCCTATAGTACGCACGCTAATTAATTCATTATGATCAGATTATGCCGAATTTGTTTGGTGATACATCAGTCTCCTTAAAAATTACCACGCACACATAAAAAAGTCTCATTTTTATGAAGAGGTTTATAGCGCTTCTCTCACAAACAAGTCATGGCCCGCCAGATTATGTGGTTTTGAAGGTGTATCCACCATTCCACCTCGTAGTGCTACAAATATATTTATTTTTTGGTAATTGGTTGTGAGCAATTGATTGTAGAATATAGAAATCCTCGTTTGGGTAGCCTGGTGTCATTATGGCTATATAGAAATGATAATGTTTTCATTTTAAAAGATCACCTATAATGCATGGTCCGTGGTCTACTTTGCAGCAGGACATGTGGGTCAAAGACATTACAAAAACATTGCGACATTTTAAAACATCGATGCAACAAAAGTATGAGTATGCAACAAATCCACAAATGTTGCAGCAAATCCGACTTGGGAAAGTGGCAGAGAAAGACAATAAAACTCCCTCACCCTTTCTTGCTTGGCCCTAACCAGAATAACGGTCACAATGAAACTTTTATCGGTCGCAGAAAAATGTCTTAAAAGTAAAACACGTATGCAGCATGCTCATACCAACATTTTGAGGACCTCACGAGAACATTTGTAGCACTTGAAGATTTTTTTTTTGCAAGAGGAGCTAAAAATTGTCGCAACATCTGCCTGCGTATGTTCGCAGCAAAACACGCGCGAGTTTGTAGTGTTTAAAAAATACTTAAGCCTCGTCATATTCTTGATGACGCTAGTTCTGATCATCATAGATACACTCACCTCAACCTTTGTGCTTTCTCGAGTTCGAAATGGCGGTGGGAACCCATGGCCACCGGCGGCCTAGCTTGACTGGGTGGCTGCAGTTTCCACGGCGTGGGAGCCCCAAGACAGTAGTGCAGGGTCCCACGTGGGAGCCGATGTAGTGGCGCCGGCGGTCGAGGTTCACGAGAGGGGCGTGAGGGCATAGTCCGCCAGCCCTTTTCTCTTTAGCCCAGATGATATCTCGTCTGGCAAATGGTAGAGTTTTTCATGAAGAAAACTACACGCTTGGACAATTTAGAGGTGTAATCCACTTTCTGTGCTCCGAGGTGCATATGCAACCGGTATTAAGAAACACACTTTGAAATATCAAAAAAAATTCTAAATAAATTTCACAGAATACATCTTCACCTGATATGTGTTTACAAATTCATTTCATGGAAAATCAATATTTATTGTGGCATGTGCAAAAAACAAAAAAATGTCTTGTGAAAAGTGTTATTTTAGCACCAAATTTTATCTTTTTATACATGCCACAAAAAATGGTTGGATTTTCATAAAACGACTTTTTGCGCGTGAATATATTTTTGCAACGTTTTAACATTTCAAAATGTATTTAAAATACATTCTTAACTAAAGTGTGCATATGCACTGGGAGTCAAAACACCTTTTCCTCTCCCGTTTTAGGGTGGTAGTACTAGTTGGCTAGAGATTCTTGCCACTTAATAGACGAGAGATTCTCTTAGTTACACACCACGGCAAAAGAGCAGGTTTGGCTAGGATAAAAATGGCACCCTTCATATATTCCTTCAAGGTTTCAACGACTTCGGGTACTGCATCGGCATCCTTATCGAAGCTTAGTCCATCCAGAGACAATGGGCTACCCCGTCTGCATGCTCTGGCTTCTCTCCGGCTGCAACACTGGCCTATGTTTCCTCCTCGCCACCGCCACCTTCCTCTTGGCCACACGCCGGCGCCGTGCAATCGACCTCGTGACCAATTGGTTTGCGCTGCACAGAGCTTCCGGAGTGAGCGGCACCACTAGGCGCGGGTTGTCCATCCAGGTGACAGACCGTGCCGTGGCGCACCGCGCGCTGGTGCAGCACAGCGCTGCGTTCCTCGACCGTCCCACCGGCGCGGTGCCGAGCACCATCCTCACGCGCAACGTCCACTTCAACATTCTCTCCGCGCCGTACGGGCCGTACTGGCGCGCCGTCCGCCGCAACGTGGCCGCCGGCGTCCTCCACCCCTCCAGCCTCGGCCTGCTCGACGGCACCCGTGCCCGCGTGCTCGGGGACCTGGTACGTTCCCTCCGGTCAGGCGCCCCCGCCGGCGAGAGCCTCCATTTCGCCGTGTACACCATTCTCGCCGAGATGTGCTTCGGCATGGACGTCGTCTCCAAGCTCGGGGATACACGCCTCCGTGCCATGCACAAGTTCCAGCGTGACATCCTCCTCGCGTTGCCCTCCTTTGGGGTGTTCGTGAGGTACCCGAGGATCGGCAAGCTCCTCTACCCGTCACGGTGGCGCCAGCTTCTCGCACTCCAGCGGCAGCAGGAAGAATCGTTCCTGCCGCTCGTGGCCGCGATAAAGAGTAACCGCCGTGACGTCGGCTTCAAGAGTTACGTCGAGTCTCTCCTTGATCTACGAATCCATGAAGATTCTGGCCGGGCCGTCACCGATGGCGAGCTCGTCAGCCTCATCTCGGAGTTCCTCGGCGCCGGAACAGAGTCCACGGCTGCCGCGCTGGAGTGGACCATGGCCAACCTCGTCAAGCGGCCCGACCTGCAGCAAAAGCTCCGCACCGAGGTCGGCGCCGTTGCCTGCGGCGACCGCGTCATCGAAGAGGCGGAGCTGTCGTGCGTTTCTTACCTCCGGGCCGTTGTGCTCGAGAGCCTGCGGCGCCACCCGCCAATGCCGTTCGTGCTGCGCCACGTAAAGGGCGACGAGGCCGCCAAGGCGCTGGGCTGTGACGTGCCGGACGGCGGCGCGACGGTGAATTTTCTTGTGGGGAAGGTCGGCCGTGATGGCGCGGCGTGGTCAGATCCGATGGAGTTCACGCCGGAGCGGTTCATGTCGGGCGGGGACGGCGAGGGCGCTGACCTGACCTGCACGAGGGAGCTGAAGATGATGCCGTTCGGCGTCGGGAGGCGCGCGTGCCCGGGGCTCGCGACGGCGATGCTGCACCTGGAGTACTTCGTGGCCAACCTGGTGAGAGAGTTCGAGTGGTGGGAGGCCGACGGTGACGACGCCGTCGACCTCGCCGAGTTCCGCGGCTTCTTCTTCACCGTCATGAACCGCCCGCTCCGCGCGCGCCTCGTGCCCCGCGACGCGGAGCAAGATGTGTTTCTTTAAGTCAGCCATGCATGTCATGCGTGTGCTGGTACTGACATGATCCGCTCTTGGAGATGTTGTCCCACTGTCCCGTGTTTCCATGTGCAATCCTAAACTAGTGAGAAGAAACCACCACAAAATATTTTCTTGAGATTCCCTCATGTGTTAGGCAGCAGCATAGAATTTTTTTTTTTTTTTTTGCCTCGGTTGATTTCAGTTTCATTAAGCAAATAGAGTTACAGTACTGGTTTTAAGTATGTTTGCTCAGCTGACTTATAGATTCTATGTTTCCACTTTCCTGCGTTCCAAACAGGATTTCAGTGAAATTTGCCTATGTTTCATCGATCCTACGTTTTACACTTAGGGTGCGTTTGGTTAGCCACCAGGTGGTTAGTGGTAGCCACTTTTTAAGTGGTTAGCCCCTGTTTGGTTTGTGGTGTTGGGTGTGTGGGGGTAACCACATTGTAGGTATATTCCCTCCAAAAGATGGTTGAGCTCAACCACTAGAAATGTGGTGGTTGAGGCCAACCACCCACGGCGGTCTCGCTAAAATCACCCGCGGAAGAGTTTTTCGGTCGCTCACCTTCCCTCCGAAACAGAGAAAAACCCGCGACGACGAACCCTTATCTGTTTCCCTCGTTTCTTTTCCCCTCCCATCCAAGATATCAAATATAGCGAATTTGTTTTTGGATATTTCTACCGATCATTGCGTAATTATATCAGAGGTGCGCATGTGTTAATATTTACTGCTGGAAGCAACTTAAAGCGAATTTGTTTCTTTGATCTTTATTGTTGGAAGCAAATTATCATTGGCCTGCCTAGCACAACATCAGTTATAGAATTATTATTATTATTATTATTCTGAGAACTATGTGCTAAAGCATTTGAACAATTTAATTGATGGACCTATCTGAAGATGACAATTATACGTCCATTACTAAGGATGGCCATTTTACCCGTTGGGTACCCAGTGGGTACAGGTACCCATCGGTATGGATACAGATAAAGTTTCATACCCGCGGGTACAGGTATGGGTAAATTTTTTTACCCATTAACTACACGGGTATGGGTATGGTATTGCTTTACCCGCCCCATACCCAACCCATTGCCATCGTTATCCATTACTTTTCTATTAGTGCTATCTAAGATTGTTATAAATTAGTAAATGTTGATTCTACGAGGTGACATAGTAGGAGATGATTTTAAGGTGACAAGCACTACGAGAATCACCAGCTCGTAGCTACGATGATTTTGTTTTTTCGTGTCTAAATGGAACATGATGTCCAAATATATTCTATTTTTGAAATTCTTATAATCCATACCATACTTTAATCGATTGATGTAGCCAAAAACTCATGTTGTGAGGGTATTCTCACCATCATATCAAAGAGGTTACCATATCACCCCACACCTCATATCAAATAAACATGGCTACCCCTAACCACTTTTTATCTCTTCAACCAAACACAAAACTTGGCTAACCAACCCACACAACCAAACATGAAAAATGGTTACCACCAACCACGTGGTTGTGGTCCATTCCTATTTTAGAACAAAATATCCTACCAGCCATTTTTTTTTCAAGGATATACCCTGGCAGGTATACAAAAACCTCTTTTAGAGCCCGAGCTACATGGAGCTCGTTTTAAAAAAAAATCGAAATCGACATTTTTATGTTTCCATTAATCGTGAAAAAAATTCTGGATGTAGATAATATGCAGATCTACAATCGTACGAAGTTTCCAATCCAAATTTGAATTATTCTGGGCTAGATCTAAAAGACAAATTTCTTGATCTAAATACCCGGATTCAAAATTTTGAAATCTGTCAGAATTTGTCTTTTTTGCACAGCCCAAATTACAACGAATTTGAAGTCAAAAAAATTCATGCTTGTGTGTCTCGAGACTATCTACACCTGTGATTTTTTTGCGCGGTTTTTGGAAACTCAAAAATATGAATTTCTATTTTTTTTAAATAACGAGCTCCATGTAGCTCGGGAGGCAAAAGTCCACTCTCGGCACGTATATCATATTTCATATAAGAAGAGGCCAAGACGGCCGGTACAACGCCAAGAGGCTCCACGATACAAACACAACGCCACACGGTTTACAACACAACCCACACGAACCAAACGACACGAATTCGCCTTGTACCGTCTTCAGCCAAGAATGGCGAGGAGGCGATACACCGAGCTTCTAGGCCGCGTCACAACCAAAGAAAGGAACTTCACCAGACCGACTAAACTCCGGGATGGCTCAAGCCAACACACCGCCCACCCATTTAAACGCACCTACCTGCCATTTAAACTGGGTCTGAAAGTTCACAGCGCAAAACCGAGATGTGAAATCATCCTCAGGGAACTTAAAATTCATCACAACAAGCAAGTACACACGCGGATGGTGATTCTGATGACGATGTGGAGAATATGGTATGGCCGCAATGAAGTTGTACACCACAAGCCCATGCCATTGGTCGAGAGCTCGAAGAGGTTCCTGAACAGTTACATTGATTCATTACTGACGATCAAGCAAGCTCCAAAGGCGGATCCAGCCAAAGGGAAGTGTCATATCCCGTGGCCACTGACGATTGCCAGGACGTGAGATGGATACATAGCTGCTTGTGGATAGCAACAACACCTTGAGAAGAAGAAGATCCAGAAGAGCAGGAGCAGGACAGAGGAAGGAGACGAAGACAGGCTTCAGTTCATTCTGTTCCATCCGTTCTCGTGTGCCTTCCCTTTCCTTCTTGTACTGCAGACTGACTGTCTGCCCAAGCCCATATGGCCAACAGCCTGGCCCAAGAACATGTAGCCCATCTTAGCAGGTGCGTGTGTTACACTACCGCCCCGACAAAACGTTGCTTGTCCCCAAGCAACGGCTTGGCCATCAGTCGCAACACAATGTAGCTCGAAATTGTGCAACATACTCTTGGCAAGAAAGAAGCAGCTTCACCTTTGTCCCTTGCCCGAGCTGCACTGATATCTACTGATATGGCACAACTGACGAGTGCACGCCAGGATCCCAAGGCCTGTACTGAAGTATGTTTGCCGAAATGGCCAATGGAAAGAAATCCTGACAATTGTTTATATTCTGATTCCATGATTGTTTCCCATCTAGCATCTTCTCCCAATAGTATCCAAGCAATATATCGCACCCAAATGGTGGTAAAGGCACATAATCACGTTCAGGTTGATTTTGACCCCACTGTGCTGCTAGAAGTTGCATCCGGTAAGCTGTTACTTCCATGTACAAGCTGGTAGTAGTAGTGGTAATCAGACTGTAATAAGTAAGGAATGCATAACATTTTTCTGATGTTTGAGGCAGAACCTGACTTGTTCGCCGCAGTAAAGCATGTGGCAAACCTCTGCACACCTATCACGTAGCAGCAAAACCAATCAGTACCAGCAAACCTTGAAATACCAGGATCCCAAATTTGTGTAGCCAATTGTGTGACTTGGAGTAATAGCTGCTCATTAAGTTTCATGCTTAATCTATCTTCAGGTAACTTTCCCAGGTTCTGACCAAGTCTGCTTGTTTCACATGTCCTTGTTGTACTAAGCTCTGGTATTTCTGCAACAATAGTCCACACACCGGGATCCCATGGCAATGTCAGTGCACTGCCTTGTTCAACATAGGGTGGGCAACAGAAGAAGGCCTTCATCCTTTCATCTTGATTTCCAAGATCCCAACAACCGTCCCACACCATGTCCTTGAGAGGACTGTTATTGAACACCTCATCTGCAGTTGCAGCCTGCACACCCGGCACTCGGATCGCTGCTTGTGTGAAGCTTAGGGAGGTGGCCACAACCTGGTTGTTGCTCAGGCTGACCTCCGAGCCAAGCTTAACACCTGGTGGGCGTGGTGGAAGCGACGGCGTCAGCGTGGTTGACACGACGGCGTCCACGTGTCGAGCTCCAACACCAAGTTCGTGCCAGCCTGCAGGCGAGTTCATGCCAGTCCCGCGTACCCCTTGCACCGTGTTTTTCCTGGTAAGGGTAGAGCTCGTAGCAGGAAGATGTTTGCTGATGTCTGGGAACACGAGTTCGGCCCGGCCATTGTCGGTGTAGTGGGCAAGACCTTCTGCCGAACAGCTTGTGGGCATGGTGGGAGCGAGGATGGCGTCCACGCGTAGAGCACCCACAGCAAGGTCCCGGTGCGTGGAGATGAGGGAGGACGACAAAGGCTTGGTCTCCGGCTTCTCACGCACTGGATCCGGCGAGAGTAACGACGAGGTCATGGTGGCCTCCCGTTCCTGCTCCTTGAGGCCCAGTCGCCGTGCACAAGAAGCCATCAACGCGCGCGACTCGCTGAGGCTCGCCATGATTGCGGCTAATCTCGCCTCCATGGTGGTCTCCGCCGCCCCCATGGCCTCCTCTCAACCAAATCGCAGCGAAATTATTATTTTTTGGGGATTTTTTTGGGGAAATTTTTGGTGGAATTTGTGTGGAAGATGACCTAGCTCTGATACCAACTGTCATATCTCGTGGCCACTGACGATTGCCAGGACGTGAGATGGATACATAGCTGCTTGTGGATAGCAACAACACCTTGAGAAGAAGAAGATCCAGAAGAGCAGGAGCAGGACAGAGGAAGGAGACGAAGACAGGCTTCAGTTCATTCTGTTCCATCCGTTCTCGTGTGCCTTCCCTTTCCTTCTTGTACTGCAGACTGACTGTCTGCCCAAGCCCATATGGCCAACAGCCTGGCCCAAGAACATGTAGCACATCTTAGCAGGTGCGTGTGTTACAGGAAGACAGTGCTATCGTATGAGACTGAATGCTGCAAGACGGGAGGAAGAAGAAGGAGCCCTGCGTACTGCCACCTAAACCCTGGATCATGCCAGCTAGAGGACAAGTGAAGCTGAATGTGGATGGTTCGTTCTGTGCAACTGATGGCAATGGAGGCCTAGGAATGCTGATCCGAGATGAGAACGGTTCAATTATTGTGTCCGCCTGCAAGTTTCTTAGTTAATGCTGCAGTCCTCTTTATGCTGAACTAGAAGCCTGTCGTGAGGGCATTGCCATGGCCCTGCAGTGGAGCTCTACCATAGAGATGGATTGCGAGGAGGCAGACCGAATGATCAAGGAGAAAGGCATTGACCGTTCCGTGTTTTCAAGCACCATCCAGGAGATCAAGCACATGCTGCACCTTGGGGAGGGCTTTGAATTAATTAGCATTAGGCAAGAGTAGAATAAAGCTAGTCATGTACTCCCTCGGTTTTTTAATATAATATGTTTTAGCTAGCTCATATGTTGACTAGGTGCACACTCAAATAAGTATGCATACACACTAAAACATGTCTATATACATATTGACACATGTGAATATGGACAAAAGCTAAAACTTCTTATATTTATGAACGGAGGGAGTACTAGCAAACTTTAGTCGTACCTCGGCCAGATCCTTAACCTGGCCTCAGTCTAGACCGTGTGAAGTCCTGGCAATTTGCCAGGCATAGTGTGCTCTCGCTGCTTAATTAATATATTCCCCATTCGCAAAAAAAAGTACACACTTAAATAATTACGCTTTGAGTTTTTACAATACAAAAGCTACAAATGTCAACTATTGCGGACTATTGCAAGCACAAAAGCTAATATTTGTATTTCTCGTGGAACATGAGCAATAACCATCCCTAATTATCAGAAACTACTAGCATATATGCTGCAACCTAGTAAAATGTCATTTCAACTTGCAGCACTGGCGGAAAAGGACCTTCAAGGCATGCTACTTACAGATAAAAGAACACAAATACATTTATATCAAGATGGTATAGAATACTCTCACCAACACTATCAACCGATATATTCATCATAATCCCCAACCCCGGTACTTTATATGCGCTACAGTAGAGGAGTTAAAGCTCAATTTTTTTATTTATTTCGGCTGTTTTGCCTTTTTTTCCTTTCATTTAATCACTTATCAATTGCATTCATTTACCGAAGAAGGAAGGCGTGCTATTATTTTCAGCATCACAAGAACCCCATTCGAAATCTTCAGCTAATGGTACTCTATTTTGTTCTGCTGCCACTCGTTTCTTTCTTTGAAGGATTTTCCATACCTGGGATATCTGTTATGTCTACTCATCGAAGTAGAACCGATGATTGCTTCTCCTTGTTGGTATTTTCTTTGTCAAGACCTTTTTTTGCGAATTTTGTCAAGACATTGTTAGCGCCTGGTTTAGCTATCCATAGGATTTGGGTGATCCTATTTAGTAGAAAAAGTATTTGACGCCATCTTGAGAAGGAACGATGACAAGGCTAATTATGGTGAAACAAGCTTTCTCAATTAAGAAATCATCCTGCATGAATGCTTACAAATTGATAATTTTGTGCAGTGAATTGAGTGATAATGACAGATATGTAAATCACATTACACATAACAAAATAATAGATATTAAACATGGCACGGGGTCCCTCCTCCTTTTATCCGGGCTTGGGACCGGCTACACAACATGAAGCATAACCTCATGATAGCATAGACAGAGTTACCCCCCACCCACACACACATTTGTTCAATTATTGTAGTGCATGAAAGCACTACGAGGCATGAACAAATGTTGACCTTGCTCCCTTGCAGGACCAATCAATACAAAATATTCAATTGTTCGAGTTCAGCTAGTAATATAAGAGCTGAAATGTCCATTTTTCAACCACAATATGTGGTTAACTATTTTTGTTGATGTGGGCATTTCCACAAATAAATAAGTGTGGATCGGCATACTTAACCGCAAGACCTAGAGTGCTCAAATTTGATTGAGCAATTTGATCTGGCCACAAGGGCTAGACCTGACATAAATAGACTTTATGTGCACATCAATTGCACACAGGTGCAACATGCGCATGCTGAGGCATGCCTTTCGCCACCACAATTTGTGGCTAGATGTTTTAGCTCAGTGGGAATTTCCCCACAAAATAAGCATGGATCTTGCTTGAATGCAAGACAAGAGATTCTCAAAATTCTGCAAGTTTCATAGAGTCGGGAAATTGAAAATACCATACACATAGAGACGCCGATGCGGGTCGGGGAGCTGGGGGACCTCGTCGGCGTGCGCGGCGCTCTCAGCGTCCATGTCCAACCTCCTCGCCGCACTTGCAGGAATTCCAAACAACAGCTTTAGTACTCTAGCCAACAGTGGGAAAGAAGGGACAAGAAAAAAAAAAGTGTCCAAGGAGCCGAGCACTCAACTTGAGTGCGGTGAACAGGAGGACTGGACGGAGAGCACCGCGGACGAAGACGAGCAGACCTAGCTCCCCGGCCTTAGCAGCGGCACAGCCACCGCCGGCCCGGCGAGTGGAGGAGGCGAGGTCTGCTCCCTCGTCGGGCCGACGGAGCTGATTGAGCAGCAGAAGTGCTCTCACTCCAGCGCGATCGCGCAAGGAAGACAATGTTGGGTGGAACGTGGATAGAGTACTGACTTCATGTATTGTTCATGAGCTGAACAAAAAACAGAGTTTCAGCCTTGGTTAACACACGCTTTTGAGGCGGTTCGTCCTTCCCCTTATATACAAGTTCTGCCAGGAATGTTCTTTAGCACATACCAGAAAAATGACATTACAGATTGTTCTAGAATACTGTAAAAATCTGCCAATACATGTGAGACTAGAATGTTCTTAACTAGAGAGTATTTGGCAGGAATGTTCTCGAATCCTGCTCAAAAAAATCTTCTAAACGGAATACAGCATGAGGGCTGGATGGGAGCCAAGTGTACACAAAATCCAGTATCTTTGTAGGCACTGTCGCTGCTAGCCTTGAGGTCACTTTACATGCCACTAGCTGAGAAAGTACTAGACGGAGGTTAGGGAGGTAACACCCGGTAGGTTAGTTCAAGAAGAAAGAGTAAGCAAGCGAATGACACTTACTGGCTCTATTTTCCTCAATTTCTAAAGACTTTGAATCACGCATTAGTATACGCCGGAGGAGATATCGACCGAAACGATGCATCAACTAGATGATGTTAATCGTTTAAAAAAAATCCAGTGTATGTTCTGAAATGACTTCTCTGTCATTTTCCCACGATTAGTCATCTACGACACTGCACATCTAGATACGGCTCAGGACGATGAACTCATGCTCAGTGAACTTTAAATTGATGACAATACACACTGAAATAACTTCGCTGTTTTGTACAATACAAAATCTACAAATGTCAACTATTACAGGCGATTGCAAGCACATCCAAACTATTCCTTATCATGGTTTTTTCATCCCGAAAAGAGGTATCACGATCAAACCCACTCGGGCACTTCCAATATAAGGTATTCGAATTTAAATTTCCGTCACAAGTCATAGTGTAGGGTGGTTAGACTATCAGATCACCATACAGAGATAATTAGAACAAAATCTGTTTTACGCCTTTGCTGGCAACTTGTTCATCACAGGGGTGATCTTCTCGTCAGATAGTCCCCTTTGGGGGTCAACTTGTAAGTTTCGTAGAAATCTAATATTTCCATTGAGATATTCTTCACCTGAGTATGACAAATGAATGTCAATCAGTGGATGGATATTATGAGAGAACTGATTAAAGGGAAGAATATCAACAAAGGACGCTTACAATATTCATATCAACATGAAGTTCTTCAAACCAGGAAGTTGTATCCTTATCTTTCAGAACACTTGCAATGTATATGCAAGCCAGCGCAATCATATAGGGAGGGTGCATGAGAATAAGATCCATTTTGTAAGTATCATTGACAAGGCCCCTGCAAGTAACCATGGATGATCAGCAATCTATATATGTCAAGTTGAAGATTGAGCGTATGATACACCATAAATCATAATAAGGGCACTCCACTAATAATTGTTTTTCATATGATCCCAGATACAAGCTATTGCTTTATTGGACCATGCTGTAATATACAAAATGAGAAGGAAAACTCAGCTGAGGTAGTTGTATCATGTCCCTATAACCAAGGATATTCAATACTTCAATACCAAAAGTAAATACATATATTCTGAGAATTCCTGAACAAGGTTACTAAAAAGGTAGTCTGTTTTCTCTGACACTAACATACTCATGTAATGAATTGCTACGAACAAAAGGTTTAGACTTTACTACTTTAGACTTTAACCACCAAAGGTCACTAGAAGCATCCAGAGCTTTTCTTGGATAGAAAAGTCAAATAGCACAAGCAATACAACAGGCCACTGTGTGGTGCAATATAATACCATGAAGTTCCATTCCAGAATAACAGTCTTTCATTAATCAATTTGATGCTCCATTGTGCTTACCAGGCGGACTGTGTCAGGTCTGTTATGCCAGCATCCTGCAATAAACTGCAAAATAGAACATCTCTCAGTAATCAATAATTGCAGAATGCAGACTCTGTGAAAAGGAGTTGTTTTCAAAGTTACAAGAACAGGAACAGATAGAAGGCCCATTCCATTATTTCCAGTAAAAAATGCCATTTGTTACTCAGATGCAATGTCATGGGAAACATAATCATACTGTAGAAGAGGACGATATGGATGGTAAACAACTAAATAATAGTCGAGCGCTTCCAGGAGCTTCATTTCCATTTCAAGGATATCCTTAATTTCAAATCGGTACTTATCATCAGAACCTGCAATACGGGGGAAACAAACTAAACCGTCAGTGCAGCTCTTTCATGTAAACTGTCTATCTGTATGATCATTACTCATAGGACTTACCACACATCTTTTTAATGTAAAAGACGAGAAGCCTTGCTTGCACAGTGCTCTCCTCTACCTTTGATGCTAAATATAAACAAGCCGGTGCTACCAAACGAGGATCATACTCACTCATGCTCTTTCTGTAAAAAGATTCAGCATTAGGAAAAAATATATACTCCCTCCGATCCACTTTAACTGTCGTAGCAAATGAACTAACCAAATACAATCCATTAGCATAACTGACGACATTCAATCCGGATCAGAGGGAGTAACTTCTTACATAGATACCTAAATAATTTCAATAAGAAATGTAGAAACAGGCACACGATGTGAACCTTCAGGTCCAACTTTGGCTCACATAAAGTATAGACACATGAGTTTGGTCCTCAGAGTTCAGAACATTACAAGTTATGATTTATAGTTATAAGGAAGATATATTGACCATGGTAGAAGTTCTAGCTGATGCAGACTAGTTCTGATTGAAGCAAGTTGAGTACCAACATCTAGAATACCATGAATCCTGATCAACTGAATGAAGCAAGGTGAAATATAACAGACCTCTGACTGAAGCACTGAAGTTCTCACTGAAACAAGTCAAGAAACAGCGATATGTCTTATTGTCTATACTATAGTTCTATCATCCAGTAAGTTGATCATCTTACATCCTAGGGGAACATAGCACCCTTATAACCAATTAAGTACTAGCGTAGTTCCCTTTCTCCAGCTAGTTAAAATGATAGTCAAATTCAGACAAGAAATCAGATAGCAGAGGGCTGGGGGAATCTTTCTTTGTGATGAATAGAAATAAACTAGAATAATACCTTGTATAGACACGCCTGAAGTAAGTAATGGCAGTAGCTATGACTCTGAAATAACAATGATTTAAGATCATCAGAATCACGAGTTAATCCCAGAAAAATCGAGAGGAAAATGTACTGCATAACTCAATAACTGGACAATGGCAACTCTAGTCTTCTAAGAAAAGCCCCAGCATGCTTGCCGGTCACAAACAATACAGACAAAGGGAACAAACAATGCCACTTAGTCAGTTTCTTCTTCATTTTCTATTAAAGCAGGTAGATTCTAATATAAGTCTTGAAGTTAAAACAAACTATACAGAAATGTTATAAGGAAGATGAAACCTTATGGAGAAAGTGTAAATGTGCTTTGGGTGATATTATACTACGTGAACAATTTATACACTAATGTGTGTAACTCTTGTAGATATGAAAGTAGACACTTCAGTACAGTAACTGAAAATATTTATTACTCCCTCCTTCCTCTAATATAAGACGTTTTGGCAAGAGCTTGCCAAAATGTCTTATATTAAGGGACAGAGGGAGTAATAAATAGAAGCAAGTATTGCTTCAATTTTGTTGGTAACTGTAAAACACTATGGAAATATCCCTTGGTTGAGTGTAGAAGAAAATCATGCTAACTAAAAGACAGCCTAAAAGCATAACATGAGTTTGTTAGTTCACTACAGTCTAAAGATGTGATGACAGAATTGAAAACAAAAGTGCAGGTCAGGCAAAGGAAACAAGGTCTAACCTTTGCCTAACTTTCACTTGCTGGGCCAACCGCCAGATATCTGAAATCCATAAATATTTAACTCCGTAAGAAACATAATAATGATGCAAAAGCAAATCAAGCAATTCTAAGTGACAAATTATGGCATTTTCATATGGAAGGAAATGAATTATTTGACTGGACCTATGCTGATGATATGTACTGGCGATTAATGAACTAAAAAAATTGCACAACTTGTGACACCAAAAACTGTCATAAAAGGAGAGCAGGGACTTGTATTTCTAAATCAGTAAAGTTAGAAGGAAGAACAGGCGTTACTTTTCCTCTTGATATGACAGACACGGTGAAGAAATATTTTTCTAGAATACACTATGGATAGGTGTATCATATTTCATACAAGGCCAAGCGCCATACAACGCTTTTGACAGAACAATGCTAGTTTCCAGGATTAGCACCCCTGCTGCACTACAACGACAACGGAAATTACTCATCACTGTCCAACTTCTAGCTGCTACGACGAGGAGGTGGGGCACAGGGCATCCGGGTCACGGCGCGACCAGCGTTAGGCACCTGCATAGGACCACCATGACCAAAGGTCAACGCACCCTCCACCCGACACCCGTGCTCCAAACAGGAGTCTGCAAGTAGACGGCAGGATCCGTCCCGGGCCAAAGAAAGTGTCGTCCAGCGAGCACCGGCGATGACGTGCATTGCGCCCCGGAGGCCCACGCCCTGGGCAGTTGCCACAACCCACACCTCCAAAGAATCTTCGGGAACTTCATGGGCAACCTGGACAGCGCTTCCAAGGAAGGAACGACGCCGAGGCGCCGCTGCCCGGACCGGAAAGCCGGACCTAAGGTTTGCCCCGGTTCCAGAGAGGAGGCAACACAGTGGAAAAAATGTAATTGTTTAGCATTTGCGTTGCAGTGGTTTCTACGGTACAAAGTCGCATCCGAGCATGGCAGGGCGCCGTAGTGGCATGCAACCAAACTGTGCACAGGTACAGCTAAGGAACTAAACTAATCTGCATTAGGGGATGGAAACACTAGACGAGCAAAGGGACCGGGAGGGGGAGGAGGTGACGTACGGGAGGACATGTGGATCTTGACGAGGCGGAACTCCTCCGTCGTGATGCCCCGCTCCCGGTCCGCCGCCGGCACCACGTCCACGTCCTCCGGTTCCAGCAGCTGCTTGCTGCTCGCGCCGGATCAAGAACGCACATACACGACGCACAAATCAATCCGCGCCGTCACAGAAGAAAACGAATCGATCGAGAAGGGGAGCTGGAGCCTTACGAGTGGGACGACGCCCAGAAGTTGGCGGCCATCCTGGGCTGGCGAGCCTCGTCGGCCGATGGGGTCTGTGCGAGCTCGGAGTTTGGAGAAGAGGAGAGCACGGCAGTCGAGCAGCAACAGGGGGGATTGCGACTCGCGAGGTGACCGGTAGGCAGAGGAGCAGACCGAGCTCAGAGTTACTTTTTCTTTTTTCAGGGTATATACCTTTTTTTTTATATGTCAGGGGTATATACTTTTTTTTTGCGAGGAAGACACAGTTACATCAGCCGAGCTTCTTACAGAAAAGCCCAGAAATAAAGAAAATTACAACGAAGTCCTTCTGAGCTCCGGCGTCGTCGCTTTACCCCCGCACCGGCGAAACCCGCCGCACCACCTCTGAAACCTTGGACTGGGAGGCTCCCCTGCGCGACCAGGAAGGCGACGCTCGTCGGTGCCTGAGCACCTCCACCCTGCACGAAGAACAGCAACACCAGCTCGGCCTTCAGCAACCACATCTTCAAGATCGTCAGTCGCCGGATCCGCCACCTCTCGGACTCCGGCGAAGGGGAAACCCTCTCGAGCACTCCAAGGAGCCGCGAACGAGGGCGGGACGGCAGATCTGCGGCGGAGCTCCACCGGAGCCGCACCAACAGAGGAGGAGACCACCACCACCAAAAGTCACCCCGGCACCACCGCTACCTCCCCAGCGCCGCCGGCAAGCACACCACCACGCACACCTAGACTATGTACACGCTGAGATTCGTGGATCCCCCGTCCTCCCGCCGCCGAGGCGGCCGCCGGAGGGCGAGGAATCGCACGGATCGCCGGCGGCGAGCTGGCACGCACGGGTCACCCAAAAGTCGCCCTTTTTCACTGTAGATGGGGAAAGGGTGAGAGGTCCGAGCTCTCTCTCATTGCTGTCAGGGGTATATACTTGAAAACATTTAAAAAGAGTGTGACATGTGTGTCTTATACTTTACGAATTGCTAGTCAAATATTGGTTGAAGTACAACTTTTAACTATTGCCGACGCCTAACATTTTTAAGGGAGGGAGTAGTAAATAAAATTATTTGATTGCATATATTTGACAAACTACAAATATATTTTTATTTTTTAACCAAGGCAAAAGATTTGTCATTTTCATTAATTAAGAAGAAGTGGGAATTGGCCGGTTAATTAGCAGGAAACCGGCCTAAAACCGACAAACTACAAATATATTACTTCAAAGGACAAAATTAGAAAGGTTCATGGTCGACGGGAAGAGAGGAAGTCATGCCACCGACCGGCATGCTCCTTTAAGCCATGGTCTTTACACTAGTTTGTCCCAAGAGTTAAACCATCAACCACGTTCGAGATTGTTACAGAGGATGTGTGATTAGATTGTTACAGAGTCACAATGTTCCAAAGGATGGCTAGGAGAACCGAGGGCAGGATTGATCGGGTGCCATCTCGAGTGAAATTTGACAAAATTAACCCTTTGCCGAAACTTCATCCAAAAATAACCCTTTTTTCAAAAAAAATCGAAATCTAACCCTTTTGTGTGGCTCCCGTATCGGGGGCGCCACACGTGAAGGTGCAACTCCCCCACTGGGGCGCCACACATGTAGGCACCACTCCCCGACTGGGGCGCCACACAACTGCCAGCGTGGCAAGGCGGGTCCCAGCCCGGTTAAGTAGCGCCGGCGCTGGGGGCGCCACACATACATGTGTGGCGCCGGGTCAGGGGCGCCACACATTCTGTAAAAAATATCAACCCCAGCCCGTGCCCACCAGCCTCACTCTTTTCCCTCACTCTCTTCTCTCCAAAACAAAGGGTGCACCACTCCCAACACTCCCCAACACACCCCCCCCTCAAATCCATCCTTTTGGTTGTTTTTTCCGTGGATTTCGGCTCCCCTACGTGCAAGAAGGTACTCTCCCCCATCCTCCTTATTTTTGTCCAATAGAAATCTTCCAATTTGGAGACATTGTGTAGATCTTGGAAACCCTAGAATTTGAATATGAGGACAAATTTGTGGTTATTTGTTGATAATATTGGTCAATGTGTGTGGGTATGATGGATATGAAGTGTTGGGGTGTTGATTGTAGGTTAGGGTTAGGGTTTTTGTTAGATGTAGTTAGTGAGCTAGATTTAGTTAGGGTTAGTGCATAATGACTTGACTTAAAATTAAGATAAGTAAATTATTTTGTTTGAAATGCATAGCTTAGTGCAATGTATCAATCATTTGATGCATTCGGTTTGTTGTAAAAAAATTTAGATGGAGAAAATGGTTAGTGTTCATCATGTGGACAAGGAGGCCTTTTTGAAAGGCAATGTGGAGCATGACTCGGAGGAGAAAGTGGTGGTGTTTGGCCATAGTCCTAGCTATGCCGAGGTTGTGGAGAGAGTGCGGATTGCATTGAATTGGACGGATCCAAATGATGTTCTTTCTTTGGAGGGAAGGCATAATGTTGGGTTCGGAATGCATATTCGTTGGAAGATTATGCCTCTCAACTCCGAGTTGTGTTGGAGTGCATATAAGGAGACGGTGGCGGCATCTCAAGACAAGGCTCTTGAGTTGTTTGCCACCAAGACGTTTGACTTGAACCGGTGTGCCTCCGAACATGACGTTAGGAGGCCGGTTCAAAATGAGCCACCTCATGCGCATGAAGTGTACTATCCAACGTCGAGTCCACCTCCAATGACTCAACATGATTTTAGCCAACCAACAATGACCGAACACGAAAGGAGCCAACCTTCAAGCCCAATTCAAAGTGACCAATATGAAGAATCGGAGGAGGAGAGCGACGCATCGGAGTATGATCTTCATAAAAATGATATTGGTGATGTGGAGACAAATTGTAGGCATGAGGACATGGACCATGACATCCCTTATAACCGATGCTATGCATCGGACTCGGATGACGACGGTCCCGAAGAAGATGTTGATGAAGATGGGTTCACTGCTAAAGAAGCCGAAATATTCAAGAAGGTAGTGGGCCGGGATCATCGATTACCATTGTTCCGTGATCTTAGTCTCGCCGATAAAGCCGTGGTTGATGGTGGCACGAGTAAAATTCTTGAACCAAGGCCAACTTCGAAGAAGGATCGTAATCCCAAAAACTATGGTATTGCTGAGGGAGTGAAGTTTGAAAGCTTGTTGGAATTGAAGACATGGCTCAAGGAGTATGCGGTTAAGTACTTTAGACCATACAAAGTGGTTCACTCGGATGTCAAGAAGCGTTACACGGTTAAGTGTGATGACGCGCATAATGGGTGTCCGTGGATTGTGCGTGCAAGACCTATCAAGGGAACCTCTCAATGGGTTCTAAAAAAATGTGTGTCAACTCACATGTGTAGTGGCAATGATGATGATGATGACAAGGATGCGAAGGACATTCATCGGCAACTAACCTCCGATTTCATCGGCTATAGACTTTCCAATTCCATAGAGGCATTCCCCACTTTTTCGGTGAGGGCTATCATGGACACGGTGAAAGACATGTTTGGTTACTCGGTGAAGTATGGGAAGGCATGGAGGGCCAAGCAAGCCGCATTCAAGATGTTGTATGGTGACTGGGAGGAAGCATACAACCGACTTCCTAGATTGTTGGGAGCTATGGCTGCTACAAATCCGGACATGGTTACGTGTGTGGAGCCCTTTGGCCAAAAGACTAGGGATTACAACGGTGCAACCGTCCGTGTCTTTGGCCGTGCATTTTGGGCTTTCGGGCAATGCATAAGGGCATTCAAGCATTGTAGACCGGTTGTCTCCGTGGATGGCACATTCTTGACAGGCCAGTACAGGGGCACACTTTTGATTGCCGTAGCTCATGATGCTAACGACCGGTTGTTGCCGTTGGCTTTTGCTTTGGTGACGGCGGAGAACCAGGACAACTGGGAGTGGTTCATGGGTCTAGTGAGAACAAAGGTATTTGAGCCTCAAAGAGAGGTATGTGTCATCTCGGACCGCCACCAAGGCATACTCAATGCGGTGGAGATTGATATTCCCGGGCATGCTCCTTTGCACCATCGATGGTGCGTGAGGCATTTTGTGTCCAACTTCTATAGGGCATGCGGAAATAAGGAGCTATCTGATGATCTAAAAGATTGTTGTCTCGCTTTCACCGAGCGGCATTTTGTGAGATTGTACAACAGGTTGCTAACTCTCACATCGCCGGGGGGTCGAGAGTTCCTAGATAGGCATGCGTCTATGAGGCACAAGTGGACTAGAGCATTTGACACCGACGGTAGGAGGTACGGTGACATGACAAGCAACATGGCAGAATGTTTCAACAATGTGCTCAGAGGAGTCCGTGGGTTGCCCGTGACAGCAATAGTTCAATACACATTCGACAAGTTGAATGAGTATTTTCAAAAATATAGTGAGGAAACGTTTGAGCAGATGGAAGGGAAGAACAAGCACAAGAAGAAGTACAAGTATCCACCTGAAGCTGACAAATGGATGACATACCAGTTAAGGAAGGCGGAGACCAATACAGCCCAATGTTTTGACAACAACGAGTGGATTTACCAAGTCAATGAGCCAGGAGGCACCACGGTAGGTGGTGTGCAACACGGAGGGCGTGCGTGCAAAGTCTTGCTAAAGCAATGTTTGTGCTCGTGCCAGAGGCCTCAGTTGCTTCATCTCCCTTGCTCGCACTTGCGGACGGCGGCACGCATTAGAAAAGTGGGATACGTTGATCCGGTTAGGTTGTCCGAGTACTCGATCGAGGCTACCAAGGAGACATGGGCGGGCAGATTTGAACCTTACTTTGACCAATCACAATGGCCAGAATATCATGGCATTCAACTATGGCCCGATCCAATACTGAAGGTGACGAAGCGGGGAAGACGGAAGACAAAACGTTTTAGAAATGACATGGACGCATGGGGTGCAGGAGGTCTCCGAGAGTGGGGCAACCAACATTTTCAGGAGCCTAGTGTGGCTGCCCGTTGTGGAGAATGCAATGGTGGTGGGCACAATACTAGAGGTTGTAGTCGAAACAAGAGATCGAAAGGTGTCCAACATGGTGGCGGTGGTAGCACAAGCCACCATGATCATTCTCAACATGGCGGTGGCGGTGGTAGCACAAGCCATCATGATCATTCTCAACATGGCGGTGGCGGTGGTAGCACAAGCCACCATGGTCATTCTCAACATGGCGGTGGCGGTGGTAGCACAAGCCACCATGGTGGTAGCCAACATGGTCATTCTCAACATGGCGGTGGCGGTGGTAGCACAAGCCACCATGGTGGTAGCCAACATGGTCATTCTCAACATGGCGGTGGTAGCACAAGCCACCATGGTGGTAGCCAACATGGTCATTCTCATCGTGGCGGTCGCGGTGGCGGTAGGCGTACATCAATGTATGACGAGCTAAGAGGGGGTAGGCGTCGTGGCCGTAGAGGTGGTAGACTTAGATGATTGGTATGACTGAAATTTATTTGGTTGTTATTTCTTATTTTCAATTGTTCCATTTTACTGTCAACTAAGTTCAAACTTGCAATTTTGTAGGGATGGTTCTTATTTTCAATTGTTCCATTTTACTGTCAACTAAGTTCAAACTTGCAATTTTGTAGGGATGGACTGTTCCGATCTGAAGGAGAAGCCGGTGGCATGGCAACACAGCATTGACAGTCGAGTCGGGCACGATGCGCCGACTTGTTGGTGTGGTGACGTTTGCAAGATGAAGCAGTCCAGCGATTGGGACGATAGAAGAGGAAGGAGGTTCTGGATGTGCCCGAACTATGCTTGGGAGAAGCCGAAGCCAACAAAAAACAAGTCGAAGCAAACAAAACGCAAGACAAAGCAAACAAATATTATTGAGCGTCCGCGGGTAAATGTCTCCTCCGCCTCTCTTGTAAAGAATTTATCTTTATCTAGTTGCATGTTTTGACTCGCTATTATGTTTGCAGTCACCTCCGCCTATTTGCCAATACTACCGGTGGATAGACTTTGAGCAAAATGGCCTCTACCGGTGGGAGGTAAAAAATATGACTGACAAGGCGTGGGAGCGATTCTGGGAGAAAGATCGTGAAGAGGAGCGGGCCAAGAAGGAGAATGAGCAAGCGAAAATTGAGGCACTAGAGGCTAAGAACGAAATGATGCTCCGCGAGATGGGAGGTGGGAGAAGACTGAGAAGGCACGTGTTGCAAGGGAGGCGTGGGAGGCGGAACGTGCAAGGGAGGGGCCGTTAGAGGATGGAAGGTACCATGAGGCGTGGGCGGCGTTTGACGGCGAACTTGGAAGGGAGGGGTCGGGAGGCCAAGGTGAAGGTGCTCGCCGTGCACGAGAGGAGGCTCAACCTGAAGGTGCTCGCCGTGCACAAGGGATGTTGGATGCGAGAAGCCGTGCACAAGGGATGTTGGATGCGAGAAGGCGTGAGAGGGAAGCACAAGAGGAGTTGGATGCGAGAAGGCGTGAGAGGGCTCGCCGTGCACGAGAGGAGGCGGGAGGACAAGGTGAAGGTGTTGGCCTTGCACGAGAGGAGGCAGATGCGAGAAGGCGTGAGAGGGATCGCCGTGCACGAGAGGAGGAACGAGCGGAACCAGACCCAGCGAGGCGCAAGGGCAAGTATCCACGTCTTACTCAGTAGGGACAATGTAATGTCGTAGACTTTGGGTTTGTGTGAACCTTGTAATGTCGTGGACTTAGTGTGTTTTATGTTCTTGTGATCTTGATGAGTTAGTTGTGAACCTTGTAATTTGATGGATTTCGTTGAATGTTGTAATATGGTGAACTCTTAGTGAATTTGATGAATTTGATGGATTTCTGGAACTGTATTTTGAAGTGCAGGAATTTGATGGATTTCATGAATGAGATGGATTTCTAAAACTTGTGCGGCGCCGGAGTCGGGGGCGCCACACCTTTAAGCTCCACTCCCCCATGCGGGGCGCCACACAAGTGCACAAAATTCCCTCCTCTCTGTCATTTTGCCGCGCCGGAGAGGCCGGCGCCACACCTCTTTGTGTCGCGCCCCAGACCAGGGCACCGCACATGTGCAACGCCGGAGAGGTCGGCGCCACACCGTGAACCCCAGCTCCCCGAGCGTCGGCGCGGTACGCGCACACAATTCCGTGCTCTCTGTCATTTTGCCGCGCCGGAGTGCATGGCGCCACACCTCTATGTGTCGCGCCCCAGACCAGGGCGCCGCACATGTGCAACGCCGGAGAGGCCGGCGCCACACCGTGAACCCCAGCTCCCCGAGCGCCGGCGCGGTACGCGCACACAATTTCGTGCTCTCTGTCATTTTGCCGCGCCGGAGTGCACGGCGCCACACCTCTATGTGTCGCGCCCCGGCCTAGGGTGCTGCACATGTGCAACGCCGCAGTCGCCGGCGCCACACCTTCATCTGCAACTCCCCCATCTCCGGCGCCACACCGCAAAATATCAGAATTAAGCACAAATTCACAGAAGTAGTCAACAACAACAAAATATCAGAATCACAGCAGTAGAGCAACAACAAAATATCAGAATTAAGCACAAATTCATAGCAGAAGTTAACTAATTCACAGCAGAAGTTAACAACAGCAAGTATCACGACAAGGTCCACGACAAGGTCCATGACAAGTTTCACGACAAGCTTACGACACGCATCACGACAAGTTTACGACGTGGTTCACGACATGGTTCACGACATTTTCACAACATGGTCTACTTCCTTTTCCTTAGCCTCCTCAAAGGCTCAGTCGGCGCCGGATCCGCGTTCTTCCTCCTACTCCTCACAGGTAGCTTCTTCATCGGCTCTTCCTCCGACACGTGATCTTCCGAGTCCTCATCCTCCGACACGTGCTCTTCCGAGTCCTCGTCCTCCGACACGTGCTCTTCTGCATCATCGGACTCTTGATCGTCGTCATCCTCATCCTCAGCAGGCCCCTTTTTCTTGTAGATGTAGTCGTCCGGTGAATAACGCTTGGTAGACTTCTTCTTGGATCTTAGGTGGAAGGATCGCTGGTACGCCTGCAGGGTCATGTCATCATTCACATTATCATCTACATCGCCCTAGAAATGAAAGAATGTAAGCGGAATAATTAGTACATGGTTGAGGTTCAAGAAATCATTTTTGGGTGACCGGCATGGCATGTAACATATTCATACCTCAACCTCCTCATCATTGGGCTCATGTGGGTTCGAACTAGAAGCATCACCACGGATAGGGGTTGAAGGGGGCCTCGAGCGGGTCGGCATGGCATCATCGCTGCGACAACCAAGCAAATGCGCTAAAGTGCGCAACCGAGTTGCGGAACGCTATGACGGCAAGAAATCAATATCTTAGTACAAATGAACAACAGATTATGCACGAAGCGGAGATCGTCTAACTTACCTTCACAAATTCCCTAACGGCAGCATCACCCTTCTTGCCACGAGGTAACATGGCTGCCTCCTCGGCTGCTACCGCTTGGCGGTCGATCTCATTGCACTATGAAAACAAACATGTCAACAACTAAACTCTAATTATGATGAGATGAAATAAGTTGGGCAAAAATTACCATAAAGTTCATCACGGGAGCGAAATCAGTTCGGGTGCCTTCTCTTACGGCCTTGTTGTACCGGAGCTCAACAATAGCATCATCGTCCATGTCCTCCAAGAGCTCCTCATAAGCCGGGGGGCATATACGGACACGGGTACGTGCAAGGTACCAACCAAGATATGTGTCGAATGCCTCTTGACGGTACTTGGGGCAATCCCGCATATACACCTTCCGGTCCGTTGCCTCTTTCACCTCGGCATTGAATGTAGTGATGTAATCCTTATGATGCTTATCCCATTTCGTGATCTTCCTCTGCCGGCGCCGGTCCAATCTACATGGTCAACAAATGAAATATTAGTAACTACACTAATACATAAGAAGATTGGTTAGACAAAATTTGGAGCCTCACTCGTGCAACGAAAACATCGTGTTTATCCACTTTGGCGGTGTAGTTTGATACAACCTAAATTGGCTCATCACACGATGTGGTAGGTGGAACTCAATGGCATACAAGCATACCAATGGGCACTGCATCATCCAAAGATATTCTTCCTCGAAACACTTTGGGTTTATGGGGAATTCTGGATTCCAACCAAATCTCTCCCCGACACCATAAATCTGCCATTTCACCTATATCATAGTACTCATTTCAGCATGTGCAGTTGGGATTTAAGATAGATTGTGATTGAACGAAAGCAATCTAATTATTACCTGGTCGGGGGTCAGCGAGTCAAACTCGTTGATGTACCGCAAGTACTCCTTTTGCGGGTCGCCGGTGAACTCCGCAACCCTGTCCCACTTGTACGCCCATGTAGCCTCCCGAAGCCTCTTGGGATGGTCAGGGACGTTCCAAGGCTTCCATGGCAAAAGCTTCGGCCGTCCAACTGAGAAGTGTTCCCACATCCAAACCGAAAGTAGGATCATTGGACCACCGATACCGGCCTCACCGATGAACCAACGACACGCATCATCCAACTGCACATATAGGTATACATGTTAGAATTTCATAAGTTTTGCACACAAAAGAAACAAAGCAAGATAAATATTTACCTGCCGGTACAAGTAAGCAAGCGCAGCCATACCCCAGCTTTGCTTACTCTCCCAACGTGTTAACGCCTTCAGCCACATCCACGGAGCGGTCTGCCCACTACTATCAGCAAACAAAGTCCTCGTGATCACGTACCACACATATGCGCGTGCATGATTCTGAATCACCACTTTATCAGCCCCTTCAGGACACTTAGCAAATTTTTCCCGGATCCAAACAAATGAGGCGCCGGCGGAGAGTCTATCCTTACTAGAGTCATCCTTCTCTGGAGGAGCCGCACCAATAAGGCTGAACATCTTCTCGCGCCACCCATCAGATTCGGTACTGAAACACACAGGTTTGCCCGCGATGGGGAGTGCCAGGATCATCGACACGTCCTGAAGAGTCACCGTCATCTCCCCGGTGGGGAGGTGAAAGCTATGTGTCTCTGGCCTCCAACGGTCAACAAGAGCAGTGATGGCCGAAGGATTGAAATTTGGCGTGGACCAAGACACGAGCTGGATGAATGGAAGGAGTCCAAGCTTCTCGATGTACTCGGTGTACCTCTCGTCGTACGGCATGCCCTTGCCCTTGTCATCATGTTGCAAGGAGGCCTCGTGAGACCGAAGACGAAGGGGGGCAAGTACCTAAAAAAATAATTACAAGTTACAACAATGTCCATGCCGAATAGAAATATGAACTAACATCTAAAATATGCAAAACATTACAAATTACCTTTCCCTCCGCAATCTTTCTCGCACGGTGCGGCTTATCATATTGTTCTTCGAGAAATTCCATCCTACATATTTTTAAAAACTAGCACTAGTAAGAGATATAAATTTTTCAATATCTTTTCAATATTCATTTCAACCTCATATAGGACATCTACCACATCCACACATACACCACATATAAAAATTATATAGAAATTGGGTAACCACTTTGACCATGCACAAAATGGTTACATCACATACACATAGATCTCATATCACACATCTATACTGAATTAATTAAAAAATCAACCCTCCACATGATTAACAACTATTACAAGTGCCATACAAATGCTAGGGGATCAACAAAAATAGCATCACACCATACTAATTTTGCAATGTAGGATGAACTAAGATTTCACCTAGGGTTGCAAAAACGGGTCAAATATGAAAAATCAACCCTCCACATGATTACCAACTACTACAAGTGCCATACAAATGCTAGGGGATCAAAAAACAAGTCTCATGTCATACTAATTTCGAAATATAGGATGAACTAACATTTCACCTAGGGTTCCAAAATAGGGACAAATAAGAAAGGTTTATTGGATGAAACTGAGGGGAACGGAGGAGCTTACCGTGAGGACCGATGGGGAGAAGAAATCGCTTTAGATCGGGCCGGATTTGGAGAGGATTTGAGAGGGAGAGGTGAGGAACCGCCGCCGCCGCCGCTGTGTTCTTCCCGTTTTCTTTTCTGTGAGAGAGAGGACGAATGGGCTGGGGCGCGGGTCGGGCTGGGCGCCGAAATTACATGTCGATGCGTGGCGCCCCTGGCCCCGGCGCCACACATGGAGGTGTGGCGCCCCCAGCGCCGGCGCTACTTAACCAGGGCAAGGGCCCGCCTTGCACGCTGGCAGTGGTGTGGCGCCCCAGTCTTGGGCGCGGTGCCTACATGTGTGGCGCCCCCGATACGGGAGCCACACAAAAGGGTTAGATTTCGATTTTTTTGAAAAAAGGGTTATTTTTTGATGAAGTTTCGGCAAAGGGTTAATTTCGTCAAATTTCACCCATCTGGAGGCGATGCCACACATTTAGATTTGATGGGTAGGTGAAGAATAGGTGCGTTCAATCCTCCACAACAGCACCACACTGCAGACAGACATCAGAATCGAGGATGAGTGTGACATGTGTGTCTTATACTTTAGGAATTGCTAGTCAAATATTGGTTGAAGTACAACTTTTAACTATTGCCGACGCCTAACATTTTTAAGGGAGGGAGTAGTAAATAAAATTATTTGATTACATATATTTGACAAACTACAAATATATTTTTAGAATGAGCGCATTGATCCCCCCATTCGGGAAAAGCACTCGAACTTTCCCCCCAACGCGTCGTCCTCCTCGCGTCGCCCCCTCCAGGCGACCGGGGGGGAACCCTAAAAAAAACCCCGCCGCCACCCCACTCCTCCTCGCCCCCCTCCCTCGCCGTCCCCGGAGGCGGCTGCCGGACAAACGCCGAGCGTCGTCGGTGATGGGGGCGGCGGGGATCTGCTGCCCGCGACCCCGCGCCGCATCTCAGAGGGTGCTGCGGCGTCGGTCTTCCCGTCCCCGTGCGGCGGCGGCGGCGGCGTCCCTCGTGCTCGCGGGGCTCCTGGCATGGTGGAGACGAGTCCCTCATCGCGCCCGCCTCATGCCGTGGACAGAGGACGCCGGGGCGGCTCCGGTGCTCGGCCGCTCAATCTCGGCCGTACGGACGGCGAGGTCCGCGGCGAGTGGCGCAGCTCGTGGAGCTCCCCGTCGTCTCCCGCTTTCTTGGCGGACCACCGCAGGCTTCGGCCCGCAGGGTCCGATCTGGGCCCAAAATGGGCCAGGCGCTTCTTCGTCGCGTCGTCTACGATGGTGCTCTCCTGTCCTCCGGCAGCTGATGCGGTGGCGCGCGTGGGGCGCGTCGGCGCGTGCTGCAGAGCTCTGGCCGTGGTCCATGGTGGATCCCGTCCTCGGGCAGCGCTCTTCCGACCTTGCAAGCATGGTGCTCGGCGGGTGCGGGGGTTGGCGTTGCGTCCGGTGGCCCTGGTGGAGGTGTTGCCTGTGTTGATGGCTGAGACCGCCGGTAGGCTCCGCAAGGTGTGGCTGGTTGCGGCGGTCGTTGGTGTGGATCGTCTGCCATCTTTGTAGTTGTGCTCTAGCTCCGAGTGAGAGCCCTGCAACGACTTCGTCGTGCCGATGGCAGCGGCACCTTTGTGCCATTTTCCTCTGAGGAGGTGCTGTTGTGGAGCTCCAGCACCTACATTGTGGTCTCCGGGTGAAAACCTAGGATCCCGCTTGCCGGGTAGGATGACAGTGTTGTGTATACAACACATTCTCTCTGGAGACACCATCTTGGAGATAAAAAAAAGATGGTTTTGTTGCTGCGTGTGGTGATGGTGCTGCGTCTGGTGGTGTTGGTGCGGCCGGCTTGGGGCCGACGGCGGTGTTCCTCTCCTCGGCTAGCCTTCACGTGGTCTCGTCCTCTTGGATGTGCTTGCCCAAGAACCTCCGATGGTTGCTGTTGCGGTGTGGAAGCTTCGTGCTCCCGATGGCGTCTCAGCTCACCTTTGCTCATTGACGACACAATGTATGTCTCCCCCACCTGCTTTTGTCTTGAATTCCGTGGCGGAGCTCCCCATTTAGGGTAGTGCTAGGTGCTAGGCTTGACACTCTGATCCGATGATGATGGCGGTGCTCCTGAGTTGTGCCGTGGGGTTCGAGTCGCATGCCGGTGCGGTGCGTGAGGCTGATTGCCGAGTCTTGGCATTGTGATCCCTTGACTGCACCCCTCGCCTCTTGTGACTATTGGCGGCTCTTGCTTTTTCTTTTCTAGTGGTCTTTTGTCTTGTATTTTCTTTGTTCTCTCTCCTCTGTATTCCCCTGTAAAACTGCTATTCTGTTGTAAGAACATGGCCCGCCAGGCTACTTTTCGAAAATATAACAACCGGTGGGGAGCAATCCCCCCGGCATTCTCAAAAAAAAAATTATTTTTTTAACCAAGGCAAAAGGTTTGTCATTTTCATTAATTAAGAAGAAGTGGGAATTGGCCGGTTAATTAGCGGGAAACCGGCCTAAAACCGACAAACTACAAATATATTACTTCAAAGGAGAAGAATTAGAAAGGTTCATGGTCGACGGGAAGAGAGGAAGTCATGCCACCGACCGGCATGCTCCTTTAAGCCATGGTCTTTACACTAGTTTGTCCCAAGAGTTAAACCATCAACCACGTTCGAGATTGTTACAGAGGATGTGTGATTAGATTGTTACAGAGTCACAATGTTCCAAAGGATGGCTAGGAGAACCGAGGGCAGGATTGATCGGTGCCATCTGGAGGCGATGCCACACATTTAGATTTGATGGGTAGGTGAAGAATAGGTGCGTTCAATCCTCCACAACAGCACCACACCGCAGACAGACATCAGAATCGAGGATGGATTTCTTGAACAAGTTAGTCTCTTGTTTAGGCGATCGAGGATCAACAGGCACCCCAAAACCTTGACCTTCTGAGGGACAAAAGAGGTCCAAATCATTTTTTGAACAAGTTAGCCATCGATCCAACCAAAAGTAAGTTCAAAAGAAGCGAGGAATGCAATAGCTAGGGTTTCTGGACTGTTATTTTTTATTATTATTGTTTAGTTGGTTTGAGATAGCTTATCACGTGTGCTTGCACGAAAATGTCATATCAACGCACACACAATTTATTTTGTAAAATCTCCATGGATTTGTTTTTTGTATTCCTGACCCTGCGGACTGGTTCTCTCCCATGGCAGCAAAGGCCAAACTTGTTATCTTGCGTTTGTTAGTACTGAAATCTAAAGCCCAAGACTTCTTCCATGCTGGTTCGTTACTTCCCCACTAGTGTTTTTAGAGCATCTCCAACAGGCGCCCAACGGTATAAATTTTTTGCAGCGCCAAAATAACCGTTTCACGCGCTGGGCATATGTTTCGCTTTTGCAGCCACGCTATACTTTAGCGCGAGAATATGACGCTTCAGTGACGAGGTTATACCCTTCGGTCCCCTATTATTGGTATACCTGGTGCAGCCAAGACGAAGTCCCACCTGGCGGCCCAACAATTAATTCAAGCACAAGTCAAGAACTCCAAGACGTAGTCTACTAGGTCTCTTGTAAACCCTACCTGGCTCCCTTTATAAAGCTAGGCAGGGGCACCCGCATAGAGGGGGAAGACTAGATCCACAACTCGCATAGGCATAACGAGACCACGTCTCACCATATCGCCATTACGGCCACCATGTAACCTCATATATCATCATAATCAGACAAGCAGTATTAGGTCTTTACCTCACAATGAGGGGCCGAACCTGGGTAAATTCTTGCTTGTCAGCCGTCCGATACTACCAGCGCGCACATCTCCTCCCTCAAAATCTACCTGGGGTACTCGACCCTGGGATTGCCGTGGGCGCACCACGTCAATTGGCGCCGTCTGTGGGAAGAACGCGTGTTGGATCGCGGTTTCGGCGGCTTCATCATATTCATCGACAAAATCTTCATTAGCAAAAGCGGCGGCGCTCCGTACATAGCAGATCCAATCTAAGTCACAATCGCAGGCGACGCGATCAAATTCGTCATCAACAAGCAACCGGCAACTTCGTCGGGTGGCGGCGGCGCTCCGTGCGGATACTTGTGATCCAATCTGCGCGTTTCGATCGGAACCGTGATCGGCAAAGAAGCTCTCGTATTAGCCGACTCGCCGAGTTCAACACAGAAATGGAACCCGTCGCCGGATCAAATCGCAGGGAGCGGGTGCTAGCTCACGCGGCGACGATGTCTCTCAAAGGCCTAAGCGAGCACGCAGCAAGATCGCACATGCAACGCATGTGCATGGCGGGGACCCCACTGGCGGAGGCAGGGGGGACCAGCAGGGGCCCTGGCCCCCCCTAACACCAATGATTTGCTGCTAAAAATATATGAACAGTGTTGATTTTGGAAAAAAAATTGCTAACCGGCCCCCTTAACAGTCAAGATTAAGCAATCCTGCCTCCGCTATTGGGGGACCCGATCATCATCATAGATCAATCTTTATCTTGTTCACTTAATTATCATATTGATTATCCTCTATACTAATTGTTTTATCTCCTAACGTGTGTGCATGTACGGGAACCAAGTCCCAGTGATCAATCACGCAGCGTGACAACCTTGGCCAGCGCGTGGCCAACGATCTTTTTTTCAAGAACACGCATGAGACTTGCGTGTCTTTATTATTAAGAAAGAGAGTTTTCACATTTACAAGAACGGCAGGGAAGAACACATGCGACACTACTCCACCTCGAACCCCGTGCCCGCAAGCACCACGTCCGCCGTTCGCCTGTTCCACGCGTGCGCGGGTACGCCCAGCAGCTCCAGCGGCACCAGGTAAGGAAGTGAGACCGCCGTTGCCTGTGCTTGCCTGCTCCACTGCTTGAGCGCAAGCGTGAACCAAGGAGCCACCGCCCGGCCTCGCGACACCATGCGGTTGCGGGTACACTCGTCCTCGCAGAGCACGAGAAAGTCCTCCGGCGCGAAAGCACGGATTGACATGTCCAGCGGTCCGATGTTGAACGTCGCGTGCAACGCCTCAGCCGCCTCCGCAAGGTCGACGGCCGGCCGCGTGCCGATGATGGTGACGACCACCGCTCTCTTCAACAACTGCTCCTCCATGAAGCCCAGGTCCTCCGAGTACTCCAGGAAGCACGGGCTGGGCTCCAGCACTCCCGCAGGCTCCACTTGCTGCAGCCGCACCGGCGCAGGGATGGGCGGAGCGTTCCTTGCCGGTCCACGCGCAGAGCTCTCCGCAGAGCCTTCCCGCGCAGCCCGGCTCCACGAACGCTCCAGCCGCACCGCACCCGCTGGTGGCGGCCCCGCAGGCGGTGGCGGCAGCACAGGCGAGCCACCACGAGCCCCCGCACCCGACTGCCAGCGCACCGCGCCTGCCGGTGGCGGCCCCGCAGGCGGTGGCGGCAGCACAGGCGAGCCACTGCGAGCCCCCGCACCAGACTGCAAGCGCACCGCACCCGGCGGCGGAGGGCCATCCGGCGGCGGCGGCAACCACACAGGCGACCTCGACCTCCCCGGCGCGCCCCGATGACCAGACTCATCGCCCGAGGGCGGGCTCGGCGGCCGGGGACGCTTGCAACCACTGGCCTTATGGCCTTCCTCCCTGCACAGCCGACACCTTACCTTGTTTGTGCATCCCTTCGAGATGTGCTCTTCGCTGAGGCAGTTGTAGCACAGCCCCACCATGTCCGGCGGGATGTACTTGTGTGGCGGCGGGTTCCAGGTCGGGCGTACCGGCCCCCTGCGCCACCGCCTCAGCTCCTTCCGCAAGCTCCTCTTGCCGCCCGGCAGCCATGGGCGCTCCACCTCGCCACCAGCCCCCTCGTCCAGCGGCGCCGACCGAGCGCCAACCGAGGGGGAGGAGAGATCCGACGCCGAAAGCTGCACCCTACTGTACGAAGCCATGGCCAGCCGCGCAGACGCTCTCTCACTCTCGCTGAGGAGAGATCCTTTCACGGCAAAGCTACCTAGGAGATTCGAGCAGCCACGATCTGGCCGGCGCTCGCTGGTCCGGCGGCTTCATCGGCGGCGACGTTCCGTGCATGCTCGCGCGATCCAATTGCCCAGTCGGACGAACCGCAGAAGCATCAATCTGTAAAGCTGGATCGTTGGTACAGGCCTGAAGCACTAATCCATCAAGCATGCGAAGCACGGAAGAAGACAACTCAAGTACTATCAGTACTGCCCGTACACGCGGCTGCTCGAATCTACAAGACCGAGGCGGCGTATCCGACTGGGGCATGTACGAGGACCAAAGTCCATCATCAACAACAGTCGACGGCTTCGTCGAGTGGCGGCGGCGGCGTCTCGTGCCTGGCCACGCGCGATCCAAATCTACATCGACAAACAAATGGCGACTCGCCGTCACAGCCTCTCCAACCCAGTCTGTTCTCTGCCGAAATTATATCATATCGGCTGGGTCGGCAAGGCGCAGAGAAGACCAGGGGGCGTGCGAATTCGAGTCTTCTCGATCCACACACGACGCGATCGGGAAAACATTGAAGAAAAGAAAAAGTTCTGGCGGACGTGAGGTGCTAGCAACACACATGCATGGATCTCTTGGGACGTGTGCTAATTGTACAAGCATGATTAGTGCATTGATTTTCTAGCCGGACCGCTAATCACGAGCATATGACTGCTACCTTGATCGCATCTCACGTGTATATAAGCTGGGCGATTTGGTTTCGGCTCCGAGACATCGACCACTCGACAAATCGGAAGATACTGGCGTACCCCACGGCGGGCAAATCTCGACTCCCTCGACATTATTGACCACTACGGCAGCGATCAACATCGGCGGAACGGCGCATCGCCTTCGACTGCGCCACCCGACAGATCGGCGACTCAGAACGGTGGCAGCGCTGTGCATCTTCATCGACAAATTGGCAGCCTCTACACCGACGTGGGACCAGCCGCACTCAACACTTGGGGCTGCGGTTACCGACCGACTGCGGACAACTTCAACATAAACCACACAATTCAAAAATGCAGGACTGGAACTCGCGAGAGCCCGCGTTCCGCCGCCCCTCCCCGGCGCCGGCCACTCCGGCAGCGCCGGCCACTGCCACCGCTGCGGCCGCGGCTCCCTCGCGCCCGCTGCCTCCGCCGCCACCCTGCATCCCCGAAGGTTTCGTGCCACAGGTAATCTCCTTCGCCCCCGTTGCAGATCCAGATCCGTCGCCAGCGCATCCGGCGCGGGCGGCAGCGCGGGAAGACTCCGAGACCGTTCCCGAGACGCCGCCTGAGCTGCTGCGGCGTGAGATGCAGCTGCCGCCACCAGGGCGGGCAGCTGGGCGCTTCAATGCTGGGGGAGGTTGGTCGGGCTGGAAGGAGGCCATTTACTCCCCTGCGGCAAGGATCTCTTCTCCAATGCACACGCCACCAGGGCTAGAGGAAGAGCTACGACGCCGCGAAGTCGTGCCGTCCCATCCCCCGCGCCGCGCGGCTTTGCCTTCAACGCAGCCGCGCCTTAACGCCGCCGGTCACCCTCAGCCACCTGCCTGGCTTTATGGGCGTTGCTACCACTGCCTCTACAAAGGGCGCCCAGGCCACCGCGCATCGGAGTGCAGAGACCCCATCAAGTGTCGCCGCTGCTTCAGGTCGGGGCATCGGGCAAGGTTCTGCGAGCACCCAGCCGAGCCGCCGCCAAGTCCGACCACGGCGTCGCCAGCTCCACGCGCCTACCGCCGGCCCGCGCATCCTCCCGCGCCCGCACCTCGTGCTGCGCCCCAGGCTGCCCCAGCCGCGTCCGTGCCCCCCCGTGCTGCTCCCCAAGCTGCGCCAAGGATGCCGGGTGGAGATGATGGCGCAAGGCCGGCCGAGGACTTCGTCGTCATCCACTCGTCGCCGGCGATGACCATGGCTGCCGCTGGCCTACTCACCAACGCGGCATACGCCTGGTTCGACCGGCCGCCGCAGCGAGATGAGAAGGCGACCATGGTGAGTGCCATCGCGACCACGTTCTCGGCGCTGGAGGACGACGTCTGCGTCACCGAGCACTACCCCGAGCCGTTCCTCGTGCGCTTCAACCATCCGCACCACCGAGATGCGGCCGTGGCCCGCCACGACTTCCCCTTCGGCACTCTGCGGGTGCAAATCCGACCATGGCGTCTCGAGGACAACGCGGAGCAAGTGGAGCTGCGCCACCATGTGCGGCTGTGCGTGGAGAATGTGCCGCTGTACGCGTGGGTGGACGACGTCACGGTGCAGCAGGCCATCGGACGAGCTTGCTCCTTGGACTATGTCGAGGAGAGCTGCAAGCGCAAGGAGTACACCAAGGCGCTCTGCCTGTGGGCATGGGTGGAGCGCCCGAGCCTTGTGCCGCGGGTGCGCTGGGTCACCCTCCCAGGCCCAAACGCTCCTCCTGGCGTGCGGGAACGCGGACGCCGTGGGTTGCAGCGGCGCTGCATCGTCCACCTCGACATCTCCGAGGACCACACCGGTCCGGTCGATGCTCCCTCGCCTCCGCCAGCACGTTACACCTGGAGGTTCGGGCGTGTTGATGGCGAACGCTTGGCGCGGGACAGGACTGAGCGCATCCAAGAAGGGGGCAACGAGCGCAGGGACCGTGGCCGTGACAGGGACGACGACGACGACGAGCGCGACAGGCGCGGCCGCAACTCTTCGCGTGGATGGCGCGACACCATCCGTCGCAGCTTATCCCGGTCCACCAGGGACCGGGGGAGGGATGGGGAGCGACACCAGCAGCAGGGGCGCGAGCGCGACCGCTCGGGCCACTACAGGCGCACCCATGCTCTGCAGGGCGAAACGCAGGCTGCGGCCACGGCCGCTCCGCCGCGTCCCCGCGGCAAGCCTTGGGCTCGCTCTGCTTCGCCGGGCGGCCTCCGGCGCCGCTCAAGGGCTGCTCTCACGCCACCGTCAACTCCTGACCCTGCCTCCCCGACCTCTGTGTGCCCGTCCTCGCCAAGGGATGACCTTGCCCCGTTCTTCCTCCTGATGGATGAAGGCCATGCCGCGCCATCACAGATCACGACATCGCTGCGGGCTGTCCATAGCCCGGAGACGCGGAGGCTGCTGGAGTATCTGGCCCCGGACTCGTTGCTGTGCACCCCGTCGCGCCCTCCTGGTTTCGACTTGTCGCCGGTCCTGCAGTTGGCGTCGCCCGTCGCCGTCGGCAGCGTTGCGTCGCCCTCGACGCCAGCTTCTGTGGGTTCGGTGGCAGCCGGCCCACTCGACTCGCTCTTCACGGCCAACCAGCACCACCTGCTCTCGCTGCCCAGGTCCACGCCACCGCGGCCACCGAAGAACCGAAGGAAGACGCTCGCAGGAGTGGACATCGCGCGCAGCGTCGGCTTCTCGCTGCGTCGTGCCAGCGCTAGGATCAAGGCGAAGCGCAAGGCCAAGCCAGTGGCGAAGGAGGCCGAGACTGCCGTCTGCCGTGGCCTCGGCATTGTGCAGGATGGAGAGGAGGTGACCGAGAACGCGCTGGAGGAGTTCGCCAGGCTCTTTGCTGGCGAAGTTTCGGACAGGGCGCTTGCCGCGCTGCGCGTCCTGTTCAAGATGGCCACACCTGATGACGACGAGCTCGATGAAGCGCTGTTGGGGCATGGCGGAGCTGCTGGTCTTGATCTCGCTGGTTTGGAAGAGGTGGACGCAACTGCTGATGTTTGATCGACTGCCGATCATGTCCGTGCTGGGTACCTGTAGTTTCCTGATGTTAGTTCAATCTGTTATGCTTCGTTGCGCTGGACTAGCCATGCGTTTTGCTGCTTCCTCTGCTTGCTGGAGGATGTTCCAGCTCCAGAACACTGCTGTTTGCTTTGGGTTGCTTGCTGGTGCTGTTTCTGCCAGAGGGTGCCTGTACCCGACGCAGAAATTTGTAGGACTGCACTGCTTCTTAGGATGTGTCGTGACCTTGCTGCTTGTATGGTTGTTTCTTAATGTGTGGTTCGTGCTGCTACCCTGTGCTGTTTGGACTGTGCTAGTTTGGTGGAAGGGTTGCTTAAGTGATCAATGTTAGAACAACGTCCTAATATTTTGGACTGGAACGTTCGGGGGCTCAATGACCAAGAGAGGCGAGATGCTGTTCATGAGACTGTGGCTTCGTCGACTTGCCACATCGTTTGCCTCCAGGAGACGAAGCTAGGGCCGGTGTCACCTTTTGACGCTTGCTACATTGGCGGGAATAGGTTAAAAAGCTTCGCCGAAAAGCCGGCTACGGGAACTAGAGGGGGATTCTCCTTCTATGGGACAATTCGATGGTGCAAATTTCCAACGTCATGATAACCGAGTTTTGCCTCTCGGCCATGGTGCATATTATCAACACGGAGGAAGAGGGAGACTTTATGATAACCACCGTCTATGGGCCGACGGCTTCTAGCCGCAAGGACGATTTCTTCGCCGAGCTTGTCACCCTCAAACCTACAAGTGGAGTCCGTTGGTTGGTGCTTGGGGACTTCAATCAAATCCGGCGCGCTCAAGACAAAAATAACCGAAACATCAATAGAGGCCGCATCAACCGCTTTCGCAACGCCCTCCAAACTTGCGAGCTAAAGGAGGTGCACCTCCAAAATCGGCGCTTCACTTGGAGTAATGGGAGGGCAAATCCCACCTTATGCAAGCTTGACGCCTTCTATTGCAACTCCGAGTGGGACATCCGCTTCGACACTCATGTCCTCCATGCCCTATCTTCCTCTTTGTCGGATCATTGCCCTCTCATGCTTGCCGACGACCGTGGCCCTCGTAGACCTCGCACATTCAAGTTTGAGAATTTTTGGACACGCCTCCCGGGCTTCAACGAGGTGGTGCAAAAGGCGTGGAGTGAGCCCTCTACTCACACGGAGCCTTGCCACATTCTTTTCCACAAATTGCGCACCACGGGTGTTAGGTTGAAGTCTTGGAGCCGTGGGCTCTTCTCCAACGCCAAAGTCTTGGTTCACGCCGCCCTCCTTGTCATCCTCCATTTTGACTTGGCCGAAGAAAATAGGACGCTCTCGGTCAATGAGAGGGAGTTCCGTGCGAGACTAAAAAGAAGAGTCATTGCCTTGGCCGTGGTGGAGAGAGCTAGAAAAAAGCAAAGTGCTAGGATTGCGAATATTAAAGAGGGGGACGCCAACACCAAATTCTTCCACATGAGGGTCAATTCAAGGAGAAGGAAAAATCACATCCACCGCCTAAAGTTCAAC
This sequence comes from Poa pratensis, assembly GCA_947311845.1. Lineage (NCBI taxonomy): Eukaryota > Viridiplantae > Streptophyta > Magnoliopsida > Poales > Poaceae > Poa > Poa pratensis. The sequence continues at coordinate 37,501,638 of CAMZMU010000077.1, read as the reverse complement.
AATGGTTGGGTCACCGACCATGCGGCTAAAGAAGGGATTGTGTATGCCCATTTCAATTCGGTGCTTGGGCACGGTGAAGCTCGAACTAGAGATTTTAATTGGGAGGTGCTACACTTTGAAGAGCCAAACTTGCAAAACCTTGGAGACCCTTTCTCCGAAGAGGAGGTAAAGAATGCTATTGATCAAATGCCATGTGACAAGGCACCCGGCCCCGATGGATTCACGGGAGTGTTCTTCAAGAAGTGTTGGGAGACTATCAAAGTTGACGTGATGAGGGTGATTAATCTCTTTGGCAACCTCCACTCCGAGAACTTCCATTGGCTCAATTCCGCCAACATTGCTCTCTTGCCAAAGAAGGAAGGGGCAGAGGAGGTCTCCGACTTTAGGCCTATTAGCCTTATCCACGCCATTGCGAAGATCATCTCAAAAATGCTTGCCCTCCGTCTTGCCCCGCTCATGAACGACCTTGTCTCCAACGCTCAAAGTGCTTTTATCAAGAAGCGAAGCATCCATGACAACTTCCTATATGTCAAGAACCTTGCAAAGCGATTTCACAAGGGGAAGACGCCGGCTCTCTTATTCAAGCTTGACATCCGCAAGGCGTTTGATTCCATACGATGGGAATATTTGCTTGATCTCCTCCAACGCCGTGGGTTCCCTAGCCGGTTCCGGAATTGGATCGCCGCTTTGCTCTCCACCGCTACCTCCCGTGTTCTTCTCAATGGAGTGGCCGGCGCCCCCATCATGCATGGGCGTGGCCTTCGGCAAGGCGACCCGCTATCACCCCTCCTATTCGTCTTGGCCATTGATCCTCTCACACAAATTTTGGAAATTGCAACAAGACAAGGTCTCCTTCATAAGCTTCGTGGGAGAGGCACCATATTGAGAACCTCACTTTATGCGGATGATGCGGCGGTGTTTGTGGCACCAATCAAAGAGGATATTGCCAATTTTGCCTCCATTCTTCAGGCCTTCGGAGAGGTTACTGGTCTTTGCACGAACTTTGACAAGAGCTCCGTGGTCCCGATTAGGTGTGGGGAGATTAATCTTGATGAGGTTCTCGAGGGGCTTCCGGCAACGCGAGCCTCCTTCCCGTTGCGCTACCTTGGCCTTCCCCTCTCGGTTTGGCGCTTAAAGAGGGCGGACTTCCAACATCTTGAAGATAAGTGTGTGGGCAAATTGCCCACTTCGAACGGCAAGCACATTGCAACGGCCGGCCGTGCGGCCCTAGTGAAATCGGTCATCGCCTCCCAAGCCATCTACTATTTGACGCCTCTCATTATCCCCCCGGGCACAATGACCTTTCTCAACAAGATTCAACGTGCCTTCTTATGGTCGGCCAAGGATTCAACAACGGGAGCCAAGTGCAAAGTTAGTTGGGACCTCGTGTGCCGCCCAAAGAAGCTTGGAGGGCTCGGTTTGCTTCACATGGGCAAGTTTGCGACGGCGTTGCGTTTACGTTGGCCATGGCTTGAGTGGAAGGACCCCGGTAAAATTTGGGTTGGCTATGGAAATCCTTGCACCAACGAGGACATGGACATCTTCTATGCCGCGACAAAAATCTCCATTGGAAATGGGCTCAAGACTCCCTTTTGGCATGCACCTTGGTTGGAGGGAGAGAAACCGAAGAACATTGCACCTCTCATATTCCAAATATCTAGCAAGAAGAAGTGCACGGTTGGTGCGGCCATGCTACACGATTGTTGGGTGCGAAATGTGCGTCTTGATGAGGAATTCACCATCGACCACCTCTCACAATTTGTGAGACTTTGGACTCTTCTCCAAGACGTCCACCTCAACCTCTATGTTGATGATGAAATCCGTTGGAGGCTCACGGAAAATGGGGAATATTCGGCAAAATCGGCATACAAGATGCAATTCATGGGAACCATCTCTTCGTCTATGGCCAAGTCGGTTTGGAGGCCTTGGGCACCTCCCAAGACAAAGTTCTTCGCTTGGCTTGCAAATCAAAATAGAGTTTGGACGGCCGACCGCTTAGCGAGGAGAGGGTGGCCGAATTGTGGCCTTTGCCCCTTGTGCAAGCAAACCACGGAGTCAACTACCCACCTCTTTGTTCATTGCCGGGTCACGCGAAGGATATGGGACCTCATTAAAGATTGGTTAGGCCTCTACAACGTCAACACCGGGCATTGGACAAATCTCAACTTCAACAATTGGTGGCTTTTGATGACCAACGTCTACCCCAACCGCAAAGCCGTCGCCTCACTCACGTTGCTCACCACTTGGGAGATTTGGTCCGAGCAGAACGCAAGAGTGTTCAAGAAAAAGAGTGCACCATCTTTTGTTATTTTCGAGAGAGTGAAGAGAGAGGCTCGTCTATGGGCTCTTGCGGGTGCCAAACACTTGGGCAACTTGATGCCGCGAGAGTAGTCGCGTTGTAATATTTGGGCACACTTTACTTTCATGTAAACTTCTTCTTAATTAATATATGGGGCAAAGCTTTTGCCCCACGTTTCTAAAAAAAAACATAAACCACACGGTGTCTACTCCATGTAACATCCCAAATCTGTAACCCTGTTTTATTAGCCAAAAATGTGGGCCAACAAAAATTTTCTGTTACTTTATGTGTGCTTGCTTGTGTTTGCTTGCTTGAGTGGTGTTTCCTTAAAATAAAAATTTGAAAAAAAAAAAAAACAAAGAAAAGAAGCACAACAAATTGTTTCCCACATAAAGTAATGTGACAAAAGTCACACAAACTTTTTCTATCTTCCTAAGAAAATCAAAATTTGATCTTCAAAACAAAACTTCAGTGGGGTGACATGGTGATCACTTCCACTCTACCCTCATATTCTTTTCCTCTCTCTATTTTTAATTCTATTCTAAATCCTATTTTCAAATTTTCCAAATGTTTCTTTAACTTTGGAAAACCATCAAAATCTTCAAACTACACTACCAAATTAAATCATCCAGTGGTGGCACAAACCCTGGAAAAATATTTGGAAACAAATTATGAAAAGAAATTTCAAAATTTCAAATTTGGTTTTGGTTCAGGGATTTGATCGAACACATGTCGAGCACCACTGTGTTCATCTCTGAGCCGAAATTCAACTTCCAAATTCGAGCTCGTTTTTGAGAAATCGAGCTGTCCAGCAGCATCTCCACACTCACCTCACCTCACTCACTCGAGGGAAGGAGAAGAAACGTGCTCGTTGACCCCAGAGGAGGCAAGGCGATGCCGCCACGCCATTGCCGTCCCTGGCAAGCTCCCGCACGGGTCACCTCGCGGGCAGAGCTGAAGCGACGCCGAGACGACGCCGCGCCGTGCCCGCCACACCACCTAAGCCCCTCCGCCTCTGCACGACGAGACCTGAGCGCCGCAGAGCCCTCTGGCGTGTGCGACGTCCGCGCCAGAGCACGCCGTGCGTCGCGTCGACGCCGAGGTCCACGGCACGCCCTGCACGCCTTCGTGCTGCCCTACCTCTCCCCTCTGGTCCAGTCACCTCCGCCGCGTCGCGTCCGAACCCCTCTGCCCCTCTGCTGCCTTGCACGCGCACGAGCCGGCCCCAGCGCACGCACCCGTGCTCGCCGCACGCCATGGCCGGCCGAGCACGGCATCGACGCCCCACGCGTTACCCTGTCCCCCTCGACCACTGACCGTTCCTGCAGCACCCCCTCGCTCCCCGCAACCCCTCTGGCGCCCTCAGCCGGACCCAGCGCCACCACCTTCCTCTCCCCTCCACCGAGCCGTGGAAACTCCGACCGTCTGCGCCGCTATAAAAACCCACCCCCGCACCCTCTCTTCTCCACACACCTCCACCACCTCCCTCTCACACTCCTCACCCCAGAGCATCGCCAGGAAGGCGAGCTTTCCCCTGCAGCCACCGTGCACACGCACGGCAGTGCGCTGCCGCGTCGAGGAAGAGGTCGACCACGGCCAGGTCGCACCCCTCTTCCCCTGCTCTCTCTCTGGCCCCTGCCCGCACCACCATTACTCCCTTGCTCACCCGCCACGATTTGCCGGTGTTTCTTGCACAGCAGCGTCGCGGAGGACTCGCCGGAGTTAGCGCACGGCCGCGGAGGAGGAGCTGAGCACGCCGTCGACGGTTGGAGCCGTCCCTGCACGCGCAACTTGTCCCAGAAGCTCCCCACTCCCTCCGCCGTCGATTCCGATCATCTCCGCCACCTCCCGTGCTCTCAGGTGAGCTATCCGTGCTCGTCACCGTCGCCGGCGCGGCGGCGCCGCCCATTTATGGTTGACGCCGTTCGCGGCCACTGTGCGCCGTTGGATCTATATCCAACGGTAGCATACCGCTTCGTTTGTTTACACGCCGACAAGCGGGACCCACCCGTCAGCGTTTTAAACATTATCCACACGCGGGAATTTTTCCACTGAGTCACTGACCACCCGACCCCACATGTCATAGTTTTAAACATTATCCAGAGGAGATGATTTTCCAAATTCTTTTTCTCTGAATAAGTCAGTACTGGACCTAGTTTAGAAATTCAAAATCTCGAGTTCTAGGAATCCAAATAAATCAAACTCAACTGTTCTGGAAAGCTTATGAAATTCTTAAACTCACCAAAGTGGTCTCACCCCATTTAATTAAATAATAAAAATGTATTAGTAAAAATGCTCCAGAAGGTTTAAAACACTAAACCATTTGTTTCTGGAGTTATATAAATCCAAATAACTTGAAACCAATTTTGGTAGCTTTGTATTAGGATCCTTTAGCTCCCCAAATTTTGGTAGAATTAATTGAATAGTATAAAATCCTTAGCCTTTGGTTGAACTTCAGTGCACCCTTCTGCACTAAAACAATTAGTGTGAACTATTGGTAGATCCAATTGATCTAAAACCAATTTTGTTAGGTCACACTCAACCAAGGTTAGATACCCCTAAAAGGATTTAATTTTTGGAGCAACCAAATTTGTTTGGTAGCTAAAACTTGTTTAAAACCCTTCTGAAGTAAAACAGATGTGTAGGGAGTTTTGTAACTCCAAATGATCCCAAACCAATTGGGTGATCTTCTACACACCAGTAGCTATCCATAGAATTTTAGTTTGAATTTTTGTGACAAACATAGATTAAATGGTGAATTAATTAGTGTACAACTAGTTTCTGCCTTAGTTTGAAATTAATTAAATAAAATTTAATTCAATCAATTTGAAACCACCTTGTGTTGCTTGATGTATACAGTAGCTATTTGCAGCATTGTGATTGTTATGATGTGTTGATGCTTGAGCTAGTATAGTGATTGTTTGTTTTGATTGTTTAACGTTTAGACGATACCGTTGACGGATTTATCGAGGAAGGAGGTTTTATTGAACCAGAAGACCAGGATCAGTACCACTTTGTGGATCAAGGCAAGCTACTTCACTGAGCTTGCACTTCTATACCTCTATTTTAATCACATGAGTCTTCACTAGTATCAAAGATTTTTAAAACCTTTTACAAAGATATGAAAAACTATTTTGCCACCCTTGTAGATATATAAGGTAATTATCTTCAACTAGAGGATGGAAAAAAAAATGTTTATTCAAAACTCTTTTAAAAGTACTCGAATGAAGTTGAAGTACCGAACGGTCGGTATGAAGATGGTAAAGCAGAGTTTGGTGTTGTTTTTGGAAGGAAAAATGCACATTGTGTCCTGGTACTTACATCCCCAGCCAAAAATCTGTGCGACCACATTTACCCACATATGGGCAAGGGCGTAGTCATACAATTTGCCTGTGCTAGTACTGGAGGCCTCGACAACGAGGATAACCTCGTTCCATGAGGGGATGGTCTGAGGACCTACCCCCTGACCTGGGTCCTCTTCATTGTTGTCTACCGGAAGCCGGTATGGATGTGTCGGAGGAAGAGGATTGAAGGGCTCCCTTGGGTCCGCCGGGCAGAACTACGAGTCCTCACACTTAGTTCCTGAGGGTTTGAGTGTCGATGGAATGTGTCGTAGCGGCAGGGTCCTATACTAGCATGAGCAAAGGACAGGCTATGGCCGGGAACTCAACTTCGCATACCTCCGGTATGGCGGGACGTGGCTGACACGATGAGTGACCGGATGGGTGTGGGAAAAGCGTACTACCTCTGCAGAGGGTAAAACTATTCGAATAGCCGAGTCCTCGGATACGGACAGTTGGGAAGAACTACTAAGGCCATGTGCAAAGTTTTGCAAACTCTGGAGTTGTGTTGAGGAAATTGACTTGGAAAGGGTTATTTCCCACCTGTGCCAATGAGTTGGTACGAGGTGGTGAGGGGTTTGGAACCATAACCAGGTTATGGTTGGATACCGGAAGAGTTCCGGAAAAACAGTTAAAATGGCGTTTTCTTAAAGGATAAACTTCTTCTCTCTCCCCTTTTCGAAAAAGGTTTTTGAGAGTTTTTCAAATAAAAGTTTTTAAAATAATAAAAGCTAGTGCTTCCTCAAGTTGGGGTAGTTTGCGAGTACAATCAAATGTACTCACATTGGTTTCGTCCCTGGCTATTGTCTTAGCCAGATTTCGAGGAACCCTGCGTTGAAGAGGAGTTTGGCGACGTCTATGCGAACTAAGATCTTCATAAGTCAGCTGCCTGTCGGGTGTTGTCGAGTTGGTTTAGCCCTACTACCGTAGCTTCCGCTGAATAAAGATGGTTTGGCCCTTGAAGGCACCTATGTATAATTAGGCCTGTATGGCCAGGTTTGTAAGACTTTAAACTCGGTGTTGTATGGATGTAAACTTTGATATTCAGTTCGGATTATGTGCAACGACAGACTGATCACGGGATCGTTGTGTTAAGCATAATCGGGTATTTCGGACGGCTAGTCCGGGGTCCCCACAGAGCTGGTATCAGAGCCATCCTGACTTTAGGAGACTTTAGTTAGCATGGGCGTTAGTCAAGGGTTACAAAAGTTAATTTCTAAAAAAAAAGGAAGTGAAGTATTTTCGAAAATTTCTTATCTCCCCAACCCCCCCCCCTATTTATTTAAAACCCTACACTCATTAAGAGTAATCTTTTCTTGAACCCTTAAAATTTTGCACACTTGTACTCCATTAAAGTTTACATTTGTACTCATGTCACCTAACTAACTTAAAATTTTGCTTAAAATTTGTAGATGGCACCCAACGTCACCGAGTTCGTCCAAGTTAGGAAGGACGGCCTGCTGATGTTCGAGCAGGACCTGTACGAGTTGAGCCAGATTTTGGGACGCCCTGTTCCAGAATTTGAGGGAACTCAGGTCGATTCCCTCGGTAATGGGAACCTGTCCTGGCTCATCAAGTCGTCCGTCCGAGGCAGGATTCAGCCACCCCGTTCCAAGGACTTGGTCTACTCCACGATGGACACTACTTGGGTTGACGGTCTGACCCGAGTTATGCAGAGGCTACTAGCCCGCCTTTGTGAGGAGCACAAGGACGAGCTGGTTGGCACACGTTTCCAGTACTTCGGGAGGCGTGACGACGATGGAAACCCCACCTACCCCGCGCAGCACACTCTCTTCGGCGAGTACATCACCGACATGGAGGTGCTACTTCACGACACCCAGGAGAACCTGCGCGATGCTAGACTCAAGGTTCACTTCCAGCGTAGCTCCCTCGACGATGCCCGAGACCGTGAGACCCAGCTAAAGTGGGAGAATGATAATCTCCGCCTGAAGCTGGCCCGTCAGAGGAGGTCTATCGTCAGGCTCCGCAAGACGGTAGCAGAGCAGAACGAGATGATAGACGAGATGGAGCAGCAGGCGAACGAGATGGAGGAGGAGGGCGAGGATCTCCGCAAGGAGAACAGTGCCTTCATCAGTGATGATGAGGACTACCTTGAGGAGATGGATTACGAGGAGGAGGACGACGAGGAGGAGTTAGTTGACGAGGAGGAGGAGCCGTCTGAGCCAGTTCTCGAGGAGGAGGATCCCGAGGAGCCACCCTACGACTCAGACGTTGAGGTCGTCGAGCCTGGGGTTCCACCTCAGTAGTTGAGCGACGAGAGCACTACCTTAGGACTGTGTCGACCCCCCCTATGCGAGTAGAGTGTGTGTGATGGTTCCTAGTGAAATCATGTAGTATGTACATTAGGGTAGTAGGATGTTGTAAGCTTGATGTGTGAACTCCTTGATGTGATGATTGTGTTGAATAAATGTGATGGTCTTGTTTGACTATGTTTCATCAACCACCCCCTTTGTGACTTCATCGTTAGCCAAAGCCTCTTTGCCTTGCCTCTTATATCGTATCTATTCCAGGATGACGAACACTCGCCACAACCAGCACGCGGCACCACCACCACCGCCAGAACCCACCGCTGCTCAACTGCTTGCGATCATCATGGAGGATCGCCAAGCTGCCCGGGAAGAGCGTCAAGCTCATCTCGCCGCCCTGCAGCAACTTGCTGCTGCCCACGCCAACCAGAACCACAATGGTGGCAATGGAAATGGCGACGAGGGTGGAAATCAACGCTCTACCCTGAGTGACTTCCAGAAGACCACACCGCCCACCTATTCCAAGGGACTTCACCCCCTGGAAGCAGATGACTGGATCCGCACTATTGAGAACGACCTGGAAGTTGCCTCGGTGGGAGAGAATGAGAAGGTCCTGTATGCTACCCACTACCTTGCTGGACCCGCAAGAGCTTGGTGGGAGACTACCAAGACCCTCCAGCACGCAGGTCATGTCATTAACTGGGAGGAGTTCAAGGACAAATTCCGCAAGAAGTTCATCTCTAGCGGTCTTATCGAGAGGAAGAAGGATGAGTTCCGTAAGCTAAGGCAGGCAGGCAGAGATGTGGTTGGTTACCTGGATGAGTTTACCGATCTTGCTCGGTATGCTCCTGAAGATACCGACACGGAGAAGAAGAAGATGGAGCGTTTTCTGAATGGACTCCATGATGAGATGCAATGTGCCTTAGTTGTCCAGGACTTCCGTGATCTGGAGTCACTTGTGGACAAGGCCATTCAGCTGGAGACCAAGCGCAAGTCCATGTTTGAAGGCCGCAAGAGAAGGATGAATATTCAGGAAGGTTCCAGCAGTCAGAAACCCCGCACCTTCCAGCCAGCACCCAAGCCAGTTTATCGACCACCCCAGCTCCACGTCCCAACTATCCCAACCGTCCCAACAGCAACAACAATGTCCCCCGCCCAAACATCAACAACAACTACCGCCCCAATGGCAACAATCGTCCCGGAGGAAACACCAACACTTTTACCCCTACTGCCAGCGTTGTCTGCTTTGAATGCGGCAACAAGGGTCATTACTCCCGAGACTGCCCCAATCCCAAGAGGAATGCTCCACGCCCCAATGCCCCTGCACCTAATCCTGGACAAGGCCGAAATGGGAATGGAAATGGCAAGAATGCTGCACCCCGTGGCAATGCTGCTGTTGCAAGAGGCCGTCTGAACCACATCAACACTGAAGAAGCCCAGGAAGCGCCAGATGTTGTGCTGGGTACGTTCCTTGTCAACTCAGTACCTGCAACTGTCTGTTTGATTCTGGTGCTACCCATTCCTTTGTTACCAAGGAGTTTGTTGTTAAGGGAGGTCTAGTCGGGAACCTCTTGTCCAAACCCCTGCTTATACAAACCCCAGAGTTCCTAGTAGAGACCAAGCTGTTTTGTCCCGACGTCTCTCTTGAGATCAAAGGAGAAAACTTTCCAGCCGATCTAATCATTCTAGGAACCCAGGGCATAGATGTCATTCTGGGTATGAATTGGTTAGCAAAATATCATGGTCATATCGACTGTGCCAGAAGAGCAGTATCTTTCACCACAGACCAAGGAATTGAGTGGAGTATGCGTCACAAGCCAATCAATCCCAACCCTGTTGCCATGAAGGCATAGCCCGACCAACTCTAGATGAGATCCGTGTGGTCCATCTGTTTAAGGATGTTTTTCCGAGGAATTGCCTGGTATGCCGCCAGACCGGGATATTGAGTTCGTGATTGAACTTATTCCTGGAACATCCCCTATATCTCAGAGACCCTACCGGATGAATCCAGAAGAACTGGTGGAATTGAAGAAGCAGTTAGCTGATCAGCTCAGTAAAGGTCTGATTCGCCCAAGCGCATCACCTTGGGGATCACCTATCATCTTCGTGGACAAAAGAGACGGTACCACACGCCTGTGTGTGGATTATCGCAAGCTCAATGATGTAACCATCAAGAACAAGTATCCCCTGCCCAAGATCGAGGATCTGTTCGATCAGATGAACGGAGCCCGAGTCTTTTCTAAGATCGATCTTCGGACAGGTTATCACCAGTTGAAGATTCGAGAGTCTGACATTCCCAAAACCGCCTTACCACCCGGTACGGATTGTTTGAATACACCGTTATGTCCTTTGGCTTGACCAATGCCCCAGCTTATTTCATGAATCTCATGAATAAGATCTTCATGGAGTACCTCGACAAATTCGTGGTTGTCTTCATTGATGATATCCTTATCTACTCCAAGACTGAAGAAGAGCATGCTGAACATCTGCGTTTGGTTTTGGAGACCCTCAGAGAACACAAACTATATGCCAAATTTAGTAAGTGTGAATTTTGGCTAAGTGAAGTGGCATTCCTCGGACATGTTGTGTCTGCAGGAGGAATCTCTGTTGACCCCGAGAAAATCAAAGCCATTCTAGACTGGAAATCACCTACCAGTGTAACGGAAATCCGAAGTTTTCTCGGACTAGCCGGTTACTACCGCAAGTTCGTTGAAGGATTCTCCAGTATAGCCAAACCCATGACCCAGCTGTTGAAGAAGGATAAGAAGTTTGAATGGACCCAGAAGTGTGAAGATAGTTTCCGAGAACTGAAGAAGAGATTGACTTCAGCCCCAATCCTAATCATGCCAGACGTCACCAAGAGTTTCGACGTGTATTGTGATGCTTCACGTCTCGGACTTGGTTGCGTTCTGATGCAAGAAGGAAAAGTTGTGTCGTACCTGTCTCGACAGTTGCGACCGCATGAAGGGAATTACCCAACCCATGACCTGGAGTTAGCAGCTGTGGTTTTTGCTTTAAAAAAATGGCGACCCTATCTTGTGGGTCATCGCTGCGAGGTCTATACAGATCACAAAAGCTTGAAGTACATTTTCACTCAGAAGGAGTTGAATCTGAGGCAGAGAAGGTGGATGGAATTGATTAAGGACTATGATGTCGGAATTCATTACCATCCCGGAAAAGCCAACGTAGTTGCCGATGCCTTGAGCCGGAAGCCATGCACCCTGAATACCCTAATCCAAGCAGAGCAGCCAACCTTATTTAAGGAGTTCGAAGATTTCGGACTTGAATTGGTTAGCTATGGATATCTTGCCAACCTGGAGTTAGCCCCAACCCTGTTGGACCAAATCAAAGAAGCCCAGAAGGGTCATGAGAGTATTGAAGGTATTAAGAAAAAGGTACCCCTTGATAAAGCACCTGGTTTTGCCATAGATGCTGAAGGAGTTCTGAGATTCAAAGGACGCCTATGTGTGCCCGATGATAAGGAACTTAAAGGTCTAATCCTGAAAGAAGCCCACAATACCCCATACTCGATCCACCCCGGAGGAACCAAGATGTACCAAGATCTTCGTGAGAAGTTTTGGTGGCATGGAATGAAGCGGGAAATTGGATCTTCGTGGCCAAGTGTGATAATTGTCAGCGAGTCAAAGCAGAGCATCAGCGCCCTGCCGGATTGCTCCAACCCCTTAAGACCCCCGAGTGGAAATGGGATGAAATTGGAATGGATTTCATTACCGGACTTCCTAGGTCAAACCGAGGCCATGATTCAATCTGGGTCATAGTCGACCGATTGACCAAGGTTGCCCATTTCATTCCGGTCAACACCACTTATAGAGGGAACCAGTTAGCAGACTTGTATATCTCCAGAATAGTAAGCCTGCACGGAGTGCCTAAGAGGATTGTATCTGACAGAGGCACGCAGTTCACCTCACGATTCTGGAAAGCTCTTCATGAAGCCCTCGGAACCCATTTATCATTCAGCACAGCCTATCACCCTCAGACCGGAGGACAGACTGAGCGAGTAAACCAGATTCTGGAAGATATGCTTCGTGCATGTGTCCTAGCCTATGGCTCTAAATGGGAAGATTGCCTTCCATTTGCAGAATTTTCCTATAACAATAGTTATCAGTCTAGCCTGCAAATGGCCCCATTTGAAGCACTTTACGGAAAGAAGTGTCGTACACCCTTGAACTGGTCCGAGACCGGAGAAGGAAAAGTGTTTGGACCAGATACCCTCCGTGAAGCCGAGGAGCAAGTCCAACTTATCCGTGAGCGTCTCAAAACAGCCCAATCCCGTCAGAAAAGTTATGCTGATCCCAAGCGGCGTGACGTCACTTTTCAACCTGGAGATTTTGTCTATCTTCGGGTGACACCACTCAAAGGGATGCAACGTTTCCATGTCAAAGGAAAGTTGGCACCCAGATATATTGGACCTTTCAAGACTCTTGCCCGTCGCGGAGAAGTAGCCTATCAGCTAGAGTTACCCCCAGAGTTATCGGAATTTCATGACGTCTTCCACATTTCGCTGCTCCGGAAGTGTCTTGAAGTTCCTGACCAGCCCGACGTTTTCAAGAACATTGACCACCAATCCATCGACCTGAACCATGATCTGACCTACCGCGAGAGACCATTCAAAATTCTCGACGAAGATATTCGTCTCACCCGGAGGAACAAGATCAAGTTTTACAAAGTCCAGTGGACTAATCATTCCGAAGAGGAAGCAACTTGGGAACGTGAGGACTATCTTGGAAGCGAGTTTCCCAACCTCTTTAGCACCTAAGCCTAGAAAATCTCGGGACGAGATTTATTCTAAGGGGGGAAGGATCTGTAACATCCCAAATCTGTAACCCTGTTTTATTAGCCAAAAATGTGGGCCAACAAAAATTTTCTGTTACTTTATGTGTGCTTGCTTGTGTTTGCTTGCTTGAGTGGTGTTTCCTTAAAATAAAAATTTGAAAAAAAAAACAAAGAAAAGAAGCACAACAAATTGTTTCCCACATAAAGTAATGTGACAAAAGTCACACAAACTTTTTCTATCTTCTAAGAAAATCAAAATTTGATCTTCAAAACAAAACTTCAGTGGGGTGACATGGTGATCACTTCCACTCTACCCTCATATTCTTTTCCTCTCTCTATTTTAATTCTATTCTAAATCCTATTTTCAAATTTTCCAAATGTTTCTTTAACTTTGGAAAACCATCAAAATCTTCAAACTACACTACCAAATTAAATCATCCAGTGGTGGCACAAACCCTGGAAAAATATTTGGAAACAAATTATGAAAAGAAATTTCAAAATTTCAAATTTGGTTTTGGTTCAGGGATTTGATCGAACACATGTCGAGCACCACTGTGTTCATCTCTGAGCCGAAATTCAACTTCCAAATTCGAGCTCGTTTTTGAGAAATCGAGCTGTCCAGCAGCATCTCCACACTCACCTCACCTCACTCACTCGAGGGAAGGAGAAGAAACGTGCTCGTTGACCCCAGAGGAGGCAAGGCGATGCCGCCACGCCATTGCCGTCCCTGGCAAGCTCCCGCACGGGTCACCTCGCGGGCAGAGCTGAAGCGACGCCGAGACGACGCCGCGCCGTGCCCGCCACACCACCTAAGCCCCTCCGCCTCTGCACGACGAGACCTGAGCGCCGCAGAGCCCTCTGGCGTGTGCGACGTCCGCGCCAGAGCACGCCGTGCGTCGCGTCGACGCCGAGGTCCACGGCACGCCCTGCACGCCTTCGTGCTGCCCTACCTCTCCCCTCTGGTCCAGTCACCTCCGCCGCGTCGCGTCCGAACCCCTCTGCCCCTCTGCTGCCTTGCACGCGCACGAGCCGGCCCCAGCGCACGCACCCGTGCTCGCCGCACGCCATGGCCGGCCGAGCACGGCATCGACGCCCCACGCGTTACCCTGTCCCCCTCGACCACTGACCGTTCCTGCAGCACCCCCTCGCTCCCCGCAACCCCTCTGGCGCCCTCAGCCGGACCCAGCGCCACCACCTTCCTCTCCCCTCCACCGAGCCGTGGAAACTCCGACCGTCTGCGCCGCTATAAAAACCCACCCCCGCACCCTCTCTTCTCCACACACCTCCACCACCTCCCTCTCACACTCCTCACCCAGAGCATCGCCAGGAAGGCGAGCTTTCCCCTGCAGCCACCGTGCACACGCACGGCAGTGCGCTGCCGCGTCGAGGAAGAGGTCGACCACGGCCAGGTCGCACCCCTCTTCCCCTGCTCTCTCTCTGGCCCCTGCCCGCACCACCATTACTCCCTTGCTCACCCGCCACGATTTGCCGGTGTTTCTTGCACAGCAGCGTCGCGGAGGACTCGCCGGAGTTAGCGCACGGCCGCGGAGGAGGAGCTGAGCACGCCGTCGACGGTTGGAGCCGTCCCTGCACGCGCAACTTGTCCCAGAAGCTCCCCACTCCCTCCGCCGTCGATTCCGATCATCTCCGCCACCTCCCGTGCTCTCAGGTGAGCTATCCGTGCTCGTCACCGTCGCCGGCGCGGCGGCGCCGCCCATTTATGGTTGACGCCGTTCGCGGCCACTGTGCGCCGTTGGATCTATATCCAACGGTAGCATACCGCTTCGTTTGTTTACACGCCGACAAGCGGGACCCACCCGTCAGCGTTTTAAACATTATCCACACGCGGGAATTTTTCCACTGAGTCACTGACCACCCGACCCCACATGTCATAGTTTTAAACATTATCCAGAGGAGATGATTTTCCAAATTCTTTTTCTCTGAATAAGTCAGTACTGGACCTAGTTTAGAAATTCAAAATCTCGAGTTCTAGGAATCCAAATAAATCAAACTCAACTGTTCTGGAAAGCTTATGAAATTCTTAAACTCACCAAAGTGGTCTCACCCCATTTAATTAAATAATAAAAATGTATTAGTAAAAATGCTCCAGAAGGTTTAAAACACTAAACCATTTGTTTCTGGAGTTATATAAATCCAAATAACTTGAAACCAATTTTGGTAGCTTTGTATTAGGATCCTTTAGCTCCCCAAATTTTGGTAGAATTAATTGAATAGTATAAAATCCTTAGCCTTTGGTTGAACTTCAGTGCACCCTTCTGCACTAAAACAATTAGTGTGAACTATTGGTAGATCCAATTGATCTAAAACCAATTTTGTTAGGTCACACTCAACCAAGGTTAGATACCCCTAAAAGGATTTAATTTTTGGAGCAACCAAATTTGTTTGGTAGCTAAAACTTGTTTAAAACCCTTCTGAAGTAAAACAGATGTGTAGGGAGTTTTGTAACTCCAAATGATCCCAAACCAATTGGGTGATCTTCTACACACCAGTAGCTATCCATAGAATTTTAGTTTGAATTTTTGTGACAAACATAGATTAAATGGTGAATTAATTAGTGTACAACTAGTTTCTGCCTTAGTTTGAAATTAATTAAATAAAATTTAATTCAATCAATTTGAAACCACCTTGTGTTGCTTGATGTATACAGTAGCTATTTGCAGCATTGTGATTGTTATGATGTGTTGATGCTTGAGCTAGTATAGTGATTGTTTGTTTTGATTGTTTAACGTTTAGACGATACCGTTGACGGATTTATCGAGGAAGGAGGTTTTATTGAACCAGAAGACCAGGATCAGTACCACTTTGTGGATCAAGGCAAGCTACTTCACTGAGCTTGCACTTCTATACCTCTATTTTAATCACATGAGTCTTCACTAGTATCAAAGATTTTTAAAACCTTTTACAAAGATATGAAAAACTATTTTGCCACCCTTGTAGATATATAAGGTAATTATCTTCAACTAGAGGATGGAAAAAAAAATGTTTATTCAAAACTCTTTTAAAAGTACTCGAATGAAGTTGAAGTACCGAACGGTCGGTATGAAGATGGTAAAGCAGAGTTTGGTGTTGTTTTTGGAAGGAAAAATGCACATTGTGTCCTGGTACTTACATCCCCAGCCAAAAATCTGTGCGACCACATTTACCCACATATGGGCAAGGGCGTAGTCATACAATTTGCCTGTGCTAGTACTGGAGGCCTCGACAACGAGGATAACCTCGTTCCATGAGGGGATGGTCTGAGGACCTACCCCCTGACCTGGGTCCTCTTCATTGTTGTCTACCGGAAGCCGGTATGGATGTGTCGGAGGAAGAGGATTGAAGGGCTCCCTTGGGTCCGCCGGGCAGAACTACGAGTCCTCACACTTAGTTCCTGAGGGTTTGAGTGTCGATGGAATGTGTCGTAGCGGCAGGGTCCTATACTAGCATGAGCAAAGGACAGGCTATGGCCGGGAACTCAACTTCGCATACCTCCGGTATGGCGGGACGTGGCTGACACGATGAGTGACCGGATGGGTGTGGGAAAAGCGTACTACCTCTGCAGAGGGTAAAACTATTCGAATAGCCGAGTCCTCGGATACGGACAGTTGGGAAGAACTACTAAGGCCATGTGCAAAGTTTTGCAAACTCTGGAGTTGTGTTGAGGAAATTGACTTGGAAAGGGTTATTTCCCACCTGTGCCAATGAGTTGGTACGAGGTGGTGAGGGGTTTGGAACCATAACCAGGTTATGGTTGGATACCGGAAGAGTTCCGGAAAAACAGTTAAAATGGCGTTTTCTTAAAGGATAAACTTCTTCTCTCTCCCCTTTTCGAAAAAGGTTTTTGAGAGTTTTTCAAATAAAAGTTTTTAAAATAATAAAAGCTAGTGCTTCCTCAAGTTGGGGTAGTTTGCGAGTACAATCAAATGTACTCACATTGGTTTCGTCCCTGGCTATTGTCTTAGCCAGATTTCGAGGAACCCTGCGTTGAAGAGGAGTTTGGCGACGTCTATGCGAACTAAGATCTTCATAAGTCAGCTGCCTGTCGGGTGTTGTCGAGTTGGTTTAGCCCTACTACCGTAGCTTCCGCTGAATAAAGATGGTTTGGCCCTTGAAGGCACCTATGTATAATTAGGCCTGTATGGCCAGGTTTGTAAGACTTTAAACTCGGTGTTGTATGGATGTAAACTTTGATATTCAGTTCGGATTATGTGCAACGACAGACTGATCACGGGATCGTTGTGTTAAGCATAATCGGGTATTTCGGACGGTTAGTCCGGGGTCCCCACACTCCATCTCCGACCTAACTCCAGGTGATATTCTTCCAATCTTTAACATGATGAAATTAAATTCCTATGAAACTCTCCTGCTACTACTACTATTGCTGCATGCATGCACAGACTACCTGGTAGGCATGCCATCTTACGCGCACACTGCCAAGGAAGCGATCAGCAGACATCATTTGCAGACAACGCGTACTCGACAAACTGGCGACTCGGGGTAACGGCAGCGCTGCACAGCTTCATCGACTCCGCCTCCGACACTCGGGGGCTGGCGGCTTGGCCTTCATCGACCACCGCGACAGCGATCAGAGCCGGCAGCCCGCTCCCTGGAAGGGCACCACATACGCTCGGGGGCTGGCGCTTCGGCATCAACCACGACATCAATTTCATCGCTGCACTCAACAAGGCGACACCCGTGACTTCTTCGACTCCGCATCGTCGGCTCCGCCTCGCCGATACGACAAGATGGACTCGGAGACTGAGCGATTGTAGCCGCCGCGTCGACTCCCTCTACTACAAGAATCACCATCTTCGGCAAAGTTCAGCGTCGGGGGAACGCCGCATGGGTCGCCGGACCATGTGGACCCGACAAATCGTCAACTCGGGAAGATGGCGGCGTATGCACACGCACCCGAGGCTCGGGGTCGGGCGCTTCGTCATCAACGACAAGTTCTTCGCTGCACTCGACTCGCGACTCGAGTGCCTTCGTCACTTCTGCGACATCGACTCCGTCCACTACGACGTCCATAACTCGACAAATCTCTACAACCACTTTGACGACACTCGGGGGCTGGCGCTTTTCGACTCCGCCACGTCGACTACCCCAGCTGCACAACGCCGCCGTGTCGACTCCGGTCCACCGCGTCGACCTCTTCGCCTCACAATACCGCCGCGTCGACTCTGGTCCGCCGTGTTGACTACCCCAGCTGCACAACTCCGCCGTGTCGACTCCGGTCCACCGCGTCGACCTCTTCGCCTCATAATACCTGCGCGTCGACTCTGGTCCGCCGCGTTGACTACCCCAGCTGCACAACTCCGCCGCGTCGACTCCGGTCCGCCGCGTCGACCTCTTCGCCGTACAACTCCGCCGCGTCGACTCTGGTCCGCCGCGTCGACTACCCCAGCTGCACAACTCCGCCGCGTCGACTCCGGTCTGCCGCGTCGACCTCTTCGCCGCACAACTCCGCCGCGTCGACTACCCCAGCTGCACAACTCCGCCGCGTCAACTCCGGTCCGCCGCGTCGACCTCTTCGCCGCACAACTCCGTCGCGTCGACTCTGGTCCGCCGCGTCGACCTCTTCGTCGCACAACTCCGCCGCGTCGACTCCGGTCCGCCGCGTCGACACTCTGCGCCGCACAACTCCGCTGTGTCGACTCTGGTCTGCCGCGTCGATTTCTTCCGACTAAACACTGCAAGACGTGGCCACACCCGATGCTCGGGGGCTGCGCCGCACAGGTCCCAACTCGCAAAGCCTTGGCCGTGTTTTTTTTGTGCTTCTGCTGATATATTTGTCATATTTAAACTCTGTTTGCGTTTATTAAATGCTTATATTTAAAATGCATTCAAAATTTTAAAATATTACAATTTTAAAAGTTGATCGTATGGCATAAATAGGTGACACTTATTTTTGTGACCATTTTGCTATTTTTTTCATATTTTTGCAGTGTGTAAATTTGAAGTTATTGAATTTGTAATATCTTTCATTTTATGGATTTTGTGTAAAGCAGTAGGTCCCACTTGTCAGAAATTTTGCATTTTCTGGAATTTTCTGCGGGAAAGAAAAAACGGACAGTCTGGGCCCAGGCTGACGCGGCGATGACGTCAGCAGTGCCCTGGACTGGCACTGCCGTGGCGGCGATGACGACGCCGGCGTCGAGCGACGGCGAGCCAGGACGCGCGCGGGGGCGCGCTGGACGTGCCTGGACGCGGGCTGCCCGGGAGCGGCGGCGCCGCCTCTTCTGGGTCGCCGGAGTGGCGGCGGCGGCGTGCGGACGCGACGGAGGGAGCAGTGGCACGGCGGCGTCGATTCCGGAGACGGTGCGGCGTTTCCGCACGCGAAACTCGGCGATGAGGGAGAGGCGACGACGGCGGAGCTCGCCGTGTCCGTCGATCTGACCGGGGAGGGCCGGAGCAGCGAGGGCGCGCGTCGGCGTCGCCGCGGTCGCGCGGGAGAAGAAGGAGGAAGGGGAGGTCTGTGCACGCTTTTGCACGGAAGCCCCTGGGTTTTTTTGAATTTGCGTGATAGTCCTTCGCTGGTTTTTTTTTGTTAAATTATGCGCCAAAATTCGTGCGCAAGGGGCGACCGGCTGGCCACCGGCGCGACCGGCCGGTGACCGGTCCACGCGTCGCCACGCGATTGGAAGAAATTCGGGGGGTACTGTAGCATCTACAGTGCCGCGCGGGAGGGGCAACGTGGACGTCTTCTAGCCGTTGGATCACGCCGATCGGACGGCCGTGAAACTGAGGCGACGTGGCGCGTGGGATCCGGCCTGAATCTATCCACCCTTTATATATAGTAGTATGCCAGAGACTCATACAAGTATCAACATTGTGCCCATCGTTGTGAACAAGTTATTAACGACATCTTCTTCCTGTTTGTCGTGTCTTCTCTGTAATTTTGACCATCGGTCTTCAAAAGGTGCCTTGTATAAATTAGACTTCCAAGTTTCAGTTTCAGCAGGACGCTTAAAAGTCTAGGCAGCTCCTAAAAATTTACTCGAGCTTAATTTGCATCGACCATCCATTCTTACATGCATGGGTTCCATGATGCAAGCTCTCATCTTGCTCCTACTTGCCTCAGTGGTCAGTTCGGGGCCGTCGGGCTACCGCGGCCGACTCACCCACGTCGACTCCAAAAGAGGCTTCACCGAGGCCGAGCTCGTACGCCGAGCCGCGCATAGGAGTCACCTTCGAGCGACGACGATGCTATCGTCCAGCTCGAACACCAGCAGCCCCAGGCTTTACTCGGGCCAGGCCGAGTATCTCATGGAGCTCGTCATCGGGACGCCGCCGGTGCCGTTCGTCGCCCTCGCCGACACCGGCAGCGACCTCACCTGGACGCAGTGCCAGCCGTGCAAGCTCTGCTTCCCGCAGGACACGCCCATCTACGACGGCGCCGCCTCGTCCAGCTTCTCCCCCGTGGCCTGCTCCAGCGCCACGTGCCTGCCTTATGGAGCCGAAGCAACTACTCCTCGCTCTGCCGGTACCGCTACGCCTACGGCGATGGCGCCTACTCGGCGGGGATCTTAGGGACGGAGACGATCACGTTCGGCTCTAGTTCCAACTCCAGCGCTCATGGCGTCGCATTCGGCTGCGGCACCGACAATGGGGGCGCCTCATACAACTCCACCGGGACAGTCGGCCTCGGCCGTGGGACTCTCTCCCTGGTGGCTCAGCTAGGGGTTGGCAAGTTCTCCTACTGCCTCACCCACTTCTTCAACCCTAGTCTACGCAGCACTGTCTTGTTCGAGTCTCTAGCGGACATTGCCGGAGACGCCGTGCACGGCGTGCAGTCTACAACGCTGTTGCAGAACACGCAGAGCCCATCGCGGTACTACGTCTCCCTCGAGGGTATATCGCTCGGCGACACTCGCCTACCGATCCCGAACGACACCTTCGCGCTGCGTGACGACGGTACCGGCGGCATGATCGTGGATTCGGGCACCACATTCACGGCACTCGCGGAAAGCGCTTTCAGGCCGGTCGTGAGCCACGTGGCCTACGTGCTCGGGCAGCCGGTGGTGAACGCCTCCAGCCTAGAGCCCTAGACAGCCCTTGCTTCGCGGCACCTGACGGTGAGCGGCCCATGCCCGACATGGTGCTGCACTTCGCCGGCGGTGCAGATATGAGGCTGCACAGTGAAAACTACATGTTCTTCAACCAAGAGGACTCGTCCTTCTGCTTAACCATTGGCGGAACAACGTCGACTTCCGTGCTTGGCAATTTCCAGCAGCAGAATATACAGATGCTGTTTGACATCACCGTCGGGCAATTGTCGTTCCTGTCCACCGATTGTAGTAAGCTCTGAAGTCCGAAGCACATACCTTGATCGAACAGTTGAATTCCTTCTTCCTGCTTTAAATATTTTATTTTGAAAAAGGGAGTTTCCTATACTCCGGCTATCTGAAATTAATACATTCATGATACTTCTGAAGCTACTTGTATGGTCGAACAGAAGTGCCAATTCCTCTTTACAGCATGTCTTTGTCAACAAAGAAAAGAGGGAGTTCAAAGCACACAAGGAGAAAACTTGCTGCGTCCTAGAAGCGGAGCAAAGAGACAAAACGTTTTGCAGTGCAGGCTGCGGGCATAATTATATACCACGATAAACTTTCAGCTCAATGCAAGTGAAAGTTCACAAGAGTTGAGTGAATGTGTCATTTACATCAATCCTGATTCAGTAGGTTTATTAAAGTTGATCAGCTGCCCAGCTGCTCAATGAAGTCATGAGCATCCATTCAGTCAGAAACTGAAGTCCGGTACATCCTCCGCTCTCATTTTCCCAATTCTCACACACCCAAGTTGAGTGAATGTGTAGTTGTGTACTGCTTGGAATTTTTTACCATATTTTTAATCTAACCCCTGGTACTAAAATAATGGAGAGAAGAAACAAAATGTGAAACAGCTGCATTGCACGAATGTAGAGCATGCATGGCCCCTCTCGACTGAAATTGTAAGTTTGTCACAAGTCCACACGACTCTAGACTGCCGGTAAGTTCTTAATCTCTTTGGCCTGCTCATCACAGACACACAACTACGTCCGGACAAACCTTAGGCAGGACAGCTATATATCAGGCAACGTTGACCAAGTTCACTGAGATTAATGCAAGATCAATCTTCATTACTTGAGTATCATGCCCGTGGGCTTTCGCTTTGAAGGAGCAACAATGTTGGTCGGAACTGGATAACTGTGCGCCCACCTTGAACTTCAAATCTATCAAAGAGTCCTTCGCTGGAGCAACTACATGCCTCCTGAAGCCACGCGACTTGGCGATGCATGGCCCCATCAAAGAGCCGCATCTCCTCATCAAACCCAGTGGTTAGACATCTGAGAGATAGATTAAAACTGCTTTGCACTTCCAATATGATTACCTGCTTTTTGGTTACCGGTAGAAAAAAATTCCCGAGGGTGGTCGGGATTTCCGGTTACCGCGGTTACCCGAAAATCCCGACCGGTTACCGGACGAATTTGAAATCTGAAATTTGAAAATTCAAAATTTTTTGGTTCCCAGTTTAACCATTTACCAAAAGTTTTCGTTAAAATTCAAAATTTCGAGATTTTTCGTCCGGTATGACCATTTCCCGAGGGTGCTCGGGATGTCCGGTTACCGACCGGTAACCGGATTTCCCGACCGGTAACCAAAACCATGGCTCAACTCCCCTGCAAATACGTGATAAAGTTATGTCAACTGCGCCGCCACTGTTGCCACCGATCCCAAATATGAATGGCTTCCATGTGCCTCTAGGTTCTACGAGTGATGCACTGTCGATCAACTGCAGGTCATCTTTTTATTGATCGCATGTCTTGATCCCCATATCATATTCGATTAGAGTGTTGTCCATCATCTCTATCCCTCGCTTAGGGCCAACCATATTGATGAGAGAATCCTACAAATTATTATATATTCATTAGTAGTTCTTCATATAAAAGTAAAGAATATTTTACAACTAATAACCAGGATCTTTGTCACGTATTAAACAAAATGGTAAAAAGATGCATAATGGAGACATGGAACATTTGACCCCTGAAATGTTCCATAGCATCGCCTAGACGTGTTTAAGGTCTAAATTCACTCATTTAAGAGACATCTAATTACAAATAGGTTTCAACTGTAATTTTTGAGTTGTAAGTGGGTTGTAACTGAGTTCTTTCAGTTGCAAGTGGGTTGCAACTGATATTTTCTGAACTGTTTTCAGTCAAGTGCGTTTGAAATTGTGTTTTTTTTGTCCTATTGCAAGGGAGTTGCAATAGAGATTCTCCGGTTGCAAGTAGGTTGCAAACGAGATTATGCAGTTGCAAGTGGGTTGCAACTGTATTTTTTCCAGTTACAAGTGGGGTTGCAACTGAGTTTTGATAAGGTGCAAGTACGTGGCAACCGAGACTTTTCTAGTTGCAAGTGAGCTACAATTGAAATTCTCCAGTTGCAAGCAGGTTTGCAACTGAGTTTTATCTAGTCGCAAGTGGGTTGCAACTGAGTTTTTCCGAGTTGCAAGTGGGTTGCAAGTGAGGTTTTCACATGTAATGGGTTTTGCAACTGAAGTTTTCCAGTTGCAAGTGATTTGTAAACAATGTTTTTGCAACTGCATGTGGGGTTGCAACTAAGAAAAAATGTTCTTGGGGGTGCAAGTACGTGGCAACCGAGACTTTTCTAGTTGCAAGTGAGCTACAATTGAAATTCTCCAGTTGCAAGCAGGTTTGCAACTGAGTTTTATCTAGTCGCAAGTGGGTTGCAACTGAGTTTTTCCGAGTTGCAAGTGGGTTGCAAGTGAGGTTTTCACATGTAATGGGTTTTGCAACTGAAGTTTTCCAGTTGCAATTGATTTGTAAACAATGTTTTTGCAACTGCATGTGGGGTTGCAACTAAGAAAAAATGTTCTTGGATGTTGTAATTCTTGGGCACATCACATTTATTTTGAGATTTTTCAGTTACACATGAGTTGGAACTGATATTTTTCCAGCTGCATATAGGTTGTGAAATAAAATTTCGCGTATACGTTTTCATGTTCTATGTGTTCAAAAGTCGTCTCATAATAAAGCGGCCATTTTTTTTGCCTGTATAAAAAAGACAAACAAAAATGTGTCGTAAAAAGGATTATTTTAGCACCAAAATTTGCCTTTTTTACACATGTCATACGAAATGTCATTTTTTTCGTGAAACGGCTTTTCAAACACATAGAATATTAAAATCTATGTGTGAACAATTTTTTTCATTTTACTATATTTCAAATTGCATTTAAAATGTATTGTAAATATACGATACATATACACCGGTGAGTAAAAAAAAAGCCTCTGTGTGTGTCTCACACTCCCTTGCTTTTTAAGAATTGTTTCTAATTCTCACGTGTGGTGGTCGTTTGCCTCTGTAAGGAAGAGATATAAGGGGGGGGGGGGGGGGGGGAAATATCCCACCGCACTGTACAAGGAAATCGTAGAAAAAACCATGAACTAAAAAGTTCAGAATACGGGAAATAAAGCTACGGCCCGTACCGAAGACAGCCCAGCCCAGCTCCTTTGTGAAAGTTGGGACGACGTTTCACGTAAACAGAAATAACACGTTGTGAAGGTTAAAAAAAAAAAACACGCTGTGTCAATGGGATGAATCAGCAGCACAAGAAATCGCGACTGAGCACGTACTAGTCACGCCCGGCGATCCAAGTATTAAAACTTGAGTAAACATTGAAATCCGTTAATCCATATTCATGGAGAAGTTTCCAAACAGAAAACGAGATACTCCCGCTTAGGAGCAGAGGTGGTATAATATTCAACAATGGCAGCAGAAAAAGCTAGTGGCTTTCGGCGATGCATTTGCATGGTGCAAGAATAGCGAGGTGAAGGAATACGAATTGTTCGGGCATGCTAAAAAAATTGTACATACGAAATAATAAATAAACTAACAGTCAAGAGTCAAACACCTATCAGTATTACAGATGAGGTACACAAGGTTGAGTGACTAGCGGATATTCAAACCGGGTGGTGGGTCTAGATGCACCCATTAGGTAATTTATTTTTGGTTTTTTTCAGAATGTCAAAAAATATCAGAAAAAATCCGGATGTACGTTACAGCGTGATGTGTTAGGAAAAAAATTGGCATGGTGAAAAAACTTTTTTAGCAACCTGTACAAAAAAGACAAAATTCCGACACGCATATGTACATTTCCGTATGTCCGAATTTGTCTTTTTTGCACAGGTTGCAAAAAAAGTTTTTTCTTCGCGTAACTTTTTGTGCTGACTTGAAATGTGTTGGACTACATGCAAAAAATTTATTTTGAATTTTTTGACATTTGGAAAAATGTTTTTTGGGTAGTGGGTCTGCACCCACTACCCAAATCGCCGCGTCGCGAGTGACTAGTTGCTTTAAAGAAAGAAAAACTATACGCACACGACATGCAAATTAAGAATGGACAAAGACGACACAAAGGCCAAGCTGCTAGGCCCGCCGGATGCATGCTGAAAAATGTCTTGTGAGAGAAGCTAGAAAACACCTGCATGCATGTGTTCTCGGTTGGTCCGTCGATGTCGATCTTCATGTGCATGCTTGTACGTACGCACGCCGACAGTGGGCTCGTACGTACGCGTGTATGTATACGTCTCGTATATACATACGGACAAATAGGCTGACAGCATCCATCTTGTACACGCACATGCAGTTAGTTAGCTCCGGATACACGTCGCTTTGCAACATAATACGTACTACGTATGTGGTGGTTCCTTGATTGATACGTACCTGGATCGACAATAATTCGATTTCGATATATAGGCCGGGGCTGCTGTCATGGAATGATGCCAGGATTAATTAGGAGCGATTGATTATCAGCGTCGATCGATCGGCCCTGCACGTACGTTCGTTGACGCCTCAACCACCAGTCCACAGGTACTGCTAGCTAGCCCAATCATTCCACGGACGGACTGGGATCCCTTTCTGATCGTCGTGAACAACTCCTAGAAAATGACCCCGGCCCCTACGTGCAATATGCATGGTCAAAGTTTGTGTTTCCGTGCCAAGGGGGATTTCAATGTTGTCTCCTACGTACAACAGTGTAAAATTTTAATTTGAAATATTTTGTATTTCGAGCTACGCAAAAAAGACAAACATGTAGATCTGAGTATATATATATATATATATATATATATATATATATAGTGAACAATTAATGCACACATTTCCAACTGTTCAGATTTTGTAATTTTCGTCTAGTCCATAACAAAAAGAAAATTCATGTTATGATTGTGCATGCTTATAAGATACATCATTGTCTACATTCAGATTGTTTTTGTAATTTTTAAAATTATAAATATTTATTTTGATTTTTCTAAAACAACAAGATCACTTTGAGCCCGGGAGGTGGTGGAAACTTTTGGGGGGGTGCCAAAACGGGCGTCGACACATTATTGGGCCCGCCTGATTGGACTTGTCTGGACCTGATCATGACGCGCGAAATGACAGAGGAGATCGATCGACGTGTAGATATGGCCATCGGAAGAAATCACCATCGATCATCGTGGTGGATCCTGGATAGAACACGTCTCGGAACAGTGAACTCCTGAAACTTTTTTTTTTTGCACGAAAGTGAACTCCTGAAACTAGCTAGCTACTACAGTAGTAGGACAGCACTGCACGCGACGTACATACGTAGGACAGCATGCCGGAGTTAGGAGTAGACGTACGTATTCAGATTTCAGAGTAGGGGCTACATTGCAATGAAGAAGCTGCTGGCCCAAATTCTAGCTGGAGGTTGGCGTTATCCGTACCACATTTCGGGCCACAGCATAGGCTATCGATCTATAGCGGGCCTCCAAATTAAGGCTGTCGATCAAACGGTCCCCTGCCCTGCGCGCGACATGCTACGTACTACTACGACGTACTGTAGTACATTCTGCCATGAAGTGGCCGGCGTGCTCTCCATCGCGCGCGTCGGGACGGATGGAAAATGACCAATCTTCTTCTTAACTCGATCGATGGAGACTCCGATTGGTTCAGGTTCAGGTGCGTGCATGCATGTCGACCGACACTACTGCTAGCTGTAACTCGGAGACGCTCCGAAACTACTGTCCACTGTTTGAGTTGAACCATGATCGATCTGTACGCACAGCCCAAGATGTATATATCCATGTACGCGTTGATCCGATCGAGGAACAGTGCCCAGGCTGACCAGCTCCGTACGTCGGCGTCGCCGCCCGAACCCATGCAGCTCTGCTCGATCGACTGCATTTAGAGGTACGGGCCGGAATGAACAGAGACGATCGATGGAGACGGCCGGCCGGCTGGTGATCTCGAGTAGTCTCGATCGATCGACCAGCGCCGTCTCCATAAGCCACTCTGGCATGCGTGTTTCTGTTCCCTGGGTTACTGTGTAGCTCTAGCTACCTATACTGGCGAAGTGATTGGGCTTGCACATATATTTATCTTTGGTTGATTGATGGTTGGCCTTGGATATTGGGCGTTAAGGATCTGTCTTCTCTGATGATTGATCGTCGAGCTGCACCGCTACCCACTAGCACAGCACGTGCACATGTGAGCATTCGTGTATGTAACGTACGCAATTTTTGACATTCATGCATGCTCTGCAAGTTCTGATTTTTGAACAGCAATTAATTAGCCCGACTCAGTGTATTCATTTCATTGCGCACAAGCTTCGTGCAACAATTCGTCTTGCAGTACTTGTATCATTGTATGGTGTTCCATGGGTAATACTAGCTACCTTTACCATCGTGATTTTCATGGGGAGTAGGGTTGTTAGTTTCAGTTCTGAAGAATTAAGACAGTTTTTTTTTGAGCAAGTGTTGGGTTTTGGAGATGGTTGGGGGCCATGTAGGAGCAACTGGCCATGCGTGGCGTTGCTCTCAGCGGTCAGCCACCGACACGCCCAAAACGACGTCCGTACGTACTGTACAGTGGGTGTTTTTGTTTGCTTGTCGATGGACCAATATCTACGGTTGCACGTACGTACAAACAATTGGGCGCTTTGTTCATGTGGACGTGGAATCCGGTCGCGATCGCGATAAACTTCCACTCGATTATACTCCCTCCGTTTTTAGATGTTTTAGCCTTTTTTACATATCTACATGTAAGTAGATTTTTTTTAGTGTGTGTACGTTCACTTATTTTACTACACAACTAATCAACATGTGAAATATCTAAAACATTTTATATATTTAGAAACAGAGAAAGTATAAATACAGATATATCTAGACATATTTTAGTATATAAATACATCAATATCCAGACAAAGCTACGTCGAGTATTTTAAAACGGAGGGATTACAATTTTCCAACCAGCGCGGATCGTCCACTTCGCATACATACATACGTATAGAGAGATGTCGTCCGTACACCGTCAACACAGTACCGATGGACTCACCGGCCGGACTACGCCATGCATGCATGGTCAATCAACCGGCCGGTAGTCTCCTACCGACGTCGCCTTTCTTCTGATAGCTGTAATAAAAGAGCCCACAGAAAACAAGCAAGACATACTACTGATACTTATCAAATTGAGAATTTGAGATACGGCGACGCTGCCACCGCATAAATTGATATACTAATATTCCACTGCAGTGCGGGGCCGTACGACGACGAGTGATAAACGCCACACTGGTAGTGGTAGTGAAGTGAAGGGGGAGCACTGCCGACTTGCCGTCTGCGTTGCCGGCCCATCGAATCCCGGTCCGGTCCTGGCAGCTGCACCTGCACTGCGTATATGCTCATGTCCACATGTACCGTCACCGTGAAGCTAGCATCAGGAGTTCAGGACTGTCACGGTTAGGCCCTGATCAAGTACAGTCAGACTAGGGCTAGGGTGGCTGGGATTATCCGATGAAGCAAATAAGAAGGCAGGATAAAATGGGCCACCTCAGACCGCGGTGTCTTTTCCACACCATCGACCCGTGCCCTCCAGGCTCCGGGTAGACCTGGCCATGGGCAGCCCGGACAGGATGGCTCCATCCAAATCATGGGCCGGGACAGGCTTGGGCCACAATTTTGATCCCGACGGTAGGGCGGAACCGGGTTCGGGCTTTACAATACCACGGTTGGGCCGGGCCATCTGGTCCTGGCAGGGTTTTTCCACGCTCGTGCCTGATTTGGCCCGAGATTTCAGGGTTGGGCTTTTTTAGCCTGAAGTCCGGCTCGGCCCTACAGTATACCCAATGGTGGTCGTGTGAGCCAGCCTGTCACGAATTTACATTCCTCCATAGTGTGGTGCACTGCACGAGCTCCATTGACATAAATAGCGCGGGATTTATGCATGTGCGTCGATCGATTGGTCGACCCCCTTGCCCTCCTTCGGCGTGCAAGGTGGAACTGATTGCCATAGGCCATGGCATCGGTTCTCACGATCTCACTTGTCAAGCCTGTCTAAGTAGCCAGTATCATACATAAGTATCATGCATCATATGATACTAGTGTGTGCTATTACCCATATAATGCATATAGTCATATAATAGTATCGTAATCATATTTTATTTTGTCAATGACATTCATAGGGCAGGCTCGGTGTGGCGTGTGGTTCCCAGCCGGCGTCATCTGGTGGCTAGCCGCCGGCACGTCTTCTCGGTTTTGCCCTTCCTCGGTTTGGTGCAGATGTTGGAGTTCCATGTCGAAACCATGCGCGTGGTGGTTGTGAGCCTGATGATTGGTGAATTGTACCAGTGCCTCAAACCAAAAACACATGGTGACTTTGTTTTTGGTGGTGCTATTTGAGAACCTAGTCTAGATTTTCGAAAGTGAAAACTCTATGTATGACCTTCATTGATTGTAGCTGGTAGTGACCCAATTCTAGTCATTTTCTTATTAAAGACGTTGCCTGAAGATTCATCAGATTTTCTCTGGGTGAAAAAACATGATCTGACGCAGTTAGATCGGGCGACAACGATGTGTTCGTGCATTGTTTTCTTTATGGAGGCGACGCTATTGAAGAACCTCTTTCACGGTTTGGACGTTGTCATACGTGGTGGTTTTTTCTCTGAGTTGTTGATCGTTAGGCGGGATGCGATTTTTTTTGTTGCTATGTGCATTCTTTATGTCTCAGCTAGTTCGACACATTACGTTGTTGCACAAGCTGAGTGTAACCGGTATCATCTTAATATTAACATATTTCCCTTTATAAAAATGTCACATCTTATTTGTAGGATCTTAATACTGTGTGTATAAGATTTATTTGCAATAAAATATAATGTTTTATGTGCTATGACATTGTAACATAGCATGAATGCAATATAGCACTGTCATACGAGTATAGTAATATGTAGCTCGGGCCACATGTAGGCCGTTATTCGAAAAATTGAAATTTGCATTTTTCGTGTTTCAATAAAATCGAAACAAAAAATTTAGGTGGAGATAATGTTTAGAGCTACCACTCGCAAATTTTTAATAAACATTCGTCATTTTTGGCCTGGGCAAAAAACACAAATGCGCAGATTTGAAGAGGTGAACATCACGGTGTTTCGATATTTTGAAATCTTGCCAAATTTGTCTGTTTTTCCAAGGCCAAGATACAATAAAAAATTATTAATTTTTTACAGTGAAAGATCCCAACATTATCTCCAACTAAGATTTTTGAGGTACGTTTGGACTTTCCGACTATCATACAATACTCCTACTACGGGTGGCCTCACCGTCAATTGTCATGGCTAATGCGGCATTCAGGAACTGCCCAATGTAGTAGCTTAATTATTAAATATTTATTTCTTATTCTTGTAAGGGCCAAGGAGTAGCGAAATTAATTCTTCAAACTCAGTAAGTACCTTTATTTAAGATGAAGAAAGGGAGATTTCATTAGTAGTAAACATATAGCGTGAGCAAGACAGATGAAGAAAGGGAGATTTCCGTAGCAATTAGCAAACATATAGCGTGACCGGCCAAGACAATATGCTAGAGATAAGATACTAAGTCCGGTCTGAAGAAAGGGAGATTTCAGTATAAGCATATAACGTGTGATCAAGACAATGCTACCTTTTTTTTTGCGGAAACAAAGACACAATGCTACCTTGGTAGGCTGGTAGCCATATCCTCTCCTTTACGTGGCTCGATCGATCTCAACTCTCCCAACAAGACAACAATGAGCGGCTTGTGAGCTGAGAAACTACCACGAGGAAAGCACGACCTGTCGACCTGTAATGGCCGCGGTCTGACGGTAGAGAAGGCAAACACGCGATATGCACGAGACCAGATAGTGTATGCACGTGTATATGAGCGTCTGCGTGTACTGTGTTTCGTAAAAAAAATATCGCATCTAATGCACCGCCAATGTTTGAACGGCAACGTTTTTCTCGTGCCGTTGCCCATGCACATGCACGTATCCCCCGGCCCCGGATCGATCGATCACGGAATTAATGGGACAGGCCGGTCAACTATGTACTGTATGTCAGTATGTGTAAGCGACACAGTGTGCAGTGACACCATTGTAATAAGCTTCAGTGCAGGAGACAAAACGTATCTTTTTTTGCTAAATGTCCCTTAAGCTAACCTTAAGTTAATTGTGGCACTTCAGCTAACTTTCAGTCACATGTGATCCTTCCTCTTCCTCTAAAGCGTCATAAGTTGGGCCGTTCTACAAATTTCACAAGTTAAAATCTCTAGAAAAACCCAATACTTGGCTTCTCTGGCGAGCTTGAAGCAAAAATTTGGGCGAGCCAGGAACACATAAATCCTATGATACATGCTGCTATTGTGCTGATGTTACTGGATTAACACGTCAATCCATAGGAATAATTACTTCTTATCAAAATTCTTGGGCAGGCCATGGCCCAGGTTAGCCTTGCTGTAACTCCACCTGTACAGCTTGGCTTATCCTAATTCGGAAAAAATAAAACTTTCTAAGTCATTCGGAATAAGGCATCTGATATAGAGTTTCTCAGTCACATATATACGCCATATCAGTTGGCGTACTCTGAGATCTCAGAGTTTCTGAGACTAAAAACACCTTATAAAATGGCTTATTCCTGATGACTTGGAAATTTTTGTGCTTCTCAGCCTTGGGATAAGCCAAAGTGAACGGCGTTTTCTGAAATTTTGAGGGCCTTTGCGATTTTCAGAACGTTTAAGCCCATGTCGTTTTTGAGAAGGACTATACTCGCTGAAATTTATTCGAATGACCACGATTAGCCGAATGTTAGCTTAAGTACCATTTAGGAAAAAAAGATACGAACAGAACGGAAAACAACTCAACAGAGCTGCATTGACTCCTCCACTTGACCACGTCCATAACCAATTCACGGCAAGCTACACGTACATAGTTGGCTGACATGGTGGGACCCCTGGAAGCAAAAAAGCACTGCTGGCTTTGCTGCGATCGTACCGGAATTTTCCCAAGTCGTCGTCCTGCTTGGCGGACCACCGCAGGCTTCGGCCCGCATGGCCCGATCTGGGCCCAGAATGGGCCAGGCGCTTCTTCGTCGCGTCGTCTACGATGGTGCTCTCCTGCCCTCCGGTAGCCGATGCGGTGGCACGCGTGGGGCGCGTCGGCGCGTGCTGCAGAGCTCTGGGCGTGGTCCATGGTGGATCCCGTCCTCGGGCAGCGCTCTTCCGACCTTGCAAGCATGGTGCTCGGCGGGTGCGGGGGTTGGCGTTGCGTCCGGTGGCCCTGGTGGAGGTGTTGCCTGTGTTGATGGCTGAGACCGCCGGCAGGCTCCGCAAGGTGTGGCTGGTTGCGGCGGTCGTTGGTGTGGATCGTCTGCCATCTTTGTAGTTGTGCTCTAGCTCCGGGTGAGAGCCCTGCAACGACTTCGTCGTGCCGATGGCAGCGGCACCTTTGTGCCGTTTTCCTCTGAG
Source organism: Poa pratensis (assembly GCA_947311845.1). NCBI lineage: Eukaryota > Viridiplantae > Streptophyta > Magnoliopsida > Poales > Poaceae > Poa > Poa pratensis. The sequence goes on along the minus strand of CAMZMU010000077.1, from coordinate 37,469,169 downwards.
GAGGTGCTGTTGTGGAGCTCCAGCACCTACATTGTGGTCTCCGGGTGAAAACCTAGGATCCCGCTTGCCGGGTAGGATGACGTGTTGTGTATGCAACACATTCTCTCTGGAGACACCATCTTGGAGATAAAAAAAAGATGGTTTTGTTGCTGCGTGTGGTGATGGTGCTGCGTCTGGTGGTGTTGGTGCGGCCGGCTTGGGGCCGGCGGCGGTGTTCCTCTCCTCGGCTAGCCTTCACGTGGTCTCGTCCTCTTGGATGTGCTTGCCCAAGAACCTCCGATGGTTGCTGTTGCGGTGTGGAAGCTTCGTGCTCCCGTGGCGTCTCAGCTCACCTTTGCTCATTGACGACACAATGTATGTCTCCCCCACCTGCTTTTGTCTTGAATTCCGTGGCGGAGCTCCCCATTTAGGGTAGTGCTAGGTGCTAGGCTTGACACTCTGATCCGATGATGATGGCGGTGCTCCTGAGTTGTGCCGTGGGGTTCGAGTCGCATGCCGGTGCGGTGCGTGAGGCTGATTGCCGAGTCTTGGCATTGTGATCCCTTGACTGCACCCCTCGCCTCTTGTGACTATTGGCGGCTCTTGCTTTTTCTTTTCTAGTGGTCTTTTGTCTTGTATTTTCTTTGTTCTCTCTCCTCTGTATCCCCTGTAAAACTGCTATTCTGTTGTAAGAACATGGCCCGCCAGGCTACTTTTCGAAAATATAACAACCGGTGGGGAGCAATCCCCCCGGCATTCTCAAAAAAAAAATTATTTTTTTAACCAAGGCAAAAGTTTGTCATTTTCATTAATTAAGAAGAAGTGGGAATTGGCCGGTTAATTAGCGGGAAACCGGCCTAAAACCGACAAACTACAAATATATTACTTCAAAGGAGAAGAATTAGAAAGGTTCATGGTCGACGGGAAGAGAGGAAGTCATGCCACCGACCGGCATGCTCCTTTAAGCCATGGTCTTTACACTAGTTTGTCCCAAGAGTTAAACCATCAACCACGTTCGAGATTGTTACAGAGGATGTGTGATTAGATTGTTACAGAGTCACAATGTTCCAAAGGATGGCTAGGAGAACCGAGGGCAGGATTGATCGGGTGCCATCTGGAGGCGATGCCACACATTTAGATTTGATGGGTAGGTGAAGAATAGGTGCGTTCAATCCTCCACAACAGCACCACACCGCAGACAGACATCAGAATCGAGGATGGATTTCTTGAACAAGTTAGTCTCTTGTTTAGGCGATCGAGGATCAACAGGCACCCCAAAACCTTGACCTTCTGAGGGACAAAAGAGGTCCAAATCATTTTTTGAACAAGTTAGCCATCGATCCAACCAAAAGTAAGTTCAAAAGAAGCGAGGAATGCAATAGCTAGGGTTTCTGGACTGTTATTTTTTTATTATTATTGTTTAGTTGGTTTGAGATAGCTTATCACGTGTGCTTGCACGAAAATGTCATATCAACGCACAAACAATTTATTTTGTAAAATCTCCATGGATTTTTTTTTGTATTCCTGACCCTGCGGACTGGTTCTCTCCCATGGCAGCAAAGGCCAAACTTGTTATCTTGCGTTTGTTAGTACTGAAATCTAAAGCCCAAGACTTCTTCCTTGCTGGTTCGTTACTTCCCCACTAGTGTTTTTAGAGCATCTCCAACAGGCGCCCAACGGTATAAATTTTTTGCAGCGCCAAAATAACCGTTTCGCGCGCTGGGCATATGTTTCGCTTTTGCAGCCACGCTATACTTTAGCGCGAGAATATGACGCTTCAGTGACGAGGTTATACCCTTCGGTCCCCTATTATTGGTATACCTGGTGCAGCCAAGACGAAGTCCCACCTGGCGGCCCAACAATTAATTCAAGCACAAGTCAAGACTCAAGACGTAGTCTACTAGGACTCTTGTAAACCTACCTGGCTCCCTTTACAAAGCAGGCAGGGGCACCCGCATAGAGGGGGAAGACTAGATCCACAACTCGCATAGGCATAACGAGACCACGCTCACCATATCGCCATTACGGCCACCATGTAACCTCATATATCATCATAATCAGACAAGCAGTAGTAGGTCTTTACCTCACAATAAGGGGCCGAACCTGGGTAAATTCTTGCTTGTCAGCCGTCCGATACTACCAGCGCGCACATCTCCTCCCTCAAAATCTACCTGGGGTACTCGACCCTGGGATTGCCGTGGGCGCACCACGTCAATTGGCGCCGTCTGTGGGAAGAACGCGTGTTGGATCGCGGTTTCGGCGGCTTCATCATATTCATCGACAAAATCTTCATTAGCAAAAGCGGCGGCGCTCCGTACATAGCAGATCCAATCTAAGTCACAATCGCAGGCGACGCGATCAAATTCGTCATCAACAAGCAACCGGCAACTTCGTCGGGTGGCGGCGGCGCTCCGTGCGGATACTTGTGATCCAATCTGCGCGTTTCGATCGGAACCGTGATCGGCAAAGAAGCTCTCGTATTAGCCGACTCGCCGAGTTCAACACAGAATGGAACCCGTCGCCGGATCAAATCGCAGGGAGCGGGTGCTAGCTCACGCGGCGACGATGTCTCTCAAAGGCCTAAGCGAGCACGCAGCAAGATCGCACATGCAACGCATGTGCATGGCGGGGACCCCACTGGCGGAGGCAGGGGGGACCAGCAGGGGCCCTGCCCCCCCCTAACACCAATGATTTGCTGCTAAAAATATATGAACAGTGTTGATTTTGGAAAAAAAATTGCTAACCGGCCCCCTTAACAGTCAAGATTAAGCAATCCTGCCTCCGCTATTGGGGGACCCGATCATCATCATAGATCAATCTTTATCTTGTTCACTTAATTATCATATTGATTATCCTCTATACTAATTGTTTTATCTCCTAACGTGTGTGCATGTACGGGAACCAAGTCCCAGTGATCAATCACGCAGCGTGACAACCTTGGCCAGCGCGTGGCCAACGATCTTTTTTTCAAGAACACGCATGAGACTTGCGTGTCTTTATTATTAAGAAAGAGAGTTTTCACATTTACAAGAACGGCAGGGAAGAACACATGCGACACTACTCCACCTCGAACCCCGTGCCCGCAAGCACCACGTCCGCCGTTCGCCTGTTCCACGCGTGCGCGGGTACGCCCAGCAGCTCCAGCGGCACCAGGTAAGGAAGTGAGACCGCCGTTGCCTGTGCTTGCCTGCTCCACTGCTTGAGCGCAAGCGTGAACCAAGGAGCCACCGCCCGGCCTCGCGACACCATGCGGTTGCGGGTACACTCGTCCTCGCAGAGCACGAGAAAGTCCTCCGGCGCGAAAGCACGGATTGACATGTCCAGCGGTCCGATGTTGAACGTCGCGTGCAACGCCTCAGCCGCCTCCGCAAGGTCGACGGCCGGCCGCGTGCCGATGATGGTGACGACCACCGCTCTCTTCAACAACTGCTCCTCCATGAAGCCCAGGTCCTCCGAGTACTCCAGGAAGCACGGGCTGGGCTCCAGCACTCCCGCAGGCTCCACTTGCTGCAGCCGCACCGGCGCAGGGATGGGCGGAGCGTTCCTTGCCGGTCCACGCGCAGAGCTCTCCGCAGAGCCTTCCCGCGCAGCCCGGCTCCACGAACGCTCCAGCCGCACCGCACCCGCTGGTGGCGGCCCCGCAGGCGGTGGCGGCAGCACAGGCGAGCCACCACGAGCCCCCGCACCCGACTGCCAGCGCACCGCGCCTGCCGGTGGCGGCCCCGCAGGCGGTGGCGGCAGCACAGGCGAGCCACTGCGAGCCCCCGCACCAGACTGCAAGCGCACCGCACCCGGCGGCGGAGGGCCATCCGGCGGCGGCGGCAACCACACAGGCGACCTCGACCTCCCCGGCGCGCCCCGATGACCAGACTCATCGCCCGAGGGCGGGCTCGGCGGCCGGGGACGCTTGCAACCACTGGCCTTATGGCCTTCCTCCCTGCACAGCCGACACCTTACCTTGTTTGTGCATCCCTTCGAGATGTGCTCTTCGCTGAGGCAGTTGTAGCACAGCCCCACCATGTCCGGCGGGATGTACTTGTGTGGCGGCGGGTTCCAGGTCGGGCGTACCGGCCCCCTGCGCCACCGCCTCAGCTCCTTCCGCAAGCTCCTCTTGCCGCCCGGCAGCCATGGGCGCTCCACCTCGCCACCAGCCCCCTCGTCCAGCGGCGCCGACCGAGCGCCAACCGAGGGGGAGGAGAGATCCGACGCCGAAAGCTGCACCCTACTGTACGAAGCCATGGCCAGCCGCGCAGACGCTCTCTCACTCTCTCGCTGAGGAGAGATCCTTTCACGGCAAAGCTACCTAGGAGATTCGAGCAGCCACGATCTGGCCGGCGCTCGCTGGTCCGGCGGCTTCATCGGCGGCGACGTTCCGTGCATGCTCGCGCGATCCAATTGCCCAGTCGGACGAACCGCAGAAGCATCAATCTGTAAAGCTGGATCGTTGGTACAGGCCTGAAGCACTAATCCATCAAGCATGCGAAGCACGGAAGAAGACAACTCAAGTACTATCAGTACTGCCCGTACACGCGGCTGCTCGAATCTACAAGACCGAGGCGGCGTATCCGACTGGGGCATGTACGAGGACCAAAGTCCATCATCAACAACAGTCGACGGCTTCGTCGAGTGGCGGCGGCGGCGTCTCGTGCCTGGCCACGCGCGATCCAAATCTACATCGACAAACAAATGGCGACTCGCCGTCACAGCCTCTCCAACCCAGTCTGTTCTCTGCCGAAATTATATCATATCGGCTGGGTCGGCAAGGCGCAGAGAAGACCAGGGGGCGTGCGAATTCGAGTCTTCTCGATCCACACACGACGCGATCGGGAAAACATTGAAGAAAAGAAAAAGTTCTGGCGGACGTGAGGTGCTAGCAACACACATGCATGGATCTCTTGGGACGTGTGCTAATTGTACAAGCATGATTAGTGCATTGATTTTCTAGCCGGACCGCTAATCACGAGCATATGACTGCTACCTTGATCGCATCTCACGTGTATATAAGCTGGGCGATTTGGTTTCGGCTCCGAGACATCGACCACTCGACAAATCGGAAGATACTGGCGTACCCCACGGCGGGCAAATCTCGACTCCCTCGACATTATTGACCACTACGGCAGCGATCAACATCGGCGGAACGGCGCATCGCCTTCGACTGCGCCACCCGACAGATCGGCGACTCAGAACGGTGGCAGCGCTGTGCATCTTCATCGACAAATTGGCAGCCTCTACACCGACGTGGGACCAGCCGCACTCAACACTTGGGGCTGCGGTTACCGACCGACTGCGGACAACTTCAACATAAACCACACAATTCAAAAATGCAGGACTGGAACTCGCGAGAGCCCGCGTTCCGCCGCCCCTCCCCGGCGCCGGCCACTCCGGCAGCGCCGGCCACTGCCACCGCTGCGGCCGCGGCTCCCTCGCGCCCGCTGCCTCCGCCGCCACCCTGCATCCCCGAAGGTTTCGTGCCACAGGTAATCTCCTTCGCCCCCGTTGCAGATCCAGATCCGTCGCCAGCGCATCCGGCGCGGGCGGCAGCGCGGGAAGACTCCGAGACCGTTCCCGAGACGCCGCCTGAGCTGCTGCGGCGTGAGATGCAGCTGCCGCCACCAGGGCGGGCAGCTGGGCGCTTCAATGCTGGGGGAGGTTGGTCGGGCTGGAAGGAGGCCATTTACTCCCCTGCGGCAAGGATCTCTTCTTCAATGCACACGCCACCAGGGCTAGAGGAAGAGCTACGACGCCGCGAAGTCGTGCCGTCCCATCCCCCGCGCCGCGCGGCTTTGCCTTCAACGCAGCCGCGCCTTAACGCCGCCGGTCACCCTCAGCCACCTGCCTGGCTTTATGGGCGTTGCTACCACTGCCTCTACAAAGGGCGCCCAGGCCACCGCGCATCGGAGTGCAGAGACCCCATCAAGTGTCGCCGCTGCTTCAGGTCGGGGCATCGGGCAAGGTTCTGCGAGCACCCAGCCGAGCCGCCGCCAAGTCCGACCACGGCGTCGCCAGCTCCACGCGCCTACCGCCGGCCCGCGCATCCTCCCGCGCCCGCACCTCGTGCTGCGCCCCAGGCTGCCCCAGCCGCGTCCGTGCCCCCCCGTGCTGCTCCCCAAGCTGCGCCAAGGATGCCGGGTGGAGATGATGGCGCAAGGCCGGCCGAGGACTTCGTCGTCATCCACTCGTCGCCGGCGATGACCATGGCTGCCGCTGGCCTACTCACCAACGCGGCATACGCCTGGTTCGACCGGCCGCCGCAGCGAGATGAGAAGGCGACCATGGTGAGGGCCATCGCGACCACGTTCTCGGCGCTGGAGGACGACGTCTGCGTCACCGAGCACTACCCCGAGCCGTTCCTCGTGCGCTTCAACCATCCGCACCACCGAGATGCGGCCGTGGCCCGCCACGACTTCCCCTTCGGCACTCTGCGGGTGCAAATCCGACCATGGCGTCTCGAGGACAACGCGGAGCAAGTGGAGCTGCGCCACCATGTGCGGCTGTGCGTGGAGAATGTGCCGCTGTACGCGTGGGTGGACGACGTCGCGGTGCAGCAGGCCATCGGACGAGCTTGCTCCTTGGACTATGTCGAGGAGAGCTGCAAGCGCAAGGAGTACACCAAGGCGCTCTGCCTGTGGGCATGGGTGGAGCGCCCGAGCCTTGTGCCGCGGGTGCGCTGGGTCACCCTCCCAGGCCCAAACGCTCCTCCTGGCGTGCGGGAACGCGGACGCCGTGGGTTGCAGCGGCGCTGCATCGTCCACCTCGACATCTCCGAGGACCACACCGGTCCGGTCGATGCTCCCTCGCCTCCGCCAGCACGTTACACCTGGAGGTTCGGGCGTGTTGATGGCGAACGCTTGGCGCGGGACAGGACTGAGCGCATCCAAGAAGGGGGCAACGAGCGCAGGGACCGTGGCCGTGACAGGGACGACGACGACGAGCGCGACAGGCGCGGCCGCAACTCTTCGCGTGGATGGCGCGACACCATCCGTCGCAGCTTATCCCGGTCCACCAGGGACCGGGGGAGGGATGGGGAGCGACACCAGCAGCAGGGGCGCGAGCGCGACCGCTCGGGCCACTACAGGCGCACCCATGCTCTGCAGGGCGAAACGCAGGCTGCGGCCACGGCCGCTCCGCCGCGTCCCCGCGGCAAGCCTTGGGCTCGCTCTGCTTCGCCGGGCGGCCTCCGGCGCCGCTCAAGGGCTGCTCTCACGCCACCGTCAACTCCTGACCCTGCCTCCCCGACCTCTGTGTGCCCGTCCTCGCCAAGGGATGACCTTGCCCCGTTCTTCCTCCTGATGGATGAAGGCCATGCCGCGCCATCACAGATCACGACATCGCTGCGGGCTGTCCATAGCCCGGAGACGCGGAGGCTGCTGGAGTATCTGGCCCCGGACTCGTTGCTGTGCACCCCGTCGCGCCCTCCTGGTTTCGACTTGTCGCCGGTCCTGCAGTTGGCGTCGCCCGTCGCCGTCGGCAGCGTTGCGTCGCCCTCGACGCCAGCTTCTGTGGGTTCGGTGGCAGCCGGCCCACTCGACTCGCTCTTCACGGCCAACCAGCACCACCTGCTCTCGCTGCCCAGGTCCACGCCACCGCGGCCACCGAAGAACCGAAGGAAGACGCTCGCAGGAGTGGACATCGCGCGCAGCGTCGGCTTCTCGCTGCGTCGTGCCAGCGCTAGGATCAAGGCGAAGCGCAAGGCCAAGCCAGTGGCGAAGGAGGCCGAGACTGCCGTCTGCCGTGGCCTCGGCATTGTGCAGGATGGAGAGGAGGTGACCGAGAACGCGCTGGAGGAGTTCGCCAGGCTCTTTGCTGGCGAAGTTTCGGACAGGGCGCTTGCCGCGCTGCGCGTCCTGTTCAAGATGGCCACACCTGATGACGACGAGCTCGATGAAGCGCTGTTGGGGCATGGCGGAGCTGCTGGTCTTGATCTCGCTGGTTTGGAAGAGGTGGACGCAACTGCTGATGTTTGATCGACTGCCGATCATGTCCGTGCTGGGTACCTGTAGTTTCCTGATGTTAGTTCAATCTGTTATGCTTCGTTGCGCTGGACTAGCCATGCGTTTTGCTGCTTCCTCTGCTTGCTGGAGGATGTTCCAGCTCCAGAACACTGCTGTTTGCTTTGGGTTGCTTGCTGGTGCTGTTTCTGCCAGAGGGTGCCTGTACCCGACGCAGAAATTTGTAGGACTGCACTGCTTCTTAGGATGTGTCGTGACCTTGCTGCTTGTATGGTTGTTTCTTAATGTGTGGTTCGTGCTGCTACCCTGTGCTGTTTGGACTGTGCTAGTTTGGTGGAAGGGTTGCTTAAGTGATCAATGTTAGAACAACGTCCTAATATTTTGGACTGGAACGTTCGGGGGCTCAATGACCAAGAGAGGCGAGATGCTGTTCATGAGACTGTGGCTTCGTCGACTTGCCACATCGTTTGCCTCCAGGAGACGAAGCTAGGGCCGGTGTCACCTTTTGACGCTTGCTACATTGGCGGGAATAGGTTAAAAAGCTTCGCCGAAAAGCCGGCTACGGGAACTAGAGGGGGGATTCTCCTTCTATGGGACAATTCGATGGTGCAAATTTCCAACGTCGTGATAACCGAGTTTTGCCTCTCGGCCATGGTGCATATTATCAACACGGAGGAAGAGGGAGACTTTATGATAACCACCGTCTATGGGCCGACGGCTTCTAGCCGCAAGGACGATTTCTTCGCCGAGCTTGTCACCCTCAAACCTACAAGTGGAGTCCGTTGGTTGGTGCTTGGGGACTTCAATCAAATCCGGCGCGCTCAAGACAAAAATAACCGAAACATCAATAGAGGCCGCATCAACCGCTTTCGCAACGCCCTCCAAACTTGCGAGCTAAAGGAGGTGCACCTCCAAAATCGGCGCTTCACTTGGAGTAATGGGAGGGCAAATCCCACCTTATGCAAGCTTGACGCCTTCTATTGCAACTCCGAGTGGGACATCCGCTTCGACACTCATGTCCTCCATGCCCTATCTTCCTCTTTGTCGGATCATTGCCCTCTCATGCTTGCCGACGACCGTGGCCCTCGTAGACCTCGCACATTCAAGTTTGAGAATTTTTGGACACGCCTCCCGGGCTTCAACGAGGTGGTGCAAAAGGCGTGGAGTGAGCCCTCTACTCACACGGAGCCTTGCCACATTCTTTTCCACAAATTGCGCACCACGGGTGTTAGGTTGAAGTCTTGGAGCCGTGGGCTCTTCTCCAACGCCAAAGTCTTGGTTCACGCCGCCCTCCTTGTCATCCTCCATTTTGACTTGGCCGAAGAAAATAGGACGCTCTCGGTCAATGAGAGGGAGTTCCGTGCGAGACTAAAAAGAAGAGTCATTGCCTTGGCCGTGGTGGAGAGAGCTAGAAAAAAGCAAAGTGCTAGGATTGCGAATATTAAAGAGGGGGACGCCAACACCAAATTCTTCCACATGAGGGTCAATTCAAGGAGAAGGAAAAATCACATCCACCGCCTAAAGTTCAACAATGGTTGGGTCACCGACCATGCGGCTAAAGAAGGGATTGTGTATGCCCATTTCAATTCGGTGCTTGGGCACGGTGAAGCTCGAACTAGAGATTTTAATTGGGAGGAGCTACACTTTGAAGAGCCAAACTTGCAAAACCTTGGAGACCCTTTCTCCGAAGAGGAGGTAAAGAATGCTATTGATCAAATGCCATGTGACAAGGCACCCGGCCCCGATGGATTCACGGGAGTGTTCTTCAAGAAGTGTTGGGAGACTATCAAAGTTGACGTGATGAGGGTGATTAATCTCTTTGGCAACCTCCACTCCGAGAACTTCCATTGGCTCAATTCCGCCAACATTGCTCTCTTGCCAAAGAAGGAAGGGGCGGAGGAGGTCTCCGACTTTAGGCCTATTAGCCTTATCCACGCCATTGCGAAGATCATCTCAAAAATGCTTGCCCTCCGTCTTGCCCCGCTCATGAACGACCTTGTCTCCAACGCTCAAAGTGCTTTTATCAAGAAGCGAAGCATCCATGACAACTTCCTATATGTCAAGAACCTTGCAAAGCGATTTCACAAGGGGAAGACGCCGGCTCTCTTATTCAAGCTTGACATCCGCAAGGCGTTTGATTCCATACGATGGGAATATTTGCTTGATCTCCTCCAACGCCGTGGGTTCCCTAGCCGGTTCCGGAATTGGATCGCCGCTTTGCTCTCCACCGCTACCTCCCGTGTTCTTCTCAATGGAGTGGCCGGCGCCCCCATCATGCATGGGCGTGGCCTTCGGCAAGGCGACCCGCTATCACCCCTCCTATTCGTCTTGGCCATTGATCCTCTCACACAAATTTTGGAAATTGCAACAAGACAAGGTCTCCTTCATAAGCTTCGTGGGAGAGGCACCATATTGAGAACCTCACTTTATGCGGATGATGCGGCGGTGTTTGTGGCACCAATCAAAGAGGATATTGCCAATTTTGCCTCCATTCTTCAGGCCTTCGGAGAGGTTACCGGTCTTTGCACGAACTTTGACAAGAGCTCCGTGGTCCCGATTAGGTGTGGGGAGATTAATCTTGATGAGGTTCTCGAGGGGCTTCCGGCAACGCGAGCCTCCTTCCCGTTGCGCTACCTTGGCCTTCCCCTCTCGGTTTGGCGCTTAAAGAGGGCGGACTTCCAACATCTTGAAGATAAGTGTGTGGGCAAATTGCCCACTTGGAACGGCAAGCACATTGCAACGGCCGGCCGTGCGGCCCTAGTGAAATCGGTCATCGCCTCCCAAGCCATCTACTATTTGACGCCTCTCATTATCCCCCCGGGCACAATGACCTTTCTCAACAAGATTCAACGTGCCTTCTTATGGTCGGCCAAGGATTCAACAACGGGAGCCAAGTGCAAAGTTAGTTGGGACCTCGTGTGCCGCCCAAAGAAGCTTGGAGGGCTCGGTTTGCTTCACATGGGCAAGTTTGCGACGGCGTTGCGTTTACGTTGGCCATGGCTTGAGTGGAAGGACCCCGGTAAAATTTGGGTTGGCTATGGAAATCCTTGCACCAACGAGGACATGGACATCTTCTATGCCGCGACAAAAATCTCCATTGGAAATGGGCTCAAGACTCCCTTTTGGCATGCACCTTGGTTGGAGGGAGAGAAACCGAAGAACATTGCACCTCTCATATTCCAAATATCTAGCAAGAAGAAGTGCACGGTTGGTGCGGCCATGCTACACGATTGTTGGGTGCGAAATGTGCGTCTTGATGAGGAATTCACCATCGACCACCTCTCACAATTTGTGAGACTTTGGACTCTTCTCCAAGACGTCCACCTCAACCTCTATGTTGATGATGAAATCCGTTGGAGGCTCACGGAAAATGGGGAATATTCGGCAAAATCGGCATACAAGATGCAATTCATGGGAACCATCTCTTCGTCTATGGCCAAGTCGGTTTGGAGGCCTTGGGCACCTCCCAAGACAAAGTTCTTCGCTTGGCTTGCAAATCAAAATAGAGTTTGGACGGCCGACCGCTTAGCGAGGAGAGGGTGGCCGAATTGTGGCCTTTGCCCCTTGTGCAAGCAAACCACGGAGTCAACTACCCACCTCTTTGTTCATTGCCGGGTCACGCGAAGGATATGGGACCTCATTAAAGATTGGTTAGGCCTCTACAACGTCAACACCGGGCATTGGACAAATCTCAACTTCAACAATTGGTGGCTTTTGATGACCAACGTCTACCCCAACCGCAAAGCCGTCGCCTCACTCACGTTGCTCACCACTTGGGAGATTTGGTCCGAGCGGAACGCAAGAGTGTTCAAGAAAAAGAGTGCACCATCTTTTGTTATTTTCGAGAGAGTGAAGAGAGAGGCTCGTCTATGGGCTCTTGCGGGTGCCAAACACTTGGGCAACTTGATGCCGCGAGAGTAGTCGCGTTGTAATATTTGGGCACACTTTACTTTCATGTAAACTTCTTCTTAATTAATATATGGGGCAAAGCTTTTGCCCCACGTTTCTAAAAAAAAACATAAACCACACGGTGTCTACTCCATCTCCGACCTAACTCCAGGTGATATTCTTCCAATCTTTAACATGATGAAATTAAATTCCTATGAAACTCTCCTGCTACTACTACTATTGCTGCATGCATGCACAGACTACCTGGTAGGCATGCCATCTTACGCGCACACTGCCAAGGAAGCGATCAGCAGACATCATTTGCAGACAACGCGTACTCGACAAACTGGCGACTCGGGTAACGGCAGCGCTGCACAGCTTCATCGACTCCGCCTCCGACACTCGGGGGCTGGCGGCTTGGCCTTCATCGACCACCGCGACAGCGATCAGAGCCGGCAGCCCGCTCCCTGGAAGGGCACCACATACGCTCGGGGGCTGGCGCTTCGGCATCAACCACGACATCAATTTCATCGCTGCACTCAACAAGGCGACACCCGTGACTTCTTCGACTCCGCATCGTCGGCTCCGCCTCGCCGATACGACAAGATGGACTCGGAGACTGAGCGATTGTAGCCGCCGCGTCGACTCCCTCTACTACAAGAATCACCATCTTCGGCAAAGTTCAGCGTCGGGGGAACGCCGCATGGGTCGCCGGACCATGTGGACCCGACAAATCGTCAACTCGGGAAGATGGCGGCGTATGCACACGCACCCGAGGCTCGGGGTCGGGCGCTTCGTCATCAACGACAAGTTCTTCGCTGCACTCGACTCGCGACTCGAGTGCCTTCGTCACTTCTGCGACATCGACTCCGTCCACTACGACGTCCATAACTCGACAAATCTCTACAACCACTTTGACGACACTCGGGGGCTGGCGCTTTTCGACTCCGCCACGTCGACTACCCCAGCTGCACAACGCCGCCGTGTCGACTCCGGTCCACCGCGTCGACCTCTTCGCCTCACAATACCGCCGCGTCGACTCTGGTCCGCCGTGTTGACTACCCCAGCTGCACAACTCCGCCGTGTCGACTCCGGTCCACCGCGTCGACCTCTTCGCCTCATAATACCTGCGCGTCGACTCTGGTCCGCCGCGTTGACTACCCCAGCTGCACAACTCCGCCGCGTCGACTCCGGTCCGCCGCGTCGACCTCTTCGCCGTACAACTCCGCCGCGTCGACTCTGGTCCGCCGTGTCGACTACCCCAGCTGCACAACTCCGCCGCGTCGACTCCGGTCTGCCGCGTCGACCTCTTCGCCGCACAACTCCGCCGCGTCGACTACCCCAGCTGCACAACTCCGCCGCGTCAACTCCGGTCCGCCGCGTCGACCTCTTCGCCGCACAACTCCGTCGCGTCGACTCTGGTCCGCCGCGTCGACCTCTTCGTCGCACAACTCCGCCGCGTCGACTCCGGTCCGCCGCGTCGACACTCTGCGCCGCACAACTCCGCTGTGTCGACTCTGGTCTGCCGCGTCGATTTCTTCCGACTAAACACTGCAAGACGTGGCCACACCCGATGCTCGGGGGCTGCGCCGCACAGGTCCCAACTCGCAAAGCCTTGGCCGTGTTTTTTTTGTGCTTCTGCTGATATATTTGTCATATTTAAACTCTGTTTGCGTTTATTAAATGCTTATATTTAAAATGCATTCAAAATTTTAAAATATTACAATTTTAAAAGTTGATCGTATGGCATAAATAGGTGACACTTATTTTTGTGACCATTTTGCTATTTTTTTCATATTTTTGCAGTGTGTAAATTTGAAGTTATTGAATTTGTAATATCTTTCATTTTATGGATTTTGTGTAAAGCAGTAGGTCCCACTTGTCAGAAATTTTGCATTTTCTGGAATTTTCTGCGGGAAAGAAAAAACGGACAGTCTGGGCCCAGGCTGACGCGGCGATGACGTCAGCAGTGCCCTGGACTGGCACTGCCGTGGCGGCGATGACGACGCCGGCGTCGAGCGACGGCGAGCCAGGACGCGCGCGGGGGCGCGCTGGACGTGCCTGGACGCGGGCTGCCCGGGAGCGGCGGCGCCGCCTCTTCTGGGTCGCCGGAGTGGCGGCGGCGGCGTGCGGACGCGACGGAGGGAGCAGTGGCACGGCGGCGTCGATTCCGGAGACGGTGCGGCGTTTCCGCACGCGAAACTCGGCGATGAGGGAGAGGCGACGACGGCGGAGCTCGCCGTGTCCGTCGATCTGACCGGGGAGGGCCGGAGCAGCGAGGGCGCGCGTCGGCGTCGCCGCGGTCGCGCGGGAGAAGAAGGAGGAAGGGGAGGTCTGTGCACGCTTTTGCACGGAAGCCCCTGGGTTTTTTTGAATTTGCGTGATAGTCCTTCGCTGGTTTTTTTTTGTTAAATTATGCGCCAAAATTCGTGCGCAAGGGGCGACCGGCTGGCCACCGGCGCGACCGGCCGGTGACCGGTCCACGCGTCGCCACGCGATTGGAAGAAATTCGCGGGGGTACTGTAGCATCTACAGTGCCGCGCGGGAGGGGCAACGTGGACGTCTTCTAGCCGTTGGATCACGCCGATCGGACGGCCGTGAAACTGAGGCGACGTGGCGCGTGGGATCCGGCCTGAATCTATCCACCCTTTATATATAGTAGTATGCCAGAGACTCATACAAGTATCAACATTGTGCCCATCGTTGTGAACAAGTTATTAACGACATCTTCTTCCTGTTTGTCGTGTCTTCTCTGTAATTTTGACCATCGGTCTTCAAAAGGTGCCTTGTATAAATTAGACTTCCAAGTTTCAGTTTCAGCAGGACGCTTAAAAGTCTAGGCAGCTCCTAAAAATTTACTCGAGCTTAATTTGCATCGACCATCCATTCTTACATGCATGGGTTCCATGATGCAAGCTCTCATCTTGCTCCTACTTGCCTCAGTGGTCAGTTCGGGGCCGTCGGGCTACCGCGGCCGACTCACCCACGTCGACTCCAAAAGAGGCTTCACCGAGGCCGAGCTCGTACGCCGAGCCGCGCATAGGAGTCACCTTCGAGCGACGACGATGCTATCGTCCAGCTCGAACACCAGCAGCCCCAGGCTTTACTCGGGCCAGGCCGAGTATCTCATGGAGCTCGTCATCGGGACGCCGCCGGTGCCGTTCGTCGCCCTCGCCGACACCGGCAGCGACCTCACCTGGACGCAGTGCCAGCCGTGCAAGCTCTGCTTCCCGCAGGACACGCCCATCTACGACGGCGCCGCCTCGTCCAGCTTCTCCCCCGTGGCCTGCTCCAGCGCCACGTGCCTGCCTTATGGAGCCGAAGCAACTACTCCTCGCTCTGCCGGTACCGCTACGCCTACGGCGATGGCGCCTACTCGGCGGGGATCTTAGGGACGGAGACGATCACGTTCGGCTCTAGTTCCAACTCCAGCGCTCATGGCGTCGCATTCGGCTGCGGCACCGACAATGGGGGCGCCTCATACAACTCCACCGGGACAGTCGGCCTCGGCCGTGGGACTCTCTCCCTGGTGGCTCAGCTAGGGGTTGGCAAGTTCTCCTACTGCCTCACCCACTTCTTCAACCCTAGTCTACGCAGCACTGTCTTGTTCGAGTCTCTAGCGGACATTGCCGGAGACGCCGTGCACGGCGTGCAGTCTACAACGCTGTTGCAGAACACGCAGAGCCCATCGCGGTACTACGTCTCCCTCGAGGGTATATCGCTCGGCGACACTCGCCTACCGATCCCGAACGACACCTTCGCGCTGCGTGACGACGGTACCGGCGGCATGATCGTGGATTCGGGCACCACATTCACGGCACTCGCGGAAAGCGCTTTCAGGCCGGTCGTGAGCCACGTGGCCTACGTGCTCGGGCAGCCGGTGGTGAACGCCTCCAGCCTAGAGCCCTAGACAGCCCTTGCTTCGCGGCACCTGACGGTGAGCGGCCCATGCCCGACATGGTGCTGCACTTCGCCGGCGGTGCAGATATGAGGCTGCACAGTGAAAACTACATGTTCTTCAACCAAGAGGACTCGTCCTTCTGCTTAACCATTGGCGGAACAACGTCGACTTCCGTGCTTGGCAATTTCCAGCAGCAGAATATACAGATGCTGTTTGACATCACCGTCGGGCAATTGTCGTTCCTGTCCACCGATTGTAGTAAGCTCTGAAGTCCGAAGCACATACCTTGATCGAACAGTTGAATTCCTTCTTCCTGCTTTAAATATTTTATTTTGAAAAAGGGAGTTTCCTATACTCCGGCTATCTGAAATTAATACATTCATGATACTTCTGAAGCTACTTGTATGGTCGAACAGAAGTGCCAATTCCTCTTTACAGCATGTCTTTGTCAACAAAGAAAAGAGGGAGTTCAAAGCACACAAGGAGAAAACTTGCTGCGTCCTAGAAGCGGAGCAAAGAGACAAAACGTTTTGCAGTGCAGGCTGCGGGCATAATTATATACCACGATAAACTTTCAGCTCAATGCAAGTGAAAGTTCACAAGAGTTGAGTGAATGTGTCATTTACATCAATCCTGATTCAGTAGGTTTATTAAAGTTGATCAGCTGCCCAGCTGCTCAATGAAGTCATGAGCATCCATTCAGTCAGAAACTGAAGTCCGGTACATCCTCCGCTCTCATTTTCCCAATTCTCACACACCCAAGTTGAGTGAATGTGTAGTTGTGTACTGCTTGGAATTTTTTACCATATTTTTAGTCTAACCCCTGGTACTAAAATAATGGAGAGAAGAAACAAAATGTGAAACAGCTGCATTGCACGAATGTAGAGCATGCATGGCCCCTCTCGACTGAAATTGTAAGTTTGTCACAAGTCCACACGACTCTAGACTGCCGGTAAGTTCTTAATCTCTTTGGCCTGCTCATCACAGACACACAACTACGTCCGGACAAACCTTAGGCAGGACAGCTATATATCAGGCAACGTTGACCAAGTTCACTGAGATTAATGCAAGATCAATCTTCATTACTTGAGTATCATGCCCGTGGGCTTTCGCTTTGAAGGAGCAACAATGTTGGTCGGAACTGGATAACTGTGCGCCCACCTTGAACTTCAAATCTATCAAAGAGTCCTTCGCTGGAGCAACTACATGCCTCCTGAAGCCACGCGACTTGGCGATGCATGGCCCCATCAAAGAGCCGCATCTCCTCATCAAACCCAGTGGTTAGACATCTGAGAGATAGATTAAAACTGCTTTGCACTTCCAATATGATTACCTGCTTTTTGGTTACCGGTAGAAAAAAATTCCCGAGGGTGGTCGGGATTTCCGGTTACCGCGGTTACCCGAAAATCCCGACCGGTTACCGGACGAATTTGAAATCTGAAATTTGAAAATTCAAAATTTTTTGGTTCCCAGTTTAACCATTTACCAAAAGTTTTCGTTAAAATTCAAAATTTCGAGATTTTTCGTCCGGTATGACCATTTCCCGAGGGTGCTCGGGATGTCCGGTTACCGACCGGTAACCGGATTTCCCGACCGGTAACCAAAACCATGGCTCAACTCCCCTGCAAATACGTGATAAAGTTATGTCAACTGCGCCGCCACTGTTGCCACCGATCCCAAATATGAATGGCTTCCATGTGCCTCTAGGTTCTACGAGTGATGCACTGTCGATCAACTGCAGGTCATCTTTTTATTGATCGCATGTCTTGATCCCCATATCATATTCGATTAGAGTGTTGTCCATCATCTCTATCCCTCGCTTAGGGCCAACCATATTGATGAGAGAATCCTACAAATTATTATATATTCATTAGTAGTTCTTCATATAAAAGTAAAGAATATTTTACAACTAATAACCAGGATCTTTGTCACGTATTAAACAAAATGGTAAAAAGATGCATAATGGAGACATGGAACATTTGACCCCTGAAATGTTCCATAGCATCGCCTAGACGTGTTTAAGGTCTAAATTCACTCATTTAAGAGACATCTAATTACAAATAGGTTTCAACTGTAATTTTTGAGTTGTAAGTGGGTTGTAACTGAGTTCTTTCAGTTGCAAGTGGGTTGCAACTGATATTTTCTGAACTGTTTTCAGTCAAGTGCGTTTGAAATTGTGTTTTTTTTGTCCTATTGCAAGGGAGTTGCAATAGAGATTCTCCGGTTGCAAGTAGGTTGCAAACGAGATTATGCAGTTGCAAGTGGGTTGCAACTGTATTTTTTCCAGTTACAAGTGGGGTTGCAACTGAGTTTTGATAAGGTGCAAGTACGTGGCAACCGAGACTTTTCTAGTTGCAAGTGAGCTACAATTGAAATTCTCCAGTTGCAAGCAGGTTTGCAACTGAGTTTTATCTAGTCGCAAGTGGGTTGCAACTGAGTTTTTCCGAGTTGCAAGTGGGTTGCAAGTGAGGTTTTCACATGTAATGGGTTTTGCAACTGAAGTTTTCCAGTTGCAAGTGATTTGTAAACAATGTTTTTGCAACTGCATGTGGGGTTGCAACTAAGAAAAAATGTTCTTGGGGGTGCAAGTACGTGGCAACCGAGACTTTTCTAGTTGCAAGTGAGCTACAATTGAAATTCTCCAGTTGCAAGCAGGTTTGCAACTGAGTTTTATCTAGTCGCAAGTGGGTTGCAACTGAGTTTTTCCGAGTTGCAAGTGGGTTGCAAGTGAGGTTTTCACATGTAATGGGTTTTGCAACTGAAGTTTTCCAGTTGCAATTGATTTGTAAACAATGTTTTTGCAACTGCATGTGGGGTTGCAACTAAGAAAAAATGTTCTTGGATGTTGTAATTCTTGGGCACATCACATTTATTTTGAGATTTTTCAGTTACACATGAGTTGGAACTGATATTTTTCCAGCTGCATATAGGTTGTGAAATAAAATTTCGCGTATACGTTTTCATGTTCTATGTGTTCAAAAGTCGTCTCATAATAAAGCGGCCATTTTTTTTGCCTGTATAAAAAAGACAAACAAAAATGTGTCGTAAAAAGGATTATTTTAGCACCAAAATTTGCCTTTTTTACACATGTCATACGAAATGTCATTTTTTTCGTGAAACGGCTTTTCAAACACATAGAATATTAAAATCTATGTGTGAACAATTTTTTTCATTTTACTATATTTCAAATTGCATTTAAAATGTATTGTAAATATACGATACATATACACCGGTGAGTAAAAAAAAAGCCTCTGTGTGTGTCTCACACTCCCTTGCTTTTTAAGAATTGTTTCTAATTCTCACGTGTGGTGGTCGTTTGCCTCTGTAAGGAAGAGATATAAGGGGGGGGGGGGGGGGAAATATCCCACCGCACTGTACAAGGAAATCGTAGAAAAAACCATGAACTAAAAAGTTCAGAATACGGGAAATAAAGCTACGGCCCGTACCGAAGACAGCCCAGCCCAGCTCCTTTGTGAAAGTTGGGACGACGTTTCACGTAAACAGAAATAACACGTTGTGAAGGTTTAAAAAAAAAAACACGCTGTGTCAATGGGATGAATCAGCAGCACAAGAAATCGCGACTGAGCACGTACTAGTCACGCCCGGCGATCCAAGTATTAAAACTTGAGTAAACATTGAAATCCGTTAATCCATATTCATGGAGAAGTTTCCAAACAGAAAACGAGATACTCCCGCTTAGGAGCAGAGGTGGTATAATATTCAACAATGGCAGCAGAAAAAGCTAGTGGCTTTCGGCGATGCATTTGCATGGTGCAAGAATAGCGAGGTGAAGGAATACGAATTGTTCGGGCATGCTAAAAAAATTGTACATACGAAATAATAAATAAACTAACAGTCAAGAGTCAAACACCTATCAGTATTACAGATGAGGTACACAAGGTTGAGTGACTAGCGGATATTCAAACCGGGTGGTGGGTCTAGATGCACCCATTAGGTAATTTATTTTTGGTTTTTTTCAGAATGTCAAAAAATATCAGAAAAAATCCGGATGTACGTTACAGCGTGATGTGTTAGGAAAAAAATTGGCATGGTGAAAAAACTTTTTTAGCAACCTGTACAAAAAAGACAAAATTCCGACACGCATATGTACATTTCCGTATGTCCGAATTTGTCTTTTTTGCACAGGTTGCAAAAAAAGTTTTTTCTTCGCGTAACTTTTTGTGCTGACTTGAAATGTGTTGGACTACATGCAAAAAATTTATTTTGAATTTTTTGACATTTGGAAAAATGTTTTTTGGGTAGTGGGTCTGCACCCACTACCCAAATCGCCGCGTCGCGAGTGACTAGTTGCTTTAAAGAAAGAAAAACTATACGCACACGACATGCAAATTAAGAATGGACAAAGACGACACAAAGGCCAAGCTGCTAGGCCCGCCGGATGCATGCTGAAAAATGTCTTGTGAGAGAAGCTAGAAAACACCTGCATGCATGTGTTCTCGGTTGGTCCGTCGATGTCGATCTTCATGTGCATGCTTGTACGTACGCACGCCGACAGTGGGCTCGTACGTACGCGTGTATGTATACGTCTCGTATATACATACGGACAAATAGGCTGACAGCATCCATCTTGTACACGCACATGCAGTTAGTTAGCTCCGGATACACGTCGCTTTGCAACATAATACGTACTACGTATGTGGTGGTTCCTTGATTGATACGTACCTGGATCGACAATAATTCGATTTCGATATATAGGCCGGGGCTGCTGTCATGGAATGATGCCAGGATTAATTAGGAGCGATTGATTATCAGCGTCGATCGATCGGCCCTGCACGTACGTTCGTTGACGCCTCAACCACCAGTCCACAGGTACTGCTAGCTAGCCCAATCATTCCACGGACGGACTGGGATCCCTTTCTGATCGTCGTGAACAACTCCTAGAAAATGACCCCGGCCCCTACGTGCAATATGCATGGTCAAAGTTTGTGTTTCCGTGCCAAGGGGGATTTCAATGTTGTCTCCTACGTACAAAAGTGTAAAATTTTAATTTGAAATATTTTGTATTTCGAGCTACGCAAAAAAGACAAACATGTAGATCTGAGTATATATATATATATATATATATATATATATAGTGAACAATTAATGCACACATTTCCAACTGTTCAGATTTTGTAATTTTCGTCTAGTCCACAACAAAAAGAAAATTCGTGTTATGATTTTGCATGCTTATAAGATACATCATTGTCTACATTCAGATTTTTTTCATAATTTTTAAAATTATAAATATTTATTTTGATTTTTGATCACTTTGAGCCCGGTAGGCGGTGGAAACTTTTGGGGGGTGAGCGAGCAGGCACATGACAAGCTTGTGTCCAAGTTAAGGGCATCTTTGATTCGCGGGATTTGAGAAACACAGGAATTGGAATATTGCAGTAATAGAATATCATGACAATTAAATTCCTATATGAACCAAAAAAACGCAGGATTCAGTACAAGGTGTTGTTCGGTTGCATGAGAAAAAAAACGTAGTACGAAACTTGTATTGAGATTAAGTGCATGTCATAATTGTCATGAACACATAGGAATTTCTCTAAGAGGTCTCACCTCTTGTTACAATCCTATATGATTAACTGTAGTGTATGAGAGGAATCCATAATTTTTTTTGGAGAATGCAATCCTTTGAATCAAAGGAAAAATTTCTATAGGTCCTATATATATAATTCTTTTGACAATCCTTTAAATCAAATAGGCCAAAACGGGCGTCGCCACATTATTGGGCCCGCCTGATTGGACTTGTCTGGACCTGATCATGACGCGCGAAATGACAGAGGACCATCGATCATCGTGGTGGATCCTGGATAGTACACGTCTCGGAACAGTGAACTCCTGAAACTTTTTTTTTTTGCACGAAAGTGAACTCCTGAAACTAGCTAGCTACTACAGTAGTAGGACAGCACTGCACGCGACGTACATACGTAGGACAGCATGCCGGAGTTAGGAGTAGACGTACGTATTCAGATTTCAGAGTAGGGGCTACATTGCAATGAAGAAGCTGCTGGCCCAAATTCTAGCTGGAGGTTGGAAAGACGTACGGTGCGATCACTAGTGGAAACAGGGCTATCGGTTTGGCCCTTTTGTCCCGTTTCCCTTACGAACCGTACTAATGCGGGCACTAGTCTCGGTTCGAATGTTCAGGGCGCCGGCCACGTCCAGTCCCGGTTCGTAGGGGACCTTTAGTCCCGTTTCGTGATACGAACCAGTACTAAATTAAGGGTCGCGACAGGCGGCTGCAGAGGTGGGGCCAGTGCGAGCACCCTTTAGTACCGGTTCGTATCACGAACCGGGACTAAATATGGACCTTTAGAGCCGGTTCGTGATACGAACCGGGACTAAAAAAATTCCTATATCATCTCCCACCCCTGAGCCGGTTCGTCGCTTTTCTTTCCCTTCTAATATATTTGGCACGCAAGCCTCTTGCGTGTTCGCAAAAAAAAAACTCTCTTAATTTCCTCCTGATTAATACAGACCCATGCATTTTGTGTGTGGTGTTCCCGGACTACATTTCGGGCCACAGCATAGGCTATCGATCTATAGCTAGCGGTCCTCCAAATTAAGGCTGTCGATCAAACGGTCCCCTGCCCTGCGCGCGACATGCTACTACTACGACGGAGTACATTCTGCCATGAAGTGGCCGGCGTGCTCTCGATCGCGATCGCGTCGGGACGGATGGAAAATGACCAATCTTCTTACCTCGATCGATGGAGACTCCGATTGGTTCAGGTTCAGGTGCGTGCATGCATGTCGACCGACACTACTGCTAGCTGTAACTCGGAGACGCTCCAGATTAATCGACGCAAAATCTCACAGGACAAACTCGATCGGAAACTGCTGTCCACTGTTTGAGTTGAACCATGATCGATCTGTACGCACAGCCCAAGCTGTATCCATGTACGCGTTGATCCGAGGAACAGTGCCCAGGCTGACCAGCTCCGTCGGCGTCGCCGCCCGAACGTACCCATGCAGCTCTGCTCGATCGACTGCATTTAGAGGTACGTACGGGCCGGAATGAACAGAGACGATCGATGGAGACGGCCGGCCGGCCGGTGATCTCGAGTAGTCTCGATCGATCGACCAGCGCCGTCTCCATAAGCCACTCTGGCATGCGTGTTTCTGCTCCCTGGGTTACTGTGTAGCTCTAGCCACCTATACTGGCGAAGTGATTGGGCCTGCACATATATTTTATCTTTGGTTGATTGATGGTTGGCCTTGGATATTGGGCGTTAAGGATCTGTCTTCTCTGATGATCAATCGTCGAGCTGCACCGCTACCCACTAGCACAGCACGTGCACATGTGAGCATTCGTGTATGTAACGTACACAATTTTTGACATTCATGCATGCTCTGCAAGTTCTGATTTTTGAACAGCAATTAATTAGCCCGACTCAGTGTATTCATTTCATTGCGCACAAGCTTCGTGCAACAATTCGTCTTGCAGTACTTGTATCATTGTATGGTGTTCCATGGGTAATACTTGTGATTTTCATGGGGAGTAGGGTTAGTTTCAGTTCTGAAGAATTAAGACAGTTTTTTTTTTAGCAAGTGTTGGGTTTTGGAGATGGTTTGGGGGCCATGTAGGAGCAACTGGCCATGTGTGGCGTTGCTCTCAGCGGTCAGCCACCGACACACACAAAACGACGTCCGTACGTACTGTACAGTGGGTGTTTTTGTTTGCTTGTCGATGGACTACTATCTACGCGCGTACGTACAAACAATTGGGCGCTTTGTTCATGTGGACGTGGAATCCGGTCGCGATCGCGATAAACTTCCACTCGATCATACTCCCTCCGTATTTTTTTATTTTTTTTTATCCTTTTTTACATATTCAAATATAATGTAGACTTGTTTTAGTGTGTGTGCATTCACTTATTTTACTACGCAACCAATTAACATGTGAAATATCTAAAACATTTTATATTTTGAGAAACGGAAAAAATATAGATACGGATGTATCTAGACATATTTTATTATATAAATACATCAATATCCAGACAAAGGTAGGTCGAGTATTTTAAAACGGAGGGATTACAAGTTTCCAACCAGCGCGCGCGGATCGTCTACTTCGCATACATACGTATAGAGAGAGAGAGAGATCGTCCGTACACCGTCAAACAGTACCGATGGACTCACCGGCCGGACTACGCCATGCATGCATGCATGGTCAATCAACCGGCCGGTAGTCTCCTACCGACGTCGCCTTTCTTCTGATAGCTGTAATAAAAGAGCCCACAGAAAACAAGCAAGACATAGATTGATATACTACTGATACTTATCAAATTGAGAATTTGAGATACGGCGACGCTGCCACCGCATAAATTGATATACTAATATTCCACTGCAGTGCGGGGCCGTACGACGACGAGTGATAAACGCCACACTGGTAGTGGTAGTGAAGTGAAGGGGGAGCACTGCCGACTTGCCGTCTGCGTTGCCGGCCCATCGAATCCCGGTCCGGTCCTGGCAGCTGCAACTGCACTGCATATATGCTCATGTCCACATATGTACCGTCACCGTGAAGCTAGCATCAGGAGTTCAGGACTGTCACGGTTAGGCCCTGATCAAGTACAGTCAGCCTAGGGCTAGGGTGGCTGGGATTATCCGATGAAGCAAATAAGAAGGCAGGATAAAATGGGCCACCTCAGACCACGGTGTCTTTTCCACACCATCGACCCGTGCCCTCCGGGCTCCGGGTAGACCTGGCCATGGGCAGCCCGGACAGGATGGCTCGATCCAAATCATGGGCCGGGACAGGCTTGGGCCACAATTTTGATCCCGACGGTAGGGCGGAACCGGGTTCGGGCTTTACAAAACAACGGTTGGGCCGGGCCATCTGGTCCTGGCAGGGTTTTTCCACGCTCGTGCCTGATTTGGCCCGAGATTTCAGGGTTGGGCTTTTTTAGCCTGAAGTCCGGCTCGGCCCTACAGTATACCCAATGGTGGTCGTGTGAGCCAGCCTGTCACGAATTTACATTCCTCCATAGTGTGGTGCACTGCACGAGCTCCATTGACATAAATAGCGCGGGATTTATGCATGTGCGTCGACCGATTGGTCGACCCCCTTGCCCTCCTTCGGCGTGCAAGGTGGAACTGATTGCCATAGGCCATGGCATCGGTTCTCACGATCTCACTTGTCAAGCCTGTCTAAGTAGCCAGTATCATACATAAGTATCATGCATCATATGATACTAGTGTGTGCTATTACCCATATAATGCATATAGTCATATAATAGTATCGTAATCATATTTTATTTTGTCAATGACATTCATAGGGCAGGCTCGGTGTGGCGTGTGGTTCCCAGCCGGCGTCATCTGGTGGCTAGCCGCCGGCACGTCTTCTCGGTTTTGCCCTTCCTCGGTTTGGTGCAGATGTTGGAGTTCCATGTCGAAACCATGCGCGTGGTGGTTGTGAGCCTGATGATTGGTGAATTGTACCAGTGCCTCAAACCAAAAACACATGGTGACTTTGTTTTTGGTGGTGCTATTTGAGAACCTAGTCTAGATTTTCGAAAGTGAAAACCCTATGTATGACCTTCATTGATTGTAGCGGGTAGTGACCCAATTCTAGTCATTTTCTTATTAAAGGCATTGCCTGAAGATTCATCAGACTTTCTCCGGGTGAAAAAACATGATCTGACGCAGTTAGATCGGGCGACAACGATGTGTTCGTGCATTGTTTTCTTTATGGAGGCGACGCTATTGAAGAACCTCTTTCATGGTTTGGACGTTGTCATACGTGGTGGTTTTTTCTCTGAGTTGTTGATCGTTAGGCGGGATGCGATTTTTTTTGTTGCTATGTGCATTCTTTATGTCTCAGCTAGTTCGACACATTACGTTGTTGCACAAGCTGAGTGTAACCGGTATCATCTTAATATTAATATATTTCCCTTTATAAAAAGTCACATCTTATTTGTAGGATCTTAATATTGTGTGTATAAGATTTATTTGCAATAAAATATAATGTTTTACGTGCCATGACATTGTAACATAGCATGAATGCAATATAGCACTGTCATACGAGTATAGTAATATGTAGCTCGGGCTACATGTAGGCCGTTATTCGAAAAATTGAAATCTGCATTTTTCATGTTTCAATAAAATCGAAACAAAAAATTTAGGTGGAGATAATGTTAAGAGCTACCACTCGCAATTTTTTAATAAACATTCGTCATTTTTTGGCCTGGGCAAAAAACACAAATGCGCAGATTTGAAGAGGTGAACATCGCGGTGTTTCGATATTTTGAAATCTTGCCAAATTTGTCTGTTTTTTCCAAGGCCAAGATACAATAAAAAATTATTAAATTTTTGACAGTGAAAGATCCCAACATTATCGCCAACTAAGATTTTTGAGGTACGTTTGGACTTTCCGACTATCATACAATACTCCTACTATGGGTGGCCTCACTTTCATGGCTAATGCGGCATTCACGAAAAGCCCAGTGTAGTATCTTAATTATTAAATATTTATTTCTCATTCTTGTAAGGGCCAAGCAGTAGCGAAATTAATTCTTCAAACTCAGTAAGTATAATTATTTAAGATGAAGAAAGGGAGATTTCAGTAGTAGTAAACATATAGCGTGAGCAAGACAGATGAAGAAAGGGATATTTCTCCGTAGCTATTAGCAAACATATAGCGTGACCGGCCAAGACAATATGCTAGAGATAAGATACTAAGTCCGGTCTGAAGAAAGGGAGATTTCAGTAGTAAGCATATAGCGTGTGATCAAGACAATGCTACCATGGTAGTAGGGGGAATGTCTAGCTTGCGCGCGCGAGAGCGCTCGCGCGCTTTCGGACAGCTGCACATGGGGTTGTCGGAAGGAAGAAAGGAAGAAGACGACCTGAGGAAGACGACCGACGACGAGCTCGCCCCCGCCGCCGACGCCGGCCGAACCGCCTGCCTCCGCCGCCCACGGCCGGCGTCGCTCCGCGACCGCCTCGCCGCCCCGCCCTGCCCCAATCTCCACCTCCGCCGGTCCGCCGCCGCCCCGGCCATCCCTCTAAAATCCCCCGCCACCGAAGCTCGTCGCCGGCGAACCCCACCCCCGCACCCCCCAAGTTAAGTTGCTTTGCTCGCCTCCACCGCCTCCGCCGCGGCCAGCCGCGGCTCCGGCTCGCGCTTGCCCTCAGCCGGGGATCTCCATCGCTCGGCTTCGCCTCGCTCCATGCTCGACGGCGCCTCCTCCGCCGCAGCTCCCTCCGGTCGCAGCGGCGTCGTCGGTCGCCGTCTCGTCGCCGGGAAGAGTCGGGGAGAGAGAAATCAGGGAAGAATCGGGTGTCGGCGGCGTGGGGCAGGTGGGGAAAAAAGGAGGAGGAAGAAGGCGACGGGGTGGGACCCACCACGCGAGCGCGTCGTGTGCGTCTCCTCTGCGCTGCGCGCAACCGCGCGAGCTGTTGCTCGCGCAACAGCTAGACGTTTCGGGTAGTAGGCTGGTAGCCATATCCTATCGTTTACGTGGCTCGATCGATCTGAACTCTCTCAACAAGACAACAATGAACGGCTTGTGAGCTGAGAAACTACCACGAGGAAAGCACGACCTGTAATGGCCGCGGTCTGACGGCAGAGAAGGCAAACACGCGATACGCACGAGACCATATATATATATCGGACCTAATGCACCGCCAATGCTTGAACCACAACGTTTTTCTCGTGCCGTTGCCCATGCACATGCACGTATCCGCGATCACGGAATTAATGGGACAGGCTGGTCAACTATGTACTGTATGTCAGTATGTGTAAGCGACACAGTGTGCAGTGACACCATTGTAATAAGCTTCAGTGCAGGAGACAAAACGTATCTTTTTTTGCTAAATGTCCCTTAAGCTAACCTTAAGTTAATTGTGGCACTTCAGCTAACTTTCAGTCACATGTGATCCTTCCTCTTCCTCTAAAGCGTCATAAGTTGGGCCGTTCTACAAATTTCACAAGTTAAAATCTCTAGAAAAACCCAATACTTGGCTTCTCTGGCGAGCTTGAAGCAAAAATTTGGGCGAGCCAGGAACACATAAATCCTATGATACATGCTGCTATTGTGCTGATGTTACTGGATTAACACGTCAATCCATAGGAATAATTACTTCTCAAAATTCTTGGGCAGGCCATGGCCCCGGTTAGCCTTGCTGTAACTCCACCACAGCTTGGCTTATCCTAATTCGGAAAAAAAAATAAAACTTTCTAAGTCATTCGGAATAAGGCATCTGATATAGAGTTTCTCAGTCACATATATACGCCATATCGGTTGGCGTACTCTGAGATCTCAGAGTTTCTGAGACTAAAAACACCTTATAAAATGGCTTATTCCTGATGACTTAGAAATTTTTGTGTTTCTCAGCCTTGGGATAAGCCAAAGTGAACGGCGTTTTCTGAAATTTTGAGGGCCTCTGCGATTTTCAGAACGTTTAAGCCCATGTCGTTTTTGAGAAGGACTGTACTGGCTGAAATTTATTCGAATGCCCACGATTAGCCGAATGTTAGCTTAGGTACCATTAAGGCCTCGTTTGGAAGGAGAGTATTGAGGGGTGTTGTTGTGTATTTTACACCAGGGTTTTGGTGAAAACACTCCCTACACCCAATCCACTTCCCTCCTCTCAATCCCCTGCCAAATCACCCCCTTCGTACAACTCATGTTGTTTGGCTGGGCATTGAAATCAGACGTGGTTGAGAGCATCGCTGCGAGCGTTCTAAGCTGTCACGCTCAAAACGTGAGGGGGGTCGAGCGTTTCCAAAACGCTTCAACCCGACGTGGATTGACGTGGATTGTAGAGTTTTCTGGGGTTGGGCCAGCCAAGACCGGCCTGCCTGGTAGTGTTTTCGCGAGTTTTAAATGTGGGCCGAGAAATTACACGATAAAACACTTCGAACCACTTGCGCCAAACGAGGCCTTAGGAAAAAAAGATACGCACAGAACGGAAAACAACTCAACAGAGCTGCATTGACTCCTCCACTTGACCACGTCCATAACCAATTCACGGCAAGCTACACGTACATAGGAGTAGTTGGCTGACATGGTGGGACCCCTGTAAGCAAAAAAGCACTGCTGGCTTTGCTGCGATCGTACCGGAATTTTCCCAAGTCGTCGTGTTGGTTGTTTACCCAATCGGAGACC
Organism: Poa pratensis; assembly: GCA_947311845.1. Taxonomy (NCBI): domain Eukaryota; kingdom Viridiplantae; phylum Streptophyta; class Magnoliopsida; order Poales; family Poaceae; genus Poa; species Poa pratensis. Next base: position 37,440,328 of record CAMZMU010000077.1, on the reverse strand, counting down.
GAGCGAGTGAGGCGCAACTCAACTCAGCTCATGGCGGAGCTCGAGTGGCATCCAGCCGAAACCAAAAACCACCGCCGCGTGGGCCCACCTCACGTATCCCCTCCTTAAATCCAACCTCACTCCCCTGCTCCCTCCTCAGCTAGCCCGCCTCTAGCTACCTCGCTCCCATTCGCATACGACGCGACCTTGCCGCCAAGCTTAGCACGAAGCAGATTATTTTCACCGGGGCTAGGTAGCGAGCGCGGACGGTGACGACAATGCCGACGGACGCGGCGGCGAAGGGGGTGAAGCTGGAGCGGTACGCGAGCGGGGGCGCGCTGCTGCTGCGGCGCGCGGCGAGCGGCAAGTTCGTGGCGGCGTCGTCGCACCTGCTCTTCCGCGCCACCGTGCTCGCCACGCTCGCCCTCGTCTTCCTCTTCGCCTTCCACTACCCGTCCCTCCTCTCCCGCTCCTTCACCCTCGTCTCTACCGACGGCTCCTCCTCCATCGCCTCCAGGCACTCGTCGCACCGGAGCCTGCTCGCGTCGTCGTCCTCCGCGTCTGCGGCGGCGACGTACGGAGGCGAGAAGTGGGAGAAGGAGATCCGGCGGAGCGCCAAGCCGCGCCGGGACGGCGGCATCTCCGTGCTCGTCACGGGCGCCGCGGGCTTCGTCGGCGCGCACTGCTCGCTGGCGCTCAGGGCGCGGGGCGACGGCGTGCTGGGGCTCGACAACTTCAACTCCTACTACGACCCGGCGCTCAAGCGCGGGCGCCAGCGGCTCCTGTCCGACCGCGGCGTCGTCGTCCTCGACGCCGACATCAACGACGCGCTCCTGCTCGAGAAGCTCTTCGAGGCGGTGCCCTTCACGCACGTGCTGCACCTGGCGGCGCAGGCCGGGGTGCGGTACGCCATGGAGGCGCCCCAGACGTACGTGGCCTCCAACGTGGCCGGCCTCGTCAGCGTCTTCGAGGCCGCGGCTAAGCACGCCGACCCGCAGCCGGCGATCGTCTGGGCCTCCTCCTCCTCCGTGTACGGGCTCAACACCGAGGCGCCCTTCTCCGAGGAGCACCGCACCGACCGGCCGGCCTCCCTCTACGCCGCCACCAAGAAGGCCGGCGAGGCCATCGCGCACGCCTACAACCACATCTACGGCCTCTCCATCACGGGGCTCCGCTTCTTCACCGTGTACGGACCCTGGGGCCGCCCCGACATGGCATACTTCTCCTTCGCCCGCAGCATCGTCGCCGGTGAGCCCATCACGCTCTACGCCGACGCGCGCCGGGACTTCACCTACATCGACGACGTCGTCAAGGGCTGCATCGGAGCGCTCGACACCGCCGGCAGGAGCACCGGCTCCGCTAGGTCCGGCAAGAAGAGCGGGCCGGCGCCGCTGCGCGTGTACAACCTCGGCAACACCTCGCCCGTGCCGGTCACTCGGATGGTCTCCATCCTCGAGAAGCTGCTAGGCAAAAAGGCCAACAAGCGCGTCATCGCCATGCCCAGCAACGGCGACGTGCCCTTCACGCACGCCAACGTCAGCCACGCGGCGCACGACTTCGGGTACCGGCCCACCACCTCCCTCGACACCGGCCTCCGGCACTTCGTCGACTGGTTCGTGAAGTACTACAAGCTCGACACCAAGATCGCCAAAGGAGCCGCCCGCGCCGCCGACAAGAAGCCGGCGACGAAAAAGAAGGCCGCGGCAGCCATGTCGGCGTCGTCGTGAGCTTCTGACCGTGCACCCCGGCCCAGCCAGAGCACCGACACCAAGTGTTTATTCCTTCCCTAGCTAATTCTTGGAGGCATCAAGTTGTCTCGTCTGTAACCTTGTAAGTGTTGATCTTTAGTTAGACAATAATGGTGGGGAACCAGCAAGGGATAGGATGCAAGTAAGTATTGGGGATAAATATGGGAGGTATAGTCAGATCAGAAAAGATCAAAACAGAGGAGAGCCAGGACCGAAGAAAGATGAAGTCACTGGCCTCTTCTCAATCAAATTGTTTCTTCTTTCCGATTTTATTTTTTGGGCATAATGTCACTTCTTCTCTTCAGTTTATTGCTCATGTGAACTCATATCAAGATGCATACTTGGATGGATCCAAATCAAGACAACACATACACAGCCACTTGCATCTACAGATTTTCATCATAGAAATCCAAATCCAAGCTGTCCATTTACATTTTAGTCTACTCCTTGATCCATGGACCATTACTACTTGTGGAGTTAATTGCATGAGGGGTCACACAACTCGTCACTCATGTGCACTTAAGTCACACATCTCAATAACGGGATTTTTTTGGTCACACAACTCGACAAGTGCGTGCACGCAGGTCACTGGCCCCACTTGTCAGTCCGTTTTGGACGGTAAATTTTCAGAAAACCCCTGTAGTAATATTAATATTACAAAATGGTCCTCCTAATTTTACAAAATGGTCCTTCTAATTTTACAAAATGGTCCTTCTGATTTTACAAAATGGTCCTCCACAGGGGGGTTTTTGCAAATGTACAAAAATACAGGGGGGTTTTTGCAAAATTACGTGTCCAGTCAGCATCAACTTCAACGGAAAACGGCCTGACAGGTGGGGTCAGTGACTTAAGTGCACCAGATGACGAGTTGTGTGACCAAAAATTTCAGTTATCCAGATGTGTGACTTAAGTGCACATGAGTGACGAGTTGTATGACCACCAGTGCAAATAACTCCTACTTGTGTGCATAGTTCGAGAGCCCGTTGTGTTGGTTCATCGCCTGGTTCTGAATGATCCATCGATCACGTTGCGGTTGGCCAAGGAATTAATGGCGCTGGTTGTCGGTCGCCATTAGCATGGTCCAGCCACAGCCACAGCATTTAAACGGGCACAGTAGCATGATTTTAAACGGGCACAGTAGCATGATTTTGTGCTTGCTCGGAGACTTCACTGCGAAAAGCTCCCATGTTCTGACGCCGATCGATGTAGAGCATGTCGGCACGGTCGACGCCACGAGCCTACAGTCGCACTGAATGCAGCAAGGATATTACTGATGCTGCCAACCTACAGTGACTTTTCCCATCAGTGTGACTGACATGATAAACTGTTTTCTTCATTCTCTTCTTCTTCCTTACCTTGTGTTGAGCAAGAAGACATACTACCATTGTTTGCAGCACTACTTTGGGATTGATGAACTGACTCAGTTATGCAAGGACTGTAGGATGAAGACTGTTCGTAATTTGGTAGGGCGGGGGAGAAGAAGCTGAATGAAAGAACCTTGGATCCGTTCTAGCCCCCAATTTATCCCCACTGCCGGTTGTCTGTTCACGCTGGCCCGTGTTCCTGGTGGTGCTTCCAGGACGACTCTTGTCCGCTCCTGCCTTTACACCATGGCTTCTTCCTTCCTCATGCATGGCATGGCATGGGCCGCCACGTCGGATATTCAGATTCCAGTGATGCAAGTGTTGTTGTGTACTGCTGCTAGACCTGACAAAGGAATCACAGACGCACATCATTGTGATCCGTGAAAGTTGCATCTGTTGCAGGCAAAAAACTGGATTCGCCAGCGTGTGTTCTTGTGTTCTTCTTTCAGAGTCGGTTGCAGCTCGATCGTAGCAAGAAACACATCTATTGTGGTTTGGAGTTCAGTCCACTCATCCGATCCAGGTTTCAGATATGGCAACTCTAAGCTAGATCGGACTGTCTTTCCTGGCTGGAATTTTCAGCATTCAGCGATGAGACGACCTACTTAATTGTCTGAAAGAATATGAATGTGTCGGCGTCTACATGGTTATAGCATCTCGTGACATGCTGCTGCCTACATTCAACATGTAGGGCTGGAGCGAATCCGTCTCATAAATTACGCAGAAAGCAACAAATATAGGTGGTAATTCAAAAATTTAGACCCATTTGCTTGATGAATGAGTCTAAAAATAATTACCAAAGGGTTAAATAATAGGTTGGCTGTAATAGCAGGAGATTTAATTGACAAGACTCAAACCGACTTTATGAAAAATCGTTTCATTATGGAGGGTGTTGTCATGCTTCATGAAATTCTGCATGAGGTTAATAAGAAGAAAAAATGTCGGGTGTGCTTTTCAAAGTAGACTTCGAAAAGGCGTATGATAATGTAAATTGGGCTTTTCTGTTCAATATTATGTTGAAGAAAGGTTTTTCACATGCGTGGAATGACCTCATTTTCAGCATAATTACTAGTGGCAAAGTGAATGTGAAACTTAATGATCAACTGGGAGCTTTTTTTTAGTACTTACAGAGGAGTAAGGCAGGGTGACCCCCTGTCCCCCATCCTTTTTAACCTTACAGTTGATTCTCTGAATGTTATGATCAAAATGGCGCAGGAAGCGGGGCTAATAACTGGTTTAGTCCCTCACCTCAGTGAACATGGGGTGGCCATCCTGCAATATGCGGATGACACCATCTTCATGCTTGAGGAAGGTTTCGAAAATGCGAGGAATCTTAAGTTCATCTTGTGCCTTTTCGAACAAATGTCTGGCCTAAAAATAAATTTTCTTAAGAGTGAGGTATATGGTTTAGGGACATGTAAAGAAACAATCCACATCTATGAAGAAATCTTTACCTGTGTTTCCGGGGTTCTACCTTCGAAATATTTAGGGGTGCCGATTGATAAAAAAGATTAATGAACAAGCACTGGAGACCTGCAGAGGAGAAACTAGAGAAGAGGTTGGGTTGTGGTCAGGGCAAACTTATGGATATTGGTTCTCGAACCATTCGTCTAAATTCTTGCCTCGCCACTGTACCTTTTTTCATGCTTTCTTTCTACTATGCTCCTGTTGGTGTGAGGAAATTTTTTGATGTGTATAGAAGTAGACTTTTGTGGCAAGAAGAACAGGGAATAAGAAAGTACCACTTGATGAACTGGGAGACGGTGTGTTCTCCTAAGGATCGGGGTGGCTTAGGGGTGCTTAATCTTGAGCTGATGAATATCAGCTTACTATGTAAGTGGCTATGGAAGTTAGAAAATGAAGATGGGGTGTGGCAAAGACTATTGAAGAAAAAATATCTTCAAAAAGAAACGCTTACTCAAATGAGAGAGAAGACTGGATATTCACAGTTCTGGTCGGGGCTAATGAAAGTTAAAAACTTCTTTTATAGCTTCTGTGGTAGAACTTTGAACTCTGGTAGGTCTACTCTCTTCTGGGAAGATACATGGCATAATAATAAACCCCTGATGGAAACATTTCCTAGATTGTATGGCCTCTCTTTCAACAAAAATGTGAGAGTTGATAGAGTGGTGCAATCGAAAGGGGCATGCCTTGTTTTTAGAAGGTGTTTGTGGGGTGAATTAGCGACACAGTGGAAAGAGCTTAACGATATCATCTGTAGTGTGCAGTTAAATGATGAAGATGACAAGGTTTTTTGGAAATTAGGGCAGAAAGGATTTTCAGTTAAGTCCTTGTACAATGCTTTACAAACAAGAAAACCTGTCAAAAAATTTAAACACCTGTGGGTTATGAAAGTACCAGCGAAAATCAAGATTTTCCTGTGGCTGGTAATGTGGAGAAGAACTTTGACTAAAGATAATCTAAAGAGGAGAGGATGGGTAGAAGACAGTCATTGTATGTTTTGTGCGGCCGATGAAAGCATCGACCACCTTTTCTTTAGCTGTCCAATTGCAAGATTGATTTGGGGGATCATACAATGTGCTTCCAATTCTCCTAGTCAACCGAAAACGATTGATGATTTGGGGGATTGGATTAACAACTTTGCTGGTTTTGAAAAATCTGCAATGAAAGTTTTTCTGGCAGCCATGTTTTGGGTCTTATGGAAGACTAGAAACAGAGCTTGCTTTGATTCTATAATGCCAACTGATCCTTGTGACATTGTATATCACATATGTCAATTGGTAACTGACTGGTCTGAACTGCAGAAAGCAAAGGTGGCAAAATCGCTGCGGCAAGGAACTGAGGTAATGAAGCTGGTGACTCGTGAAGTCTTCAGTCGTGCAAGCGGATGGGATCCCACATGTCGAATAATAGACAGTGGTTGACATTCATCAAGAACGACTGTATCTGGGCTCTGTTGCTGTTTGGACTCGGACATATTTCTGGATTGTGTTGTAATTTCGTTACTTGTTGTTACTTATGCCTTATGCCGCATCGTTTTGTTTTCTGTATGTCAGAGACCCATAGCTGTTTGCATCCTACTGTATTCTTGCGGTCTGATGTAAAACAGTGGTGAAAACCCAAACCTTGTAGCTCTCATATGTTTCTTTAAATGAAGCAGGGGTCCCCTCTTTTATCAAAAAAAAAAAGCAACAAATATAGGTATATCCAATACGGCATCGACGTACATGGAAGTCTAGTGTCGACGAACTGACGAAGTATATATGTCTGTGTGCGACACAGGTTTACTAACACATCGCGGTGATCTTGTTCGGTTTGCACTACGGATCTAAGTCTTGAGAGTGCTGTTAAGTAATTGTGTAATGGACTGTAGGTCAAAGTTATTGACCTATCGTTTCCCCTCTTACTCGGAGACCATGGCAAGCTAAGCATGCATATTACCCCAAATGGCGTCTGGAGTAGAACAGTTTAATCATCCTACTGCCTTGACACCAGTGCTCCAGTTCTACTGTAGTGGTTGACATGAATTAATGAAGCTAGCGACTTGCAACTGAATGGAATCAGGCCAGAAAATCTAGCGACTTGCTATAATTGTACAGTATAGTACAATTATATATTTTTAAACGGCCTAAATGTACCTCGAGCTACGTTTGGATTCCCGACTATCATACTGCATATACAATACTCCTACTATGGGTGGCCTCACTATCATGTCTAATGCGGCATTCAGGAAAAGCCCAATGCAGTAGCTTAACTACTGTATTAAATATTTAGTCCTCATTCTTGTAACTCAGCAAGTACCTTTATTTATTTATGATAGAGAAAGGGAGATATCAGTGGTAAACATATAGCGTGAGTAAGACAGATGAAGAAAAGGAGATTTCCGTAGCAATTAGCAAACATATAGCGTGGCCGGCCAAGACAATATGATCAAGACCATGGTAGGCTGGTAGCCATATCCTCTCCTTTACGTGGCTCGATCGATCTCAACTCTCTCAACAAGACAACAATGAACGGCTTGTGAGCTGAGAAACTACCACGAGGAAAGCACGACGTACCTGTAATGCTCGCGGTCTGACGGTATACGCACGAGACCAGATATCGCATCTAATGCACCGCCAATGCTTGAACGGCAACGTTTTTCTCGTGCCGGTGCCCATGCACATGCACGTATCCGCATCCGCCGGCCGATCGATCGATCGCGGAATTAATGGGACAGTATCATATAAGTACCAAATTAGTGTCTTTCATCTGTACTTTGTCTAGATACATCCACTTTTGTACAAATGAAAGACAACTAATTTAGAACAGAGGGAGTACTTCATAACCAAAGCAGTCAGGTCAACTATATACTGTATGTGTCAGCGACACAGTGTGCAGTGACCCGATTGTACTCCCCTCCGATCGAAAATAGTTGATATAAATTTGTTAAATATTGATATATTTTATATTAAAATATATCTAGAGACATTCGCATTTAAACAAAACTGTTCCGATCATTTTCAATCCGAGGAAGAAGTTTCAGTGCCAGAACGAAACGGAAAACAACTCAACTGCGCCCAATTAAGTTGGATTGGGCAGCCATGCATTGACTCCTCCTCCACTTGACCACTTTCATAGCTAACTCACCGCAAGCTGCTTGTACACACGCTCTGTGCAGGTGGCTAACATGGCGGGCCCATCTGTAAGCTAAAAAGCACTGTTGGTACATACTCCATCCGCCCGGAAAAAGATGTGTTGGGGCAACTTCAACGCAACCCATTTGGTCCGTTTTTGTCCGAGCCTGTCCGTTTTGAGAAAAACAACGGCCCAACGTACGTGCCAACGCATTTGGAGTTTGGTCCATTGTCTGTCCGCGCGGACCCAATTTTGACCCAAATTCGAGCTGGCTTTGCGTCGGCCTGGACAAGCGCGGACGCGACTCGTATCCGCCCCGTGTCCTCCCCCAGGGCTCTCCTGACCCGCCAGTAAGCCTTACCACGGCCACCCACCGGCTTAAATGCGGTGGTGGAGGTCATTATATGGCCGCCGGCGGGGTAACCCTAATCCACTAACCCTAGCGCCGCCGCCACCATTCCCAGCCACGGCCGCACCACTTCCTACCACCTTCCCCAGCCCTGAACATGGATATGCCGCGTCCCCCACAGAACCTGGTGGATCAGATCGAGCGAGCTCGGGCGCTACAGCGACAACCTCTCTCGCCGCATGCCGACGATCCCGGCGTGGAGGGGCATGCCGAGCTATCGGTCACCGGCTCCGGTGTTGGAACCGGTGAGAAGGGCCTACGAGAAGGCGTGGTCCGACGTCCCCGACCCCGAGGAGGAGGCGTATGCCGCAAGGGTGGCGTGGGCTCCGTGCCTCCGTACGCTGGCTGGACAGAAGGCTCGGTGTGGGGGGCTGCCTAGAGGACGACATCCACCGCTCCGAGGAGGCTGCGGTGCAGGCGGGCCACATGCAGCTGGACGCGGAGAGGACGGTCAGCTTCATGGCGCAGGCCGAAGCTGTTGTTGCGGTAGCCACGGACGTCGCCGCACCACCTACCGGTGCCACTGCACCTCCGGTCGGTGAGGAGGACGACAACGACTTCGACTAGAGCAACGGCGGGGAAGAGGAAGTAGAGGCGTGCGGTGAACCGCAGATGTAGGAGGCCATGGAAGCCTCATTCGAGCCCCTCCGCGTCGTTCAAGCCCGGCGGGCTAGGCGTGCCCGCGAGCTCAAGGAAAAGGAGGCCGCGGAGATGGCGCAAGTCGTGCCCTCTCCATGACCGCGGCTCGTGCCGTCCGCCGCAAGCGTGCGCGCGGGACGGCTGCTCCCGCCGCTCCCCATGAAGACGTGCCATCGTCGGTAGCGCCGCCTACGCGCGGCCAATTTTATTAAAATAGCCGGCGGCACTAATTAGACCCTACCGCTAAACGCGGCTAGCTGGAAGAGCCAGCTAGTCCGCAGGCGTTCCTACCGCCGGAAGAGCCAGCAAATCCGTCCCCGACTAACATTTCTGGTTGGATCTAGGATTCACTTCTTCAAGACATCATTTTTGGATCACCTTTCGTGTTACTTTCGAGTTGCTATCATTGGTGGTTGGTGCTAAAGTTTGTTGTGGTCATTTTGTTGATCGCTTTTTATTATTTTATTTTTATAATTTTTTTGGTTGTTACATACTAGATGTCTTGACTAGCTCTTAATATTGTGTTGGTACATAGACCAGGTGTAATTGGTAATGCCCTGATATTATAGGAAAAATCTATAGTGGCTCTCTTACCTCCTTCTTGAGCAAGTATTATTTTAAGCTATGTTTATAGGGGTTTCTTTTTATTGAATATGAAAAGTTACTACCCACTTTGATTGTAGGGAATCGGGATAGGCTACGCTAGCACAAATCAAAAATTTCTACCGCGTTCATCCCGGGAACCCCTCCAAGTAATCGATCACGGAGCACGAATTACCTCTCGACGCGCAGTGCAGCGGAAGACTGTTGATGTAGCGCGTTGATGTCATGTAATCGTACTACGCCTCCTCCTCGCGATCCCACGAACAACACCTTGCAGATCCCATGAACGATCCGTTCAAGCGCCCCAAGTGTGGCGCCTCCAAGGTATCCACACATACAGGGATGGAACATCGCGGTCGAGATGCTAGCACCAAGGACGCGATCTGGTGGAGAGAGTGTGGCGGCTAGGGTTTGCACTGGTGTGTTCTTGGCTGCCCACTCCTCTCTTATATATATATATATATATATAGTCCTTCTAATGGGCTGCTACAATAGAGCCCCATTAGCACTATAAACCCAATAAGAGATGAATCGTATCCAGTCTCTGATCCATACCCCTTAAGTGTGTGACCCTACAGGTTCACGTATCGATGGACATGGCGTGAGTACACTACTCGACCAATAATCGGTAGCGGCCTCTAGCAAGACGTGCCGACTCCCAAATACACGTAAATATCATATCGGACGAACCTTCCACAATATTGTACACTTGTTCCTTTTGCCTCACGATATTGATTAAGCTCAAGGTGAGAACTTGTCATCCTTGTAATAGCTCTATCATCTTTCTCGATATCCATGACGCAGAATCCCTGAAACACGGTTAACACTTAACCGAGAGTACGACCATACATTTTTCTGGATTCGGTCATCCGAGTGACCAAGATATATCTCTCTCCGTTGCACGGAGGGAAAATCCCATCTTGATCAACCATGACCTGGAGCATGTTTCATGACAAAACCGAAGCTACCTTTATAGCTACCATTTCACGATGTAGCGTTTGATAGCCCCAAAGTAAGTCCTTACACATCCCAAGTACATGCGAAGATCTCAGGTCTAAGGAATAAGCATACAGATTGTATGAGATCAGCTGATGACATGAAAGAATGGATATTCTCACAGTGTCTCATGGTGGGTCAGTTCAACCCATGTTCTCAAACATGTGTCCACATTATTGATTGACATCTCCATGTCAATGATCTGTGAAACATGATCATCATCAATACATGTGCTAGCCACGAACTCATATGCCTCCCTCATATGATTGTTGATTAGGAACCTATTTAGAATAACATCATAGAGATAATGGGTTTCACAAACGAATCATGTATTCATTAACCAATATCATGATAGTTTATTCAAGGGACGGAATGACAATTATTCTTTTGTTAGATATTCATAAACATGTGGAAACATCATCATCAATATGATTGCCTCTAGGGCATATTTCCAACAGTGATCACTAGTGACAATTAGTCAAACTTATTTACATAGAGTTTTGTGCGCCTAAAATTATGTATTCTATAAATTAAGGCATGTGTTCTTTGTCTTTCTTTCTCCCTCACCCTTGGCTGTACACTGGGGACCTGTTTGGTTACCCACATCATTTTTATCCTCCTTGCATCCGTGGCTCCCCAAGCCATGCCCGTAGAATTGAGCCATGTTGTGCACTTCATTTGGTTTTGACTGGTTCGGATTTTGCCCGAGTCTGGAGAAACGCAAAACGAGTGTTTGGTTACAAAACGCGTGCCCACTTACTTTCACCTCTTGCCTCCTTGGTGAGGTGAGAGAGAGGTTCAAGAAAAAACCTTCGGGTGAAGGCTGAGCGTTGCTTTGAGTTTCGTGCTATGCAACAACGCAAGCCGTTTCAGATAACCAAACGAACAAAATTTACATTAGCGGGCCTGACCGACGTGCATGCAGCTAACCAAACACGCTCTGAACTATTTTTAGCCAATAGAAAACAATGACTAGATAGGGGTATAAAGAAGGATATGATCCTTCATCCCCACGCCTAGGCCCTACGCCGTCGCCCTCCCGCCCAGTCCCAGAGTCGGCCCTGAACACTGATGCTGGAGAAAAACCTATGCCACTCGGAGGAGAGCTCATATACAACGCGTTCTGCATCGCTTCCGCGCGCGACGCCTGAAGCGCGATGACATGGGCCGAGCCCACCAGAAAGTCAAGACCATAGTATTTGCCATGCTTGCCCAATTACATTTTTTCGTTTTCCTTTTATGTTAATTTTAAGAGAATAATTTTGAAAAATCAAAAAATGTTCCCAGAATTTGAACACTTTAAATTTTGAACCATTTTTTTAATTTTGAAAATTTTCAAATTTGAACTATTTTTTAATTTTTAACAATTTTCAATTCTGAACCATTTTTGAATTTCGAACAATGTTCCCAAATTCTGAACATTTTTTAGTTTGAACAATTTTCAATTCTGAACCATTTTTGAATTTTGAACAATTTTCAATTATGAACCGTTTTCAATTCTGAAACATTTTGGGATTTTGAACAATTTTCAGTTCTGAACCATTTTTGAATATTCAACATTTTTTAAATTTGAACATCTTCAAAATCTGAAAATTTATAAATTTAAATATTTTTCAAATATGATCATTTTTTAAGTTTGAAATAAGGAAAAGAAAAGAAAACAGAAAAGCAAACCAGTAAAAAATAGTAACGCATAAAAGTAAAACAGACAGAAAACGACATGGGCCAGGCCACCAACACCGGACGACCCGCTGGAGGGGTACGCGTTGCGTTGACCAACCGACGCAACGGGCGTTGTTTAGGAAATGCCACTCGGAGATGGTCGATGGCGGTGAGTCCGCACCACTGAAAGAACTGGGCCGAAGTGTCGTCTCGGTCGAGCGTCGCTCCGCCCAAAATCCCAAATCCCCACCGACGAATGCGAGGCGACCAAGGTCCGGCGATCTCCGTCGGTGAACAGGGCTCCGTCGTCCATCGGGGGGTGATATACGTCGCGGTACGCGAAGCTAGTTTCGCGTCGCGTACGTCTCCTTCCCTTCCACGCGCTAATGGGCCAGGCCCAGTGACTGCTTCAGACCGCTTCTGACGCGCTGAAGCGTTGCTTCGGATGTTTGACTGTTTTCCCGTTGATTAACACTGTTTCAATTCAAACCATTTTTTAATTTGGAACCAGTTTCGAAAATTGAACCATTTTTTTCGAAACCATTTCCCGAATGGAACCATTTTTTATTTCGGAACCATTTAAAAAATAGAACCATTTTCAAATTTGTAACCATTTTATGCTTCAGAACAATTTTATATTTCGGAACCATTTTCAAAAGGAACCATTTTCAAAAGGGAACCATTTTCAAATTTGTAACCATTTTATGTTTTGGAACAATTTTATATTTCGGAACCATTTTTAAGTTTGGAACCATTTTAGTTGTGGAACCATTTTTTATTTCGAAACCATTTTTAAAAAATGGTATCGTTCATAATTTTGGAACCATTTTCAAAAAATAGAACCATTATTAAGTTTAGAACCATTTTATGTTTCGTAACAATTTTATATTTCAGAACCATTATTAAGTTTGGAACCATTTTTTTGAACCATTTTTTATTTCGGAACCATTTTTAAAAAATGGTATCGTTCTTAATTTTGGAACCATTTTCAAAATAGAACCATTATTAGGTTGGAACCATTTTATGTTCCGGAACAATTTTATATTCCGGAACCATTATTAAGTTTGGAACCATTTTTAGTTTTGGAAACATTTTTTATTTTGGAACCATTTTAAAAAAATGGTATCGTTCTTAATTTTGGAACCATTATTTATTTTGGAACCATTTTATATTTCGGAACAATTTTATATTTCGGAACCATTATTAATTTTGGAACAATTTTATATTTCGGAACCATTTTTAGTCGTGGAACCATTTTATTGAACCATTTTTTTATTTCGGAACCATTTTTTAAAAATGGTATCGTTTCTTAGTTTTGGAACCATTTTTAAGTTTCGAACCATTTTTAGTTTGGAACCATTTTTTGAACTATTTTTTATTTCGGAACCATTTTAAAAAAAATGGTATCGTTTTTAATTTTGGAACCATTTGCAAAAAATAGAACCATTTTATATTTCAGAACAATTTTATATTTCGGAAGCATTATTAATTTTGGAACAATTTTATATTTCGGAACCATTTTTAGTCGTGGAACCATTTTTTTGAACCATTTTTTTATGTCGGAACCATTTTTTAAAAATGGTATCGTTTCTTAATTTTGGAACCATTTTTAAGTTTCGAATCATTTTTAGTTTGGAACCATTTTTTTGAATCATTTTTTATTTCTGAATCATTTTTAAAAAATGGTATCGTTCTTAATTTTGGAACCATTTGCAAAAAAATAGAACCATTATTAATTTTGGAACCATTTTAGATTTCATAACAATTTTATAATTCGGAACCATTATTAATTTTGGAACAATTTTATATTTCAGAACCATTTTTTTGAACCATTTTTTATTTCGGAACCATTTTTTAAAAATGGTATAGTTCTTAATTTTGGAACCATTTTCAAAGTAGAACCATTATTAACTTTGGAACCATTATTAATTTTGGAAACATTATTAATTTTGGAACCAATTTTTAGTTGTGGAGCCATTTTTTTTAACCATATTTTATTTCGGAACCATTTTTAAAAAATGGTATCGGTCTTAATTTTGGAACAATTTTCAAAATAGAACCATTATTATGTTTGGATCAATTTTATATTTTGGAACCATTATTAATTTTGGAATCCATTTTTAATTTTGGAACCATTATTAATTTTGGAACCATATTTTATTTCGGAACCATTTTTAAAAAATGCTACCGTTCTTAATTTTGGAACCATTTTTGAAACATTTTTTATTTTGAATCTATTTTTAAAATGGAAACATTTTTTAATTTCGGAACCATTCTTAAAAAATGGAACATGGTTTTTATTCGGAACCATTTTTAAGAAAAGAGCCATTATTAATTTTGGAACCATTTTTTAGTTTCGGAACCATTCTTAATTTTGGAACCATTATTAATTTTGGAACCCATTTTTAGTTTTGGACCATTTTTGGGACATATTTTAATTTTGGAACCATTTTTTTAGTTCAGAACCATTTTCAAAATGAATTTTTGAACCATTTTTAGAAAATAATTAAATGACTTTAACACGAACATCTACCATTGCGACTTCGTTCGACGTTCAATGACTTAGAAGAAGACATTGTTTTCCTGCTATACTTAGGTGAAAGGCATCAAACTGTAAAAAATGTTGTTTCTTGACTAACTGTTGAAAAATAAGTCATTTCTCATAGTTACTGAGGATAGAGATTACTTCAGAAATGTTTTGTGCTGAAACAATCATTCAAAAGGACTTTGTTTCTTCCAATTTACACTCTGAATCAATAATTATGTTTTGAAGTTACCCTCTGAAAATCAATAATCTGTTTCAAGTTACACTCTGAATCAGAAGTTCTGTTCCCAGGTGAAAACATTGTTTTTTCTCTCAGAGTCCACATCATAGTTACCATGCCGATCACCTACATGTCAAATCGTTAACATGCAGATCAAATACAAAGAGAAAAACAGAACAGAAAAGTAACCAATAATAAGGTATGAACAAACGATTTAGCAGCAGATCAAAACACGATCGAGACAATGGTCTGTCACATATTACGAAGAACAAGTGATTGGCATGCATCCGACATAGGCATGTAAGGATTATTATTTCATTTTAATCTCCACTATGATTATAAAGGTACAGATTCTAAATGTTTCTGATCTCGGATTATTATTTCACTTTACTGAAAAACAGGAACGTAATTAGCTTAGCTTAATATTTTCCTGGAACTTAAGTAGGCAAGCAATGTACCACATACCGAAAAAGATCACAGAAATAACAGACTACTATAAATAGGGTTTTACTTCATCAACTAAGTGCAATTAACTTGTTCAGCCCGCAAACACTTCAATACGGAGACAGTAGTGAACTTGGGTGATATACACTCCAAGAAGAGATTGGTGCTAGTAAACTTGATATCAAGCCTGGACTTCATTACCATACAAGACCTAAATTGTAGTGTTGCATCGGAGAAACAGCTAATACACAGACTACTGCCCACCTTTTGCCGAAAACTGAAGACAAGCTACAGAAAATCTAAGAGACTCTACTCTTTACAGGTTAGTAAACTGTAAGCAAAAGCTCACTTCAGCTCTGTACTATGCTAGATTAGATTTACAGGAATAAGTAGTCCCTAGATCTGTACCTCATTTCTCAAGACATAACTGAAACTCTCTCTCTCACTTAACATGCATAAAGATCACCCATGTTTTTTCTTCACTCTAAACTGAATCAGTAAGTGTATGTATGAAAAATTTAGCACCTTGCATTAGTACAGATTAATTGTGCCCAGCAAAAGGTTTTTATCTAAGAGATAAACAAAATGACATGCAGCTTATTCCTAAAAGGGAACACTGGTCTAGTGCTAAAACAGAGAATTCATAGTATATACTTATAAGGAATATGGCACTGAATGAAAGTATTATAACTAAGAAATAGATTAAGATCTATACTAGGTATGTCAACCGAGTCCAAGGAGTGAAACATCTGATGTGCAGGTTCTTAATACTTATTGGGAAATTATATGCCTTGCCCCCATATAACTCCATCGGCAACTCCTGTACGAATGCAAACTACAGCTAGCTGAACGAGCAATGAATCGAGGGACCAAGTACTTTACCTGCTGTAGAACTGACGGCCGTTGCATCCTCTGCCATGGCTGCCGTCGCTGCTGCCTCCCCTACGGCCTCTCAAGTTGCAGCCATCTCCGATGCGGCCACCGCCCACCTCCTCCTCTCATACTAGACGACAGGAGCGACCAAACCTCCTGCTCACATGGCCGCCGACGCGGCCGCCCCCATCACCTCCTCCCATCGCCGACGATGCGGCCGCCCCCGCCGCCTCCTCCTCCAATAGACGACGCATACAGATGCGAGGGAGAAAAACCATGGACCTTGAGCCTCCATCCTGGTCGGCGACGAGGGGGGACGGCACCTTGAAGAACGTCGAGAAGAGACGGCGGAGGAAGCAGTGCGCTGGTCACGGCGGAGCAGAAGCAGTGCGCGACCACAACCCCCTCCCCGTCCCCCACCCCTAGCGACGAGGAAGTTAGAAGAAGAAGCAGTAGGGGAAACACGCGCTCGCCGCCGGGAGACGAAATCAGTCGCCGGCGGAGGGAGAAGCAACGCACGACTCTTCCCAGATCGAGGAAGGAAGAAGATGAATCAGGGCAGTGCGCCGCGGTCGGAAGGAGGAAGCAGTGCGACGTGGCCGTCGGTCTGAAGCAGTGCGGTCGGTCAGCGGGAACTGGGCCAGGCCCATATGCAGTCGGGGGTACGCGACGCTAAGCAAGCATCGCGGTACTACGTCTCCTGCCCCTCTCAGATGCGTTTGATTTTTCCAATTTTCCCCACACGAAGATATCTCTTAGGTGCTCTAAACCCTAGCTGAATCCGATCTCTGCGACTGCGCTCTGCAGGATGGATTGCTCCAATGTCGGGGAGGGGCCGGCGGGAATGATTACCGAGCGGCTTCTCGCCAGCGACGTGGCGGACCCGCGCGCGCACGGCATCCTCGACCGCCGCTTCCACCCGCGCAGATGGATTATGCTCCTGGAAGAAGCCGCCGCCGACACTTACCGCCGCCGCCTCCTCAACGTCTCCACCGGACAGTGCGTCCGGGCGCGCCTCCCGGAGCTCCGCGGCCACGACGTGTGCTCCCCTACCGTCGAGGCCCTCCTCGTCCTGCTCAACACGACCACCTACATCGTCCGCCTGCTGAACCCGCTCACGGGACAGCTGTGCGATCTCCCGCCGGCCACCACACTCTACTCCTCGTATCGGCGCGCCGGCGCTGATCCCAGGTCGGATTTCGAGGTGTCAGCCGCCGGCCTCGCTGATGACGCCACGGTCGCGGTCCTTTTCGAGGAGGTCCAAATGCTGGCCGTCGTCAAGCCCGGCGATGAGCAATGGACCCTGGACAAACAAGGCACCTCGCTCTCGCCAGCCATATCATTTGCAGGCCGTTTCTATTGCACCACTGCCATGGATATCAAAATGGTGGATACTAGTGACAACCAGCCACCGCGGCTGGTGGTGGCTGCCAAGATCATGCACTGGTTTTCCACGACTGCCGGCTCCGTGCATCTACTGGACAATGACGGGGAGCTGATGTTGCTCAGCCGTACCTTCTTCAAGATAATCAACGAACTATACGAAGCAAGGTACTTCATGGAGTATAAGGTATCCCGGGTGGATTTTGATGCAAGGAAGACAGAACCAATCCGTGATCTTGGTGGGCGTGCTGTATTTATCGGGTCTAGTCGTGCAATTTCCTTGTCCCCTTCAGCATTCCCCACCATCATGAAGGACTCTGTTTATCTTGGAAAGGACCATGTAGTAGACTATAATCTTGAAACCACTGGACCGTACAAGCTTCTGGATGGAACAGCAACCACCATGAGCTTGGACGAAGGCACTGGTTTTACTGAGGATGCTTTTGGTATCGACAACGATGACACTCGGTATGGACCTCATAGTATCGTTGACTATCTATCCCAGTATCTTACTAAGGATACCTGAGCCTCATATGCTGAAGATCACACCTCAGACTGCATAATATGTTTAGAATGTCGGGTAACATCTCAATCAACTGTTGTGTTGTCTGCTGTATCCGTATCTATCTACCCAGTTAGCAGTTGAACAAGTAACGATGTGTGGATACTCTAAATAAATCTCTAATTATTACCATATATTTAGTGGTTCTTTTCTATCGTATTTCAGTACTTGTTCAATTTGTTGCCCGTTTCATGCTTTCTGAATGATGATCCTTTTGAGTTCATCAGGGTCATCATTAGTCAGGTTAGATGTTACGAAATCTGAAAATTGGGTATCCTAGAAGTCTGATATATAGTCTTGAACCAACAATGAGAAGCCAAACTAGAGGTTAGCCTATGGTAGGTTTCGGTGCTTTCATTTTGGTTGCCTACTCTTCTGTGCTGATTAGATTGTCCCCTGCTGAACATGTCTCACATGATTTGCTGCTATGAAGCACATATATCGCAAAAGCTGGTAGTCTTGAGCGGTATCTGTCCCATGAAAGCATTTTTTTTCATTTGCTGTTACGGATTTCCTGTTGTTTGTATAATTTATTTAGATGTTTCCCCGTTCTACTGAGGTTGAATCCTGACAAATATTGTTTCAACAGTTGGTGTTTGTTTCTGTCTGGAAATGTAATTTTCTTTGTTTGTTTTAGACCATGCGGTGTTGATCTGATGGTTTAGATTGGAATTGATTGCAAGGTGACATGGAAAACTTGGTGTACATGGAAGTTCTTAGAAGCTTAATGGCACTGTCAACCTGTCGCCTTGCTTTTCTTTATCATGATATGATACTACTATCAGCTTGCAACGGTAGTACATTGTAGTGTTTGTATACGCTTCTACAAGTTTCCTGATGCATGCTAGCGTATCACTTATTGTCCTTGACGGGAAATGCAACCTTGCCCCTGGATCCTGCTGTAAGAGCATCTCCACCGTTGCAAGCTGGCAACCTGGTTTAGGGTTTAGGGCTATTGGGCGCGCCGGCACAAAATCGGCCCCAGTGGTGCGCCCAATAGCGCAAAACTTGCCGGCGTGCCCAATAGACCGTCCGGCAACCCCGGTTCGCGCCCTGTTTGTAGGGAGGCAAGCGGGCGTGCCGGTAACCGCGACAACACGTGCCACGTCGGATCCTAACGTGCGGGCCCGACGCGTCAGCGTCTGAAGTACGCAGGGGGATTTATTGTCGCATGAAGGCACTGCATGCAGCGCCGCCTCATCGAGAGAGATAGGTAGGTGGGAGATGGGAGGCGTCGCCCTCTCGTCGCAGGAGGCGGGTGTGATTGGGGGCCGCCGCCTCGTCGCAGGAGGCTGGAGGCCGCCGCCGCGTCGCATGGAGGCGCTGGATGCGGGCGCTATTGGGGGCCGCCGCCGCCACGAGGGAGATGGGGGCGGGGCCATGGTGGGGGGCAATGGGCGGACGGCGAGGTGGGGGCCGTGGTCTGCGGCGGTGGTTGGGATGGGAGGCGAGGTGGTCTCGGCCGTGGTTGAGGCGATCGGTTTCTGCTGCTGCTGCGTTTGCTACTGCTCTTCTCCTATTGCTGCGTTTCACTTGCTTAGGTGGATAGCTTGCTATGGCTGGATGACATGGACCAATTAGAAACTTGCTGACAGGTATAGCCCGCATGTGGAGGGAAATCTCTTAGTGGGTTGATCCCATTTAGATACTATAGATTTGCCTCTTGAACTTGCGTAGACACTAAATTGTGTTGTTGTTTATTTGAGATGAACAATTCAAACGAGAACAACTCATGGATGGAGAGCAATGGATTTTTTCTGGACATGATGAATGTGGGATCCGGTGACATGAATTGGGGTGGCACACAAGATTATGGCCCAATTGGGGAACAAGTGACGATGACAACTGAAAAGTTGCCGCATCTGCAAAACCTAAACCGAGAAGAGGAGGTACCCAAAAGAGGAAAAATTGGTCAAGTTTAGAGGACAAGGTGTTGATAGAAGCATGGGCAAACACTAATTTGGATGCAGTGGTCGGAATGGATCAACATTCAGATTCTTATTGGGCTAGGATTACATATTACTACAACACACACAAGGCTTGGAACCGCCATGGCGTCGAGTAAATCCGGCATCTCTATCGATTGTCTGACGTCCAGGCTGGAACCGCCATGGCGTCGAGCATTTCCCTGCTCTTCCTCGTCGCGCTCGACAAATGCTGCAAGAATGAGTTCATTGTCGCCTGATGTAGACGACTACAAATTCATCATCATATCCCAGGAGGTGATCATTGTATCGTGAGAAAGTGGATAGAGAATTTCGGGGGAGAGCAGAGAAGCCACAACCAGGAGTGTTGTGAGAGAGGTGGGAGATAGTGGTATATATAGACCTGGAATATAGCTGCTGGGAATATAACCGTTGGGTATGTAGCCGTTGGGAATCTAGCCGTTGGAAATATATCCGTTCAAATATTGCATGTTTAAAATAGAGCCGTTGAAAAAATCTTTGAATGGTTGTTATAAGATACTATTAAAAAACTAGCAAGCATGCCCGTGCGTTGCCACGGTTGAACAAATTACACGCATAATACATTGACGTCTTGACTTTGCAGACAAAACATATCATCATGAAAGCTGAACGGGCAACACGCCTTGTATAGTAGTATAAAATGTATTTATAGTGTAGCTTATATATTTCAGCAAAAGAGATTTCATGAGAACTTCCTCCGTGTGTGTATGTAAATACTCCCTCCCTCCTATGACATGTCCTATATTGATTGTAAATTTGTGAGGTGAAAATGCACTCATGAATGACCAAGCCTTTGGTTATCAGGAATTAACAACAATATTACACATATATAGTTCACTATTTTCACCGTCCTACACATCAGTCTGCAGCGCACAGAGTCAGGTGATGGTGTTAGAAACATCCTAGCTAAAATGTTGCAACATCCGGTGTGTAGAAGCAAACATCATAGATTCATAGGAAGAACATCCGGTGTGAAATTCAAGTAACACACCACAACATACATGACACAAAAAAATTACATAGAGGGCTTGCAGGTTCTTCTGCTTACCACATTGGACAAATCGGAGAAGGGGGTGTCGAGCAATGAAACAGAACATGAATCACAAAGATATGACCTTCGAAGCTGCCTGCATGACATGGGTACTAAGAGGGGCTGGCAGTAGTTCCCTGGGAAACTTCCCCTAGTGAGTCGGAGGAAAGGAGGAAACAGGGAGAGCACTCGCTTGGCTCCGCTCCCCAACCTCTTCCTAACCCTAGCCGCTCAGCGCCCGCGCCGCCGGCCGGCCGCGCCGGCCACGCCGCCCCCGTCCCCTCCCCTCCTCCTTTCCCCTCGCGGCAGGTCGCCCCCCGCGCGGGCGATCGGCCGCGCCGCCGCTTCCTCGCCAGCGCCCCTCTCCTCCTCTCCTCCTCTGCCGTCGTCGGCGCGCGGCGTTGGGTTTGCCCCGGGCGGCGCCGGCGGCGGCAGCCCCCGTGCTTCTCCCCACTTGGCATCCTCCTCGCGCGGGGTGACGCGGCGCCTGGTGGTGCTCTTCGGCGGCGGCGGTCCGGCTCCCGCGGCAGGATCTCCAGCCTCTGCGGGTGGTAAGCGCGGCGGCGGCGCCACCGTTGGTGGTGCGGGTTGCTACGGCCAGGGCCCTGCAGGCCCAGATCTGGGCCCTTTGGGCCCGATCTGGGTCAGGGCGGGCCGGGCCCTACTACCCGGTTTGACTGACGTACAGGCCTGCGACGGGAGTGGCGGCGACGACACCGCGCCTACTGCAACGTGGTGGTAGGAGCTTCACGGACCCATCTGGGTCCGGCTGGGCCTTTGGTGCCGTTCTTGGGTAGCGGCGGCGGCCTACGTGCAGCAGCGTGGCGGCGGAGACTTCACGGGCCTGCTAGGGCCCGGCCGGGCCTGCCCGGCCTGGTGTGTCTCTGCTGCCGCGTCCGGTCAGCACCCGCCGATGGCGGTGGAGGATGTCCTCCAGGTGGTTGTGCTGCTGCCGCCCTCCGGCTCCCTGGTGGCCTGGTGTGCTCTTGTCTGCTGCGTCCGGTCGGCTACCGCCTAGAGCGGTGGAGGTTGTTCCCTCCCGCGTGGCTGTGGTACTGCCGCTCCTTGTATATGGCGTGTGCTTCTCAGTTCGGCCAGTCGCGTAGTGCTTGCCATGGTGATACGACGAGGTGATTTCAATTCCGTGGTGGCGTCTGTTGGTGGGTGGCAAGATGGGTGGAGCGCTATGGATTGTCCGGATATGTGGTTTTTTGGGGGTCGGGAGAAATCCTTGTCATCTTGACACCGACGCGGTGACGCCTGTGGATGTCGCTTCTCCTTCTTGAAGGGCGTTGGGTGTACCCCTTCCCCACTATCTGTTGCGTGTCGGAGGAAACCCTAGGACCAGTCTGGGCAGCAGCGTCGTGGTCGTCGCTTTCCTTCTTTGAGGTGCTGCTTGGTACGCGGCGATTCGAAGTGCTAGGATCGTGGTGGGAATTCTCCGGAGAGGACGCAGCGGTTCCGAGTCATTTTCATTTTCGTTGATCCGCTGTTGTTGGCTTTGTTTTATTTTTCTTTTCTTTTAGGCTTGATTGTGTTGTTTGCCCCAGCAGTGGTCTCTTTGATGTACGGTGTGGTTGCTATATTTATATAACGGGGCGAAAGCCTATTTCTTCACATGGACAGTATCTAATGACGTTTCATGAACAAAGATATTATTTACAGAATTATCAGTACCTGTAAGTGAAACGGTGTGATTACTATTTCCAACAACCTGTAACCCACAATGGTCTTCATTGGTTTGTTCAACCTGATACAAATAAGAGCAGAGATATTTTATGCAAGCAACGATCAAATGACCACAAAGAATGAAGTATTTAATCACAACCTCATAAGACACGAGCTTTGATGTATGAATAGTAAAGAAATCAAGTACTGTGAGAAAATCAAACTACCCATTTATGAATGTTCCAGAATCCACTTCATCTGTCAGTTATGAAAAACAGTTCTACATGTATTGCATATGAGGCCGCTGCCGGCAGGCGGAGAAAACTCGTTTGTTCACAGGAACAGAGACCACTGTCGCTAAGAGAAGGCTCGCCAACGCGCACTGGGGCTCCCCGCGCTGGCTGATTGTCCGCCGCCAGGGGCACGGCCGCTAGACACCGCCGTTGCCTCACGTAGTCATGTGCAGGCCGCGTGCTCTGGCTGCCGTGCTGATGTCGCTTGGAAGCCAAGGGCTGGCCGTGACCGCCGAATCGGAGCGCACAGCAAAGGCTCCACCGCCGGCCTTGGTTGGTGTCACTCTGCCGCCACTACGCGCCGTGTGCTGGCCGTAGGTCTTTACTGCCGTGCTTCGGGGAAGCCTCCTGGACGATGCTACAGCGCGCCGCAAGAAGGCACTTGCGGTCAGCGGCACCGTCAGTCGCGGACTCGTGGCATCACTGAGCGCCGAAGTTTAGACACGGGGAGCAAACGTAATTATGCTTGCAGCGGCGTCGAGCGGCCGAGGTCTTGCTGCTCGAGGCCTTAGTGTACGTGAATTCAGGATCCTGCGACAGATTTTTAGGCCGTCCAATTCGTGTGCATGTTGGGATTAGGCCGATCGTTGGGGCGGTTTTGCCTCCATGTACCGCGCGAGGTCCTCCCGGAATGCGATGTCCGACGGCGGGAGATCTTGAGGTCCTGTTGGCCGGTCGTGGTGGTGTCAGCGCTGCTGGTACCTCCGGCGCGCGGCGGCATGCTTGTTGCGGCACTCGAGGACCTCGGTGCATGTTGCGGCGGCAGAGCGGGACACCGTTTTCGACACACTCGTCCTCGATCACGTGGTGGATGCGACAGCGCCGTCGCCTCGTGATCTCGAAGCGCAGCGTGATCATCTTCTTCTTCTCGCCCACGACCCACCTGATCAACTTTGCTTCCGTCTCGTCGATTTGCTAGCTTCCGTGCCTGATAGCTTGGAACACTCGAATTCGATTGGAAGCTTGGATCGATTTGTTGGATCGGGCAATCGATTACTACCATATTTAAAGGCATAGAGAAGGCTAGAAGGGGCCAACTCGGGTCTGGTACGGATACTTGGATCGGTCTCTTATCTGACACGGTTTTGATTTGGTGGAACGGAAATTAGCCGCACGCGAACAAAGGAAACGCACGAAACCATACTGACGGACGAACAAGAAGCCTTGCTTTTTTATTATTGGGTAAAGATATATAAAAAGGAATCCGTTTAGATGATCTTCTATATATAGAGATATAGATGACCAAATTTGGATGAGCTACTGAAGATGCTCTTATTGCGCATTTGCGCCCGACCAGCCAGCCCGAAACTTTAGGCGGAGCCTGCCCTACTTCTCTCTGAGAGTGGTATATACATCTAAAAAAAGAGTGGCATATAGGGTTCGCCGCTTGGCTCGCCGGCGCTGGCACGGTCTCTTCGGATCGAAAGACTGAACCTCGAAAAGGCCCGGAGAGCTTCGCCGTCGTCTCTGTCTTAGGAATTTGGCCATGCTGGATCCGCCGCTGATGGGGGAAACCCGAGACCGTACGTTCCCTGCTCCATGTACTCCCGATTACTGATAAATTTGTCTCAGCATTTCTTCCATTTTCCATCACATAAATTGATCCATTTGATTGGGTTAAATACTGATCTTAGTCTCAGTGAAGCAGCAAGCTGATTCACTTATAGGTAGGTCTAAGTTAGGCAGGAATGTTTATTTTGGGCGCAATGTATTGGGGAATGGGAAGGTCGGGTAGGTTTCCCATTGAATCCAATTGTTTTTAGTGCCAATGCGGTTTTACAGTTATGGAGAATCGATTTGGCAGAGAAACTTAACGACATGGTGGAAACGAATTGGACGCCTGTCAGTTTCCTTGTGCTTGTATCACACTGTTTTCTCTACTCTTATCATGGCTGTAATGTACCCCAGATGTCTGCAAACGAGACGACGATTCCCAAGGTGGCAGACATAACTCGATCAATGGACGACCTTCCAGAGGTATGAACAGATGACCTAAATTGAAAGTGAATCACCATTGTGTGTGCTAGAGGTGCACAAATTTGGATTGTTGGAAACTACTGGTGGGATAAAATATGAAGAATAGTTGTGTTAGGAAGTTGTACCAGTTTTGATGACCTGAGCATTAGTGGAATGTTTGTCGACATTGCCAAAACATTGAGAACTTTCTCTCTCTCTGATAAAAAACTGAGAACTTCAGCTATAAGTCTGTTATCAGTTTTTCTCGGACAGAGAAAATTTATACATGCGTGTATTTGTCTTAATGCTCATTAGATCATTTCTTTATGCTTCCTAGTTGTAGTTGTAGAATCTTGAATTACTTTCGGTGTGTTCTGTCATCTGGCTTGTCCAATACTCGAATCTAGTTCTGTGGCTCAGAATTTCCAGATCTAATACTTACAACCTCTCCAAGAAGTAGATTTTCCTTTCTCTTTTGTTGCTGTACTGGCTCCATTCCATCACATTATATGGGATTGTATCATGGTATGGTTATTTGAATGTTGACTGACATATATGTACAGAAATAGTTCTTGTGGACTATCATATGCCTAATTTAAGTAAGATTGCAATTGTATATTGATACGTGATAATCAGTATGAACTAAAATTGTGGGAAAACTTTGTCTAAACCTTCTATATAGTCCCCAATCAATTTGCCGTAGTTAAATCCCAATGCATTATCTTCCTATGTACTATGTAAATTTGTAATAACAAGTTTGTGCAATCAATTTATAATTTTCCTTTTTAGCCTCAATAACCATTCCCATGCGCTGTTGTATCCAGCATATCTGTGGACATATTCATGACCTAATGCCACTGAGAGACGCTGCCCGCGCGGCTTGTGCATCACATACATTTCTGAGATCATGGAGATGCCGTGCCAACCTTACCTTAAGTCAGGAAACACTAGGTTTGAATGGGGATGTCATTGGAAAGAATGAATTGACACGAGATCTTGTCAGCAAAGTTGACCAGATTCTCAAAAACCACTCGGGTGTTGGCATGAAGAAACTACAGCTTGAACTTGTCGACTGCAACAAGGTCGATTCCTGTTATATCAATAGTTGGGTTCATATTGCTGTTACAGCAGGAATTGAAGAACTCACAATTTTTCTGCCTTATATTCCTGAGGAACCATTCAATTTCCCATGCTCACTTTTATTTAATGGGAGTAACAGTTCAATTCAGTATCTTCACATTGCCATCTGTGCCTTTCGCCCCACTGTTAGGCTTGGTTGCTGGAGAAGCTTGACAACGTTATATCTGAGTTATGTATGGATCGCTGACGATGAATTAGAGTCCCTTCTTTCCGATTGTGCTGCATTGGAGCATTTGGGACTCATCAAGTGCCGTGAGATAGTTACCCTGAAGATCCCTTGTGTGCTGCAGCGGCTTAGCTTCCTGAGTGTGGATCTATGCAGAAATCTGCAAGTGATAGACAACAATGCTTCAAATATCTCAAGTTTTCACTTCTCTGGTAGCTCAGTACCGATTTCATTTGGAAGTGCACTGCAAGTAAAGAACGTAGAGATGGAGTGCTTAGAATGCGATCAGTCCGACATTGTATGGCATGCACGGACCAAGCTTCTGTTCTATGCGCCAAATGTTGAAACACTTACCATATTCTCGCGTAATGAGGTATATTCTGAAAGTTTAGATGAGTATAGACTAGCTAGTTTCTTATGACAGTTGACATACCTTATAATGTAACTAATCTGGATATATTTATGCAGATTATCAGTACACCAATGCTACCTCGCAAATTCCTCCACCTCAACTACTTGCACATTTCTCTGTTTAGAGATGAAGATATCTCACCAGCTTATGATTACCTTTCTCTAGTTTCTTTTCTTGAGGCTTCTCCTTGCATGGAAACTTTCATCTTTGAAGTAAGTTACGTCTCATCTTGCAAGTAATACCCAGTATCTATCACAGAACTGATGATGTGAACTTATTTGCTTTCAATCTAGGTACGGCAGCCTGACATGAAGCATGACTCAGTTATCGAAAATTCGTCACATCTGAGGCGGCTACCACAACAACGACATGAGAGGCTAAAGAGTGTGACAATCGTTGGCTTCTGCTCCGTGAAGAGCTTGATTGAGTTGGCATGCCACATTGTTGAGAATGCGACATCGCTCGAGTGCCTCACGTTGGACACCACTCAAGGCTGTCAGAGTTCTGGAGCGTGTCGACGTGGAGCGTGTACCGTCGACAGTGAACCTCAGAGAATGTACTATAAAGGAAGTGGTAAGCTTAGGGTAGCCCCACCTGACATATGCCTCCCTATGGGGCCGGATATCCTCATGGAGGGCCCCAGGGCGCTTTTGGCTATCAGAACACACATTGAGGGGATAGTTCCGTCCAGAGTTGTGTTAAAAGTCGTGGAGCCTTGCAGCCAGTGCCATGATGCTGAAGATTCGGATGCCTAATATGTGTCGTTGTGCAATGTTGAGACATGTCAAATTGTGTTATTTATGATGTGCTATCCCTTTAATAAAATTTATAGCAATGTTTCCTCCAGACTCATGATGTCAGAGAAATGAACTGGTGTCGTCTTTTGTTTCTTTTGGTGCTATTTTCGGAGAGATTAGAGGCCAGCATGTTCCAAACTTCTTTTATTGTGAATCTCATTGATTTTGTGCATGTTTATTCCATATATAAACATAAAATTTGAGTAAATTTGGGGATTTCGGTGTTAGGTTAAAAATAAATGCCTTTTGAGTAAATGGTTGCATAAAATTTTGAATGAGGAGGGTGTTTGGAAAGAGTTGTTAGTGAACAAGTACCTAGGGGAAAAAACGCTATCTCAGGTACAAGCTAAACCGTTTGATTCACCCTTCTGGAAGGGTCTTATGAAGGTGAAAGATGACTTCTTTAAGCGTGGAAGTTTTACTGTCGGTAATGGGGCGCAAATACGGTTTTGGGAGGATGCTTGGCTAGGACCGAACCCTCTTCAAAATGAGTACCCATCTTTATATACCTTTGCTTCCAACAAACATAGTACTGTTGCTACTGTTTGTGGAAATGTACCTATTAATCTACCTTTCCGACGGGTTTTAATAGGACACAATAGAGCTCTTTGGCTGGATCTTGTAGAAAGGTTAATGCGAGTACACCTTACAAACGAGGAGGATAAGTTTAGGTGGAGTCTAACCTCTAATGGCGCATTTTCGGTTAAGTCATATTACGATGATTTATTAAATGGCCATACAAGATATTTGCGTAAATACTTATGGCAGTTAAAGATTCCACTAAAAATAAAAAATTTCTTATGGTTTCTCCATAGAAAGGAAATCTTAACAAAAGATAATTTACTTAAAAGGCGATGGATTGGATGTAAGAAGTGTGTTTTCTGCGATGCGGATGAATCCGTGGAGCACCTTTTTATTAAATGTACTTTTGCTCAAGATATTTGGCGTTTAGTGCATTTCACTTTTAATGTTTATCCACCAACGAGCATTGCGAATTTATTTGGTAGCTGGTTGAATGGGATAGATAGAGTCACAAAAGCTCGTATTCGGATTGGTGTTGCGGCCATTTTATGGGCTCTTTGGAACTGCCGAAATGACATTGTGTTTAACAAATTGAATTCTTCTCATTATTTGCAGGTTATCCACAAGGCGTGCTACTGGATCCATTCGTGGTCTTTCCTGCTCCCCGAGGACCAGCGTGGTCTCATGGATGCCGGATGTACCCGGTTGTTAACGGTTATGCGGGCTATCTTCAGCCGGGGCGGTTGGTTGCAACCTAGACGTATCAATGCTTAAGACCAAAAATAATTGTACTTTGTTTGAGTGGCTGATCTATGTAGCCACCTTAAGTGACCCATGACTTGTAAACCTGAATTTCTGGATGTGTAATAATTGCGGATGGCTGTGTGCATCTTTTGGATGCAGAGGCCGGGGATCCGCACCCCCTTATCTAAAAAAGATATTCCATATATAATGTTTAATCATGCAAAGTTATAGCGGTGTTTCCTTTTTTTTGTGAGAAGAACTCTGGCATTAAAAGAAACACCAAACAGTACAAAACAATTCAACGAAAATGAAAATTACAACGAGATCCTTGAGATGCCCTTCATCTTCAACCTCGCGCCGCCGCTGTCGCTCCTCCCAGAACCGGCTTGACGTTGTTGGTTGCGGCCGGGAAGTCGCCGAACGGGTCAAAAAGACCACATCCGTCCCAGAGCCGAAGAAGAAGGATGAACCGCCGATGAAGCTCCATGACTATCCGAAGATCGCCACTGCCAGAAGAAGACCTTAAGAACCACACCACTCACACAGGCTTCTCGACATCGCCGCTAAGATGAGACTGAAGCCGGAGAGACGTTATGTAAGAAGCGCCGCCGCCACCACCAAAACGACGTCCAACAAACCTGGACACTAAAACCTAAAAAAACGGAGCCCTCCCGCCGACGAGCTCCGAGATCCACCGCGCCTCCATGGCCCGGAGGCCACAGAGGCAGGGCAGACCTGCGACGGCGCCGATGGGAGGCTGGACGAGGCGATCGCGTGGGGTGAGATCCGATCGCCTCCTGGAAGCGAAGCGGTACGTACATCTAACTGACCGGCTTATAGCAGTGTTTCCCCCGGACTCATGAAGTCAGAGAAATGAACTGCTGTAAACTTTTGTTGCTATTTTCAGAGAGATTAGAGGCCATGATGTTTCCAAAAAAAATTATTATTATTGTGAATCTCGTTGATTTTGTGCATGTCTGTTCAATATATAATGTGCCGTAGTCTAAGCCTCCTACATATTCGTAGGTTGCAGGCTTCACAAATTTAGTGACAGCGTGTGTTCTTCTTTCTGGTAGGTTGCAGGCTTGCAGCTCGTAGCAAGAACCACATCTATTGTGGTTTTAGAATTCTGTTCGCTCATCTCATCATGGTCTCAGATATGGCAAATCTCTTTACTAGATTGGACAATCTTTCCTGACTGAGAGGTCTCTCCGAAAACTGAGACGTGCACCGTGGATATTGCGGTTCCTAAACATGGAAAGGACAGTCTTCAGTTAGAGGTTGCCCCAAGGTTAACGGTATCTTTGCAGAACAAATTATTTTTTCAATAAAGAGAATACATTAATATCCAAAAGATACTAAATTAGCTTCAGCCTCTGTACTAATATAATATCAAGCATGGCTAGATGCTATGGATATACACAGCCAAAAAGATAAAGAAAAAGGAAAAATCAGGAGACACCAGGTGATCAAGGCGAGCAAGTACAATAATATCCAGGTGATCTGGCAGCACAGAAACAAAAATTAACATTAACCAATCTGAAACGCCAAAGTGAGCCGGCATCGTCCCCTTTACAAGCTGAACAAGCAAAGCAAATCACATGGCAAGCTCCACTTTGCATCCAAACACACTTATCCTTGCTCATATGTTGATATGGATCATGTGACCCTGAATCCGGAAAGCTTACTTTGGACAGCTTGAAAGGTAATAATGAAGGAGTTTGGACAGCTTAACATTCTCTCTTGCAAAAAATTCAAAGTAGCATTCTAAACTTGACCGTGTCTTTCATATATATAAACACACTCCAACCCCACCGACCACTAACATTACAAAATGGAATCACAACGAAACCAAAATAATAAACAAGAATGCCGTCGAAGTTTTTTTCTTTCTTCTTTTTCTTCTTCTGAATGCCGTGGTAATAAATATAAATAAAACAGCCCTTCTTATTTTTTGCACTAATAACAAGGGAGACGACCGAATGGACAGACAAAAACGAGAACTCGGCAGTCGGCCACACTACTGATTCAGACCTTAGGCAGCCAGCGCCAAGGCCGCGATGGTGGCCGCGGCGGCCGTCGTCACCCACCTGGCGAGCACGGACGGCGTGGCGGCATTGGCCTTGTCGGCAGCGTCGTCGTCGGACGCGTCGGGCGAGTCCGCGGATTCGTCGTCGTCGTCGTCATCGGAGGGTGAGGCGGCCGCGGAGGGCTTCTTCTTGGTCGTCTTCTTCTTGGGCCCGGCAGGCGCCGGCGCTGGGGCCAGGTCTTTGGCGACCTTGAACAGCTCCTTGGGCTGCAGGAACTTGGAGATGGCATAGACGGCGAGCGGGTCGTCATCCTTTACGGTGGCCGTGACCGACGCCGTTGTGCCCACCTTGGTGTCGAGCGTGGCGGTGTCGCCGTCCTTCTCGACATCGAAGCTGTAGTCCTTCTTGGCGACGTTCGACGTGGCCAGCGTGCTCACCTTGCCGCTGTTGGACTCGAGGAGTTGCAGGGAGTAGTAGTCCGGCACGGCGTGGAACAGCAGGATGGCCGTCCTGCCCTTCGCCGTCAGGTTCTTGTACTTGGGCATGAAGGTCGCCACGGCAGAGTCGACGGGGCAGAACAGCGTGAGCCCGTTGTCCTTGGTGGCGTTGATGTTGCTGAAGGCCTCGGCGTCGGCGGCGAGCAGGGACGCGAAGCTCTTGCAGTACTTCTTGGAGAGGAGCTCCGTAATGTTGACCGGCGCCGGTGCCGCCACGGGCGCCTCAGCCTCGGGGGACGCGACCAGGCCGCTGACCTGGAGCACCGCCAGGTCATAGGGGATCTCCTTGACGGCCTTGACAAAGCTCGACGGCGTAGAACCGTCGGCGGCGTCCTCCGCCGTGAACGTCACCTTGCCACCGCGGTGCTGCGTGATGTTCACGTACCCGGACATGCCTTGGGCTGCGCCGGACTCCTGCACGACGACAATCAATCATCCATTTCAGCTAATTGCAGTCAACAAAGAGTAGGTTTCGTACTAACATATCATAATTAGAGCATTTTGGAGCTCGATTGATGGGAATTTAATCTGATTGATGCTGCACCTATGGACAAGTTTTAGCTCACCTAATTCATGCCCGTGCTGATGGAGACCCATGCAATGTAAAGCTTAATAATGACCAAATAATTCAGAAATTAGTACATTTCGTACGTGCTACAGGCAGAAAGTGTATTGCAATTAGGAGGCTTCACGGCTAATCACAGAAGATGGTTCTATTTTGCTCTGGAAAGGCAAAGTGATTAAGCAAAACCTGGGTTGTGGACTCTGCAAATTAGCAACAGATGCTCTGCATGCAAGTTCTGGACAGATAATGAATCCATCAATGATCACTCCAAGATTTAAAATTTTAAAACGCCGAGATCTTGCCTTGGGACTTCCAATTCTCATAGTTTTCAAATTATCAGGTAGGTAGCCGAGGGATTCCGGGTACCATAACTTTTTAAAATATCGATAGAAAACACGCTTGACTTACGGAGACCGCGTTTACGGTACAGTGTCTGGACAGCATCATAATCAGACAGGTCAATAATTTATTGATAATGAAGAGACCGGCCAGCATGTCCATGTGCACGTAGATAAAACATTGCCGGCCCAGCTCCGAAAACGACATATGTCATGTCGTCTTCGAACAAAAATCGGTTAGTTGAAACGTTAACGCGAATGCACATTTGGGCAACGTTGCAAATACTCCCTCCGTTCCAAATTACCTTTCATCCATTTGCCAAAAAGTGGATGTATCTAGTCATGTTACAAATATAGATACATCCACATGTGAGCAAATGGATGACAAGTAATTTGGAACGGAGGGAGTACTTTTGTGAGTATACAAATGAGCAACATTGATGCCGCATTTTGGTGGTTATATGTTTCACTTTAAACTTTGATTAGTGGCCTAGCTTTGGTACTAGTGCATGGGCAGGGCATCCACTACCATGGATGGGAGCTTCACTATTCTATCGAGAACCCACCTACTCTCTATCATGAAGCTGCGCTCCAGCTGAGCAAATGATACTACAGCCTTTTGGGAACAGAAAAAGAACATATGTGCAAATAACCCAAAAAAAGGAGTCAAGATGTTTTTTTGCTGCTAAAAGCAAAGCAATAATATGAGAAACTGATATGCAAACACAGCTAGAGCTTTTTCTATGGCCAAACAGTTCAAGCTAAGAGCAGTTCTAAAGGCTCAAAGCTAAAACTTAATGATTTTAAGATCTAGTCTAGCAGTAACCAACGGTAAGTTAATTCCTTTTGAGCCTCACCGACAGGGGGAGAGCTTGTCCCCACCTATCAGCGTCTCCATCCCGCAGGCAGCAGCAGAGCAAAAGACGGGGAGGAGAAACAGAGGTCACCGCCCGGCGGCCCCGGGTCCACCTGCCGGCGACTCATCTAACAGCTAACAGGAGCGTACAAGCTGGTCTTGACTGTTGAACGAGCGAGAGAGGTAGGCCAGGGTGGGTAGGAAGCCGGTAGGCAGGGTACCTGGAACATGGAGGATGAGGCGGTGACGCCATGCGCGAGCTGGTGGAGCTTCTTGCCGCCGTAGTAGTCGACGAGGACGTGCATCTGGAGCATGTGTCTCTTCGTCTGCAGCGTGCGCCCGCTGCTGGCGAGGTCGCCCATGTCGCCGTTGGCCACCACCAGCACCGTGATGGTGCGGCGCTTGTTGATGTCGGCCGCCAGCCGCGTCTGCGTGAGCAGCTCGTTGAACTTCGAGAACTCCGGGTACCCCGCGAGGATCTTGGTGATGTTGTACCCCTCCGCCGCCGTCGCCGCCAGGGCCACGGCCAGCGCCGCCGCCGCCAAGAACAGCGTCGCCCGCCGCCGCGCGTCCATTATTGGTCGGCTGGTGCGTCGGCGTCGGAGAATGAGAGTGCGAGTGGACTGGGATGGAGTGGAGCGGAGGGGGAGCACTGACTGGCCGACCGCTGAGCTGATGGTGTAATTATGATTGAGCACTGACTGGCTATGTAGTGTGTGTAGTGTACGTAGCAGCGGCGAGATCTGGCTGGGCAGGGCAGTCGGTGGGATTACTGCCCATGAAGATAGATTTTATTACGGAGATGCCATCGTCGTCGTGCTGGTTCTGCTTGGCAAGCACCGGCCTTCCACGAATCTCGAAGGCGTGTGAGGTTGGAAAGGGACAACTTGGGGCGCGAAAGAAAGGCCGTTGGGCCTGCAACACGTGGACGTGACCTGGATGGTTGCTGGGTGCGAGCGGTGCCTCTTTGGATTATGAAGCCTATGGCCGACGAACCTGTGGCTACTCCCGAATCCATTCGATCGAAGGCTCTCAATCTGGCTACACACGGCATTCATTCGTGCTTCACTGTCTTCGCTTCCACGGCTGCCTGCGGCAGTAGATGGCACCTCTCTGATAGCCAGATCGCGTGCTGTGTGTTATAGATAGACCATACAGAACGAAACAACGAAATTAACAGAATGTATACAACATTTTAATAGGCAAAACTCTTTAAGTACAAGGAAAGATCAAGGGACGTCAATCACCGAAATCACACTATATCGGTAAAGATTATAAACGTCGGGATTTAAAACGATTCGACTTATCCCTGCGGCGACTTATGAGAGGGTATGTAGCAGTGGTGACCTAATTTGATACCGATCCTTACCGTGGGGGGACTCCACCCTAGGTGTTTCTGAAGTGGGCGAGCTATGACGGGGGCTTAGTTCCGCTCTACAGAAGTTACCATTTATTTGTATATATAATTTGGATCACAACTCAACAAGCTCTACCTTAAGACAACTTTCTTCTTTTACCATGACTAACGAGCTTCTTCTTGAACAACAAAGAAACACACTTTCAACGCCAACATAGCCATTTGGGCTAATAAGTTATACCAACTAAGGTTGAGCAAATCAGAAACTCAGCCTCACTTTGTCATCATATTAGCAAGATTATCATAACTACTAGTCCTCTATACCTTCCTAGTTAACTTTGAGCGACAACATCGCGAATATAGTGGTATCTCACAACAATGTGCTTTGTTCTCTCATATAACATTTGGTTCTTTGTAAGGTATATAGCACTCTAACTGTGACAAAATAGATTAATATAATAATTATCTCCACAAAGCTCAGCATAGAAAATTTTCAACCAAACGGATTCTCCTGCCACTAATTAATTAAGCATTATCTTGCATACTTTCAGTTTACCTTAAACGACAACATCGAGACATAATA
Organism: Poa pratensis; assembly: GCA_947311845.1. NCBI lineage: Eukaryota > Viridiplantae > Streptophyta > Magnoliopsida > Poales > Poaceae > Poa > Poa pratensis. Next base: position 37,405,402 of record CAMZMU010000077.1, on the reverse strand, counting down.
TTGTGGCGCCCCGACCTGACTGCTATACAGTGATGTTGTGTGTCACCGGTTAAGCGATACAAACGGAGGTTACGGGTTTACCAATCCCCGGCCAAAACCTTTGGCAGGCGTTGCTCGGAATGGATCATCGGCAACGCAACACCCCGATTGATGCCTTAACACAGGCACAACCCTCAATGTATAATAGAGAGATCAAGACTTGTGGAACAACTGGCACATCACAGACTCTACGACACAAATCATTATAGTTCAACTCTTATAATAGAGAAAGATAGCAAAATACAACCAGAGGTCACAGACCCAACATTACAACAAGCGGAAGCAAATTATGTTATTCTAAACAACAAGAACCAAATTATGGCCTAAGAGGCCTGCAGATAAACATCAAGTGCCAGCTGTTCTGGGCTGTCCCAAGCTGCCACCTAGGAACCCCAGACTACTCGTCGACGTCCACAAAGAACCCACCTTCGAGGTCGGTGAAGTCCTCCTCTGAAACAAAACAAACGACGTTGAGTTCGACGAACTCGCAAGATTATATATAGAGCTTTAGCTCGATGAGGCTTTCAACGTTTTATGGCTGTTTTGCATAAAGCTGATTTTATTTATGAAAACATGACTCAATGGCATCGACTATTCAGAGTATTTTTAGAAGGGGTAAGAAGTAACTCTTTTCTTTGATCACTTTCTCATCATCAACCACCATCAACCACTGTACCTGTTCTACAAAGGCACCTCCCCGAATCACCCTCGAGAAAGCTGACCTTGCATTCTTGAGTGGTACCTCTAGTACCCAGTTTTTAATCATTCCGTTCAAGTTATTCTATGGTCTTATCGTCCTTTCCCAAGTTGTCCGTAACCGTGGACACGACTTTTCGAAAAGATTTAACCCTGCAGGGGTGCATTGTGTTTACCTTCGGTACCGCCCGGCTCATTGCCTACGCTTAGCTCTCTTCCGGGGAAAGCCGGCTGAGTGGGAACGGTTACAACCTTTACCTTGTTAAGGACTAACCCAGGATCATCAGTGAGGACGGAGCAGCGGATCCAACACCCTGCCCCGTGGCCACTCATTTTTCCTAACACCACCATCCTCATCCCAGTTCATACCACCATCTTCACGCACGCGCAAATGGAAGCTCAAACTAGAGGACCCTGGCTAGCCCCGCTCAAGTTAGTCGGTCGAGGAGGGCTCCATATACCCCACCGAAAGGAAGCGCGCTCATTCTTGGTTCAAGAGGTAAAGAACTCGCACCTAGGCGGCGAGAGTGAAACAAAACACCACCATACCAAAGTGGCCTCTCATCCCCACCTTTAAGCATTTTATTACCTGTCACCACAATTTCTCCACCATCAACCATTCATCTCATCACTTGTTTCCAACATGAACCATCCATCGGACGGCTAAGCATTTAACTAAGCATGGCTAAGCAACAACATAGCATAGTTAAGTATTTCAGGCCAACAATACAAACCTATGGATAATAGGAGGGAAAACAGGTAATGGCATCGGAATCTTAATGCAACTATAGGATACTCTAATCCGAAACAAATTGACATTTGGAACTGCATGCAATATTATAGTGGAGAAAATATTTGCGGAAAATAGGATAAGACATGCTCAGAGGGGGATTACGCTTGCCTTGTTCAGGGTACTGGTAGTACGGCTCTTCGGGTATTGTGGAGTAACCCCGGCTGCTTGATCTATCGAGACATAACAACGGAGGAGCAATCAATCACCACACAGGTTTTAACAAATGCAATGCACAAACACATGATGGCATGACATTTAAATGCACCCTAATAGCTTTGAACATGACCAACAAGTTAAATGGGGTCCCCATTATATGTATTGCATTATTTGAAATAACCCCATATTTAAACTTAATGATTCTAATACTACTAGAATGCATTATTGTAAATGTGACCAATTATGCATGATGATGATGATTCTGTATAGTTCATGCTTTCCTGAACATTTTGGCATCTCAAACACATTTTTCTGAGGTCCCGATAAAAAGTTATTACTTTTATAATTTCCTCTTTTAAACTTATAATTTCAATTAAATTTATTTTCAACAACTATAAAACTTAATTACTCGAGTTCGAGAGAGGGATATAAAACACGACAAACATCGGAGGTCGATGTCCCTAAGTGCGCGAGAGAGTAGTGGGAAGCAATGCGCAAGAGGGAGAAAAATTGGAAAAGGAATCATCTGGAAAAAAACAGATTAGCCGGCCTCCAGCCCGGCCTGGGCCGGTTTCTAGGCCGGGCTGGCAACAGAGCCTTCCGGCCTTCTGCCCGGTCTGGGCCGGCTCTGGGGCCGGTATGGGCCAGAGGGAAGCGGCCTTTAGCCCAGCTTAGGCCGGTTCCACGGCCGGTCGCTCGAGCTGAGCGAGCTATGGCGACAAAAGGACGGCGATGGTGGCTACGGCGTGGAGCTCGCACAAGCGCGAGAGGGGAGAGGGGAAAGGTGCCAGCAGGAGCCAGTAGCTCACCACGAACGTGTTGGGGAGGACGGGGTGGCCGGAGGAGGCGTGACGGCGGCGTAATCATGCGGCGGAGCTGCGGACGGCAGCGAGGAGAAGGAGGATCGCGGCGGCGATTTAGTTCTTCCCAGCTCGATTCCTCGGGCGGAGATGGAGCAGGCGTCGCGGCGGAGTTGATGGTCTGCCTCGATTCGCTCGGGGAATCCTCAAACAGCGGCGATGAGCATGGCAAGCTCGGGCGGTGCTCCGACCATGGAGAGGAAATAGAGGGAGAGAGGAAAATCGGGGGAGCATGTGGAGTGGGTGAGGCTCGGGGTCGGGTGCTCCTGTTCTCCTTGCAGGGAAGGACAGAGATGAGCCAGGCGAGGGAGACGGTGGTGCGGCGCGAGCGAGCTCCTCGGTCGCTACAGAGGAAGGGGATGGTGACTTTACAAAGAGGCCCCTAGAGAATTTGTTTCCACCACAGATTGGTCCTTCCCGGTTATTTTCTAATTGCAGCAGCATTTCACTGATTTTAATAGGGCACTAAAACAAGTTAGAAAAATTTAGGAAAATTCATGTAGCCTCCCACTAACCAGCAGAAGCACCACAAAAATTGGCGTGTTGAAATAAAAAGTTTTGGACAACATTTGCTCATGGAGTTGAAAATAGGGCATTTTGCTAAATTCAAAAATGTTGCTCCTTTAGAAAAGTTGGAGCAGGTTCTAAATTGTATTTTGAACTCTTGGAACTTCCTTGACAAATATGAATTGTCAAAATATTTTGTTTTGCCATTTTGAGTGTCTTCCTTGTTGTGAGATTTGTTGGAACAAGTTTGGCATTTGTTTTTAAATGGTGCCAAAACCATTTGTGTGTTGTTTAGCAAGTTAAAATTGGATGCCATGATACAATGCAACACAAAAGCGAAAATTTTACTCGGGTTTTTAGGTTCTCAACTTTTGGGCTGTTACAAATATCCTTTTCTATAACAGGAGGAAAAGTTTTGCTCCCGTCGATTAACTAAGGAGGAGTTGGTACAAGGTAAAATTGTAAAATAAGAGATACAATCCTACTCTTCTGCCATGATTTCACTCAAACACTTAGCACATGCAATGATCAAAAGGCTAGCCTCCTTCTTGATCTTCTTGAGGATTACGAGAGGAGGGGCAAACTTGTTTTTAAAAAACTGCGCATTTTTTCTATTCCAATTTTCTCACGACACAAGCAAGACAAGGGAGGCCAAAACTTTCCGGTTAGGGCCGCTAGCCATGTGAGAGCACCACTTTACGTTGAATCCCGTCCAATGTTGAGGATCAAGGGCATGGATGACAAAGCAATCAAGAATGAAGCCCCAAAGCTGAGTGGAGAAGGGACAATTTACATGGTGATGATCAGTAGATCCCGAAGCTCTTTTGCAAAGGGGGAAGCCCGAAATTTGGCCATCCTCCTTTTGTAAGCGATCGGCTGTCCAAAGACGGTTTTGGAGAGCAAGCCAAGTGAAGAACTTGACTTTCGCAAATGCCTGAGTCTTCCAAACTAACTTGTTCATCTCGGACGAAGTGGATTCAAGAAATTGCGCTTTATAGGCGAAGGCCACCGAATAAGATCCGCTAGTTGTGAACTTCCAAGCAATGCCATCCTCCATGTTGGCATCAAGTTGCACATCCCTAAGAGGAGCCAAAGATCAATGAATTGACGAGTGTGCTGCACATTGAACCCATCATCCATGGTGATTTTGTTTATCCATGCGTTATATACTTATATTCAAGGGCTTGAGTGACACTCCACTTCTTCTTCTTAGATATCGCAGGAATAAACGGTGCGACCTCCTTTAGCTTACGACCCGAAAGTCATGGGCCATCCCAGAAAGCGGTCTTGTTACCGTTTTCGATGGTGATTGTACTAGCCATAGAACGTTATCGATGGTGCACGAATTAGTGATACCCACCCAAAAAAAAATCGGAACCTTTCCACTCCAACCAAGGCCAACGTATCTTAAATCTTAATTCCCTTGTAAATTTATCCATGTGAAGCACCCCCAACCTTTCCAAAGTTATTAGGACGGCACACCGCACACCAATTGACTTTGCATTTGCGTCTTGTGGTTTTGTCGGAGCTCGACCAAAGAAAAGAGTGTTACGACTTGTTGATATCTTTTTGGACGCGACTAGGGAGTGCCCGGGCACCCATTTGCGTTTCACGGTGCCCCACCCGAAAAAGGAAAGTGTGGTCCCCGGCTGTCCCAGAAAGGAAATCACGTCCGTCCCGAGCGGTCCAGCGGCCGGCTGTCGCTTTCGTCGACGCGCGCGTCGCGCGATTGAAACCCCAGCACGGACGTGACCTAGCTCATTAAAATAGACATCTGGGCCGATCCCCAGGCACCCCAACCCTAACTGCTCTCTTCTTCCTTCCCCCAGCCGCCAGCTGCTTCTCTTCTTCCTCCAGCTGCGGGGAGGAAGAGGATTTCCCAGGAAAAAATACATCCAAAATCAAAGGAGCAGCCACAAAATCCACGGCAAGAAACACCCAATCACCAACCAGTTCCTTCATCTACACCCACCAAAACCTACAGAAGTACATCAGTGCGAAGAAGAGAAGCCTAACAACTGCAGCTATCCTCCAACTGCAGAAGTACACGGCAAGAAACATCCAAATCAAAAGGACCAGCCTTTGCTTGTTTCCAGGAGGAAGGTGCAAAGAAATCTCCATCAGATTTACATCCAGGATAGCTGCAGGTAAGAACAGATACACCTAGCTGCAAAAATACCTCCAGGAACTACACCTTGCTGCAAAAAATAGAGTAAAATATTCCTGCACAGAAACAACTCGCTGCAATAAGAACACAGCACCCCCACAACAACAAAAACTTCAGGAACTACATCATCTTGGAAATTCCAAAAAGAAAATCACGAGTGTTGGTGCCACATATTCATGCTTGGTCCTGGATACTGCAAGAACTAGAAGTTGATGCAATTTGCAAGTTTTGTTACTTCTCTCCCTCAGAAGGCTAAACTATACATGTAGATCAGGGAGTTGGTGCCACATATTCATGTAGATTTCCCCCAAAAAAAGCTCCTTTGAAAGTACCTGCAGCTTGCTGGTCCTGGGAGATGAAACTTCTAATATTGATGCACAACAAACTCCCATATGGTGAACTGGACAGTTGGTAACTTCTCCATGTAGTGTTTGCTGTAAAATTGGGAAAAAGGTCAAGTTAATTTCAAAGTTTAAAAATGATGGAACTTGAATGTAGCTTGCATACATGATACATGTGTCAGAGAGACAGCAGCAAAAACTTGTGCTTTGTTTATGCAGACATGAAGTTTCCTATGTATACATGTGTCCTGATGCAGTTATGGTTTTCATGCAGAAAAAAGACATGGAATCTTCAGGTGGTGGTATTGATTTGAACATTCCAGCTGTTGATGATTACATCCAGCCAGTTGTGCATGAAGGTGGAGGAAATCCTGTTCTCAACCCAGTTCAGACATCTGTGGATAACACGCATCCGTCTGGTGACACCGGATCGGGGACAGGGCAGACGTTGTCTAGCGATGATTCGGGCAGTGAAGATGAGGTTCAGTCGACGCCGAGCAGCCAGACTAACATTCAGACACCATATCCTGACATGATCTTTGAGAGTTGGCAAGACGCGAAACTACATTACAACAAATATGCAAAGCAAGTTGGTTTCTCAATCAAGGCTAGTACCACAAGGCAATCAGCTCTGGACAAGCAGAGAGACAAGTGCCTATTTGTTTGCAACAAAAGTGGGAAGTCAAAGGATATCAATGAGCAGGATGTACCACCAGTAAGGCAGCGGAACCGTAGCATCACCAAGAAGACAGACTGCAGGGCACGCCTTAGAGTTAAGAGGAGAGGTGAGAAATGGCATGTCACTATGTTCGTTGAGGAACACAACCATCCATGCATTAAAAAGTTCAGCCTGAAGAGATACTTAAGGTCACATAGAGGTATACCAAGAGAGGAGAAGGAATTCATCAAGTTGCTCCATAAAGTTAACCTATCTGCTGGCAGGGTAATGTCAATTATGGCCGAGTTGTATGGGGAGCTAGCAAATGTTCCATATGTGAAGAAGGATGTTAGTAACTTCATGGCTACCATTGATGAGGAGACGACAAACAAGGACGTGAAGATGTTGGTCGAGCAGTTCAAGCTAATGCAGAGAGACGATCCAGATTTCATGTACAAAATACATAAAGATCATGCAAACAGTGCGGACCGTATTTTCTGGGTTGATGGGGCAGCAAGGAGTGCTTACAAGCTATACAATGACTGTTTGTCGTTTGATAGCACTTACATGACTAATATGTATAAAATGCCGTTTGCGCCATTCATAGGGATCAACCGATATGGTCATACTATTCAGCTAGGGTGTGGATTCCTCAGGAATGAGACCGTGTCTGATTTTGTTTGGCTTTATGAGGCGTTTCTTGAAGCCATGGATGGTATTCAGCCACTGAACTTTATCACTGATCAGGATGCTGCCATGAGGAGTGCCATCTTGGTAGCATTCCCAGATACATGCCACAGGAATTGTCGGTGGCATATCATGCAAAATGCGCAGAAAGTCTTAGGAAACTTCCTGTCGAAGCATGAAGACCTACGTCGGGAACTAAATGAAATAATTGACCACAGCATGACGGTTGATGAATTTGAGATGAGGTGGGCAAACATGATTACGAAGCACAACGTTGGAAACAATACCCACTTGGCTGATCTTTACGACCTGCGTGCTACTTTTGTTCCAGCTTACTTCAGGGACCGCTTTTTCCCGTTCCTCCAAACTACTTCCCGCAGTGAGGGGTTCAATGCGGTTCTGAAAAAGTATACTACCCCGAACAACAGCATCACCCATTTCTTCCTACAGTACTTGAAAGTACAGGAGAAGATAGATGTTGCAGATGATGCTGCTGAATTTGAAATTGAAGATAAGGTACTTAGGCCCTGGTCGGATTACCCTCTGGAGAAGCAAGCAATGGAGGTTTATACGCGTGACATATACTTGCGTTTCCGCGGAGAGCTAAGGAAAGTTACATCATATAATGTCAACCATGTTGCTGGTCATATTTTTGATGTTGTTCCTATTAGAGGTTCTGTTTTTGGTTATGGAAACAGGACTTACAGGGTGGTTGCCAATTCAGCTGAGGAAACTTACAATTGCGAGTGTTCTAAGTTCAGCAGGGATGGACTGCTGTGTGCCACATAATGAGAATAATGGCACAACTTGGTGCTATTGATTCTATTCCAGACCATTACATTCTACCTAGGTGGAGAGCGCCCGAGGATGAAATTATCGCTACTAGGGTTGAGCTGCCTGAACTGCCTACTGACAGGAAGTTGACCAACAAGGAAAAGAACCTGTTACGCTATGGGACGCTGTGCAATGATTTCACAGATGTTGCAAAGCTTGCATGTACATCTGAGAAAGCGAAGGCGCTTGCTGATAAATACATGTGTGACTTAGTCAGTGCATTGAAATCATTGAAAGTTGCAGAATCATCGAAGCGGAAAAAAAAGAATAATGCTAAACCAGCTGAGGGTGGAACCTTAGAAGTTGAGATACTTGACAATGATGGTGAAGATATTAGGGATCCTACGGCCACTACATCTAGAGGGCGTCCAGGGGAAAAAAGAAAGAAGTCAGGCCTCCATCTAAAAGCTAGCAAACCTGTGAAGTGTTCTGTGTGTGGCTCTGAAGAACATACTTCGCCCAATTGCCCCAAGAGGATTACTCCTGGGCCTGAACCCATGGAGCAGGATTTGTTGCGCAATATGATTTGAGTTTTCTAGAAGTACTTTTTGTTGTCCACTTTAGGTTCTGGATGTATTTGTGTTGCCTCAAAATTAAATGCAAGAATGTAACAGACCTCTTTATGTATTCCATGGTGAAAAACAGGAAGTATCTAAAGTGTTCTAGAAACAGCTAGTTGGTTTAGTCCTGTGTTGCATTCAAGGAGTAAAAAAATATTTGCATGATAGATTCACAAAGTTATTTACATCAGAATGCTATATAAGACAGAGAAGTACATGCAAAAAGCTAGATAGAGTGTAGGCATAGCAAAAAAATGCACCACTTGCCTCCTCAATTCGAGAACAATAAACTGTGCCATGCAATCTTATTATCTTCGCGCTCTAGCAATTTTAGCAACTGTAGTTTCCTCGCTGCTGGGATATCCGCATGACTAAAAAGTTGTACCAGTCTCCTGCCATCCCAGCTTTCAATGAACTTGAGCATGAAGTATCCACAGTCGTGACTTGCCAACAAGAAAATAAAAAAGTGATCAATGAATAGAACAGCCCTTGATTGCACAAAAAATCATGTAGGGGTGCGACGGAAAAAAGGGTACAGAAGGAAGAAGTGACATTTGAGCTGTAATTTACCTTGTTTTCTGCATAGGAGTAGAAATGTACTGAGTTCTGTATCTGGAGATGTCTATTTTTGATTGGCTGTAGTTTTCGCCCCACAGGTGCTTGATTGAGCCCACAATGGCCGTGACATCTGACTTCAGGCTAGGGGTACCTTCTGCCCTCAATGAATCCATAACTTCAAACCTTCCTGCCTTCAGATTCAACACTATGAGATAGTAGTGGCCAGTAAACTCTGTGGACTTGGGCGAGAGGTTTTGGAGAATGGAAAACATTAACTGCACCATTTTAAAAAATGCCCCTGATGTTAGTATTTTTATTGACAAAAATAATGGATGAACATTAAAAAAATACATCCATAAAAAGACCATATGGAGCCTGTTCATGGAGATTTATATGGAGCCTGTACATGGTGTTACTGAGAGTACAATGGTGTTTTTATCTAAATATATGGAGCCTATACATGGAGTTTTCATCAAATTTATACATTATGGGTGAGGAAACTACAAACAGAACTTCAGGAAACATATCAACTTTTTTTGATAAGTGCTTGTTTTGATAGTGATATGTATTTTAATTAAAAAAATACACCCACATGCCAAAAGTTAAAACACCTACCAACCCAGAAATCTACATGTAGTCTGTAAACATATACATGTGCTTTATACACCGAAAAAAACCTCACATCCAGTAATCCAGGAGCTACATCAATTATGGATGGGAACATACATGCTAACAATCATAACAATTGAGCAACAAAAAATATAGTAACTTACATGCTACAAGAACAAAAAATCTGTGTGAACTCTCCAAAATCAGGCACATAGTGATATATTACATGCGCAATAATTATGACAACTTATATGCTAGCACAAACACAGGTGTGGTAGGTCTGAAAAATGTATAAAAGCAAGCAAGAATGAAAAAGTTTCAGAACTGACCAATTCCTTATGATCTAGCCGATTTGTTGGGGAAAACTGAAATGTTCTCTGGACTGCTTGATCATGAATGCATGCTGGATTCCTGAGCTTGGTCTGCATACACAGCCATTGGGGGAGAAGTAAGCATCACTAATGAGAAAAGGAAAAAGAACAAGTAGGGATGAATGACCTAATGGAATAACATGTAAGGTATTAAAAACTCACCCCAATACTAAGTGGCATCACGCATTTCTTCTGTTTAGCCAATTCCTTTGAAAGAACATGCAAGGCGAGTTCGCATGTCGAGTTGCTGAGCCACCCAGTGGGCTTGACAGAGTTTGCCAAATCTCGCAGGTAAATAAACCAGTCACCATAATCAATGATTTTTTCTTCGTTTAATGGGTGTTTAGATCTGCCACCATATGAACAAATCATGTTGTAGACTTCCACTGTTGTTTTCGGTACAACTTGTTTTTTCCCGGTTTGCATGTATGGCGACTTCTGAGCCTCGACTGTCTTGACAACCCTCCTTTGATGTGCTTGCGGAACTGGAGTGTAACTATTCGGCGCAACAGGTGACGATGTAGATTCTTCTATCCTCTTGGCCTTATCAATCACTGGGGTCCTGGTAGGCATATCGATGGTAGCGAAGATTTTATCAAATGAATCTCCACTTTCATTGCTTGAAATTATGATAGGCTCTTCCTCGCCAACAGTTGTCTGTTGGTCAGCTGCATCAACCTTAGCAGGTTCGTCAAAACCAAGGTCAAAAGAGGGGCAGTCATCTATCAGTTCTCTCCGTCTTCTCTGCTCCTCCGTTTCTTTAGGTGAGTCCGTGCTCCCAAACTCAAGGTCAAGCTTCCTGGACGTGCTATCCTTTGATAAAGACAAAGTTGATTGTCCTTGCTGAGCATCCACTTTGTTTGGAGACTGCATGCCCGCGAATCTGCTTGTGGGTATTTTTGCCGTACCAAAACGAGTTTGCCTCCGTGGGCTACTGGTACCTACATCCCACACAGGGCCCTTGGTACTTGCATCCCACACGGGGCCACTGGTACCTACATCCCACATGGGCTTAGGGCTATCCTTGCTACTAGAAGTTGATGGGGGTTTAAGCGGGGACATGGATCTAGTAACTGGTCTCCTGCGAGTTGGACTATCAAGAGCTGCTACACATGTGCCGCGTTTAGAAGTCATCGGGCTGCAGTTTGGCTCACCAGGTTGGATGGTAGCTTGTACATTTTCCAATGGTGGCTCCTTTGTTGCTGCCGATTTGAAGGGCCTGACAGACTCAGCAGGTGAAAGATTTGACATCAATGTGGCATCGCAAGCACTATCTTCACTTGACTGTGACCCTGTCCCATATATATGCAGTTGCTTCAACGCTTCAACTCCAGGATTTGCAAGCCCAACAGTACCTTCCTTTGTACTACAGTTCCTGTCTGCAAAATTATTCGAGCTCGTGGGATTTGCTGCACCATCACCAGTTGCAATCTCCATATCCACCTCAAATGTATCCTTGCTACTAGAAGTTGATGGGGGTTTAAGCGGGGACATGGATCTAGTAACTGGTCTCCTGCGAGTTGGACTATCAAGAGCTGCTACACATGTGCCGCGTTTAGAAGTCATCGGGCTGCAGTTTGGCTCACCAGGTTGGATGGTAGCTTGTACATTTTCCTCCGCTTTCTGCTGCAAGCCATCTTCATTTGTTTCCAGTGGCTCACTTTGAAGAACGTGATCTGATTTGGCCTTCTTAGAAATTCCATCCTCAGCAGGAGAACTCTCATCAATTTGCTTCCTCTTCCTGGTGTCCTTTTGCAGAATTGCAGTAGCATGAGCTTCGTGTGTAGCATTGTTCATTTCCATCTCAGCATGTAAGCTGTCATCACTTTGTTTACTCTTCCCAGTGTCCTTTTGCAGAATTACAGTAGCATCAGCATCATGTGTATCAGTGTTCGTTCCCATCTGAGCATCATCATTCCTCTCTCTGGTAACTCCTTGCGCTGTCATTATTGAGGTGTGTTTGTTCTTTCGCGTCTTGTTCTATTGCTGTGATGCCGCGCTTCATGTTTCTCCTCGTCAAGTACCTGGGCCTTTGGATCTATGCTTGACATGTTCTTCAAGAATTGTGCAAGCCCATCCTCAAAAGCAGTGCACATCTCTGCGAGAGCTCCTCTGTATTTTGCCATTTCCTGTTCCATAATTATTAAACTTCAGTTAGCGCCCCGACTAATTTTGCACTGTAAAAATCTACATCTAGTTGGATCTAAGTTCCACTTCAGTACTATTAACAATTAAAAAACATCTAATTTCAAATTTTAAAACGGAAAGTGTATTCAGTAAAACAGAAACATTACATGCTGGAAAAATAAAAAATACATATGGAAACTGACATGGAGTTATCATCTAGTTTAAAATGGAACCTTCAGTAGTTTAAACATTACTGTCGAGGAAACTACATACTAAGAAAATCATGAAACTTTTGAAAAAAAGAAAGAACAAAGAATATACAAAAATATGGTATCTTACATCACGGGGCATGGGTTTTAATGAACATGTCCAAGACTGACGGTTCTGCGGAGAATAAGCTAATCTTGATCCTGAAACATGCCTTCAACTGAACAAGAAAAAAAAAAAAAATGTAAACAAATTCAGATATTAATTATGAATGCTTGCTGTTTAGCTGGAACAAACAGCTAGTCGTGTTAAGCAGAAAAATTTATTGCTAGAAAAAAAACTTACAGGTAGCTTCCCAAATGACCCGTCACTGTTTGTATCCATCTCAACCGCAAGCCTAACCAACTTGTTGTTCCATGCACATATTCGAGTCCCGTCTTCAGGCACATCTATGGCGTCAGTTTCCAACGAATCAACATATAAGACCTGTGATAGAAAAGGAAAAAGATACATCTTAATAGTATCCACAGGATGTATAAAGAGGGCCAATAGCTAGAAAGAAAAGCAGACAGAACGAATTTTGGAACAACAAAGAAAATGAAGAAAACAGGAACTGACCATAAGGTATGGCATGCAAGCCTTGAACCAGTTTTTCTTGCCCTTTGCTCTAGCCGTCTCGATCATTATATCAATGATGAACTTTGGCCAGTTTAGACTCCTGATATCTTCTGTGTTGATAAAGGATGGGTAGCATCTTGGGCTAATACCAGTAGCAGTAGTTGGAGCGAATACAGAGCATGTCAAGTATATGCAGAACTTCCTCAGAAAAATGTGATCAGCTGGGTGTTCCGGTCCTAGCTCTTTCTCAAGAAATGCAAGCGATGGCTGCTTGTTATCCTTGATCCCAAACATGTCCAACATTATTCTTTTTGCCACAGTGTCCATGTGGTAAGACATAAGGATCCTGCCCATGGGCACCCCAAGAACTTTGACAACAGAGTCCAAGGTAACAGGAATCCTTCCCCTGTCACCAAAGTCGAGCACACGCAACTCTGGGTCGAAGCACCCCATCAAGAATTTACATAGATCAGGAACCAACTTGGAGCACCTCCACTTAAGTATCTCTCCGAGATCTGCATCAACTACGATTTTTTGCTGCTTATCTGTGAACCCTTTGCAAACCCTGAAAATCTTCATTGGAGATGCCCTGTTGAATGTATCGCTCTGACAAGTAAAAAACATACATATTTGAGTTTCCATTGCATATACCAAAAATTTCTACATGTAATAAAGACTGAAAAACAAATAGTTATGAACATGCAGAAAGGCTTGCAGTACCTTATTTTTATTTTCCTGCCCAACTTGTTCATCATGTGGGTCTTCATAATCAGGTTGAGGGGGTGGGGCATCGTCCGTTTGTTGGGGTGGAGCTTCAACTGCATGAGCCTCATCATCCTCTATATCATCTTCTAGACGTGGGTCTACTGGTTCGTCTGGGACTCTAGCTTCATTTGCAGCCTTTGCTTCAACCTTTTGAACTTGGATCCAGGCTTGGCCGAACTCCTGGGTGTCTTCGAACGTCTCCTAGGTACGAGGGGAATCATCATCTAGTATTCCAGTAGATACGTCAATTATGGATGAGAACTTACATGCTAACATTTGAAAAAACAACTAAGCAACACTAGAACATGCTGAAAACCACAGAAAATGAAAGTGATAATTACATGAACAAATTATGTTTGTTAACTCTCCCAAAACCATGCAAATATTGATAATTACATGCACAAAAAATTGTGTCAAAACTTACATGTTACCACAAAAACACAGGTGTCGTACTCCAAGTAGTTCAAGTAACTAGTCAAACGAAAAAAGTAGAACAAGTATTCAATTGGCTACAACAATTCTGTATGAGAACCTACATGATATATAAGTCTAGAATATCCTACTTGCTACCAAATGCAAGAAAAATCAGAGGAGAGACTTGCATGGAAAAGAAATCATAGTGTGCCCCTTGCATATCTGTAAGAAACTACATGTAAAAAATACACATCAAAGCTAGACATCAAATTTGAAAGAGCAAAACTACTTGTATAACTGCACATAATTAAATGCTCCTTGAAACAAAAACACTCATCCTCCCCCCCCCCCCCCCCCCCCCTAGATAACTACATCGCTGTATACAACACACCAATGGGTGTAGATTGTAGGGCAAAAGTACATATATCATGTATTTTACAGGCACAAAAAATACAAATATCAGACGATCCCACAGAGGGTTTGCAACTACAGGATACATGGATGTACATGGGGATTCAGACTCACCAGTTCCAGAATCTCAACCAAAATTGCTAGTCCTTGTACCCAGATGACCTGCAAAACCTACATAACACGCGCAGTACTGATTAGAAAGCCAGAAAATCAAATGAGAAAAAATCCCCAGAAAATCACGCAAAAAAAACACCAGAGAGGACGAGTACTTGAGTTCTAGCTTGGCTCACCTAAACGAAATTCGAACTCGGTGTTGTTGAATCGAAGAAATCTGTCGGTCCGCGACGAGCCCGAGGAGGAGAGATCGGCTCCGCTACCCCGAATCCACGAAAACGAGAACGGCCAGTCGATGTGGAAGCTCGACGCACGAGTCTCTCGGCTGCCTGGAGGTCAGCGACACCGGATTCGTGGCCGACGGAGCTCGATTCCACGGCGGGCGCTGAGCAGGAGACCGAGGTGCGGATCCGCTCCGCTACCCCGAATCCACCAAAACGAGCGCGACCGGGGGATGCAGAAGCTCGCCACGGCCGTTCTACAAGGTTTTAGAGGTCGGCGCCGGCGGGAATCGCCGGCGACGAGCGAGAATCGCGATGGCGAACGGAGGGGAAGAGCGCGAGAGAAGAGCTAGCGAGAGGGGAATGCGTGAACGGCTCGTTGCCGACGGGATTCAATGCGGTGGGGTTTGTCGGGACGCGGGACACGTAAGCAGAATTTTTTTCGGCCGTGAGATGGCGATCCGACGGCGCGCACGAGTGAGCACCGTGGAAGGACGAGATAGTGCCTAGGCACGGGATAGATTTCGCGTATCTTTTTATGGTGTTCAAATGGACATGGAGAGGGTTCAAGTGATAGATTACTTGGCCATGAGAACCAACTTTACAAGCGAGGTGCGGCCGGCCGTGGTAACAATTTACCTTCTACTACATGAGAAACTTGCTCCAATTTTATCCCAAGGGGTTGAAAGTCCACTCTACGGAGACGCCAAACCGATAAGGTCTCGTTGGCAAGGCCGGTGGTGGCGGCAGGGCAACGGGAGGACACCGGAATCCGCCGAGGACCGAGCACACGTAAACGCGCAGTCGGGATAAGGAAGAAAACCGGGCTCTGAACTGATTGGGCCGCTGTGTTCGTGAATATGGGCGGTGGGCCTGGAGCTATTGCTCTTGACTCCACGGCCTTCCTATATTTGGAATTTTGGATTGCTCGTCAAATGTACAGCTTATCCTCGATCAAAAAGAGAAAAATACTCCGTATACAAATGTACAGCTGCCACTGCACTTGCATCACCTCGCTGCCTCACTGGTGTACCGAAATCCCCAATTACTCGAAGGTCGAAGCCAATTTACACAATGACAAGCATAGCTACTACTAGTACCAATGGTTGCATACCGGAGTACAATAGATGATTTATGCTCATTCTGCGCCTCCGATTTCCACGACGATCTTGCCGGTGGCGTGCCCGTCGACGCTCTTAGCCCAGGCCTCCTGCGCTCTGCCCAGCGGGTACGTCGAGTCCACCACCGTCCTGAGCTTCCCCTGCCTCGCCAGGTCCACCAGCCACTCCATCTCCTCCCTCTTCGGCGTCAGCATCAGCGGCGCCAGCCTCTTCTTGGCGAACGTCACCTTCTGCAGCAGCGTTGTGAGCGTGGCGCGGATCCCCGGCGTGACGTCCGCGGCCGTGCCGCCCTCGTCAGCCAGCGCCGCCTTGAGCGTCGGCCACGCCACGCCCGCCGCGCAGTTTGCAACCGCGTCGTACCTCCTGCCTGACGGGCTCCGCAGCGCCGCGCCATCGGGCGTCTTGTAGTCCAGCACCTCGTCGGCGCCCAGGCCCTGGACTAAGTCCACGTTGCGCGCGCCGCAGGTGGCCGTCACGTGCAGGCCGGCGAGCTTGGCCAGCTGGACCGCGTAGTGGCCCACGCCGCCGGACGCCGCGGTGACCAGCACGTTCTTCGGGCCGGTGGCGTTGGACGTCTTCTCGTCGAAGCTAACCCCGGTGGCCTTGAGCAGCTGGAGCGCGCTGCTGGCGGCGGCCGGCAGGCAAGCGCCTTCGACGGCGGACACCTCCGGCGGCCTCGCCACCGTGAGCGCCGCCGGCGCCACCGCGTACTCTGCAAGCCCGCCGCCGCTCTGCAGTTACCGACCGTGTCTCAGAACACTGAATTTTGACTGATTGGGGTATGAAACACCGCATGGTAGCAGGGGGCATTGCGTTCTCCTTACCGGGAAGCTGATGGAGATGACCTTGTCTCCTGGTTTGAAGCTGGTCACGCCGCTGCCCAGCTCCACGACCTCGCCGGCCAGATCGCCAACTGCACGTTCCGCCATAGCAAAGAGTTAATATCAAAAAAAGGAAAAAAAAGTACGATCGGTCTTATCCTATTGTAAGCCCATGTAACCGGATGCATCAGTCAGCTTTAGCCACATTAAGCCGTTATGTCTAAAATCTGCAACTGTTGCTTGAGTTTATCAGTCAGTTCAGAAAGAAGAGCATGCCATCTGTGACAGGAATCAGGGGCGGGATCGAATCACTAGCCGGCGTCATGCGATTTCTGTTGGGCGATTGTTGCCGCAACCAAGTTTGATCACGGAACTGAATTTGGTAGCCATGTCTAGGTCTGAAGCTTTTAATTTTACCTGGCGTGTGGGGGAACTTGCCGGGGAGGAACGGCCGGAGCATGCCCTTCTGGATCTTCCAGTCGATGGGGTTGATGCTGGCCGCCTCCATCTTCAGCAGCACCTCGCCTTTCTTCGGCGAAGGGACCGGCACCTCCACATGCTGAACGAAATTAACCACAAGAATTAGTTCCGTCACTGAAAGTCTGAAACACATCAAGTAAGAACACATGATGTTCAGTTCGGTTCAGTTGCGCACAGAGGGATCGTTACCTTGAGGCCTTCGGCCCCCCCGCCGTACTTGTCGTACTGCACGGCCCTCATCGTCCTCGGAGTCGCCATGGCCGCTCAGCCCTGTTGCGTGCGAGCTCGTGCTGCCGTGCGGGAGAGATGGAGAAACGGGGGAAGAGTGACGGGTGGGTGGTGTGCAATGCGCTGATGCTGATAGATGTTGTTGGCAAGTACTCGTGGACGGAACTTGGCCGTTCTCGTGGGGCGTGAACCATCAACAACCTGTCCAGTGTCGTCGCCCAGCTGCTACTGCTGCGACGCCTGGGTCGCAGAGAGAGTATACCGTGGTGCTTGGACATGTTTGTCACGGCTTTTCTCTTCTTCATTGTGTTCTTCATGCGCCGCAACCTCTGCGGTGGTATTGTGGTAATCGGTGGAGGCCTTACCGATCATGCTCTAGCTGGCTTAGTTCGAGTGCATAACTGAAGTAATGTTTTGTTCCATTACTTGCTTTGAAAATGTGTTTGCAAATCCTTAGAATGTGGTCCTTGTGCAAATCTTTTGCCTTGTTTCGAAGAAAAATAGGTGGTCTTTATATTGTTGCACGAATGGATGCAGTTCTAGCCTCTTTGACATGTAGGGCATGTTTGATTCAAATGATTGGCATAGGAATTTTGTAGGATTCAAATCTTTAGGAATTTTTCCTCTGGTACTTGTTTGATTCATAGGATTGAATCCCATAGGATTTTTTCCTATGGAATTCTTTGCACTAGTTCCTATAGGAATCCTAACATCCACTCACACCTCTTTTTCAAAATCCTTTGCTTTTCCTGTGATGGAATCAAACAAAGATTAATGCATGTGAAATCCTGTAGGATTGAAGTGGACATGACATTACAATCCTGCAGTTTTCCTATTCCGACTTTTTTCCTATCCTACGAATCAAACGGGCCCGTAATGTTTAGAATGTCATCATTCCGAGAATTTGGCATATAATATTTAGAAAAATAGGTGGTCCTTATATTATATCAAATTGAGAAATTCTTAAAATACCATCAATATGATCGTCTCGTTCCAAAAATGCAATTAAAATAGTCATCGTCCGAGAATGTCATTAAACAAGTGTCATTGTTCCGAAAACTTCACTTCCATCAGTTGACCGCTAGTTAACGTCTCTTGGAAAAACCATATACCCTTGCTTTTTTTTCAAGATTTTGAGCGACATGCTAAAAAAAATTGACGAGTGCCGACGGAATAACTTCAGTGACTTTGAGGTATAAAGACTGGATGTGACTTTGCTGTCATATCGACCATCCAAATCTGATCCAACGGATAGAAAAAGGCAAAGATTTTCAGCCTAAAATTTTCAAATATTGTTTCTTCACAAACCGTATGTCTAAATATGACGAAATTTTCGTAGGATGCATAGTAAAGTACATGCGATTTACTCGACATTTTAAATAATTTTCTCATAAGTTTGAATTTTGAGTTCAAAATTTGGTAGTGAAATATAAAATGATGTTTTTTACAAACCTTTTGTCAAAATACGCCCAAAAATTTACTAGGATGCAAAATGCAACATTTAAGATTTTCCGGATTTATATTTTTCTAAACATAATTGGTTGTATAGATGGAGCAAAGTCACGGCTAGACTTTGTACTTCGAAGCCACTGAAGTTGCAGCCTGACAGAAGGCACCCGTGCTCCGCCCTGGCCTGTTCGGCCGACCCCACAACGCAATCCACCTTTCCCCAGAGCATCGCTACGGCCTCGCAGTTCTCTCTAAGCGGGTGCGCTCTGGAGTGCCCCCCTAGATGGCATCTATGAGGCCACAAGCAACATCCCTCTCAACTCTTGTCTTCATGGGTGCCTTCGCCCGTGGGGGAAGGAACCGGCGGCAGTATCCTCCCAGCAGTTGCGCCAAAGCCAGGGGAAGAGTCGACCATTGATGTCACCGACAGTGGCAAGGCGACCGTTGATACCGCCGACAAAGAAGAATGGGTTGAAAACCCCGTCCGAGATGCCCGTCGGTCTAGGAAACCAACGAGATCAATCTCGATAAGGCGGTCCTGGCCCATGCGGCGGCGGTAAGGGGAAGCAGAGCTAGGTTCTAGCCTTCGCCATGCCCAGGACAAGCACAGTCCCCATGGCTCCATTCACCGTGGCAGAGAACCCACAAATATTAGCTATTGTTGTGGATCTTGAGAATCTTCGACAACGATGTTTGCTAAAGCACAACATCTCAAACGTAGTCAGTGACTCGGTGGCTTTTCTTCTGATTGTATGCTGGTTCTCGGTGCAAAAGTTAGGGACTTGTGTGTAGTTTCTTTTCTTTCAAGGGCCTCCTTATTAGTTGGACCACTGATCAATGCAGCTCTAGAAGGAAGGGTCCTTGTTCAAATAAAAATATTTTCCCTACTTTCCTCTGATAAATTTGTGGCTTCCCATATCGGACTGCACGTCAACCCGTAGGCTTTCTTCCCTAATCGTTCCCCGTAGGTGTAGCATTATTAGTCACGGGGCTCGCGCAGCGGGAAGCAAACCGTGCCGCTGCTACAAAATAGAGATGGCCGCATCAGAAAGTAATTTTGGCTACCGAGATCCAGAGATCCCACAATTTTATAAAATTCATAAAATATATTTAAAAGTTTAAAAACTGAAATAAAATCCGCATCTTATCTATGATGTATATTGTAAGTTTGAAAAATCACACTGCAGAACTTTTTATATTGTGGGCTACACATAAATGACAAAATTTGGAGATATGAAACTATACACTGCTCATTCTAATTAGATATGTACATTTGTTTTTTACTGTAGATATGTACATTTGTCATTTTTGTGTAGCTCAAAACACAAAGTATTTTGCGCTGAGATTTTTCAATATTGTGTATCATTGAGCATATGAACGATTGTTTTCAGATTTTTTTAAAACTAACTTTTGATTGTTTGAAAATAGTTAGATCAGTAGAACTCGGAGCACGAAATCTCCACTCCAGCCGCATGGACACCAACGGTGGTAAAAGTCCCAACCCACCAAGGCTCACCCAAAGCACCTACCGCGTGCGGCAATGGCCAATGGAGATGGTCGCCTGGACACCAAACGGAGTATTTATGGAATTGAAAAACCTTTCGTACCGGAGCACGCGCAAATGAGATGCGGAAGCTGAAACTATATAAAACAAAAGAAGGACGGCGGGTGTCAGAGCGCGGGCAGCGCGAAGAGAAATGGAGTATGGAGATGGCCACATGGACCGTTCCGGCCTCCGGGTGATGTTTAAAAAAAACTCGGGCAGCAGGAGGGAGGAACCCCATGCGCCAATATCCTAAGAAGGAGGAGTTCTAGGCGCGCACAACCGAGGAGCCAGGGGCTCGAGCTCGGGTCGCGGGAGCGCGCACGGAGCGGCCGTGGGCAGCTGCCTAACTGGGCGACGCTACAGTCCCCGAAAGGTGAGCGGCCGGAAAATTCGAGCGCACGCAGCCGAAGCTGGGACTCGAACCCGGGTGATGTTTACGCGGAGGGGAAAATAAGGACGGAGCGCAAACGTTGTGGTCGAAGATGGCGAATTTCGCATCCGAATCCGAAGATGCCTCCCGCAAAACAACTACGGTGCGGCGAAATACCAAGCAGGCACGGGCAATCAAGCGCTTCGGCATGAGCCTTCACCTCTATATATTGGCCAGTCATGGAGTATGGTGTTTTGTAGCCCGGACTACATATAACCCTTTATTTTGAACATTCAAAATACAAATTTTAAAGTTTTTTAAAATTCTGAAAAAATATGTACATGTAGCCATGCATATATCCTTCAAGTGTGCAAAATGTTAATCCGAAATACACTGTATTCTAGGCTACAAAAAAGACAAAAAATTAGATCTGGTGTGTGAACAGTACACATCCAAATCTTGTTAGAAAATGTCTTTTTTACGTAGCCCAAAATAAAAAACAATTTGGATTGAACATTTACACAGTTGTAGGATATGGTATTGGCAACCTCCATATTTATTTAGAATTATTGGAAACTTAAAATATTATTTTCAATATTTTAAAATATAAGGCTACATGTAGCTCGGGATACAAATGCCTTTTTTGCTAGTCATGGCGCTACTGAGATACAGAGCAGCTAAGAAGATTAGTAGTAGCTCAAGACCACTGACTCACACTCCAGACGAGGAAGGCATGGCGGATGAGGAGGTGAACTCACGCTACACCGGTGCGCCACTAGCTAAGTCGCTGGATAGTAAGGTCTAAGGTTTAGCGCTGTGACATTCTTACATTTCATTTTTTAGATCCCACCATTGATAGAAGGATTAGCTATACTAAGTCGTATGATGCATTCCTCATTTCACTGTTCAATCTAAAAAGAGGGTCTCCTATTGAAAAAGAAATAATAGAAAATAGAAAGAATTTTTTCAAACTCAATTGTTTATTCATCTCTTATTCCAAAATTCGCTTGAAAATCGAATTCCATTTTTCAATGGGATTAGATTATATAGTTCTTAATAATATTACTTTAGTCAATTGAAAAATATCATAACAATCTCTTGATTCGGAATTAGGGACTAGTGTATCATCTGGTGAATCCACTTTCTTTTACACTTCTGTATCTCACTCTATTTTATTTTTTATTATTATCTAAAATAACTGATGAATTTTCCATAACTTACGTAAGTGCTTTACCAACATATGTAGTACACAAATATAAAAGGAATTTAACCCTTTCGTTTCTTTCCATTTGCTTTGTCATTTCCTTTTTTTATTCTAGTTATTGCTATGCGCGGAATCGAATTCATTGTGACATGAAATTTTTTGACCCTTTTCAATCCTTTTATTAGTATAGGAAGGAAAAAGAAAGAAAATATGGATTGGGTTGAACCTCAGAGTCATGAAATTTTTGATAAATTCTATTTTGGAAAAATGAAATTCAATTTAAAGTGGTATCCAAGCTAAACCAGACCTCAGAAATTAGAGCATAGAAAAAAGGCTGGGCTGGCTAATTAAATGAAAGAATTTTGAGGAAAAATCTTTGCTAATTCGACAAGGATTGTATTCTTTAATTACTTCTTTATTTTTATTACTTAATTTAAGAATTGAAAAAACATTCTAATGGATTGTATTCATCTTCTTCGGATTCAAAATAGAAGAATAAAAGAATGAAGTGAAGTCAATCCAAAAAGAAAAGATTGAAAAAACAAGACAATGATTAATTACAAATTCGCGACTATTGCAAAAAAAAATCTTGTCCCGCGTGCAAAACAATATAGAATTAAAACAAATCGTCAGAATATTTCAAAAACTAGTAATGGTACAAAAGAAAGCGGTTAAACAATTTTTTTCTCCTGTAGATAGCTTTACAAGAAAAAATGACTAGATACTCAACAAAAGTTACAAATTATTACAACAAAAAACCATGTGTGTGTAGCGGTTAAAAATTGGTGTAGCAACAATATTTTTATGTAGATTCATTTGCAACAAAAATCACCAACTATGTAAACAAAAATCATGAACACATACAACAAAAATTCCACGTGTTTGCAACATTTTTCTATACATCATCGACATTTTCCCCATGAATCATCCTTGTTACCCCACTATTTCCGTTCACTATAATCAGATATGTACATTTGTCATTTTTGTGTAGCTCAAAACACAAATTATTAAGATTTTGCAGTGTTGTGGGATATATCATAAAGAACATGAACGATTTTTTTCAGATTTTTTAAAACTATACACCAACGGTGGCAAAAGTCGCATCCCACAATGCCTTACCCAAAACACCTACCGTGTGGCAATGACGAATGGAGATGGTCGCGTGGCCACCAACGAAATGGAGATGTCGAAAACCTGTCGTAGCGGAGACGACGCAAATGACAAGCGGTGAAGCGGAAGCTCAAACTTATAAAATAAAAGAAGGACGACGGGTGCCAGAGCGCGCGCAGCGGGAAGAGAAATGATGGAGATGGTCACTTGGACCGTTCCGGGACATATTTACGGCCATATTTACGCCGAGGGGAAGATAAGGACGGAGCGCAAAACGTTATGGTCGATCGACGATGGCGAATTTCGCATCCGAAGAAAGGACGACGGGTGCCAGGGCGCGCGCAGCGGGAAGAGGAAATGTTAACGCGGAGGGAAGAAGTAGGGACGGAGAAAACCGTGATGCTCGACTGTGGTGGCAAAAGTCGCATCAAAAGATGCCTCCCGCAAAACAACTACGGTGCGGCGAAATACTAAGCGGGCACGGGCAATCAAGCGCTTCGTCATGGCCTCTCTTCATCTCAGTCCCTCCTTCCCCTCTATATATTGGCCATTCATGGCGGTACTGAATATATAGCAGCGAAGAAGATTAGTAGTAGCTCAACACCACTAACTCATAGTCCAGACTCCAGAGGAGGCATTAGGCAATGGCGGAAGAGGAGGTGAACTCACGCTTCACCGGCGCGCCAATGGCGCCAAACGGCCGACCGGTAAGTTGTTGGAGAGTAAGATCATGTAAATTTATTTTTTGGGTCTGTACCGCTGCAAGCCTGTTCTTCTCCACCACCGTTTTTCTCAGATCAAAGCCTGCCGTCTGATTTTTCTTTCTACTCATGGGAATCAGAAATCATGGGTTCTAAACGCTTCTTCTTATCTCTCCCCTACGGCAGGCAGCACAACAGCCAGATTCTCAAGCGAGGTTTCTGTGTGCGGTTGCAAACCTGAACAGCGCCTGCGCCCGTCTCGAAGAAACAATGAACAACTCAAGCGCAAGAATGAGGGACGACCGCGCACGCATGGACATGGAAATCCAGAGGATGAACAACCTCCTAGCCAAGCTGCAATGGGAGATGTGCGTCGTGCCGGCACGAACTTCCTACCTCCAGTCCATTCAAGGAGGTAATAACGAACTCGCCATGACTTTCAGGACCAGCACATTTCATCCCCTTTTGTTCAGAAAAATAACTGATCCTGTATGATGTCTGCAAGAAAATGCAGGCATGCACACTGGCGGCCTATTCGCCATCAGAAGCGAGCATTCCACGCCAGGCACTAGAGCGCATGATGCACTGAGAGTTGCGACCGGAGGGTCTGGAGCTGCCAGCTTCAAGAAAACGAGGGGACGCGGGTCGACGGTGGACCAGTTCGCCGCGTGGTTGACGACGAAGGCGTCTACAAGAGAGCTAAATGAGTGAGTACTACAGCCTTCTCTTTGCTCATGGGGCCTGTCTCTGAACAATCAAAACCCAAAACAAACCGACTTATGTTAATCTTCCTGTTTACTGCAGCATCTGGGTCCAGTTCGACTTCTACCCAAGGACCTCGCTGGACGGGAACTACCTGAAGGACTTCCTGACGAAGAAGCAGGACGTGACGCCCTACATGTCGACAGCGCTGGTGAGGATGCAGAGGCTCGACGAGGCCAAGAAGAGGGCGCCGGACGGGCGTCGCGGCACATGCCACTTCGTGAACTGGACCTGGGCGGAACGCGCGATGATGCCGGGCGTGGCGAGCTATAGTGCGACACCTGAGAAGAAGACGTGCATCGATCTGTTCCTCGCCCGGACCCGGAGCTTGCGTACTACTACATGGACGACTGCACAAGGGTTCGTTCGGAGCTTTTTTCTTCATGTAAATCTGCATATCCAAATGGTCGCTGACGCCATGGTTTTCTTCTCAATGAATCTGCAGATCGTTGCAGCATTGCGACTGGAAGAAGGATGGGCTGCACTGTCAATCGACCTCCTGAAGATTAGATCAAGCCTGATCCACCCGGCGCTGTCGGCCGAGCCACACGCGGATGTCATGGCCCAGTACGGCCCGATGTGCGTCCGTTTGACTGAGCGAGCTCTGAGACACGTCTCGGCACTGACGAACAAGAAGCTGGAGGTCCAGGGCTGGAAGTACGAGGTGGCGCTTGACCATCAGCCAGGGCTGCACCCGTAAGCACAAACCTGAATTCCTCTTCTATCATATGAAAAACAGAAAGAGTAGTTTCGCCATATGTTGTGCTGCATCGTGCTAAGCAAAACATCATCACGCCATTTCTTTGACAACAGGCTAGACACCGGTGCCTATGCCACCTTCTACGGCATCCCCAAGGAAAATCAGTTCGTGGTTAGTTTGCTAGCATTCCCCCTCTAGCACTGCAAACATTCTTTTTCTATCAGAAACTGAAAATACAGCATTTTACTCACTTGGTTGGTTGTTAACATTTTAATTAGACGGCCAGCGAAGAAACCATCGCTCAAGCAAAGCGAAAGTTTGTCCACTCTCTGGTGAAGTGTTGCAAGAAGGCGACCGGGAAAACGGTGACGAAGGGAATCAGGGGGAACATGAAGAAGAAAGGGCTGAAGTACAGGAATGATGACGGAAGCCGTGTTGGAAGGATCGATGACGGAGCCGCCAGCGACTCCCTGAAAACGAGCTAATGAACGAAGCCTGATCAGTAATGCATCATTTCAGCTGTTGGATTTCTAGAACATTTCTACATCTTTTTTAGATTGTAATAATTGAATCTGGTGTTTTCATCACTATAAGAAGCATATAGTATCCGTACTAATGGAAAGAGGTGGAAATGCCCGGTTGGAAAAAAATATGAAACATATGGTCTAGTTCAATCTTCATGTTTTCTTACAAATAACTGGAGTATATTTCAGTCGCACTAGAAATTGGCAAAATCTGACAACAAGACAAGTGATGATCGCCAAGTGCTCATCAGTCTCGTCAGTTGCGGTGACATGGGCTTGGAGCATTGCACCGACCATCACCAGCTCGTCGTCGCTATTCATGCCTATTAAATTTAAATAGGTAATTAAACAACCACATGAACAATGCAATTTTAATCAAACAAAAATCTAGAAAAAAAGAAACCTTTGCAAAGCATGGAACATCTTGCACGCGAGGTGGTCCTGGCCGGAAATGTAGTGCCCAATGAGTCAGCGAGCAAAGAAAAGGTACTGCCCAAACCTAACCAAACA
Organism: Poa pratensis; assembly: GCA_947311845.1. Classification (NCBI taxonomy): domain Eukaryota; kingdom Viridiplantae; phylum Streptophyta; class Magnoliopsida; order Poales; family Poaceae; genus Poa; species Poa pratensis. The sequence continues at coordinate 37,379,163 of CAMZMU010000077.1, read as the reverse complement.
CGGAGGGGGAAGTCAGACCCCTTGCTGTTATGCCCACGCGAAGCGAGACCGGCGTGAGTTTCCAAACACTTTTGATGGAGGTCGAGAGGAGACAACAGTGAGAGCGACGGACGTAGCGTGGGAGGGCTGTGGCAAGAGTGGTAGACGTAGGGGGGAGGGGGGAGATTAACGTCGGAACGGGTCGGTGGCGGCGACGGTTCAGTGAAGGTGGGATAGGAGACGAGCATGGAAGAGACTGCGAGGAAGAAAAGGAATGGCTGGGTCACTGCAGTGAGGTACCCACCTGTCGGTTTCCGATGTGTCGTAGATTCCCGTGCCGGCACTCCCACTTCCCCACTGTGGACCGAGCGTGTAGCACGGTTGCCGGACGCGGTATTCGGCCTGTCCGGCAATTTTGATGAATAATGGGGCGACAGATGGGACCATTTTCATGCCGACGCGTCCAGTAGCCTGTAGTTAATGCTATTGGTAGACGGTGGACATGGAGAGTGGATTTTTGAAACCGGGCTAAACGGAGCCCCTTTTTGAAAAAATTGAAAATGACATTTTTTTTTGCTCTCCAAAAATCACAAAAAAATCACATATGTAGATAGTGTCGAGATTTACAAGCGTGTAAAATTACTTTAAAATTCGTTATATTTTGTGCCGTACAAAAAGATAAACCGGGTAATTTTTTTAAAAAAATAACTGTGTATTGTTCACCACCCAGATCCACCATTTATCTTTTTTTTTGCAACCCAAAATACAACGAATTTGGAGTTGAAAATTTGCAAGATTGTATATCTCGATAATATCTACATCAAAAATTGTTTTCACGATTTTTTAAAACTAAAAAAATGTAGATTTCGATTTTTTGGATAAAAGGGCACCATGCAGGCCAGGCTCCATTTTAGGTTTTCTATGTAGATGCTCTTAATTAGTCGTCATGGAGGAGCTTAGACCATGATAGATTCATTAGTTGTTTTGCTAGTTACGGGCAAGCTGGTACAATAGTTTCATGATCATATATATCAACATTTGCAAATGATCTTTATATCCGGTTGCAATCTGGCCATTTTAATACCAAATTAAAGTAAACTGACTTAGTTACCAAGTCTTGGTAGAAACATAGTACGAAATACCATTTTATTGTGATCATAGGGCCTGTGAAACGAGTCAAGTCAGTTTTATCAGTGAGATCTTATTAATCTAAACACCAACTAGGAAATTAATCATATCCCCATTAATCTAAAATGACTATCCCCGCAAAAAAAATCTAAAATGACTAGAGCACGCTTCCTGCACCGTCCAGACAGGACGCCACCCCTGACCCCTACGAGTAGCCTTTTGACTTTGTTACACCGTGTGTCCGTGTTTACTGCACGCTCCCCTCAAGCCATTCTTCGCATCCAAGCCAAACAACCATATATAAAATAAAGGAAAAACATAATCGGGGAGGTAGAGACATTCTTTGGAGTAGAGATTTCTCGCTCCCCCCCTCTATAAAAAATAGTTCAAAAATCATATTTATAAGTTATAAAAAGTTTTTTTTTGCATATTGTCAATGATTTATCCAAAAAACGTGCAAAATCTCGATTTAAAATACTTTATATTCAGAGCTCGAAAAAAATGAGAAATGTGTGGATTTAAATGTACACACTTAAATCTATAAAATATACAAGATTTTATCATTTTGTGTAGCACAAAATATAAAGTATTTCAAATTAAGATTTTGCATATTTGTGGGATGCATCATTGACAACAAGCAGGATTTTTTTGGAATTTTTTGTGGGACGCATCATGGACAACAAGGTGGAAAGAGCGGGAACGAGATGCACGGGGAGGCTGCAGGGGGGAGAATGAAAAATGGGTTAGGGGAAGGGTAAAGTAAAACAGACGTTGTCTGTGCCAATGAAACGCCGGTTCTGCCCGTCAGGATCCGACGAGGTCGCGTTGCCGCAGTTGCCGGCACTCCCACTTTCTCTCTTTGGTTGGATGGCGAAGCGGGTTGCCGGACGCGCTATTCGTCCAGTCCGGCAATTTTGTCGCTATTGGGGGGGGGGGGGGGGGGGGGGGTGTGAGGCTTTTTTGTGTTGGCTATTGGCATTGATGGACATGCTCTAACAAACTGACAAATGGAAGCTCAAACACAAAAATAAAAGGGACAGGTACCACCGTACTGGAGGACACTTACGCGTAGGGAAAGATAGGGATGGAGCAAACTGTAATGGTAGACGGTGGCAAAAGTTGGTTAACAACATGGTTTGATAGTTAGAAGTGTGGTTGTATCCTATCCACCAGAGTTTAAACACCAGGTTTAATACCGGTGTTTCTCATTTAGACGAAATAATTTTCAGCTAGTGTTGATATTCTCATCGACCGCGAGTCGTCTGTGGCGAATTCCTTAATCTCAAGACCTGATATGCCGGATCAATCTTTCAGAGATGGATGCCTACGTTCATAGGCATAAGTGTATATTCGTGTATGTGAGCGTGCCGACACTTAACAAAACAAAAAAAATTGATGAAAAGAAAAAGTTGCACGGGTCATCAAGCGGTTCGTCGTGGCCTCACTCACTCAGTCCACCCTCTATATATTGCCCTCCCATTCATCGCGCTACTGAGATATAGTAGCTCCTGTTATAAAAAGAAGAAGAAATTAGTAGCTCAACACCACTGACTCATAGGCCAGACGAAGAAGGCATGGCTGAAGAGGAGGTGAACTCATGCTGCACCGGCATGCCAATGGCGCCAGGCGGCAGACGGGTAATTTGCCGGATAGTAAGAACTACCTAATGTTTAGCGCTGTGACATTCTTTTATATATATATATATATATATATATATATATATATATATATATATTTTGGGTCTATGCCGCTGTAATCTGTTCTTCTTCACAAAGTTTTCCTCAGATCTAAAGTCTAAACCTGTGGTGCGATTTCTTTCTTTCTACTCATGGAATCAAGAACAACCGAACTAATCGCTTCTTCTTATCATCCCATACAGCAGGCAGCACCACAGCAGCCTGATTCCCAAGCAATACCAGCGATGATTCAGTGGGTGGTCGCAAACCTGAACAGCGCCCGCGCAAGAATGGACGACGCCTGCGCAAGGATGAACAACGCCTCCGCCGCACGCATGGACATGGAAACCCAGAGGATGAACAACCTCCTAGCCAAGCTGCAATGGGAGAGGTGCGTCGTTCCGGCACAAGCTGCCTACTTCCAGGAAAATCAAGGAGGTAATACCGAACTCACCAGCAAAATTTACCCCTTTCGTTCAGAAAAATAGCTGACCTGTATGATGTCGTAGCCATGCTGCAAGGGCAGATGGGCGTCGCACCGGCACAAGCTGCCCTGTTCCCGACAAATCAGGGAGGTAATAACAAACCTACGATGATTTTCAGGAACCAGCAAGTTTTATCCCTCTTGTTCAGAGTTCAGACAAATAGCTGCTCCGGTATGATGTCTACAATTTTTTTTGCAGGCATCCGCACTGGCGGCCTGCTCAACATCAACGGCTGCAAGGCCCGCAACACGCCCGTGCCCCGCTGCGACAGGTAACTTGGTCTTACACTGAACACGATTTCTTTTTTTTTGATATAAACACAAGTGTTTATTAGTACACGACAGAAGTGCGGTAACCAGACGAGTTACAGAGATTGGATAGCTCGATGTCCACATAGAAATTTCATCCTGAGCTAATCCAACACCCAAACCTGCTAAAACATGTGCAGGCTTATTACATCCCCTAGGGGCATACTCCACTCGTGCATCTATGAAGTTAAATCTGAGTTGATGTCTGATGTCGCTGAAGAGAATACCCAGAGGGCTCAGATCATAATCAGTAGTGTTTATTGCTGCTTTAACCTTGTCGCTGAAAGAAGCATCAGTGTTTATTTTCACAAAATCCACCGGTGGTGGTTCCAAACGCACACAGGCTGAGTTTTGTTTAATTCTTTCTTACCCAGAAATTGTTTCCAATCATCTCTATGCCTCGTAACAGTGAACTGGAATTTATCAATCGACTGATGTTTTCCCCCATGATTACCTTTGTTGCGTTCATCCCACCAGCTCCAAAGAAACGCAACTGTCAGAAGTTGCTCGTCAGTCGACAGGCTTAGGACTTCCTGTAATAATTCCAGCGCATTTGCACATGGTAGTAGCTTCAGTCTCACATCCTCCAAAAGCAAAGCACGCCACCGTTGTTTTGCAAGTTTACATTTCAGAAAAAGATGGCCTCCATCTTCAAAGTATTTGTGGCAAACAGCACACCTTGTATCCAGATCCACCCCTTTTCTCGCTATATTCATGTATAAAGGATGACTGTTGTGTGCTAATCTCCAGAGAAAATGGTGGACCTTTGGTGGGCACTGAACCTTCCACAGTTTTTTAAAAACTTCATTTTGAAAAGCACCAGTTTCGGATCCCTGTCCCTCCTGCCTAATAGCTGCTAATCTTTCGAGTTTAACATGCAGCTTATATGCAGACTTGACCGTAAAAACCCCTCTACTATCTTGGTGCCAGGAGATAAAATCTTCAGCATTTTGACGTAGTGGAATTGCCAAAATCACCTGCACATCATCAGAGTGAAAAATCTGCTGTACCAATTCTCTGTTCCAAGTCATTGTTGTCTCATTGAACACGATTTCTTCTCTTGTGTTTGTTGTCCTCAGTTCTATCCCAGAATCTTCTAACTAAAACAAGTCGCTGTCAGCATCGCGCATCCCTCGCAAGGCACTAGAACGCATGATGCGCTGAGAGTTGTAACCGGAGGGCCTGGAGCTGCCAGCTTCAAGAAAACCGGGGGACGCAGGTCGACGGTGAACCAGTTCGCCGCATGGTCGACAACGAAGGACATGACTAATGACGGAAGCCGTGTTGGAAGGATCGAGGATGGAAGCCGTGTTCGGGGCACTCCGGCCGCCAGCGACTCCCTCAAATCGAGCTAATTGAAGGCAATTGCAATCGTTGCAATTGCAATCGTTGCAATTGCAATCGTTGCACTTAGATTGATATGGATCTCGTGATGGGATTATATAGTACAAGGAGATGACTTGGTAGTCAAGTAAAGAGATTACAATTATGGAAATAAACTAATCAAATCTAAATCTCCTTGATTTCGGCTGTGTAGACGTGTCCTACACGTACACGTCTAACACCCCCCGCAGTCGGAGCGGGAGCAACGCGGACGTTCAGGCTGGAGCGAAACTCGGTAAACACAGTGGAAGGCAATCCCTTGGTGAAGATATCAGCATACTGGGAAGATGTCGGAACATGCAGAACATGGACATCTCCAAAAGCAACCCGCTCACGAACAAAGTGTAGGTCAATCTCCACATGCTTAGTGCGTTGATGTTGGACTGGATTGGTCGAAAGGTAGACAGCAGATATGTTGTCGCAGTAGACCACCGTAGCTCTCTGAAGAGGTCGATGGAGTTCGGATAGGAGCTGGCGTAACCAGCATGCTTCAGCAACAACATTGGCAACACCCTGTATTCAGCTTCCGCACTCGAGCGGGAGACAGTGTGCTGACGTTTAGAAGACCAGGAAACCAAATTGTCACCAAGAAACACGCCATAACCAGAGGTGGACTTGCGAGTATCGGGGCAACCAGCCCAGTCAGCATCCGTGTATGCAGTGAGTGATGCCGGCGACGAGCGATATAGCTGAAGTCCATGGTCGACGGTGCCGCGAAGGTACCGGAGAATCCGCTTGACCGCATTGAGATGCGGTTCCCGTGGGTCATGCATGTACAAGCAGACCTGTTGCACTGCATATGCGATGTCTGGTCTTGTGAAAGACAAGTATTGGAGAGCACCAACCAGGCTCCGATAGGCAGACGGATCAGCGACGGTGGCGCCAGCAGCTGAGAGCTTGGACTGTGTATCTACGGGAGTGGAGCATGGGTTGCACTCACTCATTCCTGCGCGATCAAGGATCTCAATGATGTACTGCCGCTGAGAGAGGAACATGCCAGCCGAGGACCGTGTAACAGCGACTCCGAGGAAATAGTCCAATGTACCAAGGTCCTTGAGGGAGAACTCACGCTCGAGAGCCGTGATGGTTCGCCGAAGAAGCTGTGCAGAGGAGGCTGTGAGACTATATCATCGACGTACAATAGCAGGTAAACAATCTCTGTGTTGCTGTTGTAGATGAAGAGCGAGGGATCCCGCGGGAGCTGACAAAACCAAGGCGCAGCAGGTGGTCGGCAAAACGGCTGTACCAGGCACGTGGTGCCTGTTTAAGCCCATAGAGAGACTTATTGAGCCGGCAAACATGGTCGGGCTGGGAGACATCGACAAACCCCGACGGCTGTGCGCAGTAGACCGTCTCGGCAAGAGTACCATGTAGAAAAGCATTGTTGATGTCGAGCTGATGAACCGGCCAATCTTGCGCGACGGCAAGTGAGAGGACAGTGCGAACGGTGGCCGGTTTGACAACCGGGCTGAAAGTTTCTCCATAATCAACGCCTGCACGCTGGGTGAAGCCACGGAGGACCCAACGGGCTTTGTAGCGATCCAAAGACCCATCCGGCTTAAGCTTGTGCCGAAAAATCCACTTGCCAGTTACGACATTAGCGCCAGGCGGACGAGGAACAAGATCCCATGTCCGGTTAGTCTGCAGTGCACTGAATTCGTCCATCATTGCGGAGTGCCAATTAGGGTCCTTGAGAGCGCCCCGGTAGCTCTTTGGGAGCGGACTAAGAACATCAGCCAGAAGATTAAGACGGTCAATAGGTTTAGTCATGCCACGTTTTCCACGAGTAAGCATGGAGTGATTGTTGTCGGCGAGGGGAGGGCCGACGGGGGCCAAGGCCACTGGCGAATCTGGAGGAGTGGGTTGAGGTGTGAGAGGAGGAGAATGGGGTTCGGGTGTCGGTGGGTTGTTTGGCTCGGGTGGAATAGGTGGTTGCGGGATTGGTGCAAGTGGGGTAGTTTGGGAGGGCAGAATGATAGGATGATCATCAAGAAAGGAGAGATCGGTGGCTGTAGGGGGTGTAGTGGATTGGTGGGCGAAAGGGAAGGTGTTTTCGTCAAAGACGACATGGCGAGAGATTATGATTTTATGTGTCGCGAGGTCAAGGCAACGATAGCCGCGATGGTTAGAGGGGTACCCGAGAAAAACACACGCGGTTGTGCGAGGAGCTAGTTTGTGTTGTGCTGTAGCGGATAGGTTAGGATAGCAAAGGCAACCGAAAACCCGTAGGTGCGCAAGAGGTAGAGGGAGGCCACGGAGAGCTTCGTAAGGAGTACGGTGTTGGAGGGTTTTGGTAGGGTGAAGGTTGAACAGGAACGTGGCAGTGTGAAGAGCTTCAACCCAGTAGGTTGATGGCATGCTAGCTTGAAAAAGAAGGGAACGCACCATGTTATTAGTGGAGCGAATGACACGTTCGGCTTTACCATTTTGGGAAGAGGTGTATGGGCAAGACATTCGAAGGGTGGCGCCGAGGGAAAGGAGAAACAGGTGAGCAGTTTTATTGTCAAATTCGCGACCATTGTCACATTGGACAGATTGGATAGTTGTGTTAAATTGGGTAGAGACGTAGGCAAAGAAGTGTTTAAGTGTAGAGAAAGTGTCAGATTTTGCACGCAAGGGAAAAGTCCAAAGGTAATGGGTGAAATCATCTAGGACAACTAAGTAATATTTGTAACCAGACACACTAGCAAGAGGTGAAGTCCATAAATCACAGTGGATAAGCTGAAAAGGACGCATAGTTTGAGTAGTAGATGTATCAAAAGGTAGACGAACATGTTTTCCTAATTGACAAGCATGACACAATTGATTATCGGTAGAATTTTTATTACAAGGAAATGAAAAAGCACTTGCTAGGTGCGACAAAGCTTGACTACTGAGATGTCCTAGGCGACGATGCCACAAAGTTGAAGATGACGTGGTGGTGGAGAGGGCGTGCGCAGCGGAAGACGGCCACCAGAAGGGATAGAGGTCGCCGGAACTATTGCACCTGACGATCTCGTTCTTGGTGCGGAGGTCCTTCACAGAGAGACCAAAAGGATCAAACTCAACAGAAACAAGATTATCAGTGGTTAACTTACGGACGGAAATAAGATTTTTTACAAGGTTAGGTGTTACTAGGACATTATTAAGAGAAAAAGAGTGATTAGGAGTAGAAAGGGTGGTGTGACCAGTGCGAGTTATAGGAAGAGCATGACCGTTGCCGACGATGACATGTGGGTAAGGAGAGCTAGAGGGGAGGATATGAGAAAGGTTACCCTGATTGCCGGTCATGTGGGCGGATGCGCCAGAATCCATGATCCACTCATGCGGAGGTGGTGGTGCGAGGGACATGGTGTTGTAAGCCTGCATGAGTTGTCCTTGGTCGAAAGACGGTGGCAGCGCAGCATAAGTCGGTGCAGGCATCGGAGCCGACGGTGGAGCTCCTTGCATCCAGGGCATGGTTGGCGGAGGCACCCCTGGTGGACATGGCGTGGACGAGGGAGCACCGTAGGCCCACGAAGGCGGAGGCAACATCATGGCATGATGAGCCTGAGGCTGGCCGGGAGGCGGCGGCGCGGAGGCGGACCGGGCCACATCTGGATAGACCCCCCCAAGGGTTTTGCATTGATGGCCACGACGCCGGCGAACCCTTCCCGGATGTGTTGGAATTTCCACCTCGCTGTGGAGGAGGTCCGGAGTGGAGGAAGCGGCATCGCGCCCCATATTGGCAGCTGCCTCGCTGCTGGAAGTTGCGGCATGGGTAGGGGCGGCGCGAAGGCGGCACGGTTTCCGTTGGGCCGCGTGGTGTGGGAGGCGTGGGGGCACCCCGGGCGACGAAGGCGGTCGGAGCAGGAGAAGGCGACTCGGACTGCTTCAGCGTGAGTTCCTCGAGCAGAAGAGACGAGCGCACGTCGAGGAACGACGGCAGTGGGCGCTGTTTGAGGGTCAGGGTGCGCATGTAGGCAAGCCCAGATCCGAGGCCGCGAAGAGTGTTCTGCACGAGGCGCTTGTCGGTGATGGTTGTGCCCAAGGCGTTGAGCTCGTCGGCGAGAAGCTTCTGCTTGCGACAGTAATCAGCCACGGTCATGGACCCCTGTTGGAGACCGTGGAACTCTTGCTCGAGGTAGGAGGAACGAGTCTCGGCGTTGTCGTGGTAGATGTTGGAGAGACGCGTCCACAGGGCGTGAGCAGGAAGTGGTGCGGTGGTGTCGACGACCATGGCGAGAAGCTCGGGCGTGACGGTGCTGTTGAGCCACGATCGGACGATGGCGTCGTTCCGACTCCACTGTGGCGTGGGATCGGTGGGGTACTCCTTCTCGTCGAGATGGTCTTCTAGGGCATACTTCTCGACGACGTCGGAGAACATGCCTCGCCATTGGAGGAAGTTGGAGGTGGAGAGCTCGAGGGTGACCGGAACGGCGGCGCGGATGCTTGGGAGTGCGGCCGCGAGCGCCCATAGGGCTGCCTTGGCGGCAGCCTCGGCGGCGATTTCGGCGGCGCTAGGCGGCGCCATCGGAGAGAGGATCGAAAACCTAATCTGATACCATGAAGGCAATTGCAATTGTTGCACTTAGATTGATATGGATCCCGTGATGGGATTATATAGTACAAGAAAATGACTTGGTAGTCAAGTAAAGAGATTACAATTATAGAAATAAACTAATCTCTAACATATCTAAGCTCCCTGGGATTCCAGGCCTGTGGTTCATCCACGTCCTGGGCCCGCAAATCAGTGACACAGTTGGTTGCTTCGTTTTCTTCTGCTACACATGGTCTTTCACTGCGAGGGGCTAGCTAATTTCCTGGTCCCGCTTGTCGGTCTAATCTGTTGTACCGTGTCTTTCGTTGGGCGCGGAAGGTCGAACCGCCCCGCACAGCGACGGCGATGGCGACGCGTGTGGGACGCGTATTCCTTCCCTCCCCTTCTCTAGGCTTCTAGGCCGGTCTCGGCTCATTCGTTGCGGCTCGCTGCTGGGTTGCTCCGTCGTCGCCGCTCCCGAGTCTCTGATTCCTTCTCTCCCTTGCTTCTTTCGCGGTGCAATTTTTCCTGGTTTCCTCCCCTGATCTTGCGCCATCTCTTCTTTCAGGTCTGCAGCTTTCGATTTGTTGGCTTGGAGGATTGGTCGGCGTCTCGGATCTGTGCCGGAGGCGGCGGCTTTGCCGCCCGCGTTCCTGGTGTGCAAGTAGCTTCCTTCTGTCTCGACCTCGAAGTCTCCGTGCCCTACTCTGCTCCAGGAGCGCACCGCCATCCTCGACCTTCTCCTCCTCGCGCCCGACGCCGTCGCCTGGATCCCCTACATTAGCCGTGCTCTCCGACACCGCCGTCTCCTGCTCGAGCTCCTCCATCCACGCCCGGCCTCCCTTCCCCGTGTCTCCTTTACTCGTGCATGATGGCCGGCCGTAGGAGCGCCCCGGTTCTCCTCCTCGCGCCCGGCGCCTCGACCCTGCTCTCCTGGCGTGGCTGTGCCCGTCCCCGTGGCCGCCTCCTCTTGTGCTCGATTTCCTACTCGCAGCCGGCCCCTGCGACGGAGCGCCGCTGGCTCCTGCCACCGCATGCTCCCTCTCCCCTTCACGCGCCTCCCTCTCGATCTATTCCATCTCAGGAAAATCGCCTCTACTCCGCCGGGGTTGTCTTTGCCATCGCCGGCTCCTCTCATCCCCACCCCCTCGCCTCCGCCCCCCCAGTCTGTACGTGCTGCGTGACCTCCTATTCGTTGGAGAGCTCGGCAGCGCTGCCATGGAGGTTACGGGCGCTACAGCCCGTCTCTACTGAAGCTTCCCCGTTCTATCTCGACCCGATCTCCTAAACGACCACCAGATCTGCAGGCTGTTGGTCACTTGCCTACCCGATCTGCTGTTGTCGGTAACTACAGGTTGCAACAGCCGGAGGTATGGTATCCTCTGCCTTCTCTCTTTCCCTATGTTTGCTTTTTTATCGCTAATTACTATGGGAAAGCACAATAGATGGATCAGGTGTTCTTGATCAAATCGAACATTCAAACCAACCTGTAGGCTAAAATGTAACCTACCTAATCTTCTAAGCTCTGAATGCTTGAGTTCTGTCGGCATTTCTGTCTATAAATCATACATTTTTTTTGAGGGTAAGATAAAATTGTCATTCTGGTACTTTTTCGTGTGAGTTGTGTCAGTTTGGTACTTGGGTGTGCTTTGTACATGTATTAAACATGAACTATGTCTGCGTCTGGGGTGTTCTTAATGGGTGTCACGCATCATAACACATTTCCAATTTACTGGGCCACATTGAAACTAATGTGCTTTACTCCACTTGTGCTATATTTCAGGTTGATTCGTCAACAGGTGAAGCTGAGGATGATGGCACTGAGGACGAGTATCAACTAGAAGATTTTGAAATTATTTCTGCTGATTACATGTTGAAGGTTGGGGTTTCAAACTTTCGAAATGCTTGGGAAAGCAAAAAAAAATGTTTTTTTTGCAATGTCTTCTCCTCTTAGGTATCATTGAGGATAAGATTTTGGAATGTACGGAGCACATTTTGTTCTTCATCCGCAGTTAGCTATATTTTGTCTGAATAGATTCACGTTTATCCACTTTCCCCTATTTCTTCGCCATTTTTACAACCAGATTATCAATAATTCTAATCTGTAAGGGTCCATACATTTTTTTCCTAATAGTATATCAAATATACTGGCACCATTCAGTTATTTAACTAAGAGATTATCTGGACATAGAAATATCCGTTCAGCAAAATTGATATCCTAACTCTACCTTGTGCACTAAGCTACAAATGCTGGACTTCCTCGGCCGCGGAAGTCCGGATGAGCTACCAGGGCACGTCCATGTAAGTACATGTTTAGCTTTCTTGCAAGAGTATTATGTGAAATTTCGACAAACTGCTATGAGTTTGTTGCAAATGCGTCATCTACTTGCTTATCTGGAAGAGTAGTGTGTTAAATTTCGACAAACTGCTCTGAATTTCTTGCAATAGTGTCATCTACTTGCCCATCAAATAAATGACTACCTTTTATCGACATTGCAGGGAAGTTCAAGGTTGTATACCAGCCAACCGCATGGATTATTTCAGCAAATTGTGCACTAAAAGCAAATGTACATGTGCAGGTAAAAGGAGTAATGCAGGCCCCTTTGCTCAAAGATGTCTGTAGAAAGTACTACTGCGGCAAGTACATGTATCAGATTAATAGGCAGGTACACAGTACACACAGCGTTCATGTGTGGCATGCGCCGCGGGCTAACACCCCAGCACACCTTTCCGTTTATATTGATATATGTGTTTCTGAATTTGTGTTTATTCTTCTGTCTGATGTTTTAGGTATTTTCACGTGATAGTTAACTGGCCACTCCTGCCACCGCATTGGGTATGAGCTCTGGAACATCGACGGCTACAGGCTCCTGCAACACCACCATCCTCTCTATCTGCGAGGTGAGGCAATCTCCGCCCTCCCCTTCCTGTTTTTTTTTTTACATCTATGTGAATTTTTCTGGTAAGTTTGACACTATCATATACTTCGTCTCGGGTTTGCATCTATTTTCCTTTTCATCTGTACTGCAGTCCAAACTTTTTAAATAAAATGTTGCTTGATGTAGTTAATATTCTATACCCGTCATTGCTTTGTATTCGTAGCTTGTTTTTCAGAATTATTTAATTGCATACATGCAAGTAAATTTGTACCTATACACACTTACTTTATCTTTGTGACCAGTGCCCTCTTCTTTGCCGCACCGTTGTACATGAAACAAGAAAATGACCATTTGAGGTCTTAGCATACTAGACCTCATGGACCTTAATTCCTTGGCCACTAGGTTATTGAAACATGACTATTATGTTGAAGATATGTGTTAAATAAACATGACTATTATGTTGAAGATATGTGTTAGAATAAAGCGATCCGCAATGTGGGTGATAGCAACAAAACAAATCTAGCGCATATCTGGTGTGAATTTCAGAAAATGATATGTGGTAGAAGCTTACATGACCATTTTACTTCCAAACAAATTATCTTGAGCACTTCCTTTCCTTTCTATATAAATAGACTTACTTTGCATAGGTAGACCAAGCTATTACTAATTATGCCTTCTCTATCTTTAGTCTATGCATGAAAACCAAAATACGTTTGTAATTTCAATAAGAAAATGAACTTCTTTGTAGTGTTTAAATAGAATGCATGTTTTCTTGCTCAATTTATTCTATTGAACGAATGTTGCTTCTGCCAAAGAAGCTTCTGTTTCCTGCAGTCAGTTCATGGCTTCACTCGAACTGTAGGCTTTTGAGTTCTGTTGTCCTGCAGTCAACGAGTGAGTGCCATTATCCCTGTCTTGGAGCATTACGGTGGGTATATTTTTTTATTATTAGGGTTTATCTTTCTTCTGAAAATAAGCTGTATGTGATGCTTATCATCTAACAATTTATTTCATTTGCTTATATCCATGCTTGTGTGCAGATTTCAGAGTACGTATGCAATCGAAGAGGACCCCTCCCTTCACATCTAATGTTGAATTGCTTGACTGTAAGAGGAAGACAAGGTAATTACCTGCATGTTTTTTTGCATCCTATTTGTGTGATGCCTGAAGGCTCTTTAGTATGATCTGATATTAGGAATGAATGCCCTGCTCGAGTGATGCATATTTTGTGCACACTTGTGCCATACACGATTTTGATAAATTTACATCTATTTTTCTTATCGGCTTATTGCCATTTTTAAGCGGCCATACATAGGAAGTTATTAAGATGTGAGATCAGTATTGATGGAACGGTATCTAATCGAACTCTTTGGGTTTTACCATTTCGTGAATGCACTCTGAATCTATTGTGTATGAACTATGAAGATGCTTAGAAAATTACTAACAATGATTGTGCTAGCAAGACCACCTGCAGAACACCATCTTTGTTTTGTGCATAATCATTCGTATTCTGCTATTTCGGATTTATTTTGTGCAAGATGTTGACATTCCTTTTTTTTAACAGCTATAAATTGCTTATTATGGCGGCTGGTGTGGGATCCACCGTGGAGAATTTTTTTGGTCATCTTGCTGAAGATTTGCTATGAAATCAGGTGGCTGGAGCTGTATAGCCGGAGATATGATATTATGGCCTATTAAAACATGTCCTGGAGTTTACAGTAATAGTGGCCTCATTTGTTTCCGTTTGTGAAATATCAAGGCTTCTCTGTTCAGCAGGTCTCCAACTATGGCAACCCAAGTGGTGTCTGTTTTCTTCTCCATTTTGATGAGGCCTGGGTAATACCCAGATTGATTTCATTTGCTCCATTAAAGCCCAGCGTTCACTGTGTGAATCAAGTTGTTCTTGCGTACTTGCATACATACTGATTCTCATTTACCTCCTAAGCACATAGTATCATGTAATGATTTTTATCTCCAAAATAATTAGATGTGCAGTTCTTCTTCACATGTAAGTGTGTAAATTATAGAGTGAGGACATTTCTTGATAAAATGACTAGGTACAGTGCTTTCAACCTCTTTTGATTTTCAGCAAGTGGTCAAAGTCTTCTCTATTATGTCATGAGGCAGTCGCATAGAAAGCTCCCATCTATTTTTGCCATATGCTACAGTTGTTCTCTGGACGTAGCAGATCATTCACAAGGAGCACTCTATTGATTTTTATTTGAAAGTCTGCAAATTATGTTCTGATGTGACCATTTAAGAGTAGATAGTCAAGGTGTTCTATATTTCCGAGTTGTAATTAAACAAACTGCAATAGCCGCAACATGTATATGCGTTGCTCTATCTGTAATTTAGAGGCAGGTCCACCAACCTTCTGCTTGATAAACAGTGCTTTCGCACTGTCACCCGAGCACCTACAGCAATCACAGGACTGAACTAAATACAACCATCTACACGCTCAACAACTGCAAAATGGAACAATATCCACAAAGGCAACATAAAAAATCATCAACAAATGACCTACCGATCACACCAGGCACCATATCGCAGAGCTGGCTCTTCTGAAAACGAAGATAGCACTGCGATCTGAGGAAGTGTCTAAGGGCATCTCCAGCCGTTCGGCCCCAGGCCGAAAAACGGCACCTTTTTGGCTTTGCGCCGGCGCTAACTTTGGCCTGGGGGTTGGATTTTCCACTCGTTCGGCCACCCAAGGCGAACACAAATCAACATAATTTAAAAGTTCATATTCCCGCCCCAAATCAGCCCGAGTTCGGCGATCCAAAGAAAGCCACAGTTTGGCGATCATACATATAGGCGATCATACAAAAAGAAGCCACATTCGGCATGCTGATGGCGCAGATCAGATGGTCACCGGCGACACCTCGGCGTCGTCGTCCAGGTCAATGCGTGCAGTCGTCGGAGTAGGGGCGGAGCTTGGAGTGGCGATCGGCGCAGTGCTCGGCGGCGGCGTGGCTGTGTCGGCGGTACCCGAGGCCGAGCTCGTGTCGGCTGCAGTGGCGGGACTCGGATCGACCGAAGCGTCTGTGGTGCTCGGCGGAGGTGTCGGCGTCGTCGGGGTGAAGAGGATGGCCGCGCGATGCGCCATGATCCACCTCCCTCACCTCCTCCTCCTCTTCTCCTTCTTCATCTTCTTCCTCCTCTTCTTGGGCGGTGGAATCACCGCCGCCTTCGGCCAGCTGCCTGGCGCGCTGCGCCTGCTCCCTCTTCCGGCGGCCGGTGGTCTCGACCTTGCAGCACGCCAATTCCGCGATCCACTCGGCGTTGCTCATGCCTTCCGGCTTCTTCCTCGGCTGCATGGGCTTCCTCTTCTTCACGGCGACGGAGGTGGAGGAGGATGCGGCGACGGCGGCGGCGGAGGTGCGTGGCCCGTTGAACTTCCTTGGCGGCATGGCGGCGAGATCTGGGGCGAATGGGGAAAAATGGCGGGAGCTGCGGGATGGGAGGGGATATGTGGAAGAAGATGACGGGATAATTAGCGCGCAAAGGGAAAAAAGGGGAGGGGAAAACGCCTCATCTCGCCGACAAGGCTGGCCCACGTCGCCTTTTGCCCCCCCAGGCCGAACCCGGCCAGTTGGGTTTGGCCTGGGAACGCCGGCGCTAAAAACGACGCTAAACGGCGGAAATCGGCCTCCTGGGGTCGCGACTAGAAATTTTTTCCTTCCGCCGGCGCTAAAAAAGCCGCCTGGGAGGGCGCTGGGGGGGGGGGGGGGGGGGCGGCTGGAGATGCCCTAATCCATCTGCCCCCCAGTCGAACTTATAGCCCATGGAACAGTCACACAGCCACGCGACGAACTGAATCGACCACGTCTCGATCGATCACACCCTACATCCCGATTGGAAGACACGTCGCACCCACGCGTCCAGACTCACTGGTTACTGATACCGCCCCGACCAGGTCCCACAGTGTACACGGCACAATCAATCCCCACAAATAAAACGCTATTTTCCGACACGCTGAAGAAGAAACGCACCGATCCAACGCGGCAATCACCAAGCGGCGCGGCAACGCGCGCCCAATCCTTCTAGTCAAATTTAAACCTCCTTGATTTCGGCTGTGTAGACTAATGAACCAAGCCAGATCAATAATGCATCATTTTAGCTGTTGGATTTCTAGAACATGCCTGCATCTTTTATTCTAGATTGTAATAATCGAATTCGGTATCTTCATAACTATATCAAGCAATTTTCTAGTTCAATCTCCATAAACATACCCAAATGGTGGCGACCTGGAGTGCGGCGTCTGATGGATTGACCCTTCAGGACTCGGTTCAACCTCTGAAAATCCCATTCCCTAATAACTGCATGCGTGCGACTTTCTTTGGGGGTTACTTTCCTGTGCTGTAATGTCCTCTATGGGTCTGTTGATTTTTGTAGTAGAGCTGTAGAGGCTTAAGCGAGGAAAAGAGCGATGATTTTCTTTGTTGTTCTTTTCCTTTGATAACAGAAGCCTTCTCATCCGGCCGCCCACAGGAGCGGCTCGGGAGAGACATTTGACTCTTCTGTATCTTTTGTGCTTGCTATATTCAGTCACACTAGAAATCTGACATTACTGCAATTTACTTGAGTTACACCGGACGTGGTACATCAGTATCACTCTGCTGCATCATCTGTCATCATCTGTCATCATCTCCACGATGATCTTACCGGTGGCATGGCCGCTCATGCTCTTGGCCCAGCCCTCCTGCGCCCTGTTCAGCGGGTACCGCGAGTCCACCACCGCCCGGATCTTCCCCTGCGCCAACAATCCCAGCAGCGCCTCCATGTCCTCATTCTTCGTCGACACGATCAGCGGCAGCAACCGCTTCTTCGAGAAGCACAGCCACTGCAGCACCGCGACGGCGACGGACGCGATGCGCGGGGTCAGGTCCACCACAACGCCGCCGGCGTCCGCCAGCGCCGGCTTGAACGCCGACCACGGGAACCGCTCCGCGCAGTGCACCACCGCGTCGTGCTTCCGCCCGGACGCGCCACGCAGCGCGGCGCCCTCCGGCGTGCCGTAGTCCAGCGCCTCGTCGGCGCCGAGGCCCCGGACGAGGTCCAGGTTGCGCGCGCCGCAGGTGGCCGTGACGTGGTGGTGCCCCGCGAGGCTCGCCAGCTGCACGGCGAAGCTGCCCACGCCGCCCGAGGCCGCGGTGACCAGCACATTCTTGGCGGGGCCGTCGCCGGCGTCGAGGCCCACCCCGGCCTTCCTGAGCGCGACGAGCGCGGTCGCCGCCGCGATGGGAATGCACGCGCCTTCGACGGCCGACACCTCCGGTGGCCTCAGCGCCGCGTTCGACGCCGACACAGCCACGTACTCCGCCAGGCCGCCGCTACCCTGACAACAAACAAAACATCGAACAAACGTCAGCACTCAGGAAATCAGCAGAACAGAGCAACGATCGAGCTGCCTCGCGCGCGCGTGCGTGCGTTCTTACTTACCGGGAAGTTGACGGCGACGACCTTGTCGCCAGGCCTGAAGCCGCTGGCCCCGGCGCCGACTTCCACGACCTCGCCGGCGAGCTCGCAGACGGGGATGCAGGGGAACTTGCTGGGCAGGACGGGCCGCCCGTTGCCCTTCTGGAACTTCCAGTCCAGCGGGTTGATGCTGGCGGCCTCCACCTTGACCAGCAGCTCTCCTTTTTTCGGCGACGGGACGGGCACCTCCACGTGCTTGAGGCCTTCGGTTCCTCCGCCGTACTTGTCGTACTGCACGGCCCTCATCGTCCTCGAAGACGAAGGCATTGCCGTGAACTTGTCCGCCGCTCGCCGGAAGAGAGTATGTACGTGCTGCCGGCTACAGATTACTACCTATGCAAGTGTCCAGGTGCCGTGATGATCGTTGGAAGTGCTGGCCGGCGGGGCTACTTATACATTCCGCCGACGCCGATCGATCGAACCGGAAGCCGTGCGTGTGCATGTGAAGCTTGGTCTGTTGGACACGGGCACACGGCGACCGCTCGATCTCAAAGTTTGACGGCGCGGGCGGCGAAGAGAGCGTACGTGGCCAGGCTCGGCGCCGCACGCCGGTCGCCGGTGCTCGATCTCAACGCGGTGCCGTGGTCGCGCGCGGCGCGCGACAAGTCTGCGTGCTCGGACGGCGCATCCCGACTTGGCGATCGGCATACGGACTGAAGATAACTCTCACCAAGCAGGACCGTTGCGCATTCGCACGTGGTAGAATCGCCTGGCGCTGACTTTTACTACGTAGGCTGGCAAGTCATCTCCGTCGCTACGGACGTCGATACCCACGGTGGCCCTGCTGCCGCTCATTCCGTTCACGCCGTGACGACAGACACTCCGGCGATGGATGGATCCTACTCAAAGTTTTAAATAACCCGCTATAGCCTCGCTATAGATTTTGAACAGCACTCCCGTTAAAGCTATACACTTTTAACGCTAAATTGAAAATGACGCTAATAACCCGCTAAATCCCGCTATAACGCTAAATTTTGAGTCATTTAGCCCGCTAAGCCGCTACAGGCATAAGAGGAACACAATTTAGTACCATAAAGTCAACCATCTACCTTATTATTTCTTCTTGTGTTTACTGTATATATGGTGTATTGATGCAAAGCTTAGTTATTGAGCTGCAATTTCCAGTCAATGCATGCTTGGTTTTAAGATATCTGTGAATATGTATGTCAATTATATGTGATATATAATACATGATGCTTAATTTTAGACTATTTTTTCATTACTTAAGAAAAACGCTAAATGCGTTTAGCTTCGCTATAGCCTTTTATAGATTATGTCGGACTTGCCGCTAAATGGAATAGCCCGCTATTTAAAACTTTGATTCTACTGCCTCCTGCCTGGTCGTGTTTACCTGCCTATCACGCTGGGCCCCATTTTACTATTATATGACTTCCTTTTGAATATCTTTCTTTTCTTTACTAACTAGTTGTGTGTATACATATTTCTTTGTGGATGTATATCATCATGATTATTGTCTACATAGAAACTTAGATACTCCATCCGTATCAAAATATAAGACTCTCTAGCTAGCTTGTACACACATGTATGTACTGTACATACATGTGTGTACAAGCTAGCTAGAGAGTCTTATATTTTGATACGGAGTGAGTATATGAGAAGAGTTATATCTTTACTTGATATCTTAATTCTTCGGTGTCACCACTTTATTGCTTTTTATTCTTTGTGACCCTGAAAATAATTTATCTTATGAGTGCATGTCCTGTTTTATCACATCTTGACACACTCATCTTGGTGAATATCCTTGACCTCATGCTTGTCTTGATGAGCCTATTACCTTCACCATGGGATAAGCCAAAAGTTTTGATTTTTATTTGCATATTTTTGAGCTTGTGAATCCATTTAAATTTTGTGCTTTAAAAGATACTGGGTGAGTGAGGATTCCATTTTTGTACACCTTGTATTCAAATACAAAAATTCTAAATTGTGTACAAATATTGGGGAGCTCCTCTATTTTGTTTAAAACACTCTTTTGCTCAAATCAAAATATCTTTTGTTCACTTGGTTTGTTGGATCTTTTGGTTGCTTCCTTTTATTTGGAGAATTGTAAAAGGTTTTCCATATCATTTTTTTGCAATCTTTAGATCCTCAATATAGTGTGACCTCCCTCCAACTATTCTTCATTGGATAGGTGTATTTGATTTCACGCACATTTTGAGAAATGCACACATTATGTGGGAGATCTTACTATATTGACCTTCTAACATTTTTCGCCCATTTTGGAAATGGATGCCAATGGGGGAGAAGTTTTAGAGGGTTTAAGAGAATTGGTTTTATGCTTCTGATTTGTTCTTAAACATTTGCCTCTCATGCTCATGCATCCTTGCTTGTTTCTTTGCATGGTTGCTTAAAATTCATTATATAAACCCTCGTAAAAGAGATTGTCATCTATTACCAAAATAGGGGAGATTGAAAGGGCATGGCGCCCCCATGTGTCGTTTTGGTAATTAATGACAATCTGAAAGGATCGAGTAGGTTGACTAGAGGGGGGGGGGTGAATAGGCAACTACCAATTTTAATTTTCTTTTCAACAAGTTAAGGAATTGCTCAAATATAAGTTCTCTAGATATGCAACTAGGTGAACAATCCTATATGATGAGCAAGAAGCTAGCTAACAAGATATACTAAACAAGGTAAGCTAGCAATACAAGTAAAGGTATATATAAAAAGGATAAGCACACGGTGACACGGAGATGATTCCCGAAGTTCACTTCCCAATGGAAGCTACGTCTTCGTTGGAGCGGTGCGGGGTCACAAGTGATCCCCGAATAGCCGTGATATGGCACACCGTATCTCCTCCACTATATGATGCCCTCGAGGTCGGCAACAAACCTTTACAAGGATGAGGCACACTCCACAACCGAATTGGAGGCTCTCACCAATTCCCACGGCTTCCAAAGCCGCAAGAATCACAAGGCCGGGGCACGTCTCCACAACCGAATTGGAGGCTCCCGGCTAGTCCCCGCGGCTCCCAAAGCCACAAGAACGACCAACGACCGTCTCGGGTTCCAATGAACCCAAGATGCACAAGTTCCTCTAAGGAATGGATATGGAAATCAAATCGCTTTGGTGGAAGGGTAGATCTAGGTCAACTCTCCCAAGTCCTAGAAGGACAAGGTGTTTGAGTGGCTAGGGAGAGAGATCTACCAAGTTTAAGCTTGCAACAATGGTGGGGAGAGTATTTCTGGTCGTGGTGACCTTTCCAATGTAGGAGAAGGTCTTTATATACTGCCCCCAGATTTAGCCGTTGCAGACAGGCAAATCGGATAATCCGATTCAAGTCATCATCGGATTATCCGATGGAATCGGATAATCCGATCAGACAATCATCGGATAATCCGAACAGCGTCAGTGAAGAAATCTTTCAGTCCTTAGCAGAATTCCAGCGAAATCTTGAGAATCGGATAATCCGATTATTTCCAACTCGGATAATCCGAACATCTTCAGTGTGACATTTCTTCTAGTCCTTAGCAGAATTCCAGCGAAATCTTGATCATCGGATAATCCGATATTTTGCAACTCGGATAATCCGAACAACTCCAGTGTGAGATTTCTTCTAGTCCTTAGCAGAATTTCAGCGAAATCTTCAGATCGGATAATCCGATATTTTCAACATCGGATAATCCGGTTTACTTCAGCAACAAAACTGGCTCTTTTCAACTCCCTTTTTGGTTTCGATGCAAAGATGTTTTACACACTTAAAACCTGCATCACTTGATTCACATGTTAAATTGTCACTAGTGTTGTTGCCTAACACACAAAACACAAGGGATTAATAAATGTCCTTTCAATCTCCCCCTTTTTGGTGTTAGATGACAACACTAGGATTTGCAAGGAAAGCATAGTTATATATTATCTAGATTCCCGAGCTTAAGTCATGAGAAGCTCCCCCTGAATGTGTGCATATAATTAAATTGCATTGGAATACAAATGCAATACATATGGGAGGAGGACACTTCCAAATATTGAGGAAACTAGATGGAGACATATCAAATAGGTTGAGTTGCGATAGAGGACTATACCTTGTGCATAATAGAGTAGAAATGAACCTTAGCACAAGAATACAACTCATAACCACATTAGAAATCCATATGTCTCATAACTTAAAGGTTCACACACATAAGTTCCACATGAAAACACAACACAAATAAGTTCACGAATAAGTTCGACATAAATGGACACAAGCGCAACAAGAATGGTAAAAGCATATGCTTGTGCCCGAAACCCATGCAAATCCCACACGGAGACCTAATAGAACTACTTCTCCCCCTTTGACATCGAAACGCCAAAAAGGGAAAAGAGCGATGCTACGACCCAAGTAGATCACTCCGTGGCAGAGGTATCATCATCATCAGTGTCATCACCATCCCCGTCTGAAGTCTCATAAGTACGGGCACGAGTGTAGGATGGACGGGAAGGGCCGGCAGATGCTGTCTCTAGCAGATGAGACTCAAGCTGAGTCCATGGAAACTGAGAGCCCTCGTTCCACTGAGCAAAAGAGAGAGGAGCAGACTCTGGAGGATCATTTGGGAGGCGAGGAAGGTGCTTGAGAATGTTCTCCTGCCGCAGATAAGTGTCATATTGTCCCCTCCTGATGTCAGCATTCATGCACAGAATGTTCCTCTGGAACCAGTTGAGTTTCTTGGGCGGAGCAAAGGAAGGAACCAAAGACGGACCAGTGGCACCACGACGAGCATCACCCATGAAGGAACCACGGGCAGGAGCTGCAGCAGCAGAAGATGGAATGACCTCTTTCCTCTTCTGATAAACCTTCTTGTATGTATGAGGCTCCAAATCATACCGGTTGAAGTTGTGGTTCTTCAGAGTGTCCTTGATGAGCATCATGATGTAAGGAGCATAGGGAATAGTGAGCCCACTGACAAAAGAGTCCCAGAACTCGTGAAAGATAAAATGCATCACATCCACTGTAAAATCCTCTTCAGGGTTTTCATTCTCAACAATTTTCTTAGCAAGGCAAAGCAGATTTGCAAGAGGAGCAACTATATTGTCATTGTTACCTCCACTGGGAGCAATAGTTGAGCGGAAGATGATCGCAAGCTGGTCATAGAGGGGAGGAGGCCCCTTTTTTCACCAATAATTGCACCAGCCCCATACATATCCTTCATTATGTTTTTGTTGAACTTCTCAGTAGTGTGCATATGTAACCATTGGGAGGAAGGTTGCTCTGGTAGGGTGCATAACCAAGAAGAGTAGACAACCGAGCAAAGGAGGATGTGCACTGAGTGCGACCGTCATCCACTTCATGGTCTTTATGTGGTCATTCTCGATCACCAAGGTGGAGAAAAACTGCAGAATCATTTCCACATTGTAGGGGCATTGCTTCTCAATGAGTGAAACCAAGCCCATCTGTTCAATCACATCTGCAGCTTGAGCATAACTGGCCTTGGCCTTGATATCTCGCATTTTGTAGGGCTGCATCGGGCGAATAGGATGGTTATAGTGCTTGTAGATGTCTTTGTATATATATATCTGCTCCATGCACCAGAAGTTGGGATCTTCAATATCATCATCTCTTGGCATACTCGTATACCAGTTGGACTGACGGATTCGGGCATAGTCAATTTGGGGCATTGTCAAATAGTTGGGGCGAGTTTCCTTGAGCTTCTTGGTTCTATGGGCAACTTGCTTCTTCTTCATGGGTTGCTTGCCTTTTCTAGCATGTTTCTGTGGAGGACTACCTGAATCACGACTGCCGGAACCACCTGTGAGATAGAATAATAGATGGATAGCATAGATGAGTACACACAAGTCACAGAGCAAGGAATGGTACAAGGTACACTAGAAGAGCATCCCTAAGTTGAGTCTACTAAGTCCTGGACAAATCAAGATGTGGCTGAAAAATAGTACTGAACAATTTCGGATAATCCGATTCAGTGTGAATCGGATAATCCGACGGGTCGGAATATCCGGTTCAGACTGGATCGGAAAATCCGATCTGGATCGGCAGCAACAAAGTGATTCAAGTCCTAGGTCTAGCAGTAGATCGACAATAAGGGGGGCTAGCCTAGTGTTCTAAGTATCAATGGGAACCACAAACACCAGCCAAAACAACTTCTTCCAAAGATTTAGGTGAGGAACACCTAGGAGATGAGAGAGAAGAAGTTACCCTCGTCCATTGAGGAAAAAGCTTCGGTGAATGTGTTCCCGGGGAGGAGGAGCACCAAATCCGGCCAAATGCCGGAGTTGGGGCGGCCGGAGATGCTTGGGAGGAGCCGGGAGAGAGGGGGCGGTGGTTGGTGGAGAGAGGGGGTGGAGAAAGATGCTCAAATGAGCCCTTCACCCCGACCCCTGTTCTATTTGGAGACAAACCGCCAAATCGGATAATCCGATTTTTACTTGAATCGGATATTCCGATAGTCGGATAATCCGAGCAAGTCAGAATCGGATAATCCGATTTTCAGGATTTCGTTAGAAATTCTGCCCAGCTACACCCGTTCTCCTCAGTTTCAAAATAGGACTTGTGTGCATAAGATGAAGTGTTTGTAGGAAGATAGGCTTGGGATAAGATTGTCAAACTGACATTGGTACTCCACACTCAAACTTGCAAAAATCGAACACGGAAATGCCAAGATGAGTGGGTTTCCCATAAAACCAACAATAGGACCAAAATTCCAAATGATTTTCAATTAAGACCGAGAAGAACCAACTCTTCATAAAGAAGAGGGCGGTGGCCAAGGCCACCATGTATGAGTTTGTGGTGTGACACCGCGAAGATGTATCTCGGGTTCACGGCCACTACTCGTCATTTAAGCTCACAATTCATGAAATGAAAATATAGAGACAAAATGAGTTCTTACTATCGGCATAATGGGGGGAGGGATAGCCCAATGATTAGGACCGCACTCCCCCTATGTCCATGCCTACACCTAAACCAAATAAGTATCGTCTAATATGGGTAGGTATGCAAGAAATCCACTAAATCCAATTGGATATGTCCACCACATTGAGTTCTCCTCTCAACTCCTTGAATCTTGCTTCACCAAGAGGCTTTGTGAACATATCGGCGAGTTGATACTTGGTGTTGACATACTTGATTGCA
This sequence comes from Poa pratensis, assembly GCA_947311845.1. Taxonomy (NCBI): domain Eukaryota; kingdom Viridiplantae; phylum Streptophyta; class Magnoliopsida; order Poales; family Poaceae; genus Poa; species Poa pratensis. The sequence goes on along the minus strand of CAMZMU010000077.1, from coordinate 37,354,271 downwards.
ATATCACCCTTCTCAACATGGTCTCGAATAAAATGATACCGAATCTCAATGTGCTTGGTCTTGCCATGAAGAACCGGGTTGTGTGCAATTTTAATAGCACTTTCATTGTCACATAAAAGAGGCACTTTGTCACAAATGACACCATAATCCTTTAAAGTTTGCCTCATCCATAATAATTGTGCACAACAACTACCGGCGGCGATGTATTCGGCTTCGGTGGATGACGAGGCCACACAATTTTGCTTCTTGGAAGACCAACTCACAAGGGACCTACCAAGGAATTGGCATGTACCCGAAGTTGATTTTCTATCCATTTTACAACCCGCCCAATCCGCATCCGAATAACCAACAAGATCAAAGCTTGTACCATGGGGATACCAAAGACCATAGTTGGGAGTATCCAACAAATATCTTAGAATCCTTTTGACCGCGGTTTCATGACTTTCCCTAGGACTTGATTGGAATCTTGCACACATACCCACACTAAACATAATATCCGGTCTAGATGCACAAAGGTAAAGCAAAGATCCAATCATAGAACGATAAAGCTTTTGATCAACTTCCTTACCATCCGGATCTAAGTGAAGATCCGCCTTGGAGTCCATGGGAAACTTATATGGCTTGGCATTGTTCATATCAAATTTCTTGAGCATGTCCTTAATGTACTTGGCTTGACATAAGAATGTTCCTTCTCGAATTGATGGATTTCAAAGCCAAGAAAATAATTCAATTCCCCATCATGGACATCTCAAATTCCTTGGTCATTAGCTTGGAGAATTGATCACTAAATTCATGGTTAGTGGAACCAAAGATAATATCATCAACATATATTTGGCATACAAAAAATTCTCCATTTATTCTTTTAGTGAAAAGGGTGGGATCTATTACCCCAATTGCAAAGCCACGATCTACTAAGAACTCCTTGAGATGATCATACCAAGCACGTGGAGCTTGCTTGAGCCCATAAAGAGCCTTATGTAGTAAGTAGACATGGTTAGGAAATTGGGGTCTTCAAAACCCGGAGGTTGTTTCACATATACTTGTTCATTTAGTGGACCATTTAGAAAAGCACTTTTAACATCCATTTGATATAAAGTAATTTTATGAGTAGATGCATAGGCAATAAGTAAGCGAATGGATTCAAGTCTAGCAACGGGGGCATAGGTTTCACCGTAGTCGACTCCTTCGATTTGGGTGTACCCTTGTGCAACCAATCTTGCTTTGTTGCGGATGACTTGACCATTTGAGTCTTGCTTGTTCTTGAATATCCACTTGGTTCCAATGACATTATGGGAGGAGTCATTGGGTCTTTCCACTAAGACCATACTTTGTTGCGCTCGAAGTTGTTCAACTCTTCATGCATAGCCGCAACCCAATCCATGTCTTCAAGGGCATCATACACCTTGAGAGGTTCTAAGCTAGACAAGCAAGAGACATGACCACAAAAGTTAGCTAATTGATTGCGTGTGGACACACCTCTACGGATACTTCCAAGGATATTTTCTTTGAAGTGTTGTTGGTAATCCAATGTTGATGCACGCCGGATGACCCGGCGTTCCAGGCTTGACCAATTGTTTCACCAACACGAATATCTTCATCATTTCCTTCATTTTGCTCATGGTCAACCCGAAGTGGAGTTCTTGGGGTTGTGGGTTCATTATGTTCTTGTTCACCACTAGAGTTGGGTGGGTCTTGACCATTTTCTTGATCTACATGTTCTTGTTCTTGATCATTGATAGTTGGTTGATCACTTGTTGAGGTAGATGGCTCAACTTGGGTAGAACTTGTTCCTTCTTCTTGAGTAGGTCCTTCAATAGGAATTAGTTCTCCAATCCCCATAGTTCTTATGGCTTGAGATGGAGCAACATCACCTACATCATCATGATCAATATGCTCCGCTTGGGAGCCATTATCCTCGACAAACTCCACGTCCATAGATTCTTCAACACACCCGGTGGATATGTTGTAGACCCTATAAGCATGAGACTTTGCGGCATATCCAACAAATATACCAACAAAAGATCTAGATTCAAACTTAGCAATTTTGCAACCTTTAATGTAAACATGGCATTTGCATCCAAAGACTCGAAAGTAAGATACATTTGGCTTTTTACCGGTGAGGAGTTCATATGGTGTCATGTTCTTGAGAGGACGGAAAAAGAGCCGGTTTGAGTAATGACAAGCGGTGTTGATGGCTTCGGCCCAAAAGTTGTATGGGGAATTAAATTCGGCCATCATAGTTCTTGCCATATCAATAAGAGTGCGGTTCTTCCTTTCGGCAACACCATTTTGTTGGGGAGTATATGCAGCGGAATATTGGTGTTGAATGCCCTCCCCACTTAGGAAATCATCCATAGTGTAATTCTTGAACTCCGTACCATTGTCACTTCTAATTGCCAAAATCTTGGAGTCATATTGGCGTTGAACTAGGGTTGCAAAATCAATGAATATCTTTTGAGTTTCACTCTTCTTCTTGATGTAGAAAGTCCAACAATATCTTGAATAATCATCCACAATCACCAAACAATATTTCTTGCCACCAAGACTATCATATGTGGGAGGCCCAAAAAGATCCATATGAAGGAGCTCCAAAGGCCTCTTAGTGGAGATAATGGTCGTCTTGGGGTGATTCTTCTCATGCATCTTTCCGGCTATGCAAGCACTACAAGGACGATCTTTGGAAAAATTAACATCGGTTAGTCCTACCACGTGTCCACCCTTTACAAGAGTTTGTAAATTTCTCATACCGACATGGCCAAGTCGGCGATGCCAAAGCCACCCCTTGTCGCCTTTAGCCATTAAACATGTAGCGATTTGAGTGGTCTCTTTTGAGAAATCAACCACATACAAACCGTTTTCACGAAATCCAACAAAGGCGACATTGAGTGTTTGAGTGAAAAGGATGGTCACGTGGTATTTATTAAAAATAACGGTGTAACCGGCATTGCATAATTGACCAACGGAAAGTAAATTGTATGAAAGAGATTCGACAAGGAGGACCTTCTCAATGGATAACTCCGGAGTGATCACCACTTTACCAACTCCCACTACCTTGAGTCTTGCATTGTTGCCAACGGTGACATGAGAGAATGAGAGTAGTTGTTTCAATAAGTCCTTTACTAGTTCTTTGCTTCCGGTCATATGGGATGAACATCCACTATCAATGAGCCATGAAGATCCACCGGAAGAGAAACCCTACAATAAATCAAATCTTTGATTTAGGTACCCATTTTGGAATGGGTCCTCTTTTGTTAGTCACAAGGGTCTTTGGAACCCAAATAGCATAGTGATAATCATCTCCATATGAAGAGCCAACATATTTAGCAAAAACACAACCATTTGTAGATTTCAAAAGAACATATGAGGGGTTGTATTTTCCCGCAAAGTTATTGTGAGTGGCATTGCCCCTAGTGACATTACCACTCCCAATAGAGTTGTCATTTGCTTTGGCTAACTCCCCCTCCTTCACAAAAACAATATCTTTGGAAGGGGGAGTCGCCTTCTTCTTCTTGTTGTTGACCTTCTTAGAGTTGGGTGTGAACCCAATTCCTTCTTTGCCAACCACTCCCTTTTGATTGCTCAAAAGATCATTGAGGTTCTTTTCCCCTTGGATACAAGTGGCTAGGCCCTTCTCAAGTTGGGCCTTCAACCTAGTGTTTTCCTCAATAAGAGATGCCTTGACACATAAAGGGTTAGTGGAACAAGCATTTGCATCTTTATCATTATGAGAGGTGGTGAAGCTAGCATAGATAAATTGAGCTTGTAGTTTGGCATATGACTCCTTGAGTGTAGTGAGCTCACTTGAGGTCACCTTGTGGGTTTCCCTAAGTTGCTCAAAACCCTCAAAGAGCTTGTCATGACTCACTACAAGTTCCTCATTTTTAGTTTTTAGATCAATAGCAATTTGAATAGAGGTTTCACGAGTTTCTTTTGCCTTGGAAAGATCCATGGCATGTGTCTCCTCAAGTTGCTCACGGAGCATTTGTTCCTCAACAAGTTGATCTTCTAGCTCACCAATTTTGTCGGCATGATCACATGCATGCCCTTCGAGCTCACAAATCCTAACATCCTTCTCATTAAGAAGATGCTTGGCTTCTCCATATTGATACATGAGGGCCTCAACCATTTTCTTGGTTGGACCTTGGAGCTTGCTAATAAAGATAGAAATTTTATCCTCTTCTTCAATTTTCCCTACATCCTCAACACAATCCAATAGTGATGGGTTAGAGGAGATAGTAATTTTTGGTGGGGAATTCACCTTAGTTTCCTTGGCCATGAGGCACATAGGCTTGGAGATCTTGTCGTCGTTTGGAGATGAGAAGAGGTTGGCCAATGATGGAGGAAGGGTGCCCATTGCAAGAGCCGCCATTCCTACTTCTTCACTTGGTTCTTTATCCTCCTCACCTCCGGACTCGTATTCCTCTTGATGGGATGCCACAAGAGCCTTTTGAGGTGATCTCTTCATGTAGGTAGGCTTGGGGTGGTACTTGTTCTTCTTTAGAATGAGTTGACCACCATTATCCTCTCTTCTTTCATAGGGGCAATCCTTCACAAGATGAGTGTCCTTTCCACAATTGAAGCACATTCTTTTTATTGGTGGAGGGTTGACGCTCTTGTTCTTCTTGTTCCAAAACCGGGTGGCGGCAAGTGCAAGAACTTCATTGAGCTCACCCTCCAAGTCTTCTTCACCTTCATGGACCGGGCTTTCTTCATATCTTGGATGGTCTACCACACGAGCCTTCAAAGCAAGAGTCTTCGGGCCACGGACTTGGTTGAAAGACTTGGATGTGGACTTCAATGTATCATATGTGACAAATTGAGCCAACATGTCATTGGGAGTCATTGTTGTGTAATCCGCTCTTGCATGGAGGTTCATCACCATAGTTTCACTATATGGCATAATTGCTTGAAGGAACTTGGCCTTGACCCATTCATCATCCATATCCTTCTTTCCATTTTCCCGACATGTCACCACAAGCTTGTAGAGTCTTCGGTAAAGTTCGGTCGGAGTCTCTTCGTCTAGCATGATGAAGTTGTCAACTTGATGTTGAAGGACGGCCGCATTGGAGCGTTGAATGCCCTCATTTCCTTCATACACAGTTTCAAGATGGAGCCAAGCTCATTGCAAGTTTTGAGATTCCGCACATGATCTTCATCATGTGCGGTCATAGCACTCTCAAGAATGAACTTAGCATTTGCATCAAGTTGCTCATCAATCTCTTCTTGCTTGGTCAAGTTGTTGGGATCAACAGGGTTGAAACCATGTAGAACCACCCTCCAAAGATGCACCGATGAGCTGCGAAAATAAGACTCCATAGATTTCTTCCAAGTGAAATAACGAGTATTATCAAGCTTAGGAGGGGGTCTACCAAGGTTGGTTATATGAGGTTGAGTGAGTGAAACTTGAGTGAGATAAGAGCTAGGTGGAGCAAAGTTAAGAGAAGGCTTCTCATTAGGTTTATCATTTTTATCCTTGTCACTAGCACCCTTAATAGGGCTAGCGGATGATGAGGAGCTATTTTGATTAGATACCCGAGTATACACCTCCTCCACCATTTTGCCTTTCATGTACCCAAAGAGTTCAATCATGGACTTCATGGTGATTGGGGCATCACCCTCGGGAGGGATTATTCCCGCTTCTTTAGTTCTTTGTCAAGTTGTTCTCTATCACGTTTTTCTTGTTCCTTAGCAAGTTTTAACTCCTCATCTTTAGCACGTTGTACTTCCTCCGCACTAGCCATCCTCCTCTTTAGGCGATTAAGCCCTTAATAAAGAGACCTTGCTCTGATACCAATTGAAAGGATCGAGTAGGTTGACTAGAGGGGGGGGTGAATAGGCAACTACCAATTTTAATTTTCTTTTCAACAAGTTAAGGAATTGCTCAAATATAAGTTCTCTAGATATGCAACTAGGTGAACAATCCTATATGATGAGCAAGAAGCTAGCTAACAAGATATACTAAACAAGGTAAGCTAGCAATACAAGTAAAGGTATATATAAAAAGGATAAGCACACGGTGACACGGAGATGATTCCCGAAGTTCACTTCCCAATGGAAGCTACGTCTTCGTTGGAGCGGTGCGGGGTCACAAGTGATCCCCGAATAGCCGTGATATGGCACACCGTATCTCCTCCACTATATGATGCCCTCGAGGTCGGCAACAAACCTTTACAAGGATGAGGCACACTCCACAACCGAATTGGAGGCTCTCACCAATTCCCACGGCTTCCAAAGCCGCAAGAATCACAAGGCCGGGGCACGTCTCCACAACCGAATTGGAGGCTCCCGGCTAGTCCCCGCGGCTCCCAAAGCCACAAGAACGACCAACGACCGTCTCGGGTTCCAATGAACCCAAGATGCACAAGTTCCTCTAAGGAATGGATATGGAAATCAAATCGCTTTGGTGGAAGGGTAGATCTAGGTCAACTCTCCCAAGTCCTAGAAGGACAAGGTGTTTGAGTGGCTAGGGAGAGAGATCTACCAAGTTTAAGCTTGCAACAATGGTGGGGAGAGTATTTCTGGTCGTGGTGACCTTTCCAATGTAGGAGAAGGTCTTTATATACTGCCCCAGATTTAGCCGTTGCAGACAGGCAAATCGGATAATCCGATTCAAGTCATCATCGGATTATCCGATGGAATCGGATAATCCGATCAGACAATCATCGGATAATCCGAACAGCGTCAGTGAAGAAATCTTTCAGTCCTTAGCAGAATTCCAGCGAAATCTTGAGAATCGGATAATCCGATTATTTCCAACTCGGATAATCCGAACATCTTCAGTGTGACATTTCTTCTAGTCCTTAGCAGAATTCCAGCGAAATCTTGATCATCGGATAATCCGATATTTTGCAACTCGGATAATCCGAACAACTCCAGTGTGAGATTTCTTCTAGTCCTTAGCAGAATTTCAGCGAAATCTTCAGATCGGATAATCCGATATTTTCAACATCGGATAATCCGGTTTACTTCAGCAAACAAAACTGGCTCTTTTCAACTCCCTTTTTGGTTTCGATGCAAAGATGTTTTACACACTTAAAACCTGCATCACTTGATTCACATGTTAAATTGTCACTAGTGTTGTTGCCTAACACACAAAACACAAGGGATTAATAAATGTCCTTTCACAATCCCTATGGACTAATGGTTACATTGAGTTATATTTGTAGTGTTTGTCCATAAGCAATGCTTGAACTCCATATGTTGGATTTAAGGATGATGCCATGAATATATTGATATAATGAAGTATTTGGCATGAAGATCATCGAGGTGTATGGATATATATTTGATATGATCAAGAAGAAGAGCATGTGATGACCAAGTTGTTACTCAAGGAGTTATCCGATGATTGGTCATATGTGAGTTGAGCATATTGCAAGTATGTCTTGAAGAAAAAGATTATGTGATCATTCATGGTTATCTTCAAGACATCATCTATTGAAAAGAGAAGAAAAGATACAAGGTTGATCAAGATATTGATCAACACACAAAGCTACAAGATGTACCAAGTGGGATCATGTATCTCTTGGTATGGTAAGCAATTGTCCATATAGCTTTATGAACTAACTCATGCTATGTGTGTGGCATTTCTATGTGTGGTTAGGTATCTTTTTATGGGCTTGCATCAAATGAAGATTTCATATAGCCCATGAAGGATGACGTCAAGTGGTGATCGTCATCAAGCTTGAGAAGTGCAAGTGTTCAAGAGAAGTATCTTGAAGATATCATATGCTTGATGCTTGCCATCCTCTAGGAGATAATGGTCAAGTGAAGATGTGCATATGAGAGGCTCTCCCATAGTGGAGTATGGAGGAGCAATATGTGAGACTTCACCAAGCGAAGCGCAATCAAGAAAGGTGGTCCACTTGAAGAGATCAAGGTCGACATCATCTAGTTCAAGTGGAATGCGCAAGACAAATGTATGATCTTGATAGGGTTTCTATGTTACCGGTCACATGGTGTTAGTTGGGAGACCGGGTTATAGGATAGATACCGTACTATCAAGAGGGGCTCTCATTGAGATTTAGCGTATCGGTTGGAGAGAGCTCAAACCTTTGCATACTTGTCTTCATCATCTTTCTTGGTTCTTATTTGGCTCTTCTCTGTGTGGGGTTTTGGAACTTTTTTTGATCTTCATAACAAGCTCAAGTTCATCAAAAACGGATTTTGCATGAAAAACTTGTTGGGTTTTTTATGTTGTAGGTTTTACCGGTTGTTTATTTAGAGAGAGGTTTTACCTTTCTACATTTGGTTTTACCCTCCCATGTTGGAATATGATGTTTCTCTCCATGCTCTTATAGTGCTCATTGCGGTGATTCCAACGAGCCCAAGAACATCGAAAACGGAGTTCGTATGAAAGAGATATCACGTTTTTCGTATGTGTGTTTCAGGAATTCCGGGTGACTCGGAATATTCCGGACAAATTCCGAACTGTCGGAATTTTCCGAACGCATTCCGAATAGGTTCTGAACTGGCGCCTCCGGGTACTGTATAGCGTCCGGAAGCTAGTTGGTAGACATCCGGAATATTCCGAAATTCCGGAATTCCGAACCAAATCCGGATTCACTCCGACGACACAAATCTGGCCCAAACGGTCGGATTTTGGGAACCTATAATATGGGGCTTTCTTCCCCAACTCTTGAGCTCGTTTTTGCCCCCATTGTTGAACCTTCTTGAGCTTTGCTATCTCTCTATTCCTTCATGATTCTTGCCTCCAATTAGAGGGAAAAGAGAGAGGAGATCTAGATCTACCATTCCACCAATCAATCTCTCCTCTAAGTGAGGGGAAGCTTTGGGATCTAGATCTTGGAGGGATTTTGTTCTTCCTCTCTTCTGTCCCATAAGCATTAGTTGCTTTGGTGGGATTTGAGAGAGAAGGAATTAAGCACTTCTTGTGTTCTTGCCCATTGCATCGGTTTGAGTTTTCCACGGTGATACGTGGTAAGTGAAGTTGAGTAGCTTGTTACTCTTGGGTACTTGGGGTGCCCTAGAGCTTGTCCTCTTGGGTACTTGGAGTGCACTAGACGGTCCTTATTGATCTTGGAGTTTTGGTGGCTCGCGGGATAGTTGAGAGCCTCCAATTGAGTTGTGGAGTGTGCCTCAACCTTGTGATTCTTGTGGCTTTGGGAGCCGCAGGAATTCGGTGGGAGCCTCCAATTAAGTTGTGGAGTGTGCCTCATTCTTGTACGGGTTCGGTGACCACCCTCAAGTGTCCCATAGTGTTTCGTGGTACTCTACATTGATAGAGGCACGAATGAGATTACGGTGTGCCATTTGATGGCTATTCGGGAATCACTTTGTGACTCCGCACCACTCCAACGGAGACTAGCTTCCATTGGGATGTGAACTTCGGGATAAATCATCGTCTCCAAGTGCCTCGGTATTTCTATACCCGAGCTTCTTACTTATGCATTTTACTTTGTGATAGCCATCGAGTTTGAAGTAATATATCTTGCTATCATATAGTTGCTTGTCTTGTTTAGCATAAGTTGTTGGTGCACATAGGTAAACCTAGCTTGCTTAGGTTTTGTGCTTGATAAATTAAACGCTAGTTTTATTCCGCATTTGTTCAAGCCTAAACCGTAAAGAATTTTAATTGCCTATTCACCCCCCTCTAGGCGACATCCGTGTCCTTTCACAGCCTCACAGGTGACCACACAATGCTAGGGAACTATACTTGTAAACGTGCCAAAAAAGCCAAATAAATTGTTTTTAGGGAAAGCCCAATATATAGTAAAACAACTAACATGAGCAATAGTTAAAGGTTTTTTTTTACGATTGCCCATTTGGCCATAATGTGCAATTGCACGCAGGCTAATGTGCATATCCACTGTTGTGTATAAACACAAATGTTGAAATTGCACATTATGGCCATTAATGTGCAATTGCATATTACAGACACTAGTGTGCAATTGCTCATTCATGGCTTCAGCTGCAATTAGACGGAGCTTTTCATGTTCGAATTAGGGATATTAAAACTGAGCCATCTAGGAGGCTAGCCACGCCACTCTCACGTCCTGGGCAACTTCGGCCGTCGGATCTCCTTCTTCACTCGTTTCTGGCCGTCTGATTTGCCTGCAGTCCCGCACTGGCCCGATTATCCCTGAGGGATACAATTAATATCAACTACCAAATTCACATAATATTTGCACAAATGTAAGCTAATGTGCAGTTGCATACTAATGGGCCAATTTAATCTGGAGAGTTCAGCTGCAATTGTATAATATTTAATTTGTAATTGCATATGGAGGGTTCAGCTGGAGTTGCGAGGTTGCTTCTTGGCAAAAAAAATCACAACAAGAAACATGCCAATATAAAATCCCAGAAAAAGATCAAAATCTCAACAATAAACAACACACAAAAGTATATAGCTAAAAACAAGTCTCATAGAAAGGGGCGACCCAAACAAAGAAAAAAACACATCGCAACTAGACAACAAATTCATCGAAAGGTGAAAACGATCGACCGAGCGCTAACGAAAATTTTGGTTAACCAAGATTTAGAAGAGGGGGGGGGGGGGGGGGGGGGGGGGGGGGGTCAGCCAATACGACCGCGGCCACTGCGAGTAAAAGTCATTTTCAAAAAATCAAAAGATATCCATCAAAAAAACAGGAGCCCAATGCTGAAACTGGTATATCCAAACGTCTACCTGGAACAACAGCCCAAACATAACAAAGCCTATCCAAAAAGCCCCCCAAAAAGCAGCAGAAAACACAATCAAAAGCAAAAAAGAACTCACAATAGAAAAAGGGCCGCATCAAAGCAAAACGGGCCGAACAACACGTATAAGCCCTGATTTCCCACGCCAAGGTTGCAACTACTATTTTCCCAAATCGTACATGCATGGATTACAACTGCAATTGTGATTTTCTCAACTACATATGGGTCACAACTATGATTTTTTCCGTTGCAAATGCGCTGAAAAAAAATTAAGTGTGTATTTGTAATAGTAAAGACGGAAATGCTATTTTTAAAAAAAAAATCTCAAAGATCGTTGTTCTAATACTTACTCATGGTATTTGAAGGAAGTTTTTACTTCAGTAATATATTTTCCAACTGAAAACAATCGTTATTTAGTTTCTGTGGGCGTTAGTTATTTTGAGTATATATATGCAGAGCACCGTTTTGAATCCCGAGCTGATCTGATCCACCCGTTTTTGAAATTCAAAAAAAATGATAACGCTTAAAAAATACTGAAAATGGGGCAACAAACATATTCTAGTGTTCCATATAGGGGAAAAGTTTCATGTGAAAATATATTTGTGGTGTTCTGTGCAAAAATAAAAATAAATCAGTGCTCATTTGTAGCAGCAACACGTCCCAAAAAAGAAGTGAGCTAGGGAAGTGGATGTACAATCGAGCACCAAGTTCAAGTCCTCACTCCTCACAGATAGAAATTTGGGTTCTTATTACTTCTAAAAAAATCCGATGTAAGATACCCTACCACATTCCTTTAAAAAATATATCCTAAAATGAGCACTGATTTTATTTTTTTCGCGTAGAACACCACAAATGTTATAGCGTCATGAAACTTTGCACATACGTCGAAAACAAACATATATTTGTTTTTCATTTTTTCAGATTTTTTGAATCATTTTCATATATTTTTTTTACTTTCGAAATAGGGCGGGAGGAGGTGAACACCCCGGAGCCAAAGGGAATTTTCGATAGTCATTGGTGTGTGTAGTATCATGGTGAACTCACACAGACCGTTTGGGAAGAAAGTCCAATAGAGATCTCAATATTGCAAACAACAGTGGGTCGGGTAGCTAAATTTCATAGCAAAGAACAACCGGTTCCTAAAAAAGAAAAAGACAACACCGAAATAATTCCCAAACGGTTAGCAGCAGTCGACTAAGAACTACTCCCTCCATCTCAAAATATAAGTCACATCTAAATTTCACTGGTCAACGACGTACAAGTGACCGTGAATTGCAGTTATAGTATGTCCACAAAATTAGTATAATGAAACATGAAATGAAAGAATTTTGCAAAACGAATACAACAATACCATTTATAAATTCTCAATATGTATATTTTAGTATATATTAGTGGTCAAAGTCGACAATTAAAGAATAGAACAAACATAGTGCGGCTTATAATTTGGGACGGAGGGGATATGTAGTTTTCAGTCGACTGAGTCTTAGTCGCTTCCTAAATTATAGGAGAATATAGACGTTCCAGTGAAAACTGGAAACAAGTAAAAAGTGATATTTTTAGACGACCGTTTATATTGAGATATATCACTGTAAAAAAAAGAGATATAGACGTGCAAATTTAGACGTTCCACTAGAAGATAAACCTGAGAATGGTGTGACAACTGGACCACAACTCAACCATACCCACTTCACGGAACGTGGCAACTGAACCTAAATTAAACCCATTTTATAATCACGTCAGCCCAACCAAAACCGTACCTGCTCGATGTTTCACCCAAACCGAACTAAACTGAGCCTCATATGTGGGTTGAAACCATTTATGCAAATGGGTTAAGAACTATTTGATCAAATGGGTTCACGACGTTGGTACGACCGCATGCAGAAATACAGTTAACGACAACAAGCAGAACATTAAGGGCTACTTCTCCCATGCCTCCTGCACGCACCGCACCAGCGTTGGTAACATTAAGAGCTGAAGCCGCTCCCACGGCGATGTCCCTTCGACCACGTGCGATGAGTAGGAGCCGCATGGAGGTGACGCGTTGTCGCAACTGCTGCACTGGATGCCGGCCCCGGTGACTGCGCCGGAGACGACCTTCCCGTTGCCGTTGCTGTCGGCGCCGGCGAGCTCGGCCGGGCACGTAGAACGCCTTATCTTTCTTCTTGAGAACGCCGGCGTCGAGCAGCCATGTAAGGACACTGGGCGCCGCAGCTGCCGTGCACTGCTGTTGTTTCTGCGCCGGGCGACGCACATGATGCGCCGCGTCCTCGCCAGCCTCCGCACGCTGCATCCGCGCCCGCAGGCACCGACAAGGTGGTGGGACGTGGGAGCGCCAGGCCCACCATCGGCACCGGCGTCATCCAAAACGCGCGTCACCATGCGCGTGCGCCGGCTGTGCAGCGGCAACAAGGCCGCCATTGGCGGCGACGGGTCGGCTCTTGGCGAGGGACGTCAGCAGGCGGTGAGCACGGTGACCATCCGCGTCGGCAATGTTCTCCATGGCGCCCCTGCAGGTACAGGACACAGCCAGCCCTGTGGCGGGTGGCGGGGCTGGAGCAGACTGTGCTGGAGCCGCACCGGCACGGGCGCGTGGCCGCGGCCCAAGGGATCCTGAAGGCGCAGGCGAGCCTGCTATCCCGGACGTCGAGCAAGGCGCAAGAGTCCATCGACCTGCAGCACAAGGAGATCTCCCTGGACAGGAGCGGCAGTCTCGACGGAAGCGGTGGCACGAGCAGCTCGAGAGGCAAGAGGCCGCAGCACAGGCAGCAGCATGCCGTCGTCGGGGGCCGGCGCGGCGCAGAGCGTGGAGGAAGTGCTCTGGGAGACGTGCGCCGACATCATTGGGCTCCAAAACGTGCGCACAGAGGAGGAGCGCGGAATGCGGCCGCTGTCAGTGTCCGACCTCGCCGGTTACCACTTACCACCCTGGGCATGCGTGTGCGGGTGAGTCTGTGGCCAAGAGATTGGAAATGCTTTTTTTTTGTACTACTTGATTTAGCTGGCATGTGCGGGTGAGTAAGTTATTGGTTTCTCAAACCGGGTTTGAACCATAGGTTTAACTAAGTTTGAATCGGACTTGTTCACACCCGTACCCGACCATACCTAACTGTTTTGGACAAGAAACTAAACTGAACCAAACTGTTGGCAAAGTAGACCCATTTAAACCCGAACCAAACAAACCCAGAAGCAAAACTGACCAACACACCCGGTTTAAAAGGAACCATTCTCAGGTTTACTAGAAGACAGTAAACATACTGAAATTAACTCCCAGAAACTGTAGTGGCCTCTGGCACACGATCTGGGCCCTCTGTCCGTCCACCATAGCCGTCTGATAACAAGTTATCCCTTTGTATAGTTGTTTGACACTTGATGAAGAGTCTGTCTTAATTCAGAGTATAGCAGGAACCTGACAACTGATCACTTGGTTCTGTGCTGCTAGAACAAACATAAGGGACGAAAGAAGAAGAACAATGATTCGCTCAGCACATGGCATCTCAACGATCAATATACCTTCCAGCAAGGGGATACATACAGGTGATTTACATCCGGCAAATGGAGATCAGTTCCAGTCGCAATTAACTCTGCAACACCCTGCTGCTAATTACATTCACATTTGTGAACCTTACCCAGGTTTGTCATCATAAGCTAGCAGTCTAGCACTTGCAACAGTCAGCAAATACTAACTTACTCGCCGATCGACCTTCCCTACACCGCACTCAGGGTCATCTATGTTAAGTACACCAAGTAGGAGAGGATCAGGGACTGACGGCCACACCAAAGCGAATCAAGATTCAAGAAAAGAACAAGCAAGGTAGAAATGCTTCGGTCGTTCATGAAGGCGTCAAGCAACTGGAGTAAGTGTGGCATTGGCACGGTTATTGATGCATCTTCGGCTGGGGAGCCGGGTAGCCGACAGGCATGACGTAGGGCGAGTGCCCCGGCGGGAACATCACCGGCGTGCCGACGGCTGCAGCAGGGACCATGTGGTGACCAGCGACGGGGTGGCCCATGGGCGCTCCCCGTACATGCCCATCCCGGGGGCCCCGGGGTGCTTCATGATCGCCGTGCCGGTGATCGGGGCCTGCTGCGGGACGACCTCGCCGGCGTTGATGCTGGTGATGTCGTGGATGCTGGAGCGGCGCCTGTCCCGGTTCAAGGAGTTGAGGCGGATGAAGTACTTCTGCGCGTGGCTCGCCACCTGCGTCGGCGTCCGGGAGATGACGAAGTTGCGCGAGATGCTCCGCCAGTCGCCCTTGCCGAACTTGTCAAGCCCCAGCAGAAACAACCTGCACAATCAATTCATCATACGCCATGTGGTTCAAGAAAACAATCAGATGCCAACCGCATGATTGGTCTGTCTCAGGAACTCGTGGCAATTCGAGACATCTGTTGTACCTGTGCTCTTCCTCTGTCCATGGGATGCCCTTGCGCCTCTCCTGCTCCGCCTTGGAGCAGTTCTTCCCCGAGTCGTAGCTCTTCCGATCCTCGCGCCGGTGCCCGCCGTCCTTAGGCGCGGAGCCGGCACCAGCACCGGCACCGTCGGGCGGCGCGGCGGACTCCTCCCCGGCATAGCGAAGGAGCGGGACGCGCCCTGCGTCGATGGCGCCGACGTCCTCCACCAACGCTTCGTAGTGTAACCGCACCTCCTCCGTCGACCGCGCCGGCACGCTCGCCGCGAGCACCACGAACCAGTCGTCCTCCGGCAGGCCGTCCACCGGCGGCGGCGCGCCAGCTGCGAGCGCGTTCTCGAACGCCTTGTCTTCTTCCTTGGTCCACGCCGCGGTGGTCGTCGCCTGAGTGGTCATCGGCGGGCTCGGCCGGTGAGATGGCAGGCTGTGGTGGTGTTGTTACGGCGCGGGTTAGCCACGGCCGGCGGTGGCGGCGTATGCTAAGTAGACGTAATTAACAATGGCGGGAGAGTGGAGACGGAGCCTTATCCACAGTTGTCCGGGCGCGTACTGGTTGGTCATTTCTTTTCAGTTTGTGGCTCGGGTTGGTAGTGAAATTGTTTTTATCTAATCCATCATGCCAAGCAAACCTATACATGCATACACTTCTTCCTTTTGGTTTCCTGATTAACATACAGTTTGGTCATAGCATCAATCAGAGTAACTAAACTGACACTATAGTGCAACTTGGTCACAGTGTGGTAGAATTGGTCCACTTAATCTCTTCATTTTTACAACAATCCAGTATGTTATCTTAAAGGGTTTTATTTTATTATGAACGACTCTCAGTTTACCATTTGACTAATCGAAATCTTAATCTTGCCACTGCTCCTTTAGTCCTCTCCTCGGAGGAGTGGCAAGATTAATTCGATCGGTTAAATGGCAAAATTGAGATTGGGGGTAGTCATAGTGACAAAATTGATAAATCCCTATCTTAAAAGAACCCAACTATAAATTCACAAGAAACAAACAGAGCAGTGAAACAACCAACGGTAAGTTCGCTTTTGAATCAGAGCCAGGTAATATCCACAAGACCAAAACAGCTTGTAGCGAGTGTAAGTAAATCCAAAACAGGGAAAAACTGAAGCAGTGCAAATCAACATCAGAAAAGTTTTTTTTTAAAACAACGCAAAAGATTTGCCATTTTCATTGATTATTAAGAAGAAGTTGGCCGATGAAAGAAAAGTTACCCTGAGAAGGACGTGGACGCAAGGCTCCAGACCAAAGTCATATCATTGCTCGATGAAAGATAAAAAAAGGGGGATCAAATGATTATTGTCTAAACTCGAAGCAAACTATTGTTTGATATATATTCAGAAAAAATAGGAACCACGGGTCCAGGATTTGGTCCTCGATACGGTGACAATTTCACTTTCGTCCCGTACTAACTCGCCACCAAACCGTAGCCTCCGATCCACTTGATTAGATTCTTTGGGAATGGTGAAAACTTCAAGATGTTGGACTGCTATGCAGGTGTAGACAAAAGTGACATTGTCATGATGGTCGCATCTCTTTGACGATTACAATACGAGGAGGGGCCTGCAAATAATTGTGCTACTACTCCATCTATAACGTAGCCCTCCTAAGTTCCAATATCTGCATTTGAGAGATCTCCTGAAGACTATGCTTCGATTAGTTTACTAGCGATACGAAACGACTAACTCTTCTTCTCATAATAATAACGCAAGCATTGTTTGTTTGATGCAAACGGCAAATGCAGTTTCATAGACAAGTGTGGTGGGAGGGAGGTGTAACTGATTGGAGAGGTAAAAGATATCGGCGACTGATTGCAGCAGGGTGGGCAAACGTGGGCGATTCTCCATTTCTCATTCTCCCTGGCGCCTGATCCGCAGGCTCGGCGTATGATTGGCTCCACGGGAACTCTCTCGTTTGGATACTTGCGCTCGTTGGGTCCGGTGGGTGACGGACGCTGACACCGATCAGTGTCAGATGCGGCCAACCAACAGCGGCAACTCGGTTTCTACCGGCGCCGGTACAATGGCGGAGGAGTCGCCCTTGTGGACCTTCCAGTCCAGCGGGTTCATGCTGGCGGCCTCCACCCTCACCAGCAGCTCGCCTTTCTTCGGCGACGGGATCGGCAAGACGGCAACTCCACGTGCTTCAGTCGTACTGCACGGTCCTCATCGTTCACGGAGAAGAAGAAGAAGAAGGCATGGCCGTCGCTCGCCGGAAGAAAGTACTCTTGCTGCTCGATCGCGTTGTGCCGTGGCCGCGCGCGGCGGCTTTCTCCTTCCACTGCGCCAGGAGGCGGCGACAGGTCCGTGCTGAAATCGCCAGACAAGCGATCGACCGCTACGCATCTCTGTGGTGGCAGGTCATCTCCGACGACGCCGGTGGCCGGCCGATGGAACCTGTGACAGAATCGGTTTCGCTTCAGGCTGTCAAACCTTTTCAGTTCCAAGACTGAGAGTCGTTGTACACTATATATGTACAGTTCAATGGTTATATCGAAACACTTCATAGTCTTTGGGCAAACTGGTCATATACTCATATTCATAAACCTGGCTTCATCGTCAGTCAACATTACAGTGTTAACATAATACAGATACAGCTACACACAACTAGGCCTACAAGTGTCACTAAACCCCCCTCATCTTCTCAGAAGCAGCACCTCGCTTTCCTAGTACCGCCATGCCTCAAGGAGTAGTCACTAGGTAGTATTTGCAGATTGGTCAGCAGCCAGATCATCACAGCGATCGAAATGCCCTTCCACCAAGCTCTATGTGCAACAAAAGAGTCAGGTAGAAAAGCACATAATTTGGCAACCACAACCGTATCCAAGCATCTTAGGCGACAAGAGTTTTCGCCACAGTCACAACATACTCCAAGCGACACTTCACCACCTGTTTGTACATAATCAAGTTAACTAGTTAGGAGCCACGCATGACCTCTAGTTTCTTCACCTTCACCGTTGGACGATCACATATTGTTCAGATCAGGGCCATTCATGTTTAGTACAACTAGAAGAATTTACCGCGCGTTGCAGCGGGAATTTCTGGAAAAAATATTATGTAAATGAAATTGGTATAAGATGCATGAAGTATTCAATTGTCCTGATTTAGTTGATCACAATAGTCGAGACAATAAATTTAATTCGTGTGAAATTATTAAATATTTGATGAGTAAATATTAGTGAAATGGACAATGATATGGATGAAAAAGCATTGCATGGATAGCCTGCATGTAAACAATTATTAATTATTGTTAGTGGAGATGACATGGACAATTGATTGGCCAAAATAGTGGATGATGTGGATAGCTTGCATGTGGAGATAGAAAAATATTAATTACACTTAGTGGGGTTTTGCTTTATAAAAAGTATAGATAGGAAACTGATATTTAATACACCAACTTAAGTTATCATGGATGAAAGCAAGAATGCTCCGGTTACGATGTTAATTTCTCTTACAAAAGCCAATTTTATATTGCATAATACAAGCCATAGACATTCAAACCATAGTTTGCATCAGAAGTAGTTTATCTGGAACAGGAACCTTTAAATTAGTTACTCCCTCCGTTCACAAAAGGATGTCTCAACCTATCTCAAATTTGTCTACATACATGCAAATTTGAGATAGGTTGGGACATCCTTTTGTGAACGGAGGGAGTACTAATTTATCCTGCACAAACTGGCAAGCTTCTTAAGTTCTGGTGCATTTTTTTTAAATCTTTTTAGTTTGTCAAAACACTGGTGGCAGATACAGCCTACTTCAATTTGTTGAATAGTTTCAAACAGAAGAGAGGCTATCTCTAATACCATTGCAACAGCTTTAGGAGAATAGTTCCCTCCAGGTCTCGAGTTAACACATTGCCTAACTTTTTTTATAAAGGGCATTTTATTACACCAGCCACTTGACTTGCAGCAGATAATATTAACCGACCACACACCATTCTAGGCAGAGACTTGAGTTGCCGGCGTTTCGCCCTGCTTCACTTCTCGCCTCTGTTAGGTTGATCTCCCAGCCAAGATGGCCCAACGGCCACTTGGGCCTTGATCCTGTGCCCTGATCGGGGGCCCAACCCTACAAGGTTGGTGGGCCCCGTCGCACAGCGCTATAAAGAGGATGGTGGGGGCCGGGGCTCGAGTCACGAGGTTCGTCTGAGTGCCGCCGGCTCCCCACTCCTATCCCTAGACCGATCTAGAGGGCGCGCTGCCAGCGGCGGGATGCCCCACCGCCGGAGCTCCACCTCCGCCGCCACTCCACTCACTGCCATTGCCGGCACCATCGAGTTCATCTGCACAAGGTAAAGGTGATCATCCTCCTCCTCATAGATCTATTCTACCCGTATGATCTAGACTAGTCGATCCGTGGATCAAACATTGGTATCAGAGCCTACTGGTGGCTAGATCGATCTCGGGTAGAAGAAAAGAAAAGACAAAAGAAAGAGAAATCCCGAAGGATCCCCAAACCCTAATTCAAAAAGGGCAAAGAATCCTCACCTGAAAAGGGCGCCGCCGTGGCCGCGCCGTTCCTCTCGATTCGGAGGCGCATCGGCAAGCCGAGGCTTCCGGACGAAGAACTCCACCCTGCAAAGGGCAAAGAACAACCAAGAACCGCAGCCAAACCGCTCGACGGCGGCGCGCCGACGCAAGGGGAACGCGCGACCGGCGAGGGGGATGGCCACGGCCCATAACACGGGCGCATAGGGAGCTGCGGGAGCTGACTCGCGTCTCTCTCTCTCGTACGGTGGTACTGGTGGTGATGAAAGAAAGGCAGGGGAAAGGGGCTCGCACGGCGCGATGGCGTTTTCCTCGCCGCGGCGCGCCGGAGCGCGAACCCTAACCCTAGAGAAAGCGGCGCGGGAGCAAGAGCAAGCAAGGATGCGGCCGTCGTGAGGAGTGCGCTGGCGAAACCCTAACCCTAACCCTACCCTAGCGCGCGCGGGGAAGGAGAGACAGCGGGGAAGGAGAGAAGGCGCATGCAGCCGTCGCCGGCCGTCGGCCACCGCCATGCCAGCGCCGCGGGGAATTTTTTCCTCCACGGGCAGCCGCCGGCGCGCGAGAGTCGCGAGGATAGAGCAGAAAGAAACCAGAGAAAATGCGGCTAGGTTTTCGTCGGGGACGGCCGATGCGCTCAGTTTTCCTCAGCCAAAATGATCGCTGGACCGTCCGATCCAGATGGACGGCCAGGATGGGATGGGAGCTAGGGTTAGCTTAGTAGCGGGTTTTTTGGGCCAAAAGTGGGGGAGACAACAGCAGCTGGGCCGCGAACGTGAAAGGCCGTGGGCTGGGCCGTTTTCCGGCCACAGCAGACCCGCTGCGACGCTCGCAGAGCAGGCCGTGGGCCATTTATAACGTCGCTCGGGCGGCAGATAACACTGGGCCGCACATTTCCTCTGCGGGCCGAAGAGAACAGCTTTCTGTTTTAATTTCAGAAGCAGAATCAATAGTTTTTTGTCTAAAATTTTGGGCAAATTTCATACAGTTGTTTCAAATTCAAAATTGCCCAACGAAAATTTTGTTTTAGAGAACTGAAAAGTGACAGAAATGCTTCTGAAAAGTACAAAGTTTATGAATTTTATTCTTTTTTCCGCTGCAAATAGTTAAAAGTAATTGCTTAAAAGCAATAAAGTGATAATTAATTTTTTTAAAGATGTGATAAAGTGAATGTTAAAGTGATTATGATTCTGTTATTTTGTGACCAACGTTGTTAATAACATAATCATGATTTGTTAATCGTTGAACAGTGCAATTTTGTGAAATACAGATAATATTTTACAGTTTCTGCTGTAAAGTAAAAGGACTCTCTCTAATTAAATTGGAACCAACGGGAAAATTTAATTAGAGAGGAGGAAAAAGAGAAATACTTGTTTAACAGATTAATTATGGTATTGTTATTTTCATTTGATGATAGCAGTACTATAATTATATGAGTTCTATAGTCAAAGGGCTAGATCTCTGATAATTTTGCATGAAAGTGATCAATTTTCAGAGAAAAGATAAAAGATCAAGAAATGCTCTTGAACTATAGAAATATGTATATTTCATGTTTCCGCTGAAATAGAGTTGATGATAATGTCATTTTCCAAACAGAGTTCTTTATTGCAATAGAAATATTATCATCATATTGTTTATGAGTTTTATGCATTGATTCTATTTCTGCCCAACGGTGATGTAGAATTAGTGTAGAAAGATGATGTTTCATTCTAATTCTGCCCAACGGTGATTTAGAATATAGAAGAAAGTTTTAAAGATTTAAGTGCATATCTTTAACCAGACCAACGAAGGGTTATTTTTATGCTCATTATTGTTTATTATTATTGAATATTTTCTCAGACAAAGATTCTCATGTTTTCATTCGTGAAAGCAAAAGGATGGGTACTTGTGACCCGAAAGATGACCAAGAAAGGTCATAAAGTGAGAGAGTATGTTCTCTCTAAAGAATGACTGCAAAAGAAAAAGAATTCTTGGATGTTAATCCAAGAATACAAATAGATCATCGAGAGTCTTGTTTGACAAATGTCTTTCATGTACTCTCCATGCAGAAAACAAATAAATCATTCAGAGTTTTGTTTAACGAATTTCTTTCATGTACTCTATATGAAGAATTTTTTAAACGAGCAACATGAATGCTTAATTTGACCAACGTTGGATTAAGCATGTGTATAAAAGAGTATTCAGATTTATTTCTGAATTTGATGATTGAATATGCAGTCTAAAGAGCCAATTGTGGCATCTGTGTCTCTTAATTACCCGCATGACGGGAAAAGACGATAATAATACCCACGTGGTGGGAAAAGTCTGGGAAAATACGATGAGAAAATTTTGACAAAGGACTTATCCTGTATGACAGGAAAAGATGTGATGACTCATGTGTTTTTATATCGACCGCACCTTATGTATCATAGTTATAAAGCACTTAATGAGTCAAAAGAGAATAAAGTTACAAATGAACCTAAAGATAAGAATGTTATGCAAGTGTGACTTGCAGTACCATTGAGAAAGAACTCTTGTGAGTTTTGAAAAGGAATGAGGAAAAAGTACTCCCATACATTAAAAGACAACTTCATTTTGAATGAAGCAGATAAAAGATAACTTCATTTTGAATAAAGCAGATAATCAAAGTTTCGAAATTGTGGCAAAAAGGTTCTTGCCACATTTCGAGGGGGAGATAGAGAATGTTACAGAATAAACCCCCTATACTTCAGATAATGTGATGCATATTATGCATCTAAGTGATCTATGATGAATTGTGATCGTCTGGGGAGTACGACGGTCATAATAATGATACCCCTAAAGTAAAGAGATAGATTTATTCTGGATCTTTTACAGCTCCGAAAGGAGACTAAGGACGGTACTCAAAGTGCCATAAAGAAGACAGATTGACAGGTTAACAGAATAAACCCAAATAAAAAGGATTAAGGATACACCATTTTGGAGAAAATGGAGTAATCTGGGGGAGCATGGTATGAACATACCTAAGGCTCGAATAGATTTTATCTGGGGGAGCTTGTTGCTTTATAATAGAGATGAACAAGCAAACATGGATCTTGTGATTTAGGTCCTTGTAAGAGCTATAGCAATAGAAGACTACAGAATTAATTGCCTCTAGGCAATGACAGAACAACAACATCCCCATATGAGAAAAACAGATGACTATAAAGTCTATATCAGAGAAATTTAAATGAAGGTTGATCCCACCTCATTTACAGAAATTATAAGCAGCGCTCAATCGATTTTGACAAGTGTCTACTTGTCTTAATGATTAGAGACTATGTGAATCCCGACGATGTTTGGGACTCATAAGTAATTTCCAATGGAGCCAAAACAGTAGGCTATAAAGGGTCTACAACGCCAATGTGACTCCAAAGGAAATATGTAAAAAGCGATTTTAAATCGAAAGTTTTGCGCTAAGAGAATAAACATATTACAATAAGTGCTAATGGCACATAATGATCTGAGTTACATCAGATGAAAGTAAAGAACACAAGGGATCTTACGGACTAGAGCAAGTCTCTAGAATCAGAAGTTATTTTGGGTTAAAGAGAATGAGAGGACAATCGCTTTTCTACAAACTTATAGAATGGGAAATTCATTCCCTAATCCTGTGTATGTGGATGATATCCTACTTGCTAGTGATGTCAATCTACTACCGGCAGAGAAAAGAAGTTCTTGTCCTCAAAAGAGTATTCTCGGTAGAGTGTCTGTCGTTAAAAGTATCGAGATTTACTAAGAAAAGAAGAAAAGGGGTATTAGAAATATCGCATGGACATGCTGAGAAGAAGTCTCTAAAGCATGCATGTCGAGAAAATCTACGCCTGTTCTTATTGTCAAGGGTAATGGAATTGAGAACTTTAGTGTTCCAAGAGATAACTTAGAACAGATCAAATGAATATGGTACCATATGCTTCAGTTGTTGGAAACTCAATATTACCCTGACAATTCACGTATCCGGGTTGTTTTGGCAATGTCCAATCCAGATATAGATCACTGGAATGGAATCAAAGATATCGGCCTCATGCTAAAAGAAACAGAGTGCTCTCAAAAGGTTGTGAGTACAAAGATAGATCTAAAATGTGCTCTCAAAAGGTTGTGAGCACAAAGAAAGAATTTGTGAAATGTATAGCGAAATCCACAATTGTCGCTAAATTTCACATTTGGAGTTTTTGTGTGGAAAAGCTCCAGAGAATGAAAAGTTTGACATCAGTGTGATGTAAAGACATGTTATAGCATGATATAAGGCCGAGGGACAGGCAAAATGGTTAAGGAAACCTGTACCCGGAATTGATAATGGTTGACAACAGCAATAACCATTAAGTAATTCACTCCTAAGACAACGAGTCAAGTGTGGTGCCAAACACATTGACACAGAGTTATACGTTGTAAAGGAGAAAGTCCGGAATTATGTTGAAATGCTTGGAGCATAAGAGGAACAGATAAAAGAAACACACAAGTGTTCGCAGATCTGCTAATTAAAGGCTTACCGCCCAGTGTGTTTTGGAGAACACATAGTCGACATGGGTTTTATGGTATAGTCTATATGTTTTCCGGACAATAAAGAGGCCCAAAAGATTAAAGAAACTATTTCTGAATGGAGGCGTACATTGTAGCTGTCTGATTCTATCGGCAATTGAGCTGAGACGATGAAACATGCTCTATGTATCGATCTGTGATGAAACGAGTAAAGTTTTAAAAGTTAAAATATAAGATGAGATCAAGGGGGAGAATGTTAGGTTGATCTCCCAGCCAAGATGGCCCAACGGCCACTTGGGCCTTGATCCCGTGCCCTGATCGGGGGCCCAACCCTACAAGGTTGGTGGGCCCCGTCGCACAGCGCTATAAAGAGGATGGTGGGGGCCGGGGCTCGAGTCACGAGGTTCGTCTGAGTGCCGCCGGCTCCCCACTCCTATCCCTAGACCGATCTAGAGGGCGCGCTGCCAGCGGCGGGATGCCCCACCGCCGGAGCTCCACCTCCGCCGCCACTCCACTCACTGCCATTGCCGGCACCATCGAGTTCATCTGCACAAGGTAAAGGTGATCATCCTCCTCATCATAGATCTATTCTACCCGTATGATCTAGACTAGTCGATCCGTGGATCAAACAGCCTCCAAATAAATAGCTCTCCTGTTTTCATGCAAAAGCTATAAGTTAGCAGACTTGAAGGCCCAATGAATGGCTATACAACTGACTCCCATTTTATATTTGAACTGTCCATAAAACAAACTTTCTTGTTCAAATTATACAGTAACCAGGACAGAGTTCACTGCTCCTAGTGCACAGTTGGTACTGCCTAACAAAAGAAATGCAATTACAAACTAGTTACTATCTGTTTCGTCCACTAATCGCTAATGAATACAGTCTACTGGAAGCGGAATAATTAATTATAACAAGGTCTCAGGGAGAAATAGCAAGATCTAATTTCTCTGAAGCTCCTAGTGCAATGCTCCTAGTGCACAGTTGTTCTAATTGCCATGACAGAGTTGAGTGCTCCTACTACTGCTTAGGCAGTTGGTAGTTGCTACTGACTGGAACAAGATCAACCTAGTTGCTATCTGTTTCGTCAATTAATCGCCGATGGATCAAATCTACTGTAAACTGAACAATTTATACATCTATCCACTTGCTTCTAATAAGGCAGAACCAGCCATAGAAATAACAAGATCTGATTTCCTCAACCGATCCGACAGAAAGGTTGACACTGGAAGAAGAGTATGTCCAACTGGTACTATATGGAGGGAGTGAACAAAATTATTTAGTGATGAGTGTATGGTCCAATTTGACATCCAAAACAGGGTAAAGCCATAAAACCTATACCAACCACAATATGTCCAATTTGACATCCAAAACAAAACAGGGTAAAGTCATACATGATTCTATCTAACTAAGTGCATCATGTATATATATAAGGATTTTTTTTCAGATGAAGAGACCTTTCTCATTCTGGCAAAGCACTTCGTCCTCAGTGTCATCTATATCGACACATGACCGTCTCGACGGACGATCCTCATCTTTCCAGTCTGAGAAATATCCTATCTGCAACGCCTCCTGGCGAGACCGGCGAAGCGACTCGAGCCGCTTGACGTTACCCTTAAACAGTTGGAACCGCATAGCCTTGTCTTCGTCATCTTCGTATATCTTGTCGAAGTGTATGATCCACTCCTCAAACCTCGCCTTCATGTCCTCCTCCTCGCGAGCAGCTATACACAAGGCAGGTATGAGGTGGTGGTTCCTGACATGAAACGGAGCTCACGACGACGAGGAATCTACCTGACTCGACTTTCAGTAATCTCTCCGCAACACCTGTTGAAGTCTTCAATAGGCTTGTAGATAAAGCTGTTGTTTGGCATCATGCCGGTAGATCTGGGCTTGGCGTTCTGGCGCATAGACCTCGCGAGCCTGATTAGTTGTCTACTTTCATTCGCTAGCTATGCTAGCTATAAATAGGTCCTTGTAATCCTTAATACTTTTTTCGCCCCCTTCTAATCAAAAAGAATGCAGCGCTGTCTGCTTTCGTCAAAAGTCACAAGAAATGACATCCCCTTTCTGACTTTCTCCGTCTTGTTAAAATTTGGGCTACTGCCCTGTCTTCCTCACCCTAGGCTACATGTTTCACTGAAGATTTACGACAGTGCTCCAGACTTCTCCACTGTCCTGGTTTTTTTTTTGTTAAAAGTAGTATGAACTTGGTTGGCAGCATCAGCAGGCACAACGAGAGCTCCTAATCTGCAACTGTTATTAGGCGAGTTCGAGTATAAAAGAATCCTCATGGTGAGCTCATTCCCACAGGAAAATACGTCTGACATGGTTAACTCATGCCCACAGGATCAAGTTCATACTTGACCTGCATCGTAGGAGCTCTCATTGACGCTACACGACTGTCTTACATCTCTTCTATAAAGCTTCGTACTCTACCCGCCATTTGCCCCCATCTGCCCCTCCACTTCATGCTGGTGCGTCCGATTGGTGTTGAACAGGGTAAATTGGCTGCGTGTTTCACAGCTGACCGTCAGATGCGGTGAATACTTTTCTCACTTTTCGGCCGTGGGGCACAGACAATGACCGCTGGGGCCATTTTCCACTGGGCCCGGTACTTCAGTCGCGCGCGCATGTGAGCTGTGCGTCCAGGAGAGATGAGCCGTGGTGAAACCCTAGCCAACCAATCCAGACCCGCGCCCCGTCTCCACCCAATCCCCGTGCCCCCGTCTCCGCCCAATCTGCGCTCCTCCCTCTCACCCTCTCCACTCCTCTCGATCCCCTCCGTCTCCGGCAGATCCCGGCCGGTCTCGGTGAGCCCCAGTCCCGACGACCTCCTCCCAGCACCCCCGCCTGCTCCTCTGCAGATCCCATGGCGGAGCCCCACTCAAACCCTAGCCCGCGTCCTGGAGGAGGGCGGCGGCGCGAAGGACCAGGCGCTCGGCTAACCGGCGGCCCGGACGGCCGGCGACCCGGCGGCGAGGAGGACGGATCCTTGATCTGGAGGAGAAAGAGGAGACCGGTGCGAAATCGAGCATATCGCGGCGGCTGGAGTGACGCCGCCGTCATCGAGCGCCAGTGAGCAGCTTGCGGCCACAGCCTGTTGGCGGGAGTGCCCAGCTTGGCAAGCGGCGCGATGGGCACGGCTGAGACGCTAAGGTGAGCTTCTCGCTCTCTCCCAGTTTGTCCTCTCTATTCTCAATCTTCTCTCTCCCCTTTCTTATGTGTAATGCCCGATGCCAGTGATCAGTACAAGGGGCTGTGCGGATGTGAAGAAAGGACGAGAGCAGATGGAAGGACTTGGCACAGCCATGGCCATGGCGCCCCTGGACTGCAGCACGTCTCCCTGCTGGAATAGGTAGCAGTTCGTCTACAACCTTTGGCTAAGGCTGTGGTGGCTGGAGCAGGAGGCAAGGGATGGTTTCGCCACAGCCAGATTTACCTGCAGGTTAGGATCACCGGAGTTAAGCACTTTCCTCTCCATTCTACTCTGTGTATCCTTAGCTGAGAGATGGACGAATCCGCCCACTGCGCTTCAGATTTCCATGTGGAAATTAACTTGTTTGTACAGCCACCAGCAGCAACACACGTTTGCCACTATCAGCCCGTAGATTGGTTACTATATTCGTTTATTCGTTTGAAGATTGCAATAGGCAAGAAACACTTGGCAAGACAAATAATTAGGCAAGCTGTGTGTACTCAATTTACTTTAGTTGGTGTATATCAATTGGTTAGAATCAGTCGATCATCTCTACAGTCTGGATACAACTGAACTGGGTACAATTCCTTGTACTAGATGGAATAATTTTAATCCTTTTGCCATGTAATTTTTACTTCCTGAACTGAGAAAAATCTAGGCTTCCGTTGCACTTTATATAAGTAAGAAAAAACCTATTACATTGTGAAAATAATGTGGCGTACTAGAACTAGAATAAAAATGATTGAGCTGCACTTTTTCAGGTGGTTCACTTGAGCAAGAGAAAGTGGATCGAAGCAAGCATCTATCCAAGCTTCACAATGATGCAGGTGGCTATGAATTTACATATCCATTGGCTCGTCTGTTTGGTTGCAAGGTCATTTGCTACACCTACTATCCGAGAATCATTTAGGGCAAAGTCTTGGCTCAATATACCTTGCGTGGGAGGCTCTTAATAAATCCACCCCGCAGTTTTACTTTGATGCAAGTGGCTATGCATTTACATATCCATTAGCTTGTCTGTTTGATTGCAAGGTCATTTGGTACACCTATTATCCCAGAATCATTTCTGACATGATGCTCTATTATGTTTGTAAGTGTGTTAGCCTTTCTGTACTCACGGTTTTCTCTCTACCAATAATTTGTGTGAAGTTCCATTGATGTTCATTGTTTGTTGGACTGTGCTACCTTGCGGCGCCGCATACTGTGGCTTAGCGTGCGGCGCCCCATACCACTCTAACCAAACATTTTTTCCTTGTTTCTTTGGCATGTAAACTAAACCAAGGGAAATAACCATTAAAAGACCAATCAAACGCCATTATTTTGTTTATCAAATCTATTAGTATGTAACGGTAAATGTTTCTAAAGTATTGAGCACCAATTTGAAGTTTACCTCTGTTTCGAGATGTGCGGATTAGATATCTTCGAATTGCCTCTTTTGTTCTTTATTGCTGAATTTGCTAACAAACTACCTTTTGGGTTGCTGATTGCTTTGCAGGCTTATTGGTTTTGGTTCAGATAGAAGACCTCCAGGTTTAGAAACATTTTGAGACAATTGTGTTGTTGAATAAAAAGGTATATAATTGGTTCCTCCACTCATGTTGCTATATTTTTGTTCGTCCTTAAAATTGTTGTTCAAGAGATTAGAGTTGGTGAAATTGTTGGTCAAGGCAATTGTGTTGTTTACTTACTATGAAGCTCCCAACTCCTTTTGGTTATTCAAGCAACTTTTGTCACCTTATTTGTTTCTTTACAGATGTCATTGGAAGGATCAGCACGGTTTCAGATTTCATCCCTGTCCAGTCTATATGCATCGGACAATGGCTTCAAACTCAAGGACATGTTGTAAGCTACTACAGTTATTCTCTATTTTGCTATTCGCCCAGTGTTTTATTTGATGGTATCAAATGCTGAATATTTTGGAGGCACTCATGTTTTTCTGGATTTTGGAGCTGATTTGAGATTTGTTATTCCGAAAGAATTTGGGACAGGCCGTCAGGAGACTGGACCTTTTCATTCCCCTGTTTTCTCAAGATTATGAATTGACATCATAGATTAGTTTGTTTTGACTGCTGCTATGGGTTAGGCAACCTTTTCCATTCATATCCGTGCTGATGAGCGACACTCAGCTCAAAATGTATTGATCATGGCCTTTCATTTACCTTACACAGCGACTCTGCATATTAAATTTAGTACGCACTGTTATATCTGACAACTCTTTATTTGAGTGTTTCGGGTTTCTTTAGTTGCAGCTTGATTTTGTGTGCTCTGTGCCTCTATGGTTTGCACCATTCTTTTCTGTAGCAGCACTTCTGTCGTCTTACTTTTGGTATGTATGTAGATCAACACTGATTTGCAGTACGGTTTATTTTGTTTAGATTTCTGTTTGAAACAATTATCTTATTTTGCTCTCATGTTTTGACGTGTGTCCATGGTGGGGTTGTTTATTTCATTGACATACTTACATGAAAGAATTTTCTCCGTTGCTTTACATGTTCAGTGATGGTTCATCATTTTGTCGGCTTCTCTTCATTTCAAGCTTTAGAGCTATTTGTGCCTTCGATTCAACTCCACTTATTAGGTATTTCCATACTTCTTCAAAGCACACCATTGTTAACTTCCTTTACAGATCTTAACTATTCCAGTCTCTCGTATGCGCATCTATCATGTTCAGTTAAAGGATGTTCTTATATTTTCCCCTTTCCATGTTAGTTACTTCTTTTTAGAGTGCATTAATATCAGCCTGACTTTAGAATTCGGTTCTCTTGTTGCTCAATTGGAGAGGAAAAAATGGCATGATATCCTCCCACTGGAGGCAGCTCATCTGACCTTATGTGAGGTGCTATTAAAGAAGCATCAACAAAACCATGGCACCTGCACTTTCATCTTCATCTATTTACAGTCACATATTTTCCTCTCAAAAAAAATACATGCAGCTGATTTCATTAACCCCACCCTCCATGTTTCATACTTCTAAATGAACTACTTCCTATAACATGAATGCTTCTCACAATGATTGGCTGTGAGGATTTCCCTCTACATGTACATGCTAGGATCATAATGAGATGGAAAATTACCATAGTCCTGTGTATATGCTCTCACAGTTTATCTTCAGCTTTCAATATGGAGTGGCATTTATGGCGATGGCTTTCGTAAACAAAGCATCTTTTATGCATTTTATGTATGACTGAATATTACCCTGTGGACTGCTGCTAAAATGTTGCTTCTTTCTATTTTTGCCTAACCATGGTTCTGTTGTCCCTTACTATATTTCCTCGCATGTTTCTTTGTCTATGCAGGAATTTCCTGCTTCTCCTTTCTCTAACAGACTTCATTTCTGAGGTGGGTTCTTATCTTGTTAGGTTCATCCCTTACTTGATTTAAAAATTCCTAATTTCCATTTTTATTGCCTTTCTTGCATGTTCATTGTATCTGGGAGGTTGATCAATTTACTGGTTCCTTGTGCTGTTGATTTTCTGTGGTATTGTGTAGTATTTGTCTGCCCTCTGGAATGATTAGTACAAGTTGTTGAGAACGAAGATAATTTGTTGGATATTAGAATTTATACATGTCTCTTCACATATCCAATCATTACACAACTATGTCGTGTGGCTTCTAGAGCTGGTGAGACCATCAACTAAAATGGGCACTGCAGATTTTGTTTTCTATTAGCAGTATGCCATGTGGCTTCTAGAGCTGGTGAGACCATGAACTAAACTGTGCACTTTCTGCAGTCACGGGCTTGAAGCTGCCCATCTGTGTGTAGTCACGGGACTTCACGTGGCTTGCTGCACATAAGTGAAGAAGAAACACCATGGGTTTTTGATCTACAGTTCAGCTCTGCACAGAACTGTGTAAAGCCAGCAAACAAGCACTCCAGTTCCCGAAGAAGGTAAGGACATTTTTTATTTCGCTGAGTTCATGTATCACAATACCTGAATTAGGATAATGATCGATGACTATTTATGTACTCAAGTAATCTTTTTATGGTACTGGAAGTTTATTGCACCTTCTATCTGTAAACAATTAGGCTGCAATGCTGTAGAAAATGGTCTGCAACCTACAGTCCACGCACCTTATGGTGTAGAGTATTTCAAAATATTTCACGTATTCTCTATCAAGATCGCCACTAAATTAAATCATCTTCGCTTTCCACCATTTAACCTAAATAACTTATAAGTTATGCAAATTACATTACCTGACACACCAGTTATTTCCCTTAACTTATACGAGATATGTTAATTGCAGAACTGCATCAAAGGTTTAGTTTGAATACTAAGAGATGTTTCGTATAGTTATGCTCTGAAATATGATGTTGCTTCCATTTCAGATGTGTTCTTGCATATCTGAGTTCTTACACTTCTGCGTATGTTGGTTCAAGGAAGACTCGGCGACGGCGGGGCGGCGACGCCATGGCCTCCAGCTCTCCAGTACCCTCATCGCCTCACATCACCGTTTCAAGCAGATAAAGCAGAGACGAGTAGTGGATTCGTGCCTGCCAGGTGACCAGCTGGAGGGGAGACGTCGGTGACGATGACGACCGGCTGGTTCTGCTGGCGTGTCGGGACAGCGGTGGCACCTTCAGCCCACTCGGTTAGGGGCCGGACGGACGGGAATAACTTCATCAAGTGCAAGTGATCTTCTGAGCTTCTTTTCGGATTTCTTCTCCTCTCCCCATCTTTGCATCACGTGGTGTAATTTGTTTCCAGTTTTCCTGAATTTTTTAGCGTATGTTTTAGGTTTCAGATTTATTTAGTGGTACAGGAAGAAGGTGATGAATTTTATTTGTATGTGTGTGTGTGAAGCAGGTTAGGAGCACATGAGAAAGGGGAGCACAAAAAAAAGGTGCTAGGAATTGGTTTCGGTGTACAAAGCCTTCTTTTCATTAGTTATGCTACATGCCTTAAGGGAATCTGTAGGATCATCTAAAAGGTTGTTCATCCGGATATTAGAGTAACAGGATCATCTGAGAGGTTGTTCATCCTGGATATTGGAGTATCAAGAATTCAAGATCATCTGAGAGGTTGTTCATCCTGGATATTAGACTATCCTTTCTTATATCAGATAGTCTATATAAACTAATTATGTTTAATCTTTGTTGACATGTCGACTACATTCTGCTCTTGTCTTATTGTTCTGTTTGGGCTATGCAACAGAAAAATATGCTAGCTTACCAAGACGTATTGCCTGGTTTTTTCTAGGCCAATGTTATCATGATGGCACTCTTGACATTCAAGTGGTCCATTCATATTAATATTGTATGTGCATGGATAACTAATACAAATAATCTTCTCTGTAATGGTCCAGTTCATAGCAACAACCAGCTTATAGGCATGCATTGGCACTATGTAAGATTTTTTTTGTAGCAGTGCATATTCCTCTTGCTCTACATGACTTGTCATCAGATTCATGTTTTGAGGTATATCTGTGTTGCTTAAGGGGGCTACTAAGGTATATATTTTAATGATTAGGGGACAAGATACCATGTCTATGTACTGTATCTAATAGCTGGGATTGTTGTTAGTGGCCTCTGATGACATGGCAAAATTTGTTTGCCCCTTTCTCTTCGGGTTGTTGCTTTTCTATAGACTTGTGTGTTTAATTAGATATTCTGTCATTTGGGATTGAGTAAGAAGATAAAGCTGAAACCTGGTTTACAATTCCATTGATCTGTTTTGGCACATTTTCAGGTACAAATTTTGTATTTTCATATTGTGTTTTTTTTTGTTACTGTTATCACGGTGACATCCATATAGTGACATGCGTGGGCACTTAAAATATATGAAATTTACGTCTTAAATTCCAACTTGACTGAGTCACTTGCAACGGATTAGATTGGATCAGGCTGGCGATCAGGACAGAACACTACAACAACCGACACAAGACACGAAGGGCAAAGTAGAATGTGACATAGAACGAAGTACATCAGTGAAATAATCGCAATGAGAGGAGCGGCCAAAACCCTAACGGGCTGTCTGAGAGGTATCAATTGTAGCAAACGCATATAAAAATATACATGCAAAACACACATAAAGAATACGTGGCTAAATTACAGTCTCACTTCCAGCATTTTTTATGTCTCATTACCAGCGAGTGTTGCTCAGCTAACAGCCAAACTTCAGCTAATTCACGCGTTGTGACCTCCTCTAAGATCTCGAGTATTTTTATGTTACGTCGTTCCCCCGGTTTAAAATCCATCTTTAATTGATGTTTCATGCAAACTGCTTCAGTAGTTAGAACCAATATGCAACGGAGCTTAATAAGTGCTGAAAAAAATGAGTTACTCAATTTATTCTTTCCATTATATTTTCTAATCAGTAAAATGTATTAAGACTAAACACAACTTGAAGATCATATGGCTCCATATAGTTTTTTTTTGTATTATTGTCTAAGAGTGAATATTAAGATGGGATGCTTATGTGATCTTAAATATCAAAAAGAATGGAGAATACATAAATATATCGATCTAACTGTAATAACATATTCAACCAGATAAAACTTCATGCTAACATGTGTTTTTAGACACAATGTGCGGTATCAAGCTTGGGATTGACTAAGAATTACTATTGGGTCTCGCTTCCCATTCTTTTTTTTCTAATAGATAGAAAACATTGAAACACAAGTTGAAAGTCATATGGCTCATAAATATATCTCTCTAACTAAAAAATATAGATATGGCCGAGATCATTAATCATCGAGATCCTACTTCGCACTAAAGTATTCGACCGAAAAACTTGGTGATGCCATCTATTTTTAATATGCAATGTACCATATCGAACTGAAAACGACCGCCAATTACCTGCCCGAACCAGCTTAATTTCAATCAATGATGGATAACGAAACAAAAAAAGCCCATGCCAACAATACGGTATTTTGTTCGGATAGTTGCGCAGTTGCGCAACGGGTCATCTAGTTCAGTGAAAGGGCATACATCCTCTATCACCTCTCAGTTGAAGTTCTTCAGTTTCATCCTGTTTGCTGCCGTGGTCTGATCAGCAACTTCGTATCAAGTAGCCATCAGATGCTCCCGAAAGTTCTGAAGTCTATGTCCTATGTGCACATGTAAATCTTCATGCAAAAAAAAATATTTTTTTGTGACATGTGTAGAAAACAAGTTTGGTGCTCTAAGAATCGCCTTTTACAACACTTTTTATTTTTCCGTAGAACACCATATATGTATTTTTTATCAAAAACTTTGTAGACTTGTCAAGGACATCAACTTGCAATGTGGAATGATCATGGTTTTTTCAACTTTGTAAATATTTTTTTTCTGAATTTAATGTTGCTACCGAGACTATGTGCTCTCGATTCAAGAACGATACCCTCTCACTCGGAATTTTCTAGAGAGATAAAAGCACTTGGCGGTCATTAAACTTGTGCGAGATGAATGAATAGGTCACTCAACTAGCAAAATGTTAAAACCCATCACTTAATTCGCCAAGATGAGTGAATTGGTCACGAACGAAACTGACACGGTTTTTTCAGTCATTTGGCTATGGAATACGTGGTTTTTGTTAGAAAATTAAGAAGAGGGGAGGTATTTTTTGTCAAATGATAGAATCGGTTTTTTTTTTCTTTTTTCTTCTTCTCCTTGGACTCGTCTTCAACCTCCAGATGCTGCATGGGGGAGACGGATTTGTTTGACATTGCTGTTCCGCCGGCCACTACTGCCTCCCAGCTATGGAGACGAGACCGAATCCTCGCGCCATAATCATGGGAGAGCTCCGGGACGCGGGGAAGCCGGCGGGGGCGACCCGCCGTTCCACCCGAAGGTCGTCCATGGAGTAAGCCTTTGTATTTTTTTTTGTGTATGTTGATGTGCTTCGCCCATGCAGTGTTACGCGGCACACCAGAATAGCCCGCGACATATGAATTTTGTAGAAGTCAAACTTACCAAAAATTTAGAAAAAAGATATTAGCATCTACAATACAGAATCAATATCGTTACATAGATCTAAAATACATTTGCATATGATATCTTGGTAGTATTATAGTTATTGATCTAAACACCTGGTAAAACTTTAGGTTGTTTGACATTTTACGAAAGTTACACGCCTTCTTTTGAGGGACGGCGAGAGTACTACAAAGTTGGATGGTAATTTCCTCGATCTTTTGAGAGGAAGAAAACGGTTGTGCATCAGACAAAAGGCAACTAACGGTAAATACCACACTCAAAGCGAAAGCAAGCAGGAGCGAGGTGAAAATGATTAGCCCTTTTTTTTGCATGGTGAAAATGATTATTCCTTTGATGCGCATCGCGAAGTCAGCTTCATTCACCGGAAAGCTTTTTTTTTTGGGTATAAGGTGATCGTATCCACCGCCCGAATAGATAAAAAAAATTGACCCAGTTTATAAGGAAAACCGGGTTAAAAAACCATACAATCTGTACTACAAAAGAAAGACATAAACGAAGCAACCCACCGCCCACACGACCCAAGTCGACAAACGCCACAACACACACCACCCGCTCCGGGGCCGCCGCCCGGACGTAACACTGGAAAGGTTGTCGCCAAAGGCCGAATCCGATGCACAAAAGCAAGCGAGGGAGTCGAGAAAAGAAAGCCAAATTTTGCAGGCTTTCCCTTGCGATTTTCTCCCTCTCGAATTCATGCCGCAGCAGGCAGCACCAGCAGTCCAGCACTGGCTAATATACCGTCGGTGCGGTGAGGTAGCAAGCAGATGACACGCTGTTAAACACTGAGGTGAGCTAGCACCTTGGAGCTTATCCTCTCCCCGTCCACTGTAGAGAGGGCGACTTTTGGGCGACACCGACCGAGACACCTCGCCGTCGTCAGATCGGTGGGCTCCTCACCCTCCGGCGGCTGCTCCGGCAGCGGGAGGATGGGGAGGCCCCGATCTACGACGTGTACATAGCGTAGTTTCTGTTTGGTGGCTAGCCGGCGGCGCTTCGGAGTGGGAGGTGCGGCTGGAGTGGCGTTTTGGGGCGGGGATCTTCCCCTCTGGCGGCGGCGGTCCGAGGGCTGAAGTTGCTGGATCTCCGTCATCGCGGTGCTCGCGGCTCTGCGGAGTGGCGCTGCACCTCGTTCCCTCGCCGGAGACCGCGGGACGGCGGCTCCGGATCTGTGACATCCCCGAAGGTGAAGGTACTCTGTTGCAGGACGTCGGCGTCGAGGCAGCAAGGTGGAGGCTCTCAGGAGCCGAGAACCGACGACTTCCCGACCGTGGAGGGACTTCTCCGAATCCAAGGCTTGTGAGGAGAAGCGGCGGCGGCGCGCCGTCGGAGCGGCTTGTTCATCTTCGTCATCGACGAGTTCCAGAAGGGCCTTATTGTATTTTTACTTTGTTTCTGGATCGTTCTGTAAGAATCCTGCTGTAGTTGTACCTGCTCCTTTATCGCAAAAAAAAAAACACTGAGGTGAGCTGTTTCGTGGCGGTGCACGGCACTGAACTGGGACGGGAGGCGCGGTGCCGCCTCGATCGGCAGGGTGCGCTGCGCGCGCACCAAGGAGGAGAGGAAGAAGAAGCGCTGGTGCGACGAGGTCAGCGTCGTCGGTCACGCGCTTTCTTCCTCCACCGGCGAAAGGCCAGGAATGAAAGTGAACTCGAAAAAGGTGTCGAGGAAACTTCGTGCATAGAAGAATATCTCAGTCATCGTTGCTGCCCACGAGGCCGTAGCAGTAGGAACAAGGCCGAACTCGCACACTATGCTAGCCAGTCCTTTGGAACTCACTGAGCAGGGTACTGATTGAATGCGGCTCTACGTAGTGCTTGTGTTCATGGTAAATTTGGTAGAGCACACAATTGAGCTATAACTTAAAACTGATCCTACAATGCATATGGACAAGAAAAAACCTGCTCGTTTGGGTTTGCATTTTTTTTGTCGTACAGTTGCATTTTTTGTCCAACGATTGCCACGGCCTTTGGAACTACGGCGAGTGTCTGGGACGCGTCATCGTTCTACGTGAACCTAAGTGGCGAATACCATCTGGAGGATGGCCTCTTCTTATCCGCCTTCTCGTCGATCCTTCTGGGCGATGGTCTTCGGGCTAATTGCCAGGTCCCCTCTTCACTACAGGGCGCAGGCACTACGCTGACGGTCTTTTGCCGTCGGCATAGGTTCGTCGGCGTAGGTCCTTGTAGGCATAGGTCAAATGGCCGTCGGCATAGAGAAAAGCCGTCGGTGTAGGCTTTGCCGACGGCATAGGGTTTTCCAATAATTTTTAATTTTTGAACTTTTTTAATTCCATTTCGAAATTTTCCACTTAGTCACATACTTAATCTCTAATTACAAACTTAATCATAGGTCAAAATAATTATCATGGTCTAACTTTTTATTCAGTCACTCATCTTCAAATTGCTCCAGACCAAGCCCGTTTAACTTTTGAGTCCTTTCAAAATAGCTTCCAAATGAGATGTTAGAACTTACTGATATTAGTATCCTATCAATCATATTAACCCCTCGGTTACGATGTTACACTTTTTCATTGTTTAAATTTTAAAATTTGTTTGAATAAGTAACAATGATTATGTAATAATATTTTGAATAAATAACAATAAAAATTATTTTACTTTATTTTCTCCTTTTTTACATTTAATATGGAATAATTCATATCTTTAAATCCGTAAATCGAAATTTGACAAATAAAATATCTAAGTCGATTAGAAAATGAGAGGAATTCAAATATGCCATCCATATCATCTTTTGCATCATTTATATGACTTTTTGCAACATATTTTTGGTACTTGCTTAATAAAAAAGTCATTTTGGCACTTAAAAAAATGGAAAAATGATATTTATAAAAAAAAATGAAAAACCTCAGTTGTGCAACAATGTTTGCCATAACAAGATACACCTATGTGTCAAATATGGGCACATTATCACAAACTATTGCACGGGAATGGTCATAACTTGATCATTTGACTCGAAACTTATACATATTTATAGATGATTAACTTTTTTGTGAATAAGTTTTTTGTAAACTTTATGAAAACTCAAGTTTATCATTCTTCGTAGCAACTAGCACACATAAAAGGACTCCGTGACAAAGAATTTCATTTTTTTGACTATTTTGTCACTTTCTTTTATTTCGTTGAAAAAACTGTTAAAATGGTCGCCGTGCCTATTCATCGAAAGGGTCGCATTTTTCAAAACTATCGACGATTCTGTTATATAACCACTACTGGTGTATCTTAAAATGAATTTTGTAAAAATTTCAGAGCAAACTATCACACACTTGTAGTTCAAAATTCAATTACTTTCGGAAAATAGGCATAAAGTCATTTAAATAGGCGAAATTAGGTAGAAACCGAGAAAATTCCTAATATTTCTGGATTGTCCATAAAATATGGTCTACTTTGTGTGATAATTGGATGGGTGCCATTTTACACCATATTTTTTGTATTTTTTTCACAAAAAATATCATTTTTGACAATTAAAGAATAAAAAGTGATATTTATAAAACTAATTTGAAAAATTTCAGTTATGTGTAAAATCAATATACACCTATGTGTAAAATATGGATACATTATCACAAATTATGCCATGGGAATGATCATATCTAGGTCATTTGATTCGAAACTTATACATGTTTAAAGATGATTGACCTTTTTGTGAGAACTTTTTTATAAACTTTGTCAAAACTCAAGTTTATAATTTTCTCTAGCAACTAGTACAGATAAAAAGACTCTGTGCCAAAGTTTTTTTTTTTACTATTTTGTCACTTTATTTTATTTTGTTGAAAAAACGGTTAAAATGGCCGCCGTGCCTATTCATCGGAAGGGGTCGCATTTTTCAAAACTATCAACGGTTTTGTGATATAACCATTACTGATGTATCTTAAAATGAATTTTGTAAAAAATTCAGAACAAACTGTCACACACTTATAGTTCAAAATTCAATTACTTTCGGAAAATAGGCATAAAGTCATTTAAATAGGCGAAATTAGGTAGAAATCGAGAAAAATCCTAATATTTTTGGATTATCCATAACATATGGTCTACTTTGTGTGATAATTGGATGGGTCCATTTTCCCCCATATTTTTGTACTTTCTTAACAAAAATGTCATTTTTCGACAATTAAAGAATGAAAAATGATATTTATAAAAATAATTTGAAAAATCTCAGTTCTGCAACATTATTTGTCATACCAAGATACACCTATGTGTAAAATATGGGCACATTATCACAAATTATGTCACGGGAATGATCATATATAGGTCATTTGACTCGAAACTTATACATGTTTATAGATGATTGACCTTTTGTGAAGAAGTTTTTTGTAAACTTTGTCAAAACTTAAGTTTATCATTTTCCCTATCAACTAGTACACATAAAAAGACTTCGTGCCAAAGGATTTCATTTTTTTGACTATTTTGTCACTTTCTTTTATTTTGTTGAAAAACAGTTAAAATGGTCGCCGTGCCTATTCATCGAAAGGGGTCGCATTTTTCAAAACTATTGACGGTACTGTTATATAACCACTACTGATGTATCTTAAAACGAATTTTATAAAAATTTCGGAGCAAACAATCACACACTTCTAGTTCAAAATTCAATTACTTTCGGAAAATAGGCATAAAGTCATTTAAATAGACGAAATTAGGTAGAAACTGAGAAAATTCCTAATATTTCTGGATTGTCCATAACATATGGTCTACTTTGTGTGATAACTGGATGGGTGCCATTTTCCCCCATATTTTTTGTACTTTCTTCACAAAAAATGTCATTTTTTGACAATTAAAGAATGAAAAATGATATTTATAAAACTAATTTGAAAAATCTCAGTTCTGCAACATTGTTTGTCATTCCAAGATACATCTATGTGTAAAATATGGGCACATTATCATAAATTATGCCACGGGAATGATCATATCTAGGTCTAACTTATACATGTTTATAGATGATTGACCTTTTTGTGAAGAAATTTTTGTAAACTTTGTCAAAAATCAAGTTTATCATTTTTCCTATCAACTAATACACATAAAAGGACTCCGTGCCAAAAGATTTCATTTTTTTGACTATTTTGTCACTTTCTTTTATTTTGTTGAAAAAACGGTTAAAATGGCCGCCGTGCCTATTCATTGAAAGGGGTCGCATTTTTTAAAACTATCGACGGTTCTGTTATATAACCACTACTGGTGTAGCTTAAAATGAATTTTGTAAAATTTCAGAGCAAACAATCACACACTTGTAGTTCAAAATTCAATTACTTTCGAAAAATAGGCATAAAGCCATTTAAATAGGCGAAATTAGGTACAAACTGAGAAAATTCCTAATATTTCTGGATTGTCCATAAAATATGGTCTACTTTATGTGATAATTGGATGGGTGCCATTTTCCACCATATTTTTTGTACTTTCTTCACAAAAATGTCATTTTTGACATTTAAAGAATAAAAAATGATATTTATAAAACTAATTTGAAAATCTCAGTTATGTAACATTATTTGTCATACCAAGATACACCTATGTGCAAAATATGGGCACATTATCATAAATTATGCCACGGGAATGATCATATCTAGGGCATTTGACTCGAAATTTATACATGTTTATAGATGATTGACCTTTTTGTGAAGAAGTTTTTTGTAAACTTTGTCAAAACTCAAGTTTATCATTTTCCCTAGCAACTAGTACACATAAAAGGACTCCGTGTCAAAGGATTTCATTTTTTTTACTATTTTGTCACTTTCTTTTATTTTGTTGAAAAACTGTTAAAATGGCCGCCGTGCCTATTCATCGAAACGGGTCGCATTTTTCAAAACTATCGACGGTTTTGTGATATAACCACTACTGGTGTATCTTAAAATGAATTTTGTAAAAATTTCAGAGCAAACTATCACACACTTGTAGTTCAAAATTCAATTACCTTTGAAAAATAGGCATAAAGTCATTTAAATAGGCGAAATTAGGTAGAAACCGAGAAAATTCCTAATATTACTGGATTTTCCATAAAATGTGGTCTACTTTGTGTGATGAGTGGATGGGTGCCATTTTCCACCTTATTTTTTGTATTTTCTTCAAAAAAGGTTATTTTTGACAATTAAAAAATGATATTTATAAAACTAATTTGAAAAATCTCAGTTCTGCAACATTATTTGTCATACCAAGATACACCTATGTGTAAAATATGGGCACATTATCATAAACTATGGCACGGGATGACCATATCTAGGTCATTTGATTCGAAACTTATACATGTTTATAGATGATTAACCTTTTTGTGAATAATTTTTTTTTAAACTTTGTCAAAACTCAAGTTTATCATTCTTCCTAGCAACTAGTACACATAAAAGCACTCTGTGCCAAATGATTTCATTTTTTGACTTTTTTGTGATAAAGTGTCCATATTTTATCCATAAAAACAGTCAAAATGGACCCGTGCCATAATTTGTGATAAAGTGTCCATATTTGACACGTAGGTGTGTCTTTCTATGGCAAACATTGTTGCCAAAAACATTTGTAAAATATTTTTATAAATATTATTTTTTGATTTTTTAAGTACCAAAAAATGAATTTTTTTATTAAGCAAGTACCAAAAATATATTGTAAAAAGTTATATACATGATGAAAAAGATGACATGGATGTCATATTTAGATTCCTCTCATTTTTCTAATCAATTTAGATATTTTATTTGTTAAATTTCGATTTACGGATATAAAGATATGTATTATTCCATATTGGATGAAAAATAGAAAAAAAAATGAAAAAACATTGCTAGCCGTCGGCGTCGTCGTGTACACCTATGCCGACGGTTTATCTATGTCGACGGCAATTTCCTGCGTAGCCCAGCTCAGCACCTATGCCGACGGCCCTGACAAAAAGTCGTCGGCTTAGCCACTAGCCGTCAGCATAGTCGTTGTTCCTGTAGTGCTTGTTCAACCTCACAAATTCTGACGACCTGTCCTCCTTCATTGTGAGTTCCTTCTCCATGATGCGGAAGAGCAACCAAACGGGCGTCGGCCGCTAGGAAGGAGGAGGACGACATGGCGCGGGGGTGGTGAAAAACTAGAGGATGGAGGCGGGAGAGTGCTGTCTATTTCGGACAATTTAGTAATTTGAGTGGATTTGGGGCTGGGTCCAGCAAGTCGAATCTGCCGTGAAGGACGCGTCGGACAACCCCAAATCTGCGCTAGGTATGTCAGTTGGCGAACAGTCCAGAAATTTTATGCTCAAGTGTTGGCCTCTTCGTGTTATAAACGATAGCAAAAAAACAATAAATAAAGCGTAAGATCCATCAACGGGACATGAGTTTTAACGTGGAAAACCCCTCCAACAATGGAGGAGAAAAAACCACGGGCTCCAGCCAGCAAATATTCACTATATCGGATGAGGTTACAAACGCCGGAAATTTACAACATGCGACTTATCCCAACCGACGGCTTAAAAGATGTATATATGATGGTAAAATCGTAAGTCGGCTGTAGTCCGACTCGGCAACGATGTGTACCGTACCACGGGGCTTGCCGCCCCCGCACCCACGCAAGTGGGCCCATCCGATTGCCCACTATCTTTATATGAATTTGGATCAAATCAAAATAACACTTGGGCGTGGTATTTTTGAGTTGGTACGTGATAGAAATGCATCGTGGCCCCAAAAAGAAAAACGAGCGTACGTAATCAGATGGGCAAGCTGCTGGAGCGCTAAGCTGAACCAAAATTGTTATTCGAGAGTTTATGTGTACTAAAACGGTAAACCCAAATAGAGGTAGGTTGTTGGAGATGACCTAATGATGATAACAAGCTCATTCTGAAACAAGAGCGGTGAAGTGAAAAGGACAAATGAAGATACTATCCTTTGACGCTTGCAAAGCCAACTTCACACAAAAGCTTGTTTCCAAAGACCGACTCCAATGCACAAAAGCACCGTTCAAAATGAAAAATGCACAAAAGCTCAAAAAAAGAAGAAAAGAAAGTACTCCAATGCAGAAAAGCAGGCGAGCGAATTTGAAAAGAACCCCAAACTTTGCACAGGCTTCCCTTGCAATCTTCTCCCTCTCGAGTGCCGCAGCGTTGGCGGCCGGAGGTGACCTGGGCTACTGGCTAGCAGGTGACACGTTCATAGAGGTCTGCGCGCGCACCACCATGGGATGGGAGAGCGGAGACAAGCTGGTGTGATGTGGACCAAATTGGTCAGCTCTGATCACGCGCTTTGCTCACGTGAAAAGGACAAGGAATAATAAATGGAAACTCGAGAAAGGTGTGAAGGAATACTTCGTGCGTATCGTCTATAGACGAGACCACACCCGAGGTCGCCTTTCTTCCCATAGGAATAGGGTCGAACAAGTAACCGGATGTACTATTTTCGAGTTTCCAAAAAATGCGAAATAAATCATGGATATTGGTTATATTGTTTCTTGTGCATCCACAAATTTGTATTCCAAAATATCACCATTATGTCCTGTGCAAAAAAGAGAAAACGTAAGTGAATAGTATCATGTACTATTCAATTTTTTTGATAAAAATTTGTGAATGCATGAGAAATAATATAACCAATGTCCACGATTTATTTCACATTTTTTAGAAACTTGAAAGTGCGACATATGAAATGGGGTGCGGGTGCAACTAGTTGTGAAGTTTAGTTTCCCGTCGAACAAGGCCAAACTTCTTGAGAAAAAGGGATGCGAATATTTTGCAACATTTGGGAGTTTAAAACATGCAAAATAAATCATGGAGGTAGGTTAGTTGTATCTTGTGCCTCCACAATTTTTTATCCAAAAATATAACGATGTATGATATGTGCAAAAAAGAAAACAGCTAGGTGAATAGTATTATGTTCTATTCACACTTCATTTGTGTTTGCACAGGTCACGTATGGTCATATTTTTGTATGAAAATTTGTGAGTACAGAAGATACAACATAATCTATACTCACGATTTATTTCACATTTTATAGAAACCTCGAAGTGAGGCATACAACAATGGGGTGCATACGTAACTGGTTGCAAATTGTAGTATCCCTTTCATATTAAACCTTAAACTTCTAGCGGTCAACGTATCAATCGCTGAAGTCGAAATCACTGCCGCACTCATCCTGAATTATTAAATTCCGGTCTAAATTGAACCTTGGACCTATTTTTTAGAGAGAAAAATAAATTTTTAAGTTGTTTCTCTCATCGACTATGTTGGTCCACATTTCATATTCATCTTCTTCGCAAACTCCATGATGGACTCATCGCGGTATCTAATCTTGTACAACACCAGGGCCTACCCTACCCGCGCGTACTTCAACTGCGCCAGGCCCTTGTACCCCGTTTACCACCGCCATGAAGGAAGCCAATGCATCCGTGAACTCGCCGCGTGACTGCGTGTGAGGTCAAGCAGTCGGATGACCTCGCCGCCGACGAGCAGTGACATGGGGGCGTCCGCGGCGCGCTCCGCCTCTGTCACC
This sequence comes from Poa pratensis, assembly GCA_947311845.1. Lineage (NCBI taxonomy): Eukaryota > Viridiplantae > Streptophyta > Magnoliopsida > Poales > Poaceae > Poa > Poa pratensis. The sequence goes on along the minus strand of CAMZMU010000077.1, from coordinate 37,309,684 downwards.
GTCTAACGCGAAGCAGAGGAAGGTAAGGGGCTAAGGGCGCTACCAGCGCACCGCCTTCACATCATGCACCCACACGTGGATGAGGGTTTGCAGGGATGAGCTGAGACGAGGACGGTGAGCAACTGAGCATCATGTGCTCGAGGAGGGTCGGCGCAGGGACATAGGCCAGAGTAGTGTCCAAGGCAAGTTCCGCGCCAACGTGTGAAGAGGCGTACGCAATACAGTGGTGGAATACGGTGGTGGACGCCATCACGACCAAAAGGCAGGGAGCCCGAGGCAGAGCCGTCTCATGCATGCCGCAACACAGAGGCTGCTGGAGCCAGGCGCGAGCGAGCTCAAGGGCCAGGCCCCGTGGTTCTCTAGCCAGCGTGGACGAAGAAGAGGCATGCGGCATCAAATCGTTGTGGGACTTTTGGATCCGGTGGGCAGGGAAAATAAGAGTGTAGAGGCGGAGCTTCGGAGCGCGACGTCAAGTCAGCCGTCACTGATGGGTTCAAGATCCCAACCGAACCGTATTTACCGAAATATCAAAACGTGTTCGGTTAATATTGTTAATTCGGTTCGGGATACGGTAAATACGGTTTTGATACTTCGGTAAATATGGTTTTGTACAAAAATAGGTTCGGTTTCGGTAATAACCATTTAATTTCGGTTCGGTTTCGATAATAACCAAACTAACCAAATTTGACGCAAATTTTTAAATAACACCGAACTTATATGATTATATATTACAGTTTCGTGTTTTTGTGACCAATTGGGTGTGTTGCAAGAGAAAGCAATAATAAAAGGACAAAAGTTTGGCCAACCTAAAAACTAGGTACACCCACAGGAGTTGAACTCACGACCTTGCCATCAACAAACTAAACAGAACGTCCAGACAAGCAATTTCGGAGTGTTTTTGATTAATACATGCACTACACGTACTATATTAATGGTTAGCGCGAAGTTTTGATGGGCCTCGACGGACGAAATCTGTGATGGGCTGTGTTGTTCGGTTAATTTTGGTTATAAACCGAATTAACTGAGGCCCTTTCGGTTAGCCCTTTTGCTAACTGCAACCTAACCATTAACCGGACAAAACTGTAATCTGGGTCGCGGTTAAGTTTATTTCGGTTTCGGTTCGGTTATGCACAACGCTAGATTGAGATAGGAGATGAGTATGACAAGCAGGTTCGTCTTGTCAGTGAGACAATTGGTATTTTCGGTCGGGATGCTCTTTTTTCCGCGTCAAACATGTCTCAGATTTAATTTAGATCAGAATTCAATACTTCATGTGCGACGAAAGACATAGATTTTGACTTTAGGATTTCGATCCGCCCGATAAGAGTTCAAGTTTTAAAATGGACCTTTTTCCAACTTCGTGTATAGAATATCTCTGTCCTCTGAAGCCTTGGCATTAAGGGCCGACCTCACAATACTGTAGTTAGCTCAACCTGTAGCTGCGCACCTCCGTGACGTTGAGTTAACCGAAACCCCAGATCCCAGACGAGACGTGCCAAAAAGGCAGCTTCACTTCACCCCTCCTCTCTCCAAAGACCAAAGCTTTCACGCCGACAGCAGCAAATGCAGGATCCGATGCACAAAAACGAAAGCAAGCTCAGCAGGAGAGGCGCAACGGCACAATTTCCTCCCCCTTCCCCTCCGTGGCTTTGTTCCTCCACGTCAGACCAGTCGCAGTCCCAGGAGTAGATCAGAGTAATTTGTACAGTAGTAGTAAGAAAAAAGATTAGTTCAGAGCAACGCGCCGTCGCAGCTCGCCACTTGTCTCTCTCCAATGATGTCGCCCATGGCCACTCCAAAGCCGCATCATGTCCCCGTTCCCGATTAGCGCATGATGATGGTAATCGGACTGTGCCGTTGCCGTCGTCAAAGCTTCGATTTTTAAACCCCTACTTAAACCTCCTCCTCGGGTCTTCCTCCTCAGTCCTCCCTAGACTAGACGTCAACGCTCGGTCGCCCCCAGGCTAGCACACGAAGCAGAGCAGGCAGCCATGGCGGCTCGTCCCATGGCCGTCTCCTGTCTCCCGCCGCTCCTCTTCCTCCTCCTCGCCGCCGCCTTCGCCTGCCACGGTAAGCCCTTCTTCCGTTCACTGACTGCAACTCGAGATGAGCTGGACAGAGCCGAGCTAGTAGCTGACGCGTCGCTGTCCGCGACTTTGTCTGTGCTCTTGCAGCGGCGGATGGGAGCAGGAGCCCGTACGGCCACCGCCGCCACGCCCGCGGCCTGGGCGTCAACTACGGCAGGGTGGCGGACGACATCCCGACTCCCCACCGCTCCGTGCAGCTCCTCCGCGCGGCGGGGGCGGGGTCCGTCAAGATCTACGACGCGTACGCGCCGGTGCTCCGCGCCCTCTCCGGGACCGGCCTCACCGTCTCCATCATGGTGCCCAACGAGATCATCGTCGACCTGGCGGCCTCCTACGCCGCCGCCGACAAGTGGGTCGCGACAAACCTGCTCCCGCACCTCCCGGGCACCCGGGTCAAGTACCTGCTGGTCGGCAACGAGGTGCTCTCCGACACCTCCGCCGCCGCCACCATCTGGCCCCGCATCGTGCCGGCCATGGAGAACCTCCACCGCAGCCTCCGCGCTCGACGGGTCAGCCGCGTCAAGATCAGCACCACACTCGCCATGGACGCGCTGGTGACCGGGGGTTTCCCGCGCCCGCCCTCAGCCGCCGCGTTCCGGCCCGACATCGCCGAGCGCGTCATGCGCCCGCTGCTCCGGTTCCTCAACGGGACCAACTCCTACTACTTCGTCGACGCCTACCCCTACTTCGTCTGGGCCGGCAGCAACGGCACCGTCCCGCTCGACTACGCGCTCTTCAACGGCGGCGGCGCCCGCTACGTCGACCCCGGCACGGGGCTCGCCTACACCAACCTGCTCGACGAAATGCTCGACGCCGTGGGCGCCGCCATGTCCAAGCTGGGCCACGGGGAGGTCAGGCTCGCCATCGCCGAGACCGGCTGGCCCAACGGCGGCGACTACGAACAGATCGGCGCCAACGTCCGCAACGCCGCCGTCTACAACAGGAACCTCGCGGCGCGGATGGCCAGGAACCCCGGCACGCCGGCGCGCCCTGGCGCCAGGATGCCGGTGTTCGTCTTCTCCCTCTACAACGAGGACCTCAAGCCCGGGCCGGGCACCGAGCGGCACTGGGGCCTCTACTACCCCAACGGCACGGCCGTGTACCAGGTCGACCTCGCCGGGCGGCGCCCGCTCTGGGCGTACCCGCCGCTGCCGGCGCCGGGGAACGACACGCCGTACAAGGGCCCGATATGGTGCGTGCTGGCCGCCCACGCCGCCAAGAAGCTGAACGAGTCGGCGATAGGGGACGCGCTGACGTACGCGTGCGGGCAGGGGAACGGGACCTGCGACGCCATCCAGCCCGGCGGCCAGTGCTTCCAGCCCAACACCGGGGCGGCGCACGCCAACTACGCCTTCAACTCCTACTGGCAGCAGTTCAGGAAGATCGGAGCTACGTGCTACTTCAATAACCTCGCCGAGCAGACCATCAAGGACCCAAGTAAGCTTGCTCAAACTCAAACATTGCTCCACACATTGTGAAATAAGTACTTGCAATCGAAATCTTTGCTCTTAAATGATTTATACATGAACGCTGCAATTAGATCCTTTGATCTACTAGTAAGTTGGGTTAATGAAACTGCTGTACTCTGTATGTTGGTTGTAGTACCTGGTGAACAGAATAGATAGTACATTTTCAAGATGAGCAAAATGAGTGATGTCTTTAGTTTCTACAGCTGGTCGTGGTGATGAACTTTCTGAAACTAGTCAAGGCTACAGTTTAGGAGAACATTACAGGCCCAGGTTGCTTTTAGATGTCATCTCCAATGATTTTGTGGGTGGTGAAATTAGATTGTCTTAACCTATCACCAAGATTATATCAGGTTATTTAAATGACCAAATCTGGATCAAGTCGTTCCAAACTTGGAGGATCCATCAGGTGTACTACATATAACTTAGGTAGCTCACTAAAGAAATTAGAATCCAGGTATCTTAAAATGCTCACCACTTCCAAGTAGTTGCTAGCCTGTAAGCTTTAGGTACGTTTTGCCGATAGCTGATCGATTCCTCCGATAACTTATTCTGGTAATTGTACATGAGGATTATAAATTTATGTGCGGGCCAATAAGAGATATCTGTCAAGAGAGTTGACCCCCGGGTTTGGAGATCCATATATTGATCTTCACAAGATGTGAATGAGATCTGTTGTTTCCAAAATTTAATCAGAAGCATTGTGTTGACCCAATACATTGGGATCTCAAATGCTTTACTTATTTTTTTAGCACATGTAGAAAGGTTGTTTTCTGACAGTTGCATCTTATGGAATGCGATGAACACATGAAACTGGTTTCGCTTTAGAGCACCATGGACTCTCCCTTTTTGCGAGGATACATATATAACTGTACAAGCACAAGCACTAGTTGACATGCATTCAGGAACATTTAGATGGTTTTCAACTTTTCATTTTACCGACTGAAGCGTATCAATTATTTCTACGTACTTGTTGAAGCTATCATCTCCAACTCTACATTAGCATAGTGATATGCAGTAGAAAAGTATTTGGCACTATGTAGAGTTTGCCTGCCGCTCAGTGCCGCTGGCTCGGTGACAAAAAGATGTTTTGAACTGATCAGGTTGCAGTTGCACACTTGCTCTGAAAGATCCATTCAGATAGCACAGTATAGTTGATTGTAATTACTCCATACGAAAAGATGCCTGCATGTGCAGTGTGGCCAGTCAAAGTCCAACTGCACATTTCACATATTGGATCCCCTGCATTGCCATCTGCCATGAGCAGAAACACAATTTGTGAGCAAGTATTGGCTTAGGTGTGAGCACATATTCACAAACTTAAGGGATCAGTATGCAGAACTTCTTATAGGTTTAGCATGTCTAATTTCCATCTATTGTTCTGATTTCGTTCATGGAACCCTTGCTTTAGTGCATTATCATGCTCTGCATAAGCAGAGACCATGGCATTTGTACAGTTATAGGTAAAATATTTGCGTATAGTTTCCTTTCAGTGCGGGAACGACTCCTGCCTGGGCATCTATTTCCTTCAGTTCCTTTAGCTTATCCCTTTAGAGTTTAGATTAACCTAGTAAAAGACAGTATTGCTGGATGTTATTACTTTGTTCTGAAAAGTTATACATTTCCATTATTACACAAAAGAGATATCAGAATCTCCAGCTGCCAACCACTTACTATATTTGTCAGTGATTCTTGAGGAGTTAATTATTACACTACCATTTCTGAGAAGTGTAACCAATCACTCAGATGATACTTCCAGAAGCTTTACTCAATTAGCAGTTTCTGCTTGCTTAAGCAACTGGCTGTTTTCTCTGATCTTTAGTTGTTAACTGGTTAATTCTGGCATCTGCAGGCTACGGATCCTGCAAGTTCCAAAGTTCATTGGGATGATTGATTGCAAGGGGAGGACAACAGGGAAGGGGATGTGTGATCCTGTCGATTACTTTGGTTTTGACTAAACTATATTGATCACGCAGCATGGATAGCTTACTCAAGTGCTAGCTTATTGTCTGTTTGACCGTCTTGGTTTGGTTAGAGGGTGCTGTCATTTTCGTTGTTTCTATTCTAGTAAAACATTCACGTACGCTATCTAGTGACAGAGATGACATGATAGTCACTGATTTTGCTAATCTTGCCATTTGGCATGAATTACCGTCATATCCTTTTGCTCCTTTTTGTCAAATCTCTACTGCTGGAACGCAACTTTTCACTCTTGCCTACTATTTCAATTGAGGAAATACAACGCGTCGTTTTCGGAAGGATAGCTGAGTAGTACCAAAATATAATAGTCACTGATTTTGCTAATCTCGCCATTTGGCATGAATTACCGTCATATCCTTTTGCTCCTTTTTATCAAATCTCTACTGCTGGAACGCAACTTTTCACTCTTGCCTACTACTTATAATTGAGGAAATAAAATGCGTCGTTTTCGGAAGGATCGCTGAGTAGTACCAAAATATAATGGACGATGAGATCATAATGGCAGGAGCTTAGGGGAAAACAACAATGACTTGTGCAGTTTAGGACCGTTAAGATGATTTCATTTCACTGTCTGGCATGATTCCTACAAAGTGAACCAAGTTCTTAGTTGAAGAGTGAGGCGTTTTGGAGCTCGACCTCCATGTAGCTAGTTTTTTGCAAAAAAAAATTGTGAGATGTAGATAGTGATATGATCTCCAAGCGTGCAAAATTTCAGCTTGAAATTCATTTAGGCTGGGAAAAAGGCAAATGGGTGAATCTAGGCAGTGAACAGTACACAGTTTTAAAAACTTGATATTTTCTCTAATTTGTCCTTTTTGTGTAGTCCAGAATAATATGAATATTGGATTAAAATTTGCACACTTATAGATCTCTGACATTATCTACATGTAGGATTTAAAAGAATTGAAACTAAAATGCCGATTTCGAACTTTTAGAAAAACAAGCAACATGGAGCCCGGCCTTCATCTGCACTTTCCGTTAGTTGAAGAGTTACATACTCCACGTTAGCATAGTGTGTTATGCAGAGGAAAACATCTTTCCAAGTATTTTGCACATGGAAATATGGAGTCCTACCATGGCGCTATGTAGGATTTGCCCGCAGTCGCTGGCTCGCTGACAAAAGATGTCATGGGTTGATCAGGTTGCGGTTGCACACTTGCCCTGAAAGATCCATTCAGGTAGCACAGCACAGTTGGTTGTAGTTACTCCTGACGAACTGTTGCTTTCCAATGTTTTATACTGCATGTGCACTGTGGCCTCTGAGCGACTGAGCCAGTCAAAGTTCAACTGGACGTTTCAGATAACCTTGGATCCCCTGCATTGCCATCTGCTATCAGGATACGAGCATGCAGGCATTTGCAAGGGCGTGGCTGTCTGAAACTCTGAATCGGCAGCCCTTGGCTCGTTTGGACATTTGCCGGTAGGGTGAATGCAGAAACACCAATACTCAGCAAGATTTACAAACTGTAGGGTTTAGAATGCAAAACCACCTTCGATGTTTACACTAATTGCAAATTATTGTGCTGATTTGGTTCTTGAAACACTTGCTTTAGTGCATTACCATGCTCTGCATAAGCAGAGAACATAGCTTACAGGCGAAGCGTCTGCATATAGTTTCCTTAAGAGCTGAAGCTGATCCGTGCACTCTTGCTTGCGCACCATTCCCTTCAGTTCTTATAGCTTCTCGCTTTAGCTTATAATCAGGTAAAAGACGGTCCTGCTGGACATTAATACTTTATCTAAAATGTATACAAAGCCTTTCCATTATTACCCAAGGGAGAGATATCAGAATCTCTAGCTTGCCACTTATGTGAAGTGCAATCAATCAGTATCAGTCTGACTCAGATGTGTATATATTTCCAGAAACTATACTCCAGTAGTTGTTTCTGCTAGCTCAAGCAACTAGTTGATCTTTCCAATAGCTATGTTCTGACGATAATGTTAGTGAGATTATTATGACAGGACCTTACTTGGGGGAAAACAAGACAAAGGCTTTGCTTGACGTGCATGTTAAGCATCAAGATTCCTCCACACCAAGAAATTTGTGTAGTGAGCAAAGGCAAGAAGAGCTTATCCTCCGGCCGAAGAACTCTTCACTGACCACGGCCGCAGTTCGGTTCTAGCTTTGTCGTGGTACTTCATTCCATTACGAAAAAAAATGCAATTTGCGAAGAAATCAGGTTTTATTACTACGTCGACGATCAAAGTATGCAGTGTTTGTGACTGAACAAAGCTTACGTTATGATGCGCAAATGAATCAGAAAAAAAAACTCGTGAGATACGTCACACACCAAAATCCTCAAAAAACAGTGTTATGATTGTACAAAGTTCACGTTGCATGTTTCCACTGTAATTCGACCAAATTTAGTTGGTTCATTGCTACTCCATTAGCTTCACCACGACAGAAGTAGCTAGCTACTCCCTCGTTTTTTAATATAAGAAGTTTTAGGTGGTACACATGTTGTCTATATACACACTAAAATGAGTGAACATGTACATAAAAATGTGTCTACATACATTTATGTGCATATGCATGTGAACAAAAGGTAAAACATCTTATATTAAAAAAACGGAGGGAGTACTAGCTAGTATTGCCATATGAATCACCTTCAGAAAGATAAAGCAACATGTCACAAACGGCTCGAGGCGTAGATGGATCGGTGAAATGATAATGAGAATGTGGTACATGATGAGTGATTCATGTGCAGATTAAGTCTCTAACTTAGCTAGCAGCTAGCTAGAGCATAGAGGAGTTTGGCGAGTGGAGGCTGGAGGTCAGTCGTCTTGGACTACCACGCGCACTTCAACTGCAACCATACATGCTAGCTTAGCTTTAACCACATGTCTCGCTCTAGTATATCCTACAAGTAACGGCACCAGCGGTTACTTACAAGTAAATTAAGGTCAGTAGAATAGTAGATGGCCGGATACCAACAACATTACTGGTGCAGTGTGGTATCAGTTGGCACGTCGCTACTTCTCGTGGGACGCCATTAGCTCATTATCCTAATCCGCCAGCATTCCGCCAAGAGACTGGTTTGCTCCAACTACAAAAAACCTTGCGTAAATAATAAATGTATCAGTCTACACGACTGACCTCCACTCTCCAAAACCCGTAGGTATGTCTCGGTGAGTACTCCAGATAAGTTTAGGAAACCTTATCAACAAACCTCCCAGTTGTGTTTTGGTTATTTGTAACCATATGATCGATGTCGTTTGCCGCCCAAAAGATCAGGAAGGGTTGGGTTTTCATTACCTCTAGGTAAAAAATACAGCTCTCTTAGGAAATTGGCATTTTAAGCTACTTTATGAAGACGGATCTGGGAAATGCTTCTCAAAAAGAAATATATCGGGACAAGAGCTTTGTCACAAGTTTATTGAAAACCCGGTGACTCCCATTTTTTGGATGGTATCACGGCGATGAAGAAACAATTCTTTGTTTTGGAAAATTTAATATTAAGGATGGATCGAAAATTCAGCTCTAGGAGGACAAATAGGTGGGCAATACCACTATCCGGGACCAATGTCCAGCTCTATATAATATTGCATGTCGTAAGAGCACTAAAATAGCTACGGTTATGCATTCATCGCCGCCAAATGTGATATTCATGAGAGATTTGGTTGGACCTAAACTTGCGGTGTGGAATGTCCTAGTAGGCACTGGCTTCGGTACAGTTGGCGCAGGGGTCTGACGAATTTCGCTGGAATCTACGGATAATGCAAGTTCTCTGTGAACCCATGTATAGAGCATTGGTTCATTCTGAGATACCAGTTGATAATAATAATAATAATAATAATAATAATAATAATAATAATAATTGGAAGACGAAGATACCAATAAAGTTAAAAGTCGTTGTGTGGTACATTCGTCGAGGTGTTATTTTAACCAAGCATAACCTTGTTAACCGCAACTGACATGTAAATACAAATTGTGTTCTCTGTCCTCATGACAAAACGATCAAACACTTATTCTTTGATTGCAAGTTTGCCCGTTCTATTTGGTCAGCCATCCAAGTAGTTTCGAATTTGTATCCACCATGATTCGTTGTGAATATTTTTGGCAATTAGATACATGGTAATAATCACAAGTTTATAACGCTAATGAGGGTGAGAGCGATAGCCGTAATATGGACAGTCTGGCCGTGTATAAATGACAAGGTTTTTTATGATAAAATTTCTTCTCTCATGCAGGTAATCTACCGATGCGTTAGTTTGCTCCGTCCATGGTCCACATTACAACACGTCGACAGTCGAGACCTTTTTAGGAGCTGTCCGCACGACTAGAGAATACGGTGAGAGATTTTTTTATTCGACATGGATGGCCGCGTGATTTTAGGATTGGCCCCCAACATCATAGGCGATATGGAGTTGTTGACTCGTTACTCGCCTATATATTTTTGTTTTATTTTTGTCAGACTGTGCGGTTGTGGCTGTGTGCATCTTAGAGGGTGTTTGGTTAGACTTTTTTCTTGACTTTTGGCTTTGGCTTATAAGCCACAAAAGCACCTAATTAGGTGATTTTGGCTTTTGACTTTTGGCTTATACCATAATAAAACATAAGCCAAAATCCAAAAGCCAGGTGTTTTTTGGCTTATAAGTCAAAGCCAAAAACCAAGTAAAAAGCCTAACCAAACACAATGCAGAGGCCGGGTATAATGGTTAAACTCTTTAAGTAATAAAATGACCTTTACCAAAAAGAAAAAACGAGCCTATGCCATAACAATTTACCAAAATCGTTGTGTAATCAGATAATCAAACTCCTACTTACAAGATGTGGTCTGAAACATAAACTTTTGTTGGGAGTCTATTTACGAGAAATTACACATGGGAAAATTTTGTTGTCGGGGTTTTGAATATCGGTTGACTAAAATTGCGCTTTTTTTACCCATAATCCGAAATTTCTGTTTTCTGGGAAATTCTTTCGTATTATTCTCGTTCAAATTTCATCAAAATGAGAAATAAATTTGAATTTGGCCTGAATATAGTCCAAACAATTCGGGTAGAATTGCATTTCGAAAACCACCAAAATTACCAAAAAATTCGTTGAAATTGAAACCCTGATTGTCGTGCTATTTTCGGAAAGCTTTTCTCTTCTTCTTAATCAAGATGTGAGACCTTTAACTTATTATTGTCACATCACGCCTACAGAGTACTAATGATGGCGGACATGACCACACTCATGGTCGATCCTCCCAAAACTCGTACCCCTTGCATATCCTACCCTGATCCGATCCGATCTGATCGGAACGATGATGAAATCAGGCCGTAATATATATTTTTTTCTAGCACAAACAGCCGTGCAGGGCAGCACGATCGAGCACAGATGCGTACGTGTAGCTGGCTAGCAGCCCCTGATTGAGTGATGGAACGTACGGAAATATATCAAGTCCTTTTTCTTCTGAAAAAGATGCCGGGGAAAGTGAGAAATGTCATGAACTGGTTCATTCATGAGAACATATCTAGTGCTACACACCCTTCGTGTACTACCGTTGCTACCACACGAAAAACGTATTTTATGCGTGTCAAAAAATTATACGAAAAATCGTGAGTGCTCATGAAGTATGTCCCTACAACATCCTAAAAGTTCATGTCCAAATTCGAAACTTTTAGGATGTTGTAGGGACATACTTCATGAGCACTCACGATTTTTCGTATAATTTTTTGACACGTATAAAATACGTTTTTCGTGTGGTAGCAACGGTAGTACACGAAGGGTGTGTAGCACTAGATATGTTCTTGGTCCATTTGCAGTGGCAGCGAGATCATGGGAAAGAGATGGTCCGTCGGCCCAGCAATATGTGTGGGTCGATGGAGGGGGCCATGTGTCCCTTCTCCTTTGTGGTGATGGTCACCAGTAGAATTTGCACCGGTTGAAGGCTTCTTTGGTTCCATAATTCTGAAACAACATGAAAGAAATGTGAACTTTCCCTGCAAAATAAATGACATTGTAATATATTGTTTGTTTGCTCCATTATTGGAATACATGATATATTTTATGAAACATTAGATGTACTATAGTGTCATTGAAACAAAGGGAAACCATAACATAAGAATTATTATCGATGGATGTTTTTCCGTGAAACTGCAAGCGAAGTATACAACTAGAAAATTTCATATGGTTTTTAATCCTTCAAACCAAACCAAACCAAGCAAATTCAAATAGAATATTCTAAAGTTTTTTATCATAATCCTTTGAACCAAAATCCCAATATGCCAATTCGTTGGCGCATGGATTAGCTCTGTCAATATTGTTATTTTCATTACACTGCAACAACAATCATTTGAGAACATTGTTATTGCTGCATGACGTCCAAGTTTTCGGTCAGGATGTACATGTCGTCATATAGATCTTGATTACAAGTTATACTTTTTTATCTTATCTTTGTTACCTAGCTCTCTCTCTCTCTCTCTCTCTCTATCTCCCTCTCTCTTAAATGATATACTTTATACGACATATTGTTTTTTTATGTGTTCATCTTTAGATGCAAGTTTCAACAAAGTCGACGAAGGCCATATAATGGACAAGGCCGTGGTTCGATAGACAAAAGTGAAGACGATCCTCATCTTGGGTTAACACTAAACACTAAACTCTAAACTCGTGGATGGTACGACCTCTCAAGTAGCTCCTCACCAACACTCTGTCAGGCTTCAGGCTAGTCTTTTTTCCTTTGCCCCATTACGCTAATTTGGGTTCTTGTCCTCGGCTTGGGGGTGCTTCTGCGTCAGTAACACACCTCTATATAGGGAGCTCATCACAGATGCATAATATAAAAAAATATTCAAATATGTTGCAAGCAATAGAAACAATGTCTCGGTGTGCATTGATGTCCTTTGATGGCCAGATAGTTATCCGTTTTATGCAAACTGCTCGCCGAACAAAGAAAAACGACATATGCTCAGCACTTCAATTCTAGAATGGGTTTTACATTTCACAGCTTGTTTTTTCTACCAAGTACATTGCTACCAATATAGAAGCAATGCAAATACAAACGCCTTGTAGACATCTTTTACACTCTAGAATTTTCTATTTACTTACACATATGATAGAAAATTCATATACTAGACATTTAAATGAAGCTATTGATCGGACATGTATGATTTAGAGCTATGCAGAAATATATGTAAGTTGCTAAAATTGATGCAAAGTGTACTTAATAGAAGTGATAGATAACAACATTGTACTAAAACAATTTTTATCCTAGTATTTAGTAGCACTATTATGTGCCTAATTTGCTAAACATAGAGTAAAGGTACTTTTAGATTGTACGATGATGTACAAGATTTAATCAAGTAAAAACGTTTACTATAAATAAACAAAAACCAATATATGTCAAGGGCTAACTAAATAACATCCTGATACGTGCATTTTATATCATCATTTATACAACTTATATTATCATATTAAAATGTTATTGGCATTGTTATATCATTGTTTTTACATGTTTTAGATGATTTATGGGACTTTCATACAAAGTCCTATTTTTGGTATTTAATTTCTGGGAGCAGAAAACCTCCTTTTTCTTGTTTTTAATGTTTCATGAGCTACAGGGACCCAAATAAGAAAAGGAAAATTGCACAGCTGGTTTTTCATCGGGAGAACAGCAGTGGGAAGAAGATCGAAGGGAGGAGAGCCACGAGGCCCAAAAGAGGGGGCCCACGCGGCCAGATTCTTTGGCCGCGTGGGGCCCATCATCTAGAGCCTCGGGCACTTCCTCGCTCGGGGCTTTTTAACACGCCTTCGTTTCGCCCGAAAAGTTACGCCCTAATTTTTCCAAGTCCATCCAAGGCCGCGGCGGCGGCGAAACTCTTGATTCCCTCGAGGGGGGTCAGATCCTGCTGCTCCGGAGCTCCGGAGAAGGGGGGAAATCATCGTCATCGTCATCACCTCTCCTCCTTGGCATGGGAGGAGACCTCTACATCATCACCATCACCAAGACCAGCACCATCTCCATCATCATATCGTGATCCACTCGTTCCCCTCGTAGTTTGAGAGTTGCTATACCCTAGATACTTGTCTTGTGCTACTATTCATGTTTGTGATTGAGTACTTGTCATTATTTAGAGGTGAAGTTATATTTTCAGATTGTGTTGTACCACTTATGCCACTGAATATCATTATGTTTGCACGTTGTGAGTAGTTCCCGTATGTTCCTGAGGGCATAGGATGAATTGGCAATGATTTATATATGACATGTGTTGGTATTTTGTCTAGTGTTTATCTTTTTATGTGATTCTATGATGGTGTTGTGTGAACGTCGACTGCACAACACTTCACCTATATGGGCTCATAGGAGAACACCGTAGTGTAATGAATTGAGAGAGACTTGGGGGGACATGTAAACCTGAGACCGAGTCATGAAGTTGCATTATGAGGGTATTAGTATCGGGGACTGATGCATGTAAAATGCATACATGAACGTTGAATTATTTTACTTATATTCCAGTCATATTTGCATCATATAAGGGTTATATCACTGTTTATAATGATTTTGGGAATATTTGATATGTTTCCTATTTTTATGGAATTAACCCTGCGTAGGCAGAAAACCCTATTTCTATATTTTAATGTTTCAGGGACCCAAACGACGTCCAAATGACCTGCAAATTTACGAGCGTCAATTTTTTGGAAGGAAGAAGACTTGGGAGCGAAGGAAGCAAATAAGCGGAGACCCGAGGGCCAAGATAGGTGGGCCCACGTGGCCAGGTACATGGGCCGCGTGGGACCCCTCCTTTTGGACCTCGGAGCTCCGTTGCCGTTGATCTTTCCTCCACCGACTCGGTTTGACCTAAAACACCTATAAAAATAGCCCCCGACGTTCACTGGAGGGAGCGCCGCAGAAACACAGAAACACCGAAATAGAGACCTGGAGTTGTAGATTGGAGGGGGAAAACTCCGGCGGGGCGCTGCCGGCGTGGTCTCCATCTTCTCCAACGACTTCTCCACCGTCTCCATGATGAAGAGGGAGTAGTCCACCTCTGGACTATGGGTTTGTGGAAGTAACTTATGTATCTCTCTCTCTTGAGCTTCACTAATTAGTACCGTATGAGCTGCTGAACATGATTACGGTCATCTATGTAATACCTTTGTGGTGGATCTTTTTATGAGTTAATATATGTTTGAGATTGCAATGGTTTTGTTTCAGTTATGAAAGTAGATGCATATTATGTACCCCGTTCTTATTTACTTGTTTGATCAAGCATGTTTATGAGAGCGTGTGAGGGGGAACGTGTGCATTAGTTGGAGTAACGGGGGGTGGCTAGTGCAGTGAACGTGAGAGAAAGTTCTGCGATCCACTTGGGTGTTTTACCTTACTTTGTTGCCTCACTAGGGATAAAAAGAAATACCATGCTACCGGAGATGTGGGTGTGACCATTGCCACTACTCCATGACTAGATCTAGCATGTTCTTATTTTAACTTCATGTCATGATACTTATTGCTATACTCTGAGTTATCTTAATTACTGAGGTGTTATGATTTAGTTCGCATCTTGGTGGAGTATAAGAGAGACTAATAACCAAAAGGTCTCTATGTTAGGACGTGATGCCCATATAATTATAACTTGTCATTAAACTGTTGTGTTGCAATCTCATATGTCAACTCTAGTGTTCCATTGTCTACCACTTTATTAAAGAGAGAGTGCATTTGTGAAACCATGAACCCCGGTCCATTTTAATCATAAGAAACACCTTTCCAACCACTTTTACCACTTTTCCATTTTCTGCCATTTAAAAATCCGAAAATACAAAAACACTTTTACATCTTGCATTCATCATATAAAACCCAAAAATATCATTTATCATTGCTACCACCATCCTTGCATATTTATTTACCACCATTGCATATTTATTTCTTGTTTGCATTGCATATTATCTTGATATCATTCTCACACCTTGTGCTTGACAACCACTAGGTGAGGTTGAGGACCAAAACATTTACTTTGTTTTGTAGGTAACCAAAAGAAGGATAGGAAAGATAAATCTTCACTACTGATTCCCCGAGAGTTCGATATTAAACCCTCGAGTCACCCCTCGTGGGGAAAACACGTCTTCCACTTACTACACACTGCACTTGGAGTCTCAACCTAACCCATTTACTTTTCACGCAGGTAACTACGTGAAGGGCCATCAAGACTGTTTTCTGCACCGGGTTTATCCAAGGATATCTCACCAAGTCAACTTCATCACCAACTTGTGCTAACACCTAAGCTTGGGGAGGTTGCACCTACGTGAGCATCATCTTATCCATCTTTACCTTCAAAGCAATTTATCTTGTTTTGTCATTGTCTTGCATATTTATTTTCAGTTTTGCATAAAAAATTAAAAAACATAAAAACTTGCATAATGGAAAAGAGAACCTTCTGGCCATTTAGTGTTAAGAACTTTCCTCAAGATATGAATATCCCTGTTGAGAAATGTGAGGTAGATCCTAATATCATGAAAGCAATTTATGAATACCGTTTTTATGGGAAACCAAAAGAAGATCCTATACCTCATCTTAAGAAGTTTAATGAAAGGTGCAAAATGTTAAATTTGAGCCATGCTAATATTAAAATTAAGCTTTTTCCTTACTCCCTAGGTGGAAAAGCCTTAGATTGGATATTGAGATGGCCACCTGGAAATTTTAGCACTTGGTTTAATTTAAAAGCTGCATTCATTGAAAGATTTTGTTCCACTGAAAATTTTAATCTTAGACAAATATTATCACCTTTAAACAAGAAGAGGATGAACCTTATAAAACATGGGAAAGGTTTAGAGGATAGCTTTGGAATGGAACATGGTCTTAGAGATTGGATTCTCATGATATATTTTATAGAGGATTGTCTGAAACCTCTAAGTCTTTTTGGATAATGAATGTGAGATTCTTTTATGAATACTGCTGCTCATACCCACTATCTACTTGATGGCTTGCTTTTGGAAGTAAGAATTAAAGAAAGTTTAGAAAAGCCCAAGTACCTGAAGATGTCTTTGATGACCGTTATGAAATATTTAACCTATATAATAGGGAAAAGAAAGTTGAAGAAGTTAAAATGCTTAGTGAAGTCAAGGAACCATTGCTTGACTTAGAGAATTGTAGCTTGCATGAATTAATATCTATCTTACAAAAATTTGCAAGTGATCCTTCCATCAATGTTAACCAAGCTGGTTTTGGTTCTTATATTGCTAATCATGTGTTAAAGAAAAGATTGCTAGGTACAACCAAGAGGCTATGATACCACCTAAGCTTGGGGATATATGGATTCCCAAAGTCCTAGTAACCATTGGAAAAGAGACACACCATGCTATACTTGATCTAGGATCTAGTGTCTCTGTTTTATCTAAAGAACTATATGAAGTACTTGAATTGAAAAATCTTGAAAAATGCTCTATTGAACTTGCACTTGCTGATGATTCCATTAAACATGCTTTAGGAAAAGTAAGTGATGTTATGGTAGAGTTACATATGACATTTGTGCCTGTTGATTTTCTAATCATGGATATGGGGAATAAAACCTCTAGTCCAATTATTCTTGGAAGACCTTTTCTTCGTACTACAGGTGCTATCATTGATTCAAAAGAAGGGAATGTGAAGTTTCAGTTTCCACACAAGAAGTGCATGGAACACTTCCCAAGGAAGAGGGACACATCAAAGTTCAAGCTCCCTCATGAGCTTCGTCCACAATAAACATCAAGTAAGAAGCCTAGCTATATGGCTATAAAGAAAGCGCTTTACGGGAGGCAACCCGGTTTTTTTTTTTGATTTTCTTTGTGTCCTCTTGCTGTAACAAGAGACTTAGTGTTTAGTTTAGTTTCTGGAATTTTTAATAAAGTGCCAAGTTTTACTCATTTTGGTTGAAAAGTTGCTTATAGCGTTCGGAGATTTTATTCCTGCACGAATCTGTGCACGGTATGATTTTTAATTCTTATTCTGTAACTCCGAATGAGCTCATATTTGAACTGTAGTTGCAACTTTTCATCCTCTGTATGCATGAATTTTTCGGAATTTTTGACAAAGTTAAGTAGGGTAGAAAAATACGTTTGCTGCTGCTGTTTTTCTGGACAGATTCTGTCCCATTTTGTTTGATGCATGCTTAGAACTTTTAACTTGAATCTTTTTGATCCAATTGAGTTTATGAGTAGGCATACAACATTATACACTTTCTGGACATTCATATGAATTTTTGTTCAAGGATTATATGCAGCAAGAAATCTATTTGTTTATCACTACTAATGCACCCCACAGAAAAAGAAATGGGAGAAACGGTGTTTTGAAGTTTTTTCACAGGGATTAGAGGAGATGCACCAAGAGCTATCCAAGGATGGTGAAGACCATAAGCTTGGGGATGTGAAGACAACCCCACTGGACCTACACACTCTCGGTTTGCACACGTCTAACTTCTGTTTTTCGATCGAAACACTTTATCGCATAAACTTGGAGCGTCTTTTTGTTTGTTTTGGTTTTATTTTGTGAGACCACCACACTATCATTTATATATGAGAGAGCTACTGGAAATTTGGGTTGAATTATGTTGGATGCTATTATAAGATTGGGAAAAGGGATGTTGAGTTGATTTTAAAAGATACATATAGTTGCATGATTCATGAGCTTGTTAATGAGTAATAATTTGCAAGTATTTTATCAAGAGCTATCTTTTATTCATGTTTTGATGCTGAATGTTATTTACCTTGTTTAACATGGATTAGTTAGTTCTATGGACACTCATGCATGCATTTAGATGGTCAACTTTCTCCCTCTTGCTAGCCCAAAAATTCCAACAAGCAAAAACTTGTTTCCAACACCTTCAACCAAAGTTTTTCCAGTGAGTCCACCATATCTACCTATTAGCTTTATGCTATTCCGAGTATGTTTATCATGATATTTGTGTTATCTATACCTCTGAATGAAAATGCTTATGTTGTTGATTGTTATGGGAAAAGTTGGTTATAGAGCTCTCTCGAACTTGATGCACACTTTACTTTCATTGCATAAATAAAACATGACCCATTGTGATTAAAATTATGATGTTGTGGCTTGACAAATGTCTTTGGTTGAGAGTTAGCTCATATGTGCTGTCACATGGCAAGCTTTCAACATGCACTTCATTCATTTAGTTGATATCATGTACTTTTGTTTATGGATGCTTACCATGGGTGAAATAAATGTGGAAATGAAGTGAGTTTAAATGAGTTTGTATAAATGGTTAGAGAGACGCCTGGGCCGCTAATCTAAGCCATGCATCATTCATGGTGGAAATTTACTTACATGCTATGGTGAACCTTCTGTGATACACCTTACAATAAAAAGCTATCTAATGGTAAATAAAAAGGGTGTTGAGATTGTTCATTGTGTTTGTTTGTCTTGTCATTTTGATATGGGCTTGTTCCATATCCTGGGACAAGAGGTACCCCAGTTGACGCTCTTAATGATACTATTATTACTTACAATGATATTTAACTTGAACTTGCTTTGTTTCCAAGTTGAGTAACACATGGAGTAGGTACTTGTATTCAAGGGGCATGAGACTTTCAACCTGTACTTTGTCAAGCACACTACTCATATTTGCTTTCACTTTAAACTTAATCATTCAAGATGCTATGATAGGGGAATGAGAGCTTGACACCAAGGATTACCACATTACAATCATTAACTTAAGTAGAGAAGTTCAGAAGTTAGATGAAACTTATTCATGCTTTACCTCTACTCATATATATCTTTCCAAAGTGTCCACCTTTTATATTCAGATTTTCATCAATACTCTATGACCATTGTAGGATGTTCTTACTTTCATTATGCATACATGTGGTCCATAGTACTTTTCTTTATGTTACACTTTGTGAATTATCATTGAACATCCTTGCATTGAATACTTGATATCACTTCATAAACTATCTTGCATATTGCTACTCCTTTTAAGAATGAATCATTTGACTCTATGTAGCAATAGTAATCATCTTTGATATCCATTGTTAGTATTAAATTGCAAAGTCCATGTTAGTTTTATCACCTTCATACTCGAGGACGAGTATAGGTTAAGCTTGGGGATGTTGATGCATGTAAAATGCATACATGAACTTTGCATTATTTTACTTATATTCCAGTCATATTTGCATCATATAAGGGTTATATCACTGTTTTATAATGATTTTGGGAATATTTGATATGTTTCCTATTTTTATGGAATTAACCCTGCGCAGGCAGAAAACCCTATTTCTATATTTTAATGTTTCAGGGACCCAAACGACGTCCAAATGACCTGAAATTTACGAGCATCATTTTTGGAAGGAAAAGACTTGGGAGCGAAGGAAGCAAACAAGCGGAGCCCGAGGGCCAAAGAGGTGGGCCCACGCGGCCAGTACCTGGCGCGTGGGACCCCCCTTTGGGCCTCGAGCTCCGTTGCCGTCGATCTTTCCTCCACCGACTCGTTTTGACCTAAAACCGCCTATAAAAATAGCCCCCGACGTTCTCTGGAAGGAGCGCCGCAGAAACACAGAAACACCGAAACAGAGACCTGGAGTTGCAGATTGGAGGGGGAAAACTCCGGCGGGGCGCTGCCGGCGTGGTCTCCATCTTCTCCAACGACTTCTCCACCGTCTCCATGATGAAGAGGGAGTAGTCCACCTCTGGACTATGGGTTTGTGGAAGTAACTTATGTATCTCTCTCTCTCTTGAGCTTCACTAATTAGTACCGTATGAGCTGCTGAACATGATTACGGTCATCTATGTAATACCTTTGTGGTGGATCTTTTTATGAGTTAATATATGTTTGAGATTGCAATGGTTTTGTTTCAGTTATGAAAGTAGATGCATATTATGTACCCCGTTCTTATTTACTTGTCATGATCAAGCATGTTTATGAGAGCGTGTGAGGGGGAACGTGTGCATTAGTTGGAGTAACGGGGGGTGGCTAGTGCAGTGAACGTGAGAGAAAGTTCTGCGATCCACTTGGTGTTTTACCTTACTTTGTTGCCTCACTAGGGATAAAAAGAAATACCATGCTACCGGAGATGTGGGTGTGACCATTGCCACTACTCCATGACTAGATCTAGCATGTTCTTATTTTAACTTCATGTCATGATACTTATTGCTATACTCTGAGTTATCTTAATTACTGAGGTGTTATGATTTAGTTCGCATCTTGGTGGAGTATAAGAGAGACTAATAACCAAAAGGTCTCTATGTTAGGACGTGATGCCCATATAATTATAACTTGTCATTAAACTGTTGTGTTGCAATCTCATATGTCAACTCTAGTGTTCCATTGTCTACCACTTTATTAAAGAGAGAGTGCATTTGTGAAACCATGAACCCCGGTCCATTTTTAATCATAAGAAACACCTTTCCAACCACTTTTACCACTTTTCCATTTTCTGCCATTTAAAAATCCGAAAATACAAAAACACTTTTACATCTTGCATTCATCATATAAAACCCAAAAATATCATTTATCATTGCTACCACCATCCTTGCATATTTATTTACCACCATTGCATATTTATTTCTTGTTTGCATTGCATATTATCTTGATATCATTCTCACACCTTGTGCTTGACAACCACTAGGTGAGGTTGAGGACCAAAACATTTACTTTGTTTTGTAGGTAACCAAAAGAAGGATAGGAAAGATAAATCTTCACTACTGATTCCCCGAGAGTTCGATATTAAACCCTCGAGTCACCCCTCGTGGGGAAAACACGTCTTCCACTTACTACACACTCTGCACTTGGAGTCTCAACCTAACCCATTTACTTTTCACGCAGGTAACTACGTGAAGGGCCATCAGGGACCTTAGAGTGTAATGCTATGGTGGGACTTTATGTCTTAATAATTCTTGTGCAGTCATTTACTTTGCCACATGATCCATCATAAGGGGTTTAGTTTATTTATTTAGCTATACCTAACAATGGCTCCGTCCAAAGAAGATTAAAACTTGACAAGATATTCAACGTGTTGTTTAATAAATCTCTATGCCTAGCAATATCCATGCCGCCCTCAGGAACGTTTTCCGCATATAAGTTACACATTACTTGAGCTTGTCCTCTTGCCACATAGAGGATTGGGCTTTCTCTCTTTGAGAGCTTTTTACTTGCTATCATTTATATTCAGCATTTTTACTTTCTTGCAACTATACAACCAAAAATCCCAAAAACACTTGCATCTTTCATTGTTTTATTTATCATTCTTGCTAACCAATACCTTCAGCTCCTCGTGGGTTCGACAACCTTTTCTAATCGAAAGGTACTACAATTGATCTCCTGCACTTGGGAGTCATCAAGACACTTTTCTGGCGACGTTGCCGGGGAGCGTAGCGTTATTGGTAAGAAGTTTGGTAAGGAAACTTGAAAGCTGAATTTTATTTACTGTTTTATCTCATTGTTACTATGGCATTTATGAATCGTGCCTCGCTGCATCTTGCTTTATATGAAAGTGCTTATGCCACTACTCCTAAAGTGGTTGAAACTACTGTGTCTGAGGTACCTAAAGTGGGATTTAAAATTCCCATTGGTCATGTTAAAAGAGTTATGAAAAATCCATTTACAGGGGATGAAACTAAGTCTGCACGTGAACACGTGGAGACAATTGAAGACATATGTGGCTTATTTAGGCTTCCTGATATTTCTGAGGATCGGGTAAAAAGGAAGCTATTATATTTGTCTTTATCTGGTAATGCTCGTATTTGGTTCAGGTCTTTGGATGAAGAAGTCATTATTGAATGTAGTATTTTGAGGAAGGTTTTCTTTCTTAAGTATTTTACTCCTAAAGAAGCTTATGAGAACCGCTGCTATATATTCAATTTCTGGCCACATCTGGGAGAGAGTATTACTCAAGCTTGGGGGAGGTTAAAGGAACTCCTTCGCAAAAATCCTTGTCATGATCTTACAAGGAAAATTATATTGATAAACTTTATGTGAGGCTACCAATGAAACAAAAGGAATTTCTGGATAATTCGTCTGGTGGAAGTTTTACAAATAATACTGAAGAAGAAGCATGGAATTTATTGGAGACTATTACTGAGAACACTTGTCATTGGGATCTTGATAAAGGTAATGAGCCCTATTTGGACTATGGATATTCATGTGTAGAGAACTTCTCTACTTCTATTTTGTTTAAGAATCTGAGTGATAATTTTGGTCTTGATCCTTATGTTATAATTGAGATAGCTAAAACTTTTGCTGATCATATTGGTGTTCCCAAAAGTGGGTTTGAACTTTATGTTGAACCTGTTAAACAATCTATTGCTGTTCCTAAAGTTATTAAACAGGTAGAAACCAGTGTCATCTGTGACAATTGAAGAGTATGTTGAACCACCTCCATATCCAAACCAAGTTAAGGAGAATTTACTTATTGCTGTTACTAACAAGAGTAAAAGAAGTGTTCTCAGCCTTATGAACAGGTGGAAGTCAACAGTCAAATTTCGATTATCAAACAATTAATGAAGAAGACCCTGTTGATGTTTATTTATGTGAAGATGCTACTAAAGTCATAAAGGTAATTCGGCCAAGGTTGGTAAGCCTGTTATATCATGCTCTATTGGGACTTCAAGTTATCATGGTTTGTGTGATATTGGAGCAAGTATTAGTGTCATTCCACATTCTCTTTATCTTGAAATCAAGCCTGATATTGATCCTATCATTATGGAAGAGACAGGTATGACAATTCAACTTGCTAATAAAGATTATATTAACCCACTTGGAATTGTTAGAGATGTTGAAGTATTGGTTGGCAAAATAAAATATCCTGCTGATTTTATTGTGCTTGGTTGCCCTCAAGATTCATTTTGTCCTATCATTTTTGGTAGACCTTTCTTACACACTGTTGGTGCTGAAATTAATTTGCTTAAAGAGAAAGTGTTTATTAAATGTGCTGGAGAAAACTTGAATTCAACTTTTCTAAATTTGCTGATAAACATTCAGAGAAAGAGCTAATTTCTGAAGATGTAATTGAAACTCTTGCTCATATAGCTGTAGCTTCATCAGACGTGGTAGAACATTATATGCTTAATCAAGATGAACCATTTAATGATGAAGAAAAAGATGTTTTGGAACAAATATTATGGCAACAACCCACACAATTACAATTGCATATCCCACCTGATAATTTAGGGGTGCTACCACCACCTAAGGGGGATCCTAGTTTTGAACTAAAACCTTTGCTAAAAATCTTAAATATGCATACTTGGATGAGAAGAGCATATATCCTGTCATTATTAGTGCTAACCTTTCAGCTGAAGAAGAAGAGAAATTACTTGATGTGCTTAAAGCTCACCGACCAGCCATTGGATACTCTCTTGATGATCTTAAAGGTATAAGCCTAGCTCTATGTATGCATAAAATTAATTTGAAGGATGATGCAAAACCTGTTGTTGATTATCAACGCCGTCTCCATCCAAAAATGAAAGAAGTGGTAAGAAAAGAGCTAATAAGACTTATTGAAGCTGTATCATTTATTCCATAGCTGATAGTAAGTGGGTTAGTCCTGTTCATTGTGTTCCTAAAAAGGGTGGAATGACTGTTGTTCCAAATGATGAGGATGAACTTGTGGCTCAACGTACTGTTGTTGGTTATAGGATGTGTATTGATTTCAGGAAGTTAAATAAAGCAACTCGTAAAGATCATTACCCATTGCCATTTATTGATCAAATGTTAGAAAGGTTGTCTAAACACTCTCACTTTTGCTATTTAGATGGCTATTCAGGTTTCTCACAAATTCCTGTCCATAAGGATGATCAAGAAATACCACTTTTACTTGCCCTATGGTACATTTGCTTATAGGAGAATGCCATTCGGTTTTGTGCAATGCTCCTGCTATTTTTCAAAGATGCATGAATGCTATATTTGCTGATTATATTGAAAAGGTAATGGAAGTTTTTATGGATGATTTTTATGTGTATGGTACTTCCTTCGATAATTGCTTGTTCAACCTTAACAAAGTTTTGCAGCGATGTGAAGACCAACATTTAGTTCTTAATTGGGAGAAGTGTCACTTCATGGTTACTGAAGGTATCGTACTTGGGGCATCGGATTTCTGGAAGAGGAATAGAAGTTGACCCTGCGAAGATAGAAGCTATTGAAAAGCTGCCATATCCAAGGGACATCAAAGGTATAAGAAGTTTTCTTGGGCATGCTGATGGCCCTTGACATAGTTACCTGCGTCAAAACAATATGGGTTAGGTTGAGACTCCAAGTGCAGAGTGTGTAGTATAGAAAAGACGGTTTTCCCACGAGGGGTGACTCGAGGGTTTAATATCGAACTCTCGTGGAATCAGTAGTGAAAGATTTATCTTCTTATCCTTCTCTTAAAAACCTACAAAACAAAGTAAATTGTTTCGGTCCTCAACCTCACCAAGTGGTTGTCAAGCACAAAGTGTGAGAGTGATATCAAAATAAAATGAATGCAAAACAGTAAATAAACATGCAATGATGATAAATAAATATGCAAGGATGGTGGAAACAATGATGGATGATATTTTTGGGTTTTGTATTGTGAATGCAAGATATAAAAGTGTTTTTGTATTTTCGGATTTTTAAATGGCAGAAAATGTAAAGTGGATAAAAGTTGTTGGAAAGGTGTTTCTTATGATTAAAAATGGACCGGGGTTCATGGTGTCAAATGCACTCTCTCTTTAATAAAGGTAGACAATGGAACACTAGAATTAACATATGAGATTGCAACATAAAGGTTTCATGCCAAGTTACTAATTATATGGGCATCACGTCCTAACATAGAGATCTTTTGTTTATTAATCTCTCATATACTCCACCAAGATGCGAATTAAATCATAGCACCTTAGTAATTAGGATAAATCAGAGCATAGCATTAAGTTTCATGACATGAAGTTAAAATAAGAACATGCTAGATCTAGTCATGGAGTAGTGGCAATGGTCACACCCACATCTCCGGTAGCAAGGTATTTTTCTTTATCCCTAGTGAGGCAACAAAGTAAGGTAAAAACACCCAAGTGGATCACGGAACTTTCTCTCACGTTCACCGCACTAGCCACCCCCCGTTACTCCAACTAATGTACACGTTCCCCCTCACACGCTCTCATACACATGCTTGATCAAAACAAGTAAACAAGAACGGGGGACATAATATGCATCTACTTTCATAACTGAAACAAAACTATTGCAATCTCAAACATATATTAACTCATAAAAAGATCCACCACAAAGGTATTACATAGATGACCGTAATCATGTTCAGCAGCTCATACGGTACTAATTAGTGAAGCTCAAGAGAGGAGAGATACATAAGTTACTTCCACAAACCCATAGTCCAGGGGTGGACTACTCCCTCTTCATCATGGTGACGGTGGAGAAGTCGTTGGAAAAGATGGAGACCACGCCGGCAGCACCCCGCCGGAGTTTTCCCCCTCCAATTTGCAACTCCAGGTCTCTGTTTCGTGGTTTCTGTGTTTCTGCGGCGCTCCTTTCCGAAGTGCGTCGGGGACTATTTTTATAGTCGTTTTTAGGTTAAGACGGAGGCTCGGGAAAAAAGATCGACGGCAACGGAGCCACGAGGCCCCAGATGACGGGTCCCACGCGGCCAAGGAATCTGGCCGCGTGGGCCCACTCATCTTGGCCCTCAGGCCTCCGCTTGTTCGCTTCCTTCACTCCCACGCTTTGTTCCTTCCAAAAACTGATGCTCGTAAATTTCCAGGTCATTTGGACGTCGTTTGGGTCCCTGAAACATCAAAATATAGAAAATAGGGTTTTCTGCCTGTGCAAGGTTAATTCCAGAAAAATAGGGAAACAATGAAATATTCCCAAAATCAATATAAAACAATGATATAACCCTTATATGATGCAAATATGATTGAAATATAAGTAATATAATGCAAAGTTCATGTATGCAGTGTTATTTGCTTTTGACAAATTTAGACCTTATATTACTGATTCCAAAGTCACAATACATACTGATCATTCTGCTATTAAATATTTATTGAATAAGAAAGATGCTAAGCCTAGACTAATAAGATGGGTACTTTTATTGCAAGAATTTGATTTACACATTGTTGATAGGAAAGGGGAAGATAATCAAGTAGCTGATCATCTTTCTAGAATGGAAAATATACCTGATGATCCTATTCCTATTAATGATAGTTTTGTTAATGAACAACTTGCAAATATTAATGTTTCTAGTGCTAAAGTTGCATCTCCATGGTTTGCCAACTATGCAAATTTTATTGTTGGTAAAGTTTTACCACCACACTTCACTTTTCAACAAAGAAAGAAATTCTTTTATGATCTTAGACATTATTTTTGGGATGATCCTTTCCTTTATAAGAAAAGTGTGGATGGTATTATTAGACGTTGTGTACCTGAGCATGAACAACAGGCTATTATAAGAGATTGTCATGACAGTCCCTATGGAGGGCATCATGCAGGAGATCGTACAGGTGCAAAGGTATTACAATCTGGTTTTTATTGGCCTACTTTATTTAAGGATTGTGCTGAATATGTTAAATCTTGTGATAAATGTCAAAGAGTAGGAAATATTGGTAGGAGAAATGAAATGCCTATGAATTATTCTTTACCACTTGAGCCATTTGATGTGTGGGTTTTGACTTTATGGGACCTTTCCCAGGATCAAAGACAAAGCATACTCATATTTTGGTTGCAGTGGATTATGTTACAAAGTGGGTGGAAGCAATTCCAACCAAAAGTGCAGATCATGCCACAGCAATGACGATGCTTCAGGACATCATTTTCCCCAGGTTTGGTGTTCCTAGGTTTTTAATTACTGATGGTGGTTCTCATTTCTTACATGGTATTCTTAGGAAAACATTGGCAAAATATAATGTTAACCATAGAGTTGCATCTCCTTATCATCCCCAAACAAGTGGACAAGTTGAATTAAGTAATAGGGAAATTAAACTCATTTTGGAAAAGACAGTGAATAAGTCTAGGTCTGACTGGCCACTTAAAATTAATGATGCATTGTGGGCTTATAGAAATGCTATGGGAATGTCTCCTTATAAAATGGTTTATGGAAAAGCTTGTCATTTACCTGTGGAATTAGAACATAAAGCTAGATGGGCTATTAAACAATTGAACTTTGATTTTAAAACTGCGGGAGAGAAGAGAATTCTTGATTTAAACCTACTAGATGAATGGAGAAATGAAGCTTATGAAAGTGCCAGAATGTTTAAAGAGAAAGTTAAGATTTGGCATGACAAGAAAATTAAGAGAAAAGAATTCAAAGTAGGTGATCAAGTTTTATTATACAACTCTCGTTTCAAGTTTTCTGCAGGGAAGTTGGCTTCAAAGTGGCAGGGACCATTAGTGATACAGGAGGTGTACCGTTCAGGAGCTATCCGTCTTCACGGTGATATGAAAGGTAAACCTCATGTAGTCAATGGACAACGCCTTAAACATTATATTGCAGGAAGGAGCTTCATCGGAAAGGTGGAGGAGTTGAATTTAAAGACACCGGAGGAGGTAATTGCGAAGAATTTTGCAGTTTCAGAAACCCAAAATCAATAATAGGTAACTTTTGTGTTGGAAAGTTTCTCGGAATTGCGTAAATTTTACGGGAGTCATTTTTTATGGAAATTAACGTGTGGGACAAGAAACTGGAAGGAACGGAGCCCCGAGGAAGGAAAGAGGGGGTCCCACGCGGCCAGATTCTTTGGCCGCGTGGGCCCACTCCTTTCACCCCTCGGAGTCCCTTTCGTCTCGTTTTCGTCTCCGACGCTTCGTCTTGACCTAAAAACCGTCAATATATACCCCTTCCGCCGATCTAATCTCGCACCGAGCGTTCTCGAGCGATCTTTGCTTTTGCTGTTTCTGTCTGTCAGGTTTTAGCCATGTCTAGCTCCGAATCCAACCATGAAGGGGAGAGCCTCCCCAAGGGAGGTGTTGTGAACCACTACCTCAACTCCGTGATGGCACCGCCGAAGATGATTTCCTTCAAGGAGGGGTGATGCTCGTGGAGGAGGTGAAGGCTCCCAAGACCACCGGCACGGTGGAGGAAAGGCTGGATGATCTGGAGGAGAAGACCTTCAGGTATGGCACTGTTGTTGAACGCAGCCTTGATGCTCATCACTTCATGAACCTGGAGCTGGAGAAGAAGGTTGAAGAGTACAAGGAGAGGCTCGAAGATCTGGAAGAAAGATACAAGGACGTCATCGAGAAGTTGGACAGGATCCAATGCTTTATGTGGGATGTAGAGAACCAGAACTGCGAGTATGAAGAACGCTTCAAGAAGATTGCAGAAGCTGCTACCCTCAGGTATAATAATCCACCTACATCTTTCCGTGATGGAAGGCCTTTCCCATGGAAGATGGCGGAATGGGAGGAGGAATATGAGAAAGAAGAGGCTGCAGCAGAGGAGGCTCTAGCAAAACGTCAAGCTTGGGGGAGTTCAACCTAGTCTTTATCTTTACTCGTTTATCATATCTATCTAGTCATGGTGTGTTTTGCTTTTATCGTTTAGTTATCAATCTCTCTTAGGCGTGTGTGAGCTCATGGAGCATTATCATGTATCCCTATCTTGTGGTTTATCAATGAATATTAAAGTATGGTGTCATCCATGATTCTCTTGTTTGGAGATTTATGGGTAACACTCATGCAAATGAGCGTGGCATATTTAGAGGTTTCAGTCACATCTTGCCTTGAATTTAATTAACTTGAGTGTGTTGGACAATTGTAGAATTATCTCATTATAAAATAAGTAAAGAGAATGAGTCAATATGACTTGAAAATTAATAGTTTAAGGTTGAGATATAGTCTTGTAGGATAAAAAGTTAGGAAGGGTTAATGAAAAGGATATGAAACACTCTTGTTAGAATCTAGTATCTTTTGAGCAAATTAATGAATCATGGATATTTCAATACTTATGCTCTTGGAAAGTGAATGAAAAGGAAGGCACCTGAAAATTCAGTTAGCCATGGAAAGTGTAAGATAAAGGTTGTTAGAGCATAGGAACTTGATTGAAATATCCATGACTAAAGTTTGCACTAGTTACTAGTGAAGCAAGATTGTAAACAATCTTATATCTATCTTTTCATTTGTCTTCTTTAAACTTGTTATCCAATGAGAGTTTATCTTGTCTTTAAATTTCAGCAAAGTATAAAATATTATAATGCTTGCCATAAGAGCAAAAGCATGTGAAAAAGAGTATGATTCAATTGTCCAACATACAATGGTTATTTGCCTTCAAAAGTAAGGGGTGATTGCTAGAGCTTCTACTTATGTTGCCCTCATGTGTATGAGTTTTAGTTCATTAATCTTTCATTGCAATTGAATATGATGATGATACAATGCTCGTATTTATTTATCAACCATAAGTCCATTGATGCATGTAATGATCTATGTCCTTACTTACTCGAGGACGAGTAAAGGTTTAAGCTTGGGGGAGTTGATACGTGCATTTTATATCATCATTTATACAACTTATATTATCATATTAGAATGTTATTGGCATTGTTATATCATTGTTTTTACATGTTTTAGATGATTTATGGGACTTTCATACAAAGTCCCTATTTTTGGTATTTAATTTCTGGGAGGCAGAAAACCTCCTTTTTCTTGTTTTTAATGTTTCAGGAGCTACAGGGACCCAAATAAGAAAAGGAAAATTGCACAGCTGGTTTTTCATCGGGAGAACAGCAGTGGGAAGAAGATCGAAGGGAGGAGAGCCACGAGGCCCAAAAGAGGGGGGCCCACGCGGCCAGATTCTTTGGCCGCGTGGGGCCCATCATCCGGAGCCTCGGGCACTTCCTCGCTCGGGGCTTTTTAACACGCCTTCGTCTCGCCCGAAAAGTTACGCCCTAATTTTCCCAAGTCCATCCGAGGCCGCGGCGGCGAAACTCCTGATTCCCTCCGAGGGGGGTCAGATCCTGCTGCTCCGGAGCTCCGGAGAAGGGGGAAATCATCGTCATCGTCATCACCTCTCCTCCTTGGCGTGGGAGGAGGCCTCTACATCATCACCATCACCAAGACCAGCACCATCTCCATCATCATCTCCGTGATCCACTCCGTTCCCCTCGTAGTTTGAGAGTTGCTATACCCTAGATACTTGTCTTGTGCTACTATTCATGTTTGTGATTGAGTACTTGTCATTATTTGGAGGTGAAGTTATATTTTCAGATTGTGTTGTACCACTTATGCCACTGAATATCATTATGTTTGCACGTTGTGAGTAGTTCCCGTATGTTCCTGAGGGCATAGGATGAATTGGCAATGATTTATATATGACATGTGTTGGTATTTTGTCTAGTGTTTATCTTTTTATGTGATTCTATGATGGTGTTGTGCGAACGTCGACTGCACAACACTTCACCTATATGGGCTCATAGGAGAACACCGTAGTGTAATGAATTGAGGGAGACTTGGGGGACATGTAAACCTGAGACCGAGTCATGAAGTTGCATTATGAGGGTATTAGTATCGGGGACCTTAGAGTGTAATGCTATGGTGGGACTTTATGTCTTAATAATTCTTGTGCAGTCATTTACTTGGCCACATGATCCATCATAAGGGGTTTAGTTTATTTATTTAGCTATACCTAACAATGGCTCCGTCCAAAGAAGATTAAAACTTGACAAGATATTCAACGTGTTGTTTAATAAATCTCTATGCCTAGCAATATCCATGCCGCCCTCGGGAACGTTTTCCACATATAAGTTACACATCACTTGAGCTTGTCCTCTTGCCACATAGAGGATTGGGCTTTCTCTCTTTGAGAGCTTTTTACTTGCTATCATTTATATTTAGCATTTTTACTTTCTTGCAACTATACAACCAAAAATCCCAAAAACACTTGCATCTTTCATTGTTTTATTTATCATTCTTGCTAACCAATACCTTCAGCTCCTCGTGGGTTCGACAACCTTTTCTAATCGAAAGGTACTACAATTGATCTCTTGCACTTGGGAGTCATCACATCCACCGGTATTTTAGTGGATCCATAGACAGTTATTTAGTCAGCTAACTTAGGCGCCATTAGTTAGAATTGTCATTCCGCGCACGACCTGGGATTGTTAACGGGTTGTATTTTCGGAATCTGGTCAGGACTGAAAATAGAAAGACCCTTGTTATGTGTATGAAACAAAAACACATAGGGGTCTGATAATCCCCAAGAGCAAGGAATCACTGTAGCACAATTCGATAAGTATTTGAGTGTCGAACCCACGAGGAGCTGAAGGTAAACTATCTATTCTCTAAAGCCCTATAACCCTCTTATATGGCCGTTTGTGCAAAGCAATAAGTTTAAGTATGAAAGGAACTAACTAATGAAAGCAAGTGATGTGGAATTGGTTTATCTAGTAACAAGTTTCTCAATCAAGTTTCAAACGCAAGTTTCTTAGAGCAAGTTTCTCTCAGCAGTTTTCTCAAGCAAGTTTCTCAAAGTAGCAAGTAGCAAATATCTCAAGTAGCAAATATCTCAAGGGAGCAAATGTTCTAGCAATTTTTATTTCATTCGTGTGTTTGTCACAATTAGTGAAGCACATGTTTCAGTTTTAATTGTTTCTTCTAGGAAGGAGCCATAAATAGGTGTAGCCAAGTAAATGAACTAAAACCCCTTATGATGGATCTCATGGCCAAGTAAATGAGCACACAAGAATTATTAAGACATAAAAGTCCCACCATAGCGTTAAGTTCTAAGGTCCCCTATATATCCCCCAATAAAGTAACTTCATGACTCGGTCTCAGGTTTACATGTCCTCCCAAGTCCCCCTCACTCCATTACATTACCGGTGATCACCTTACATGCATTCCCCAACATATGTGTGCACTCATATATTGTACATAAAGAGAATCATAAAAGATAACAAAACTTGTATGCAACCAATCAACGAACTATTTCACTATTGCCATGAACAAATCACTTCTCAAACATAGATGGGGAGACACAATAGATCAAGGGAATAGTATATTGCATCATATATCATGTTTGCCAAGAGTTTACAGCGGAGAGATGGAGATGATCTTGCTGTAGATGTTGATGATGAACACGCCGAACGGGGGTGGAGCCCTCCGGAGGTGTTTCCGGTGGTGTTTCCCCCCTCCGATCTTCTCCGGTGGCAGCCTTCTGACTCTCTGTTTCGTGGTTTTGTGTTTCTCCGCCGCCTCCTCGCGAAACTCCTCGGGGGACTATTTTTATAGTCGGTTTTAGGTCAAGACGAAGCCACGGAGACGAAAACGGACGGCATCGGAGCCACGAGGCCCAAGATGGGGGGTCCCACGCGGCCAAGGAATCTGGCCGCGTGGGCCCACCTCTTTTGGCCCTCGGGTCTCTGTTTGTTCGCTTTCTTCGCTCCTACGCTTCGTTCCTTCCAAAAAATGATCCCCGCAAAATATTAGGTCATTTGGACGTCGTTTGGGTCCCTGAAAGGTAAAAACATTGAAAAATAGGGGTTCTGACAGTGCAGGGTTAATTCCAGAAAAATGGGGAAATTGTGAAATATTCCCAAAATCAATATAAAACAATGATATAACCCTTATATGATGCAAATATGATTGAAATATAACTAATATAATGCAAAGTTCATGTATGCATTTTACATGCATCAGGGTCTCGAAAAAGCCATTCTGCCTTACTTATGGGCTAACTAAACCAAACTACGAAAATTACCTCATACAAACAAGTGAGAGAGATGATACGAAGCCAGAAAAAATGCCCGCATACAAACAGGTGAGAGAGTTGATGCAAAGTAAACATAATAGGCTAGAAAACTAAACCAAACTACTAAAATTCTGATTTAAATATAGAATCCAAATACTCGTGGTCTCTACTCCTTCCCGATTTGGAACTGGCCATCCAACATAATCATAGCTTAAAAAGAGTCGCATAGCCTGAGTTCACCCACGCTAAAAACCTTATACCACGGCAAACCATTAAGCTAAAAAAACAATGAGGAGCGAGGTAAAAGGAAAGTTTCCAAGCAAAAGATAATAATAGCTAAAGATAGAAATGACACAATACAAAGCTTTCAAGTCACTAAAGATAGATACACAACGCAAACTAGTAAGCGATCAATAGATAGAAGTGTTAATATTTGAGAGTTAGTCAAGAGTTGCAAAAGAAGGACAAAGTCAAGAAATCAAACCCGGGAGAATGTGACATTGGAGACCAAACACTTAACAAATGAGTGAAGACTGGCAATAATTAATAGATTCAAGACACACACAAATAGAGTGATTGGAAGGTATAATAGTTCAAAACTAAAGAAAGATACAAACAATGACAAGAAAGGACGGACTAAAGAAAGCAAACACCGGAAAATGAGAGTCTGAAAACTTAATAAAAGTTAAGTCGACATCTGCTTAATAACAACAGACTTAACAAACGAGTGAGTACTGACAAAATTAAATAGATTGAAGGCACACAATAACTAAATAGCATGCTTGTGTACCTGGAAGGTAAAAACGTGTCAATTTTAGTTGATAATCCTTGTTCATGGCAACCGAATAAAGACAAGAAAATGTAAGAGGCCTTCAACAAAAACAAGGCAAACCGCAAGTTGATTACTTGTGGTCGAGGTTAAAGGCAATGATGTGAGCTTGCTAGCTCTGAGAGAGAGAGAGAGAGAGAGAGAACGGGTTCTCGCGTCGGCGTGTACTCTGCAACCCCACCCCTGCTCTCTCTCTCTCTCTCTCTATGTAAATGCTTGAGCAAAAATAGTTTATTTTCTAAAATACATAAGCTTATTTGTAAAAATCGTAATGATCCACTCGGTTTTACTCCTGCACTAAGTTTTTTTAAACTTTACAAAGAGTTATTTATTTTGAGATTTACAAAGAGTTGTTGTTCTTTGAACTGTACAAAGAGTCAATTCCTTTTTTAAATTTACAAAGAGCTACTAGTAACAGGAAATCATCTTTGCCTCATAGGTTTAAATCGCACCCACTACCCCCAAAATGATATTTCATAATGTCAAAAACTTTTTTAAAAAATCGGATGTACACCCACATGCCACATATTATATGTTCGCACAAAAAATCGCGAAAAAGAGACATTTTTATGGCCCGTGTATAAAAGACAAATTTCGGTGCTCCAAAATAAGTTTAAACATAACATTTATTTGTCTTTTTACATAGATTACAAAAAATGTCTTTTTTTCAACGAAATGTTGTGTGAGAACATAGAGTATCCGGATGTACACCCGACATTTTTATTTGAATTTTTTCGACGTTTTGAACATATTTAAAAATTATTTTTATAATGGGTACGTCTACACATGAGTCAAAACATCGTGTCCGTATGGTAATAACGTACTATACTAGTGTACAAAGAGTCTATGACCACTTTATACACCAATTATCCTCTCGGTAATCACAATCTAATCCAAACTCCATAGGAAACCGTGTAAAGCACAACAGCAACAAACCTTTACCCATCGAACAAAAAGAACAAGTGCATATAAAATATCATCGGTTTCCGCCCCCCACGCACCACTTCCCCAGGAACCCTACGCCATGCCGCTGCTACACCTACACGGGCTCCTCCTCCATTCTCCGTTCACCCTCACATCCAGCCGTCCATCGTCCAGCCAACGGCAGATCTCGCGCCACCCGACCACCCGGATGACAGGTGGGGCCCCACCCCAAACCGTCCGTTTTCCCTCCACAGGTGAGGTGCCCTCCCCGCCGCGCGCGAATCCCCCACGAGTCCACGACGCACATGCCCCGCATTCATGGCACCACCGCACGGGCCCTCCCGCTCGCCGACTTCTCGGCCCCACCACACCCCGACCCTACCCGTCGGCACCGCAGCACGGGTCCTTTTAACTCCAAACCCCCGCCGTTTGTCTCTCTCGTCGAGCAGAGCAGGAGTAGCACTCCGTTCCGTTCCAATCCGTCTCCTCCTTCACCGCCGCCGATCGAGCAGCGAGCAGTCGGGGTGTCGTGGTGGTGGTCGCCATGACGGAGGGCGGCGAGGTGGCGCGGCGGGGGAAGGACGCGCTGAGCCTCAGCGGGGGCCACCTCTGCCACGCGTGCGGGCACCAGTACCCAAACCCCAACCCCAGCGCCAAGCTCCGCCGCTCCCACCGCAGGAACTGCAGCAAGCGGGCCACGCCGGAGGCCACCGGGGAGGAGCGCAATGCGGGCGAGGCGCGCCGCGTGCTAGGCACGAACGGTACGGCCCGTGCGCACGCGTGCGGTGCTTCGATTCGGTTTTGTTTTGTTTTGGTTGTTTGCTTCGGGTTCGTGGGTTCTGACGGGAGTACGCTCTGCTTGTGCGCCGTAGGTGGTGGGGGAGGACTGGGGGACGGGGAGGAGCCTGGCAATGGCGCGGGGAGCGGGGCCAACGGAGGCTCCGCGTCGCCCGGATCTGCGGAAGGAGGCGGCGATTCGGCGGAGGACAAGGAGAACGCAGGTCTGCTCTCTGATTCTTTCATTCTTTCCCTGTAAATTTTTTCTACCCTGCCATTTTTGTTCATTCGTAGCTGATTTGTCTGAATGTCGAAAATAGACGATCTTGCAATTTACACAGCTTGCTTCGACCGTGCGCCATGTCGATGTTGTGCCTTTTGCTATTTCCCTTCACCTTTGCTAGAGGCTGAAAAGGCGAAAGGATTGGCTGCTTTTCCCCACTATCGTAGAATTAACCACAAAGCTCACACGGCACAGTGAAAAATGCACTGTTGCGGGGGACCTCGAACAATAATAGCCTGATTGATTCATGGGTTAGCGTTAAAGCTGAAAGCGCAGGCACTTTGTTGTTCCTCCCGGTCTGGGGCCTCGGGCAATAGTTTGCTGATAACGATGCGGAACACTTCGAGTGGCTTGTTTATTTTTTATTTCATTTTTCAAACGCCCGGACTGTAGATCTGAACTTTGCTTGGGTTAAACACTTAATCTTCGGTGCCGAATAAAGTAGTCAGTTCCGGCGCTAATCGCTGAGGCACAAGTACGCGGTTCCACCTTCTCTTCCTAGATTACCTCGCCGTGTCTCATGGCAAGTTGGTAGTCCTGATGCCGGTTGTCAGCGATAAGAATTGTCTTTGTGGATTGCATTGGATTCTTTCCCTGGTCTGGCAGTCAGCGATGGGCGAAATGATTTGTTGGGTTCCTTGTTTATCCAGATTTCGTCGTAGAAATCCAACATATCTGTCGCTAGTTAGTCGTGCTGTTGGGTAGGATATCTTGGAACCTGTCGTTTCTACATTGGTTTGTCTTTGGTTAATAAGCTTGCTCTTAGTGGTCGCCCACCACATGTTGTCCTAGTCACATGTGCGGTTTGTTTGTGTTGGTTGTGCAGAATATTTTAGTCCCATTAGCTAGGTGCCTATCTGATCTCTCAAAGTTTGGATATATATGTACCCTGTTAATTTATGTACCTGAAAAGATCTCATATTTGGTTGCGTTGACCTGAATTGCCCAATTTAATTAGTACCTGGCTGTCGCATGTGGCCATGTTGTAATGTTCTAGTACCTGACAGTTCTGAAGTCACCGTGCTCTTTAAGTTTCTAACAGTTGGGTGGTGCAATGGTGAGCATTCAACTACTACTAGGTAGCTTTAATTTAGTCCCCTATTTTCACAATATCACATTTCAGGCAAACTTTTGCAGTAGCTGCTTCTGACTGTTTTATAAGCTTATTGCAAGAGATTTTGTTCTAAGTTGTAATATAACCTTTTTTGCGATGATTTCCTTTTGATGTTTCAATTTTTATCTCAGATATAAGTTTAATTGCAAGAGATCAATGCCCTTTGTCCATTGCTAGATATTTTTTATTTATTACTACCCTCTCCGTTCCAAATTACTAGCAAGGGTGAAGAATGTCCTTTCCATAAAAAGAAATTACAAGCACGTAGGCCCTATGAGTCAGCATCCCAACATCCAATTACATTATTTATTATTGCTGTTTGTTAGTTTTGCTACCCAGATAGCCTAAGTTTGCAAAAGGCAGTTTTTGGTTTTGCAAAACCAATGGTCTTGTTTTAGTTCCCTTGATTATACCTGTTAGTATGACTTTGCTTATACCCTTACTACTACGTAGAATGATCCTCTGCACCTCATTTTCTGCCCCTCTAATTGTCTTTGTTATTTCATACTCATTCGTTGCATTGTGTTGAAAATTCCTTGGAATTTTACTGATGCTTTTATACCGAGGTTTCTAGTAGAAATGCTGTTATGCCACCATTTCAGCTGTTTTTGCTTATTCCCATGTGCCAATTTTATTGCATCAATTTACCGGTATATTCAAAGATAAGCAAGTGTGTGTTGACTTGTTGATTACTTTTTAGTAGAACATGTTTCTACAAATGCTGCTGGAATTCAAGTCATCACCAGTGGCTGTGCTGAAACTGGCCT
Organism: Poa pratensis; assembly: GCA_947311845.1. Lineage (NCBI taxonomy): Eukaryota > Viridiplantae > Streptophyta > Magnoliopsida > Poales > Poaceae > Poa > Poa pratensis. The sequence goes on along the minus strand of CAMZMU010000077.1, from coordinate 37,271,910 downwards.
GATTAAGTTCACTAATAATTCTTTTGAAACTGTAGATGAAGGCAATGGAATAAATTTACCAAGGCCATACACCAACGGAATTCAACATAAAGTGCCAAAAGCTTTCACTGAAATTGCACCAACTGCAGTTGCGCATCCAGCGCATCCAGTTGAACGAGAAGATAGTTTTGATGAGTACCAGGATGCATCTTCTTTCCTTCATCAATCAGATCCGGAAGATGGTGCAGCAGTAGCACATGAGTCAGACATTCCTACAGAAATCAAGAATCTGGACAAAGGTTCAGTGGGTACAAGTGTAGCTGCAGATGTAATCTCTGTTGAAATGAACGGATTATGCAAAGACCAGTATTCAAGTGAACCAAGCATGCCTGATTTTCCTGCTGGATCCAAAGGTGAAAATGAAGCTGAATGCTATTTGGGTAAAATAACTCCTGCATTTGTTGGGCATGAAGATGGCCTAATCCTCCGGAGTAAAGATGAATGCTCAGCAGACATTGGCAGCAACCGTACAGATGTTGTGGTTGACAACAAGTCTGATAAAACATCTAGCTATGGTGAGTTTATTGGTGATTTGAATGCCCCAACTCTTCAGAAATGCTCTCCGCTTATGTCAGACCCAGAGTCCCAATCTGCATGTTGCTGGAAGGAGGAGGACAGCTTCTTGAAAGGTGGCATGGATGTTCTGGAAAGCATGTCTGACATATCACGGAGAGCAGAAATAGTAGGATCAGATAATATTGGATCTAAAACAATATCTAGTTCTGAAACTAATGCTGTGCCAACTGGAGATGAGTTGAATCTCATTCACACTGAAAATACTTGTGCTGATTGCTCCAAAGAGCACTCCCAGAACTTGTCTGTTCAAGGTAGGTCAGATGTTCAGCTGCCAGTTGATAGTACTATCCTGGTAAATTCAGCATGCTCTGTACCTGGTTATCAGAATGATCTTGCTGTTACTAATGTCGACGGCATGCTCAAGTCCATTGCTGAAGACAACTACAGTAAAGACATTTCAGTAAAGGGCAGTGGATTGGATTCTTCCTCTGAGGAGAGGCCTCAACAAGTTGTTGAGCAAAATGTTACTGTAGCAGAGGGCAATACTTCCTTGGAAAAACGTACTGGATTCTGTACAGAGGAAGTCTGCAGCCAGGAGAGTGACACTGAGGTTCCTACTAAATATCAAGTTTCTTCAAGTCAGGAGCATGTCACTTTACTAATGGACCAAGTGTCTTCTATCAAGAATCCATTCAATCTAGATGACACCAGGAGTGAGGACCTATTTGAGCTATGTTCTGGAAGTTACCATTTTGAGGAACAAAATGTTGTTGAATCAAAGCAGCAAACTGAACCAAATGTTGTTTCTGAGGGGCAACAGTGTCTCATCTCAGGTGATAATTCTGAGTTTTCACTCTAGCTGTGTAGTCTTGGTAGAAAATGGTGATTATTATTTCTGTTGTAGTACTAGTAATGTTTCAGTTCATTGATGGAGTTCAGAAAGTTCAAAACATAACACATTGTTTTTTTTTCTACCAATCTGGCCCTCCTTAATTTTTGGGTTGGGAAGAGAAGAATAACAGTAAATGAATCCTCAAACAGTAATTCTATTTTGGTTGATTAAAGTATCTGAATACTCCATATGGGTCGTAAGTGTTTTCCTTGCAAATGATACACTGTCTTATATACCTTAAAAACTTGATAAATATCAGCAGTTCCAACACTCTATTTCCTGCAATAATGTTCCTATACATGAATGCACAAACAACTCACACTATCCCCTTTGACATGCCGTGTGTTGCTCTCTTCCCCCTTCTAGGATGAATAATGGATGATGGATAAAGTGTATGTTATGTAAATGCAGACAGTACTAGTAACATTATTTTCGTATGTTAAAATTACTTCAAGTCTTATGGTTGCAGTCTTATTGTATATCATGTCCCCCTGTCAGATATTACAAGTTTGCATTACATGATTTTGTGCACTGAAGTTTATTCATTATTTCCGGTAGGTGATCCCGTGCTAGCTGTGTCAAATGAAAATGGATATGCAGTTGGCGCAGAAGACATGTTGGTCAGCAGTAGTGCAGATCCTTCGAAGAACATTTTCTTGCATGATGCCTCAGTGAACCATAACAAGCAGGAAGGCGACTCACATACAAATGGCATCATCTGTGCGCCATCTGAAGTATCTCCAACAGAGTTTGGCACATCGCCCGTTTCTCAGGAGATCAATGCGCTCAACACATATGCTGAAGAAAAGATTGGGACTGAAGACGCCGATGCAAAAGACATCACTGCTGCAGAGACTACAGATAACTTTAAAGAAAAAAAACAGATTGAAGATGCTAGTGCCAAGGAGCTGAATGCAGTACTGCACACAGATAATGTTGAAGAAGGGAAGCTGTCTGAAGACAATGGTGTGAATGAAGCAAGTGTAGTAAGAAACATGGAAACTGTTCAGGAAAATAACCAGGGTGAAGCCACTAGTTCGAAGGAAGTGAGAGCAGTACAAAGCACAGAAACCATCCATGAAAAGGATCAGACTGAAGACAGTAATGCAAAGAAGATGGACAGAGATTTTAATACAGATAATGTCGACAGCAGGCAAACTGATGGCACCAGCAAACAAGAGATGTATCAAGTGCAACATGCAGATAATGCTGAAGAAAAGACACCTGCTGAAGAAACTAGTGCAAAGGAGACAAACACCGCACAGAGCACAGATAATGTTGAAAAGCAGAAGCCGACTGAAGGCACAGTTGGTCTGGAGGAAAAAACACAGAACAAAGAGATTGCTGCCATCGGCTCAAGGATGAATTCAGCGAGGATCTCTGTACCCTTGAAGGTCCTCCTCGCCGAGGCAAGCCTGGAGAGCAAAGAAAAGAAGCCCAGCACCAAGGAGCGGGTCCTGTCCTTCAGGCGGCGACCATCATCGAAGGACGACGCCTCGTCAGCGAAGCCAGGGTCGACCGTTTCGGACGACCAATACTGGAACTCCCCTGCGAAGCTGCCCCATGGCAACAACGTCGACAAGAGATCCAAAGTGAGGAAGCAGCCGTGGATGCCGTTCATCTGCTGCCACTCGGTGCACTGATGCTGATGCTGCCTTCTTCCAGCTCCAACCTTTCTCTATTCGCCATGTGCATCTTGTTGAATCCGTGGCAACTATTACAATTTGCGTCGTGAGGACTGCATATGCTTTTGTACTACGTATGCCCACCTGAACTAGTGCCGTCGTGTTCGTGTAGATAGATCGTCCATGAAATTAAGATGGCCTGGTATCATCTCATACCGAAGAACCGTGTTCAGATGGTTTCGATCTGATGTATCGTCACCTGACTTTGTATCTTGTTCGGTCTCATCAGCTAGTCTTCCTGCCAAGTTGCATCGGCTCTCCAACATGTTTTAGCATGGTGCTATATTGTTGTGCCGTCATTATTATTTTGAGAGACACTGGGATTTTACAATTGAACTAGCAGCAAAATGAAAGGCAGTAATTGATAAACTCAATGTATTTTATATACCGGGACAAATTATACCGAACTGGTATGGCTCGCGTAAGGTTGTGGAGGCTGAACCAAAAAATGATATAGGGTTCGATCCCTCTCGCCTGCGAAGCTGCTGGTCCTCCCGCTTTCGGCGGCCCTTGGGGCCTCGGAGGTGTGGAGGGCTGCGGCCCCTCGTCGGCGGGAAGGTTTTCGTTTTCTATTTTCCGGTTGTTTCAGTCTTTTTTGAGATGGTACTGCCACGGGGACATCATAAAATCAAAATAAGCTTCTCCTTGTCCTTTCCTTGCTCTACTGGTGCGCCTAGCGCTGGCAGACGACGCGTGGATTCGTGTGTCCGGCGGGTCTCCTGGTATCCGGTCCATTTTCATGTTCGTTCGTGTGGTTGCAAGTTTGACTCTTCCGATCTATGCGTATCATCATTGGCAATGATTGCTGCTCTCGAGCTTTGCTCCTTTGGGGTCTTAGCACTATGACTTCTCATCTGTCTAATACAACAAGCTCTACTACGACAAGTTTTAGCCGGCTCTAGTGACGGAGGGGTGACGACGGCGTCACGCCTTCAGCTCGCTCCAGTGCTTATAGTCGTCGCTAGATGATCCGAAGACCTATTTATAATTTTTATTACTATAGAATTCTTTGTACTACTGTTGATGAGATTTTTGTTTTGTTGTATTTTTTAAGGAAAATTGTTTTGTTTGTAAATAGTACCGAGTCAGGGCTAATGGACTAGTTCCGTGCTTGGTTGGACTGGTAGCCCAACCCGACTGCCAAAACCCAACCCAGATAAGGCTCCACCACCACTGCCGCACTCCGCTTCTCTATAAACACACACAGCCTCTGGCAAGTTCGGCCAAAATCCACTCCCCTGAAGAAACCGCAGCTGCATCCATGGCGAAGCCGCAGCTTCTTCTCTGCGTCCTCGTCGTCGCCGCCGCGCTGCTACTACTCGGTAAGCACGACCACCCAAGCCTCGATCCAGGAGACGCCCACCCGTACCCTACGCATCTCTCTGATCCGATCTGGCCCCGTTTCTTGCAGCCTCCGCCAAGAAGACCGCCGACGTGTCGGAGCTCCAGATCGGCGTCAAGGTACGTGTCCTTGGGCTCATGGCTCGTGCATCATGAATGGATTTTTCCTGTGCGCGTTTAGAATTGTGTATCTTCTGCCTGTCTCGTCGGGTTGGGTCGATTCAACCTCGATTGATGCCAGATGAGGTGGTACACGGTTACCATTTTCATTAGATCCGACGTGTAGTTGGACTAGATCCTTTTGATGACGTTCTGGATGGATCGAATGTGGGAAAACAAGTTGTGGTGAGAGTGAAGTTTCTGTGACAAGCTAGTCTGCCTGCCCAACTAGTTGGCTGTATTCGTATTTGAGAAAGAAAGTTCTGCAGAAAAATTCAGGCATTCTGGTGGAATTTATTGGGGGGAACAGGGCAACAAATAACAGGGTTTTGGTTTACATGGTTAAGATTGTTTTTTATGTGAGGGCACATAGTGATCGTGATTTGCAAGGGGCTCTAAGGAAGTTGGGCATGTTGTATTTCAGTTTGTGTGTAATTTTGATTCCAGTGTGAACTATAGCACAGCGAACCACATCTTTAAATTCATATGGTTGCAGGGCTGTTTATCTTGGCAGCCTTGAAAAAAAGAAGAAGTTTATAGTGTGGATTTGGGGAGTAAAAGATTATCATTCTTGTTTAGTGTAGCAAGCAAGCCTTTTTTTCTCGGAAACTTAATATGCTAGCAGAACAAGCTGAAATTAGTTGTCTAAACGTATCAACAAAGCCTTGATATGAAAACCACCACTGTCTAGAATTTGGTACAGTACTGATCTTAAAGATACATTGTTATCAATCCAGCTGCTGCATGTATATTGGATTTCAAGATGAACTGCAATACAGTGTAGATAATAGCATATGCGCTTCTTTTCCAAAATTCAGTTATTGATTTCACCAGACTCTTGTATTGATATTTTGACCATGTTGCAAATTTCAGTTCAAGCCAGAATCCTGCAGCATTTCAGCTCACAAAGGTGACAGAGTTAAAGTTCACTACCGTGTAAGTTCAGTATTCTTGTCTGCAGCCTGCCCAAGGTTTTCGAGTCGATGAGTCGACGAGTCGTTCAGGGGTAGCGACTCTTGACTAGTCGCGACTAGTCGAGACTCATGGTCGACTAGTCGACATGAGTAGTTTAGCAATATATACTACAGAATTACCATATTATATGTATAATTGTATACAACTATATACTTATTAATAGTCTATAATGAACCAGCAACCTACAAAACATTAAAAGCAATCAGATTTGCATAAAAAGTAGGAAACTAAGAATGAAGTTCAACACACAGTCCAGCCCAATAATCAAATATAAAACACAACAAGAATATTGTAGCAAATAAAGAAGTTCAACAATATTGGGAAAGAGCATATTGGAAAAAATATGACAGGCTGGGCCAACTTCAAGTCGTTTTCGACTCAAAAGGCTGGACTAGTCGAGACTAGTCGATTGAGTCATTCGACTCAACAAATGAGTCGAGTCGAGATGTCGAGTCGACATTTTTTTGCGCCTCATCGACTAGTCGTCGACTAGTCGAGCGACTCGAAAACCATGAGCCTGCCTCTTGTTTCTTTTGCAATGTATAAGCCATTGAAAATTTGTTCTGAAGAGTGCTGACTTGAGATTCCTTTTTATTGTAAAATTGGATTACTGTATTGTGGAATTCAATAACTTGCATGCCTTAACTTAGTCCTTCAAACAAAAAAAAAAACTTATTCCTTCCATGTTCCTAAGGTTTTTTGCTGTGTCTGTTATTTTGGCTTGTTTGATTGGAATAAACGTGGATTTTCTCTGAGGAAGCTACAAAACATCATTTGATTACCTCCTTACATTTTCAAAGAAGTTTTAATGCTAGATGATATAGGAATTTATTTCTGACACCAGTTTTTCTTCTGTATCATGTCTTTTCTGTCACCAGGGAAAACTTACTGATGGGACAGTTTTTGATTCTAGCTATGAAAGGGGTGACCCAATTGAATTTGAGTTGGGCACTGGTCAAGTGATCCAAGGTAATTGTGTGAAGGCCTGCATGGGTAACTAGTTCCTTCATTTATGATTCTGTTCTAAATTTGACTCTCCATACTTCACCCTGTAGGATGGGATCAGGGAATTCTGGGAATGTGTGTTGGTGAGAAGCGGAAGCTGAAGATTCCTGCAAGGCTCGGCTATGGGGAGTCGGGATCACCTCCTACCATTCCCGGTATGTCATTTTACACCCTTTTGTCTTTAGGGTTAACCGTTGCATTCAAGTTCGACTCGAATCTTTTCAAGATAAACCGTAAATGGTGGTAACTGCAGTATCAGGTTACTGTTGCAATTACATTTTCCCACAGAATTATCATAGTGGATGTCTTCTATGCACTCTTTCACTTTGTCAGGGCTCTTTGTCTTGCAGATTTCTGATCTGAGCCTTTCTTTTTTGTTCTTTCTGCCTGCAGGTGGAGCAACTCTCATATTCGATACAGAGCTTGTTTCAGTCAATGGCGAACCATCCAGCAAATTGGACGAGGACGACGATGTCGGCAGTGAGCTGTAGACAGCCAGGCTCAGCGCGATCATCCTCTGGATCAAGCAAAGCCTAGTTTTCGAATCGAATAGATCAATGTATGGAGATTCTTACTCGAGTAGGGCAAACGCGATGAACTCAGTAGAGGCAACAACGTTCTCTTACCATGATCAAACAGAGGAGTCTGGTTGTCATAATGGAATAGATCGATGACTTTAGGTATCCTATGTAACTCGTCGCCTTGCTGAACAATTTCTCCGCTCTATTTTGCTGCTTTTGTTTGTGGAATACTGGAATGAATCTAAGTTAAGATGAGCCATGTCGATTTAGCTTGGACATCATTGCACAACAGATGTAGCGAACTACTCTGTTTGAGATAAGATGCATTAACGTGCTAGCTTGAGGTTAAGCCGTGAATCCCCGACCAAACCATCCAGATTTGGCACGAGTGACCTATCTTTCTGGCTCCCGTTTCCCAGATGGTTTTTGCCGAATCTTTCTCCCGCGCTTTCCACGCTTGCTTCTATCCCCTTTTCTGACTACCTGCTGTTGGATTCTATTTTCTAAACCGGCCTCTTCCCTTTTTGGGGCAGTGATTTTTAGGTTAAAAAAACGCGTGGGGAACAGCAGTACAGCACTTTTAACTCTAGTGAGCTAACACTTTCAAAATTTTAAATTGAATCCATTCCTCCATTCCCATTTAAAAGAAATCATATTGGAAAAAATAAATTGACTTGCCTTAAAGGTTCAAATCACTGGCACAAAACACGCCAGTCTTTTTTTTCACATAATTATATAAGCAACTGAAATTTTGTAATTATGAAAAATGGTTCCACAAGCCCATGGAGGAAAAAGTTTCATAGAAAACGAGATTGCTCATGACAAAAATCAAATATTACTGTCCATAAGGCGAAAAAAAGATAATAAGAAGGATGTAGAAATAAAAATAACAATGATTTATTGCGCGTAGCGGGAAATGCTTGCTTGTTCAGAAATTTTGGGATCTCTCGGCACCTGGAAAATTGATGAAGAAACATGGACTGCAGACAAAAAAGGGAATGTACATTGGCGGAATGAAAAAGGAAAATTATTAATATGTCAACATGCTATTTTGGACAGTAAAAACCTTTTGAAACACTCGAGATATTAAACTCTCAGGATATTTAAACAAAGTGATTCGAGAACAGGGACCATTCCTTTATGGCCTGCAACAAATCACATCCTTTGTGTGACCAGATATATGTAAATGCTCAAATGAAGATGAAATTTCAGGTAAAAAGGAATATATCTGGAGTTCAGCGGCGCTGGACACCGTGACGGCTTCCCAAGGAACACATCGTTTTTTTCGGAGCTTGCTTCGTGACTTCATTGGTTTGAGTTGACAATTCAGGGAAGGGTCACCACGCTCTGTGGAACCTCGCGAGGCATGCCGCGCGTCGGGCACGGACGATGCCACCGCGCTGCACCTCGTGGCGGCACCGCGTCAGCCGGCACCGCAAACGCCGTCGCGGCAGCACACCTGCTGCTCGCCGCCGGCGCGTCCCCGGAGGCGATGTCGGTGTCCAGGCTCCGTGCGGGCGACCTCCTCCTGCGTGCTACCACCGACGCGGAGAGGCCGCTGCGCCTCCTTCTAAGTCCACCGGCGTGTAGCCGTCGTCCTCGCCTAAGAAGTCCGCCTTACCTCCGGCGATGGCCGCGGCGCAGGAGCACATGAAGGAGTACCCGCCGGACCTGCCTGACGCTGCCGGACCTCGCTCGCCTACTCCCACGACTGGACCGAGTGCCCCTTCGTTCACCCCTGCAAGAACGCGCGTCGCCTCGACACGCGCCGCTACTCCTACAGGCTACAGCCGCGAGCCTTGCCCGGAGTTCTGGTCGACGACGTATAGCTTACCTTGGTAATAAGCCATGTTTTTGAGTCGCCGCCATGGTTCGCGGCCGCGCCCGGCCGGCATAGCGCGAGCTTGCCGTGCCGCCCTTGGCCGATGACCGCGGCGACGAGACGGGCCGAGCAGAACACGAGCTTGAGCAGGGGCACTGCTGTGTGGGGCTCGGCGTCTCTCTCGCGCGGGACGCACGGGTTCCTGCAACCGGGCAGCTCCCGCTTGCCCACGGCCACGATAACGGTTCCACCAGAGAGTAGGCGCCGGCCTCGCGCTCGAAGACGAGCCACTCGGCGCCGGGCAGGCAGGTGGAAGGGCCGGGCCTCTGCGGGGAACGGGGGAAGCCGCGGAAGGTGCCGTCGACCAGAGGCACGGCAGCAGCGGGCGCGCGTGGTGCCGCGCGGACGAGCGCCGGTAGTTGCATACGGCGCCGAAGCAGATACGGTCGGCGTACGACTGCATGCGTCCCAGGACGTGGCCAGCCCGGAGGATGATGGCTGTGAGGGTATTCAGTACATACCCATTCAGTTAGCTGACATTCAGGCTCTCCACTTGCAAGTATACAAGCTAGTTCGATGCCCAGGTTCTCAATTGGAAATTTGGAATAGATACATGTTCAGGGCCACTTGCAAGTGCAGCATTCAGGTCCACGACACTGACAGAAAAAAAAAATTAAGAGTTACTTTTTTTTTTGACGAAATTTTCCATTTCTATTAATTAAGGTAGAGAGCAGAGTACAAAATAAATAGTTAGAGGCGACAGAGAGTAAAGTTAGCTGAGACTAAGACTATGTTAGGTAAAATTAGAGAGAGCAAGGAAGGGTTTAGTCAGGCGTCATCCACTGCGCTCCGGCCAGCCCGGCCCTCCTCCATTCTTTCAGATCGGCATGCACCTGTTGAGTGATGATGCTCGGACTTGAGGCAGTAGCATTGAACACTCGGTTGTTCCTCTCTTTCCAAATTCTCCACCAGGTAGCGATGATGATGGAGCTGGTTTTAGTAGAGTTTGCATGAGTCATTGCTGCAACTGATTTAGTCCACCACAACTCAAGGCTAGTCTCATTAGCCGCAGGGCACACGGCCTGAACCCCAAACCTTGGCAGGACAGTGTTCCAAACCGAGCGAGCAAAGGAGCAGCCGCCGAGCATGTGCAGCGCGGTCTCCGGATGGATTCGACAAAGCGTACAGATGGGGTTATGGGTAATCTTCTTCTTGGCTAGGATATCAGCTGTGAGACAGCGCCCTTGGATGGCAAGGTAAGCGAAAATTTGATACTTGGCAGGCACCTTGGTGCTCCATATGAGCTTCGGGTAGGTTGAGGGTTTCAGTGTTTGGAAGAGAAATTGGTAAGCAGAGCGAGCAGAGTACTCCCCATTAGCAGTCCATCTCCATTTGATTGAATCAGTAACATGTTGGTTCAGCACTTGCCCTTGCAGCAGGTTGGCCAGATGAAGGTAGTCAGTGAGCACGGCGACATTGGGGTTCGGCTTGATTGATCTCATCCAACGGTTGTTTTCCAAAGCCTCTCCCACCTTCAGCCTTGAGCCACGGCTATGCTTGAATAAAGCCTGGAACTGATCTTTAAGTGGCACACCATTGAGCCAATGATCGTGCCAAAAGGACGTAGCCATGCCATTTCCGATGATGATATCAGTTGAGACCCTGAAGATGTTTGTGGTGACCTTGTTGGCGGCCATTGGCAGCCCTTGCCAAGGCTTGTCCGGCAAAGCGAACTGCTGCCATAACCAGCGTAATCTCAGGGCATGGCCGTGGAGCTCAAGGTTTAAAATGCCCAAGCCTCCAAACTGAGTCGGCCTACAGATCGAGCTCCACCGAACGAGGCATTTCCCTCCAGTTGTAGTGCACTGTCCTGACCACAGAAAGGCTCTCCGGATCTTTAGTGTATTCTATTTTATCTAAAAAGTAGTGTATTCTAAGCAACGAAGTTAAGTACAGTTAGCAGTACATTTAGTAGTGGCATGTTCTCTTGCTTCTACGGAGAAGGAAAGACTTGAGGATTTAGGTAGTACTGTACCATTTTCATGGGTAGAGTGTACGCCATGATCTTACGGAGTAAGCATTGATTTCTTGTCCTATGGCGGCCACTGAGTTACACGGTCATCTCAGCTCCATGCGACGCCGCCGTCTGCTGGTCGTTGTGGAGATGGGTCGTGGTGCCGGCGACCAAGACCATTCTGAGCCGCTTGCCTTCCATCCTTCATCATCAGCTGCGACGTGCTTCCCTGCCGGCGGTGCTGCTCCCCTGCATCCACCCCCCGCGGCGTGCTTCCCTGCCTGCGGCGCCGCTCGCCTGCATTCCCCCGCGACGTGCTTCCCTGCTGGCGGCGCGCTCCCGTGCATCCATTACCGCGCGCCGGTTGTCGCCGTTGATGGAGAGGAGCAGAGCAGCGGCGGGGATGGAGGTCGAGGAAGAGGCGAGGGAGCTATCTGGCTCGACCGGACCAGGTCGGGGCCTCGGCGGGTTTGGACCGCGCCCCCACCACCTTTTCCACCGTGGCTTGACCGGACCAGGTCGGCCTAGCCACCAGGATGCCATGTAGGCAATACCGCTGTCCAAAACTGCCTCAGAGTGGGCCAGGGGGACATTGTCTGGTTTTGAGTGTTATGTGCTCCAGTTTAGAGTTTAGGAGATATCTATACTTCTGGGGTATCTATACTTCTTTCTATTTAGATCACTAGCAAACATGTCTGTCCATTGCAGCGGGAGTGAAAACAACTCGTTGACACAATCTGAATTTTAACTCAAAATTCGATCGACCCGTGTATAATAATTTTATTTTTCTACCCAGATAAGCATCAAGTTAAAACAGCAGTGAAAATAGCTTGATGGGTAAAAACAATATGTTGATGCATTTTTATCCTTGAGCTAACATGATAAATGTATCTCACATAACCTCTTGGTAAAATTGAACGTAGATGTACTAACTTCATCTTCTGTCGATATATGCAAGATTGCGCCCCAAATTGCTTGCCTGCATCGTAGTTTTACAACAACAACAAAATGTAGCTACTTGTAGATTCTTTTAAATATGTTGATGATTATTCCTGTGATAACATATCATAGATATAATTAATACACCTATGTATTTTCATACGTATTGGTACAGCAGCAGAGTGGCACTCTGGCAGTGCCATACTTGAAGAATATCGGCAAGCTAGGTTGGTAGTACTACTAGGATGGGGTGGGAGCGAATCCTTCCAGTCCAGGAATGGAAACAGCACGTGACGTCGCGCGCGGTCGGGGACTCCCCATCACCAACACTACGGTCCGCCGCGTAGGAGACCGTCCAGACCCAAGTGATTGTGTCCACTGCCGATGCCTTGGTTCTCGGGCTTTTTGTACAAGGTTCTGTTTTTCAGAGTTTCTTTTCGGACATGCCTTTAATTTTCATGGTTAGAGGCATATTTGTTTGAGTGGACGGACCTAGCTAGATGCTAGCTAGGGAGTGCGAGCACCGCTTGTTTTTTGCTGGTAGTTTACTCCCTATTTGTGAAGGCAGAAGTGAGCATGTTACGGTTCTCACGTTTCTTTTGTACGACAAAACTGGTTGCATAATAATCATGCAATAAACACATGTATCTCATTTCTCTTTACTCTGTATTTTTTTTCCATTGTGAAGATTGTTATTCTATAAATGTCATCACGATGGCGGCGCTAAAACATAACGCCTCTAAGAACCGGAGTGAAAAGCGACAAAACTGATCCCGAGACGAAATTTCAGACCATGCGACATGCATGAATCTATCTCGAAACTAATTTTGAATCTAACCCTTTATGGTAGCGCCTGTCTTGGGATGGGGTGGCACTCTAGTAGCGCTAAACTGGGGAGCTATGCCCCTGCCAACATGGCAACACGTACCATGCCCTAGTCTGTGACGCTACCCTCTAAAATCTATAAATTTTAACCCCTATAATCTCCGCCATGATCTCTGCGTGGCGCTCTGGGCCTCTGGGGGTGAGCTGCTTGTACCACATGCACTTCCGGCGAGATATGGCGGCAACGCGGACATGGATGGGATGGGAGGGGAACGAAGTGGGTCGGGTAGGTTTTGAACGGTCGGGTTTAATAGCCGGGAAGGGACTCCTTGGGCAGAGTGTCAGCTGGTACGTCATGAATGCGGACTGGTGAGTAGCGACGCCACTTCATTGTTGCGTGGGTCTAACCTATCAGTCCGACGTGGCGGACACGTCTGGGCACCCCAAATGCGCTCTACGTGGCGGACATTTGGGTAAGTATATGGGGTATGGTAGGGTCATTGTTTTTTGTCAGGTCTATGTCTGAATTGTGAGGGCAAAGTGGGAGATCCGGTTAGAGATGCTCTTTAGCTCTTAGGTGGGGGTGTGGGGGCAGGAAGAGAGAGGGATAGGTTGGTGCTACTAGATAGTGTGTGGTTCATATGGAGATATGGTCCATATGGAGGCATTTCAATTTCTTCAAAATTGAGCGATAAAAAGATAAATATGTCCAGAGTCAATGACCGTGTAGACTTTGCACAAATCTCCAACGGAGAATTCTTTTCGAAAGAGTAGCACAGGTAGTGCAGGACGTTCATATACACGTGGGAAATCCGCACTCAGACCCGTTCTATTGGGAGATGATGGGGTCGGGCGGTCGAAGGGTGTCTGCAGTGAGTCGAATATGTTGATCCAAGGAGCATTTCTATGTCCTCTCCTGGCGGTGATCAGCTCTTGCAAGAACAACCCCAAAGTTATAGGCATGGGATTGGTTGGGTCCTTCAGGAAAAGGGCAGAGACCTTCAAGAAAATATGTCGCCATGAATTCATACTAAGTTAATGTTAGCTTTCTGGTTTCTTCGCAGAAAAGAGTTAGTTTTCTGATCCTACATAGTATTTATTTATATATATTATATACCTTCGTACGGGAGAGTGTTTTTTGCACCCGAGCTCCAGTGCTTATGGTATTGTTTTAAAATACAAAAATTATATTAAAAATCAAAAAATCTTTAAAAAATCATGCATTTTCTCACTAATGTACGGTACAAGCGTACAAAATATGAATGCAAAATCTTTATATTATAGGCACGCAAAAATAACAAAGTTTGGTGATTTTAAACTATATTCAGATATGTAAATTTGACATTTGGTGTTGGTCAAAATACAAAGTATTTCGTATTATGAGTTGTCACGTCTTAGGATGCCTATCCAAGAACATGCATTTTTTTGTCAGATATTTGTGAAACTTTTAAATATTTTTAGTTTTTTTCAAATAACAGGAGCACTGGAGTTGGGTGGAAGAAATCTCTGCTCCATCCACACCAGCTTCCTTGGCATTGTAACGCATGCAAAGCAGGCTGAAGCAGAACATTACAAAAAAAAAAGGAACATGTCACAAAACCTAGCTGCGGCATCAGCCTAATGCTACTCCATAGTTTCTACAGTATAAAGCAAAATTAACCGGGTTAGTTATATTGAAATCTCTTGTATGCGGATGATGCGGCTATTTTCGTGGCCCTATCAAGGAAGATATCTTAAACCTTTCCGGTATCCTCACGGGATTCGGTGAGGTCACCGGCTTGTGCACAAACTTTCAAAAAAGTTCCGTGGTTCCTATTAGATGTGGCCTCATTAATCTCGATGTCGTGCTTGGCGGCCTTCCGGTGGTGCGCACCTCCTTCCCGTTGCGGTATCTTGGTCTACCACTTTTGGTTTGGAGGCTCAAGAGGGTGGATTTTCAACACCTTGAAGGCAAAGTTGCGGGGAAAGTTCCCACTTGGCATGGCAACCTCATCACCGCCATTGGCCGCTCTACTCTTGTCAAGTCGGTTCTCACTTCTCAAGCTATTCACCATTTGACGCCTCTCACGGTGCCTCCGGGTACTTTTGAGTATCTTAACAAGGTGGAGCGCGCGTTTCTTTGGGCGGGGAAGGACAAGGTCACTGGTGCCCAATGCAAGGTTAATTGGGAGACCGTTTGTCGCCCTCTTAATCTTGGTGGTCTAGGGATACGGGATAACTTCAAGCTCGCTAGGGCTCTCCGGTTGAGATGGCCTTGGTTTGAATGGCGCGCTAGGGAAAAGATTTGGGTTGGCACCGGCAACCCTTGCAACGAGAAAGACATGGAGCTTTTCTATGCCTCTACAACAATTACGTTGGGTGACGGAAGCTTGACCTCCTTTTGGGAGGCCCCTTTGCTCCACGGCTTGAGGCCTAAAGCCATTGCTCCTCTAATCTTTGCCTCTTCCAAATCCAAAAAGTGGACTATCAAGAAGGCTTTGCTCAACAACGCTTGGATTACAAAAATCACCTTGGATGAGGAGTTCTCTCTTGACCACCTTGCTCAATATGCCAACCTTTGGATTCAACTCCAAGACGTTCAACTTGATGAAAATGTGGAAGACACAATCACTTGGAACCTCACCGCCAATGGAGAGTACACCGCGGCCTCGGCATACAAGGCGCAATTCTTCGGTTCCGAATCTTCCAACTTCAAGCGGATGATTTGGAAGGCTTGGGACCCACCGAAGGTCAAGTTCTTTGCTTGGCTTGCTCTACAAAATAGGCATTGGACTTCCGACCGTTTGGCCAACCGTGGGTGGCGAAATTGTGGCTTGTGTCCTCTTTGTATGAGAGAGCCGGAGTCTATGCCCCATCTCCTCTTTGGGTGCCGGTACACCATCCGTCTTTGGGGCCTCATCAAGGATTGGCTTGGCATTCATGCTTTGGATCCAAGCCAATGGACGGGCCTATCTCTCGATTCGTGGTGGCAAAAAATGACGGGAACTATTGCCCCTAATCGTAAAGATATGGCGTCGGTAACCTTGCTCACGTCTTGGGTGATTTGGAATGAGCGCAATGCAAGGGTCTTCCGCAACAAGCATGCGCCTACAATGGTGGTTTTCGACAAGGTCAAAGCCGACGCTCGCCTTTGGGTGATTGCGGGTGCAAAGAGGTTGGGAGAAATTGTACCGGGAGAGTAATCCGTGTTGTATGCTTGTTTGTTTGGGTGAGGACCGAGTGAGACTTCTTTGTTTCTCTCGGTCCGGGTTGTAAAACACTTCCTATCTTAATAAATCGATAGGGGCAAAGCTTTTGCCCCCCTTTCGAAAAAAATCTCTTACGTAGACCCGTGAATTTATTTCTCAGGCGCAGCCCAAATTACATGCTCGAGATAAGACTTAAGACCAGTGTGAAGCAAAATGATTTAACAGAGGTTTGCTCAGAGAGGATAAAATCCTGGTTTAGGGCTTTAGGCTAGTCCTGCAAGGATGCATCCGGAAGTAGAGAATGTCGGCCACGCACGAAACACCTTCCGTGGGCCCGACGTGGGCGTGGTCGGCGGCCCGCCTCCGTCTTCGCCGTCGTCGTCGCCGTCGCCCAGCGCCACCAAATCGTGAGCCCCAGCGGCTGTAGCTGCTCATCGCCCGCGGGCCGCTGATCGGAAAGGAGTCGTCACTCGTCACCAAAACGGATGAGGGAGAGAATCGCCGCCGTGCTATTACTCGTCATGGTCGCCATCGCAAGGCGGGTGAGATGTAGGGACCATATATATAGGGTGTCAGACTGCAGAGCCTGCTGAAACGTAATGTGTCACAGCTAGCGACAGTCCTGCTTTGACCTTTCCAACTCTTTGTGTGCATGTCTCGGAGAACGTACTGTACGTACGTACGTACTACTGGTTTGATCTCCGTGGACATTCTTTGCACGAACGCGCCTGAACCAACTCTTCTTCCGTAGGGATTTCTCTTTACAAACATGAAGCAGGGAAAATCCCAGCCTAGGCATTCTAACCTTTTTTTTAGACAACACAGGTTTTATAATCGTAAGTTTTAAAAGATGATTTTCATTAATTATGTTTAAAACTTTCCGGGAGGAATTGAAGACAAAATGCAGCAACAAGCGCCGCGGCTGGCTCAACGCCACGGAGCGGCAGATGGCTGATGCGTGACACTGCGAGATGAGGTAACCGAGTGTCGGCAGTCCAACGCACTCCACTGGAGATGACAGTCGAGGAGGCGCAACACCACAACATCGATCCCAGTGGCATACATGCGCCAGCTAGGGGTGGGTGAAGAACATCGTCAACGTGCCGACCGCGCCGCGGATCAAGCATGCCTACTACATCATGCAGAGGTGGAGGGACCTGCCGTGTATGCGCAGCGGGCCGATCCCTTCTACCTCGTTCCGTCGCCGCACTAGCATGAAATAAAGGAGGCGGGGTACCAGACGCACCTCGGCAGTTTATTCCTCGATGCCGGCATGCGGTCACCACCTACGGATTGGTTAGCGTCGGACGATGAGCTAACGTGCTCTGACGACGGGACGATGAGCTTTCGTTATCACCGGGTCCGGCATAGGAACCTGCCCCAGTACCAAAGCCGGTACCGGAGAATAGGGTGCGGGATGAGTACAGAGAGGAGGGCTAGCGAGAGCTGCAGTGGCTGCCGTCGCCAATAGAAGATGACACTTTCGGCCGGCATGCAAGTTGCTCGATGAGGGCGGCGCTGGGATAGACATATTCCTCACGTCGTAGCCGGAAGCGCCGCTAGTTCGAGAGTCTAGGTTTTAGTTTAAACCTAAATGACGCTTGTTAAATTTCGTTTAAATTTTAAAACGTTTGTTTGCTAAATTTCGTTTAAATTTAAAAATGTACGCTTGTTAAAGTGTTCACCGGATCTCTTATTATTTTATTGCAAATTGTTTAAAGATGATCAAAAGTGAAAATGGGCAAGCAGTTTGGGGGGCCGGTGGTCGAAAAGGAGCCGTCACGCAAGCTAGGGATCGGGGAGAGAATCGTTGCCGCTCGTCATGTTCGCAGCAAGCTAGGCGCGTGAGATGTAGGGACCCGAATATAGGGTACTAGGGTGTCAGGTTCCAGAGCCTGGTTCTGGGGCTGCCATGCTCCCTGGACGTTATGATGTGTGACAGCTAGCTAGGCAGTCCGCTGACCTTTGGAGCTCTCGTTGTGTTGAGAAAAGCATGCTGCTAGTTTGTGCTGCCCTGTCTTTCCGTGCGATCTGCCCGAACATTCCTCGCACGAACGTGATCTACCTCACCTGAACGTACCAACTGTTCTTCCGTAGGGTTTTTTTCCTTTACAAACATGAATAACCTTCTGTTCATGAAGTAGGGAAATCTCATCCTAGGCCTTCTAATATTTTTTTTATATAACAGAAGATTTATACTTGTGTAAGTTTCGAAAGATGATGTTCATTAGTTCTGTACAAGACCTCACTGGAGTAATTGGAGACTAAGAGCATCTCCATGGGAGGCGCCAAATATGTTTCCGGCACCCTCCAATTGTCGACCAAATGCAGCAAAAGAAATCGTGGCCCCGTTTTGTCCGGACACCCGTTCGTCGACGACAAGGGTGTCCGCCCTTGTCTGGACACACCCGCCACGTCGGTCGCAAGCTAAACCATCAGCGACGGGCCCTACCCGTCAGCGACTTGTGATTGCCGTCAATTTGGAACCCTTCAAGGAGGAAAATGACATCTAACGTCGATTGGGAGGACATCGCGGCAGAAATCCCCGACAAGGAGCTTATCTACTCGACACCGCCGTCGGTGCCCAAGCGTGAGCCAAACGAACGGGCTACACCCCCGCCATGCGCGCGTCGGTTAATTTTTTTTTAACGAGAGCTACTATTCGTTGATAAGGAGTAAAAAGTTGTTACAGAGTTTTTTTTTTTGATAATAAGTTGTTACAGAGTTTTTTTTTGACGTGTAAGTTGTTACAGAGTTACCCAAAAGAGAACATGAAGAATAGAAAAAAGAAGAATGACCGTGATCATTCCTTCAACCCGGATGACTACTACTACTGCTGTTCCCGGCAGTGGAGAGAGTCTCCTGTTTCTTCCGTAGAAAAAACAAACATCAAACTAGCAAAGTAGCAAGCAAAAAAAAAAAAAAAACGAGTAGGCTTGCAGAGCTAGCACCATTTGGTCCTACTCCGTACTTCTTCACCTCCGCCTCCTTCCATCTCGTCACCGAGCCAACTCCAAAAGCGTGCGCGTAAGACAAAAGCCAACATCGGCTTCTCTCCGGCACACACCGCCCACCTTCAACTCCGAGCAAGCCTGCGCTCACGACATGTCGGAAGACAACCAGCTCTCGTCCGTGGCGGGAGGCGACGCGGGCGAGTCGAGCCGCGGGAAGAGCAGAGCGGCTTCCGTCGAGCAGACCGCGCCCCCGTCCACGGGCGAAAACCTCGTCGCCAACCCTCACGGCCGCTCAACTAGGATGGCGCTCGGAGAAGACCGCGTCTCCCTCGTCGAGAAGAAGGCGGCCGCCGACGACGACGGCGAGGAACGTCACAGGAGCGCGCGGTTGGCCCTCCAGCACGCGGACCGCCTCTCCTCCTGGCCGCTCGGAGGACACGACGAGAACAAGGCCGCCGTCGTTCTGGACGGCGAGGGACGCTCCAGCAGCGCGCCGTTGGCCTCCTCCGCGGCGCTCGGCGGAGATGCGGTGCGCCGCGTTTCCCTCGTCGAGCAGAAGCCCATCAGCAACGAGGACGGCGAGGGAGGCCCCAGCACCGCGCCGTTGGCCTCCTCCACGGCGCTCGGTGGAGATGCGGTGCGCCGCGTTTCTCTCGTCGAGCAGAAGCCCATCAGCAACGAGGACGGCGAGGTGCGCCAGCCCAGCGCGCCGTTGGCCTCCTCCACGGCGCTCGTTGGAGATGCGGCGCGCCGCGTGGCCCTCGTCGAGCAGAAGCCCATCAGCAACGAGGACGGCGAGGTGCGCCAGCCCAGCGCGTCGTTGGCCCTTGCTGGCGTGCACCACCTCAGGGGAGAGGCCGTGGCGACGCACGGCGCTGCTCTCGGCAAGGACGAGTCCGAGCACATCGGCGCCGCGTTTGCCTTCTCTGGCGTCGCGCAGCCAGGCGTCCCGCAGCCAGTTACCTCGCGGACAAGTCTGGCGCCGATGAAGAAGCCGGCGCAGGGAGTCCAAGCCACGATGAAGAATGCTGTGCTCACCGAGAAGCCTGTTGCTGATGAAGACGGCGAGGTGCGCCAGCGCCACCGTGCGGTGGCCATCAAGCATCCGGGCAGTTCATCCTCAGCGGCTGTGAACGGAGCTGGTCGGCTCGGTGCAGGCGATGTGATGCCCGGCCCGGCGCTGACAAAGAACCTGTCCGAGAGATCCGTCCGGGGAAGATGCTGCGACGCTCTGGAGTTCTACAACAACGGCGACGTCAACACGGCGGTTGCCCTCGCCCAAGCGCTCGCTGCAGAGTACCCACAGTATTCCTTTGTGAATAACCTCGCGGCGGGCCTGTGCCAGGGCATGGGAGCGGATGCCATGGCGAAGCTGAAGCATGGCGAGCCGAAGGCCGCCGACTTGGTTGTAAAGTTCTACGGATTGGCGAAAGGTTACTACGATGCTGCCGCACGTCTTGCACCCCGGTGTATCACAACCGCTGTGGCTCGGGGCCAGGTTATTGCCGCCAGAGAAAATTTCAAACCCTGGGACGCCAACTTCGCTCCTGCGCAGGCAGAGCTGCGCCGGGCGTTGAACATCGTCAATCCAGACGATCCGCGCGATCACAATGCGATCCATGACATACGTCTTCGCGCGACGTCTCAGCAGCGTCTCCCCTCCACCCGTCAAAGCAGAGTACGAATTGCTCAGTGTGAGGCCCGGAGGGAATAGGAAAGCTTTCAACTGATGATTTGTGAGCAATTTATACCTCGACAGTCAAAATCGCTTTGGACTTGTGTTCAGTCTGGCTCTGTTCACAACGCCATTGACATCGCAGAAACCTTGGCAGAGTTTTACCCTTATTGCTCACGAGTGTATGTCACCCTCGCCAAGGTCGGACTGGAGTATGAAAAGGTGATTGAGGGAGATCAAAGGATCAAATCGATTCTTCACCTGCAAGATGTGCTCAATGCAGCTGCGCGTGAGTTCCGACGGTCTCTGGTTATCCCTCTTCTCTGTGCCGAGATATGTTATATGTTGGAGGACAATGAAACTGCCAAAGATCATTGCAACCGTGCGCTGAAGATAAAAAATGCAACCGACCCATGGGAGGAAGACTTTCCTGTTCACTCAACTCCTGGCTGTGATGCCGACGCAAGAATCAAGCATTATGAAAATTCATTGAAGGCGTTGAGTTCTGCATGCTCAGGTATATATCGACATCCCCTTGTACTCTTGCATTCTTATTTCCAGCTGATTGCAACTCTTGCATTTTGATTAGACTAGGTCGTAGCGACTGTTAAGTTAAAGTTAAAAGTTCAAAACAAAATTCTGACTTCCTCCAACTGAATGCATGTTACAGCCCCTCCACCTGGCTCCCATAACTCCAGTGATCAAGCAGCCGACAGCGATGTTCAAAGTTCAAAGCCGAAAAAGAGTACTACTACCAATTACGCGTTCAAGTATGCACACAATCGGAGGAGGGCCAAGGACCCAACTCAAGCACCGCTAGATTTTGGTGAGATACAGGTTCCAGAGAGGGAACCAGCCGCTACATCCCCTGTACACGTAATGGATTCTGTCTTCTTTTAGTTCGTGCTGTATTTATCAGCTAATTTCTGCCCAGAGACTGACAATTTGCTTGTGTGTCCCAGCGGGTCTGTGTCGGAGAGTACGTCCCTCAGGAGATTGTGAATCTGTACAAGGAGTACTGCATCGCCAAGTCAGCTTGTCCCAGCAGCCACACCCCATGCCATCTCTGTTGCTTTGAAAAACTATGGTGTCCAAAATTTCCAATGTCTGAGGTAAAACATCTTAGACTTGTCCATCTCTTGTAGAGGTTTCTATTGCTAGCTAGCCCTCATTTATTTTCACCGCAGGAGCTGTCGCATTACTACAAAAATCACCAAAACAAAAACGATCTGAAGTGCACGGAGAAGGGGTGCTGTGGCCGCTTCCGGAACGCGAAGGACCTGCGCCATCACTTGTATTTCGTTCACCGTCTTAGTTCAGGCTGGTGGAACACCACCTAGATCTCTAGGAAACTGGTGTCACTACATCATACTACTACGTTCGTTCCTTGTTATTGATCGAAGAACTCTGCATGGACAAGATTACCGAAACACCGTTGCACCGAATATTCTTGTAAAGCGGTAACGATGCAATATTCCAAACTCTGATAAGCATATGTTTCTCGTGACCTTTTTTTTCTAATCTCACGCAAGATCGAGTTTCTTGTATTGGTTGTGAAAAATACCAACCATGCTCGTCTAAGTAAAATATCGAGAATGCGACTATGTTCGTTTAAAAGTCTGTAAATACCGTACATACAGTATTACTTTTTTCAATCTCACGTACGTGTTCCATACTTTCATGTGCCGACGAGCGACGAGTCCTTTTCTTTTTCAAAGAACGAACATCCAGACTTTGCATCGTAGATGTGCAGAACCTAAAATCATTGAATCGTTAAGCTTAGAAGGGTGACAAGAACCAAAAGAACGTGCATAGATTGGCCGCCATGTATGAAGAGTTTCTTGAATTGGTTTTGAAAAATACCAACCATGCTCGTTTAGGACCCATACATGTCAGACATACTACGTGGTAACGTGGGGATTAATTTAATTTAAAAGCTAAAATGCACCACTAGCCACGTCACTTGACCATAGGACACCTTTTGGTTTGCGACAATGAAAATGGAGGGCTCGCCGGACGCGGAATTTTGACATATGGAGACAAGCGGGATCTGAATCTGGACGGTGGTGAGCACTTCGTGATCCGTGGACAAAGCATCATTTTTAATGAGGGGAAATCCTATCTAAGACGAATAGGGTGATCAATATATATGGGAAGAGATACACATTAAATGGACCTTTGTGTGCGTCACTGGATCAGATCAGTATAGGTTCATGTGGTGGGGTGGGGTGGTATTAATTGGGCCGATGCCGCCAGCTATGGATCCTACGACGGTTTGGAGACGGGGTAAGTGTGACCTGTAAATCAGAATGCACGCGAACAGAACGAAGAAGCCGTGCAAAAAAGGATGCTTAAATTCAGACAAACATACATGACCTGTCCCGTCGGCGCCGTGACACAGGTCAAACTTGGTCATGTCATTGTTGAAGGTTGAGCTGAGCATGATGTGAGTGGCGCGCCATGTGGACAGAGGTCCACCGAAGATGAAGAACTGGAGGGTGTTCTGTTCCCCCATGTCCGTGCCTTCGGACTGACGAACTCGACATGGCGGCCGGCGAGTACCGGCTCCTCCACACCCAGCATGTCGATGTGACCGCCATGGAACCTTCTGTAGGAGATCTAGGCACTACCAGGAAACAACTAATCACCGGTGTGTCGTTTTTTACATCACCGGCGGGAAACGCGCATGCCGGTAATGTCACGCCAGTGCTATTTGGTATCACCGGTGTGTGTGATGCCTCCATGTCAGCCTTTGAACACCCGGGCAAGAAGAACGTCCGAGTGGTTCTCCAAGCACTACCAGGAAATAGCTAATCACCGGCGTGGCGTTTTTGACATCACCGGCGAGAAATGGTGAAAGGACATGGATATCGCCTAGAGGGGGGGGGGGGGGGGGTTGAATAGGCGATTAAAATTATTACGGTTTAGACTTGAATAAATGCGGAATAAAACTAGCGTTTAATTTATCAAGCACGAAACCTAAACAAACTAGGTTTACCTATGTGCACCAACAACTTATGCTAAGCAAGATAAGCAACTAAGTGATAGCAATATATAACTTCCAGCTCGATAGCTATCACAAAGTAAATTGCATGAGTAAGGAGATCGGGTATAGAAATACTGAGACACTTGGAGACGATGATTTATCCCGAAGTTCACTTCCTAATGGAAGCTAGTCTCCGTTGGAGCGGTGCAGAGTCACAAAGTGATCCCCGAATAGCCGTCAATGGCACACCGTAATCTTCTTCATGCCTCTACCAATGTATAGTGCCACGAACCATTATGGGACACTTGAGTGTGGTCACCGAACCCGTACAAGGATAATGCACACTCCACAACTTAATTAGAGGCTCTCAAAAGAATCACAAGTTTGAGGCACACTCCACAACTCAATTGGAGGCTCTCAACTATCCCGCAAGGCACAAAAACTCCGAGATCAACAAGGACCGTTTAGGACACTCCAAGTACCCAAGAGGACAAGCTCTAGGGCACTCCAAGTACCCAAGAGTAATAAGCTTCTCAATTTCACTTTTCACGTATCACCGTGGAGAACTCAAACTGATGCAACTAAATGCAATGGGCAAGAACACAAGAAGTGTTCAAATCTTTCACTCTCAAATCCCACCAAAGAAAATAATACTTATGGGGGGAGAAGAGAGGAAGAACAAGAAAGAACACCAAATCCCTCCAAGATCTAGATCCAAAAGCTTCTCCTTACTTGGAGGAGAGATTGATTGGAGGAATGGTAGATCTAGATCTCCTCTCAATTCTAATTGGAGGCAAGAATCATGGAGGAATAGATAGATAGCAAAGCTTCAAATGGTCAACAATGGAGGTCAAAACCGTTCTTCAGAGTTTGGGGAACCGTTGTGGAAGAAGGCCCCATTATATAGGTCCCAAAAATCCGACCGTTTGGGACAGATTCATGCCATTCAGAGTGAATCCGGATTTGGCTCGGAATTCTGAGTGGCTCGAAAAAATCCGGATATCTACCAACTAGAATCCGGACTAAGTTCAGAACTGAAAATCTCAGTCCGGAATGAGTTTGGAATCAGTTCGGAATGAGTTCATAAAATTCCGAGTGAAACACACATACAAAAAACGTGATATCTCGTACATACGAACTCCGTTTTTGATGTTCTTGGTCTCTGAAAGGACAAGGATGTCGCCTAGAGGGGGGTGAATAGGTGATTTAAAACTTTTTCGGTTTAGGCTTGATAATTGCGGAATAAAACTAGGTATTTAAATTAACAAGCCAACAACCGAAATATACTAGGCTCACCTATGTGCACCAGCAACTTATGCTAAACAAGACAAGCAACAAAGTGATAGCAAGATAAAATACTTCAAGCACGAAGGCTATCACAATGTAAAGTGCATAAGTAAAGAGACGCGGAGACGAGGATGTATTACTGAGTTCCTCCTTTTTAGGGGAGTACGTCTCGTTGGAGGGGTGTGAGTTTCAAAATCAAACGCCACAAATGGCCTCACCCTATTCTCCGATGAACCTTGCCCAAAAGTTTGGTTCACCTTCCACTATTGATTTCCGTTTTGGGCGGAAATTGAGTCCCTTACATCAATCTTGAGGCACAACCCACAAAACGATTGGGAGCTCCCAAGTGGCCACAAAAGGCCTCAACCACCACAAAAGGTGTCTAGGGTCCAAAGACCCAAGAGTAACAAGCTCACAAACTTTCACTTCCACGAATCCTCGTGGAGAGCACAAACCGATGCACAAAAGCAATGGCAAGAACACAAGAGGTGCTCAAGTCCTTCACTTTCAAATCCCACCAAAAGCAACTAATGCTTATGGGGGAGAAGAGAGGAAGAACAAAGAAGAGAACCACACAAGAACTCCAAGATCAAGATCAACTAGGTTCCCCTCACTTAGAGGAGGAAAGGATTGGTGGAAATGTAGATCTTGATCTCCTCTCACTTTCCCTCAAAGATATGCAACAATCATGGGAGAGGTTGAGAGGAAAGGCAAGCTTTTCCAAGTTCAACAATGGAGTAGAGAGAGGGGAAAAACGTGCTCAAGTTGTTGGAGAACCATTGGGGGAAGAAAGCCCCTTAAATAGGTCCCCTAAAAAATCTGCCCGTTGGGCAGTGCAGGGAGGCCGGCCTGGCCACCCATCCGAGGCGCCCGGCCTGGGAGCCGGCCAGGCCGGCCTAGGGGCTGGCCCCCCAGCAGAGGCGCTCGGCCTGGGAGCCGGCCAGGCCGGCCTGGGGGCTGGCCACCCAGAACCCGAAATTGTAACACCCATTACTTTTGCGAGAAAACTCCAAATGGGATGAAACCAATTTTGTTTGAAATATTAAGAACCATAAATAGAGTTAAGTTGACACACATGGGAAGGTGTGGAACTTTCCTCACGGATAAACCGATAATATTTCCAACACGAAAACACAACAAGTTTTCCATCCGGACTCCGATTTCGATGATCTTGGGTTTGTCGGAATCGCAATGAAGAGCTTTACAAGATCATGCATAGAAACATCATAGTCCATCATGTGAGGAGGAGACCATAAGGAGAGAGTTTGACTTCTCTTAGAAAAGACGCACCGGTAAAACCTCCAACATCAAAAACGCAACAAGATATTCATGAAATCCGTTTTTGATGAAATAAAGCTTGATATGGAGACGAATACAAGCTCTAAATCCTCACATGGATAAAAGCCAAATAAGAACCAAGAAAGATGATATGCCAAATATGCAAAGGTTTGAGCTCTCCACAAAGATGCGATCAAGTTACTAGAGCCCCTCTTGATTGTACGCCGTCTATCCTATAACCCGGTCTCCCAATAACACCACGAGTCCGGTAAAATAGAAACCCTATCAAGATCATACCTTTGCCTTGCGCATTCCACTTGAGCTAGATGATGACGATCTTGACTCCCTCAAGTTAGAACACCTTTCTTGATTGTGCTTGCTAGCACATGCTTGATGAAGACTTCTCCAAATACTCCCCCACGCACCATTATGGGAGAGTCTCGCTTAGCTCCGTCTTCATGTATCCACTTGCACTTCATCTTCTTCTCTTGATGTATAAGATGGCTTGGAGCTAAACATGAATGTTCACTCAATCTTCTTTTCCAAGCCATGCTTGCAATAAGCTTATCTCTAGATGACCATTCTTCATATAAACCCTTGGATAGAACCTTGGTCATCATGTAATCTTCTAGAGTTCAACACATGAACTCCAATCTTTTCCTATGGACAAGATCTACAAGAATATCTCAATGCAAACATTAGTCCATAAGGATTGTCATTAATTACCAAAACCACGCATGTGGCAACACATGCACTTTCAACATGCAAAGGTATGTTCTTGGTCTCGTTGGAATCACCGCAACGAGCTTTACAAGATCATGGAGAGAAACATCATAGTCCAACATGGGAGGATAAAACCAAATGTAGAAAGGTAAAACCTCTCTAAAAAGGACTAACCGGTAAAACTCCAATATCAAAACCCAACAAGTTTTTCATACTAAATCCGTTTTTGATGAACTTGAGCTTATTGTCAAGATCACAACAAGCTCCAAAACCCCACACATAGAAAAGCCAAATAAGAAACTAGAAAAATGATGCCAAGTATGCAAAGGTTTGAGCTCTCTCCAACTGATACGCTAAAGCTCAATCGAGAGCCCCTCTTGATAGTACGGTATCAATGCCATAACCCGGTCTCCATTTTAAACTAGCACCATGAGACCGGTAAAATAGAAACCTTATCAAGATCATACCTTTGACTTGCGCATTCCACTTGAGCTAGATGATGTCGACATTGATCTCTTCAAGTGGACCACCTTTCTTGATTGCGCTTCACTTGGTGAAGTTTCACATATTGCTCCCCCATAC
Source organism: Poa pratensis (assembly GCA_947311845.1). Classification (NCBI taxonomy): domain Eukaryota; kingdom Viridiplantae; phylum Streptophyta; class Magnoliopsida; order Poales; family Poaceae; genus Poa; species Poa pratensis. The sequence continues at coordinate 37,244,504 of CAMZMU010000077.1, read as the reverse complement.
TCCACTATGGGAGAGCCTCTCATAGAAACATCTTCACATTACCATTATCTCCAAGAGTGTGCAAAGCATCAAGCATATGCTATATTTGAGATACTTCTATTGAACTTGCACTTCTCAAGCTTGATGACGATCACCACTTGACGTCATCCTTCATGGGCTATATGAAATCTTCATTTGATGCAAGCCCATAGAAAGATACCTAACCACACATAGAAATGCCACACACACATCATGGGTTAGTTCACGGAGCTATATGGACAATTGCTTACCATACCAAGAGATACATGATCCCACTTGGTACATCTTGTAGCTTTGTGTGTTGATCAATATCTTGATCAACCTTGTATCTTTTCTTCTCTTTTCAATAGATGATGTCTTGAAGACAACCATGAATGATCACATAATTTATTTCTTCAAGACATACTTGCAATATGCTCAACTCACATATGACCAATCATCGGATAACTCCTCGAATAACAACTTGGTCATCACATACTCTTCTTCTTGACCATATCAAATATATATCCATACACCTCAATAATCTTGATGCAAAATACTTCATTATATCAATATATTTATGGCATCAACCTTGAATCCAACATATGGAGTTCAAGCACTGCCTTCGGACAAACACTACAAGGATAAATCATTGCAACCATTAGTCCATAGGGATTGTCATTAATTACCAAAACCACACATAGGGGTGCCATGCCCTTTCAAATGGCCACGCCGGTAACGTCACGCCAATGCTATTTGGGATTACCGGTGTGTGCAAGTCCACACCACAGTAACATTTTCGAATCACCGGCGTGTGCGAGTCCACACCAGTAACATTTTCACGATCACTCAGAGTGACTCTTTGGGCGATGAGGACCTGCTTCAGTGGGTCGACATCCTCGTTACTCTCGCTAGCCTCCTCACCACTTGATGATGTGAACCACACACCCGTTAGGAACCCCAAGAGGAAGGTATGATGCAGCGTAGCGGAATGTTTTCCCTCAGTTATGAAACCAAGGTTTATCGAACCAGTAGGACTTGCAAGACTTCAACATGATGCCAAAACCACTCTGGCGCTTGTAGCTTTGGCGTGGACCTGCACACAAAAGAAACTCTCACTTCGCCCCAACGTTTCAGGAAGGTTGTCAATCTTCCCGTCTTGTTGAAACTAATGAGATTAAACGTATGGTACGGTGTGGAAAACAAATGTAAATGCAAAAATGAGCGGGAATCAATGGAAACAATGTTTTAATCAGTGTAAGAGAATAGACCGGGATCCACAGTTCACTAGTGGTGTCTCTCCATAAAATAGATAAACTTACATGCTAGGAAAGCAAATTACAGCTAGGCAATTGACAAATTGTAAGGGCATGACAATGCAATCATGACAAGATATAGTTCACTGTAATATTTAATTGGGCATTAAAACAAAATACATAGACCTCTTGCTAGCTGCATCTATGACTAATAATCCACCCCGTGATCGCTATCCAGCAAGTCACTCGAAAGTATTAAGTTCCAAGCAACAGATAATTGCAATAAGCAAAGAGTGTAATGTAAGGAATGCATATAACACGTACAAATAGCACCGCTGTTTTATCCCTAGTAGCAACATCACATACCCGTCACGTTCGTTTCTGTCAACTCGAGCAAAAACTAAGGAAGGCATGAACCCACTATCTAGCATAAATACCCTCTCTTGGAGACACTAGCAACTATTTGGCCAAGGCAACCACTAGCATCGGAAAGCATGCAAGATCATAAATAAAACATATAGATAAATAGATGAACAAACTTGATCATAACTTCACAATTCATTAGATCCCAGCAAAGACAACATGTAGAATTACATAAAGATGATCTTGATCATGTTAGGCAGCTCACAAGATCTAAACATGGTGGCACAAATAAGAGAGACAACCATCTAGCTACTGATATGGACCCGTAATCCAATGATAAACTACTCACGCATCACTCCGGAGGCAGACATGGTGGTGTAGATCCCTCCGGTAACGATCTCTCCCTCCGACAAAGTGCCGAGAATATCTCTAGAACCCACCCGAAGTTGGGTTCACGATGACGGCGGCCTCGGATATCTTTCTAGAAATTTGATCGGGTGCCTAGGGTTTTCCGGAGACAGAGAATATATAGGCGAAGAGGCGACGCACTGGGCACCAGGTGGGCCCAGACAACCCTGAGGCACGGGCCCACCCTTGGTCGCGCCCATGTGGCGTCTTTGGGCCCTGGGTCGCCTCCCTGGCTCCCCTTTGGACTCCGTCTTTGTATCTTCGTAAAACTGATCTCCGTCAATTTTCAGGTCTTTCAGATAATATTTCCTTACTAGGATTTCTGAAACAAAAAGACAGCAGAAAACAGGAACTGACATTGGGCATCTTGTTAATAGGTTAGTTTCAAAAAATGCATAAAAATGATAGAAAACTATAAATACAACATGTAGCATTTGATATAAAACAAGCATGGAACATCAAAAAGTACAGATACGTTTGAGACGTATCAGCATCTCCAAGCTTAGTTCCTGCTCGTCCTCTAGTAGGTAATGATAACAAATATAAATTTTGAAGTGATATTCTACCAACACAATCCCGATCAAATAGTAATGTACATCATGTGATCTGAGATAAAATAATTCAAAGCAAGTGTCTATAGTTGATATTAGACTAACAATGCTAAAACATAATAGTTAGACAAGTTAAATCCTTTAATGAATGCTGCGTTGGAGATATAAAACCGTACAAAGTTCATTATAGATGATTTAAGTATCCAATGCAAGTGCATCCATCCTTCTACTCAAGCTTTAAGCACCTTTTCACAACATAGTAAGGATCCAATCAAGCAATAAAATCACACACGTAATGACTAAACTTGTTTCGAAATTTTACTCGACCGGTGAGCGCAAGAATTTGATTTTGGTACCAGGATGTTATGGCTAAAAGAACATTAATGGGGGTTTGGAAGACCAATGGAATAAAGTCTCACAAAGCTATAAGTGATCATTAGACAAGAAGAAGTCTTATAATTGAAGTTATGCAAGGAGTAGTGATTGTCATACAACGAATGCACATAGAGTTATAAGTGTATGAAAGCTCTCCAAAGGAACTAGTGGGTGTGCATCCAACTTGGTTGCTCACGAAGATCTAGAGCACTTTTGAGGAGGCTCGTCATTGGAATATACAACCCAAGTTCTATAATGAAAAGTTCCACACATAGTTATAGTAGTGAAACATGAAAACTCTCTCAATAGAAGCATATGTGTTGAACATAAGCACAAGTGTGAAATAAAGGATAGTAATGTTACCCCCCTCTCTCTTTTTTTTTTTACTTTTTCACTTTTTTTTCATTTTTTGAATTTTGGGTGGCCTCCATGGCTCTTTTAAACTCTATATTCCTCATCGGTAGGGGCAAAATCCTAATTGAAAACACACTTTTGAACAAATAACTCATAATGATCATAACATGACATATAGAACTGAACGCGGGACTTGACCAAACATCTCACGACACGAGCTGACGACAGCCATGCAGCACCTGTATGAAAGTCAGTACCATCCCGTTAAGGACAGGTTTTGTTGCCTGTGTAGCAGGATATGCAATGACCTAGCGTAACATGGGTACACATCACCTATACATGATTATGCAAAGAAATATAACAATAATGAATAACAACAAGTTATGTAATATAAGATGGAAGTTGTATGGCAATATATCTCGAAACGGCTATGGAAATGTCGTGGTAGGTAGGTATGGTGACTGTTTTGAGGAAGATGTATAAGTTTATGTGTAGGAGAACAAGAGAAAGTCCTCCCACGGGTTTGGATGTACTGGCAAAGTATGCACCAAGTCTCAATATGAGAAGAGGGCAATGCACAACACCGAAAAGGCTAGCAAATATTGATGGTGGAAGTGCCAAAAACCATAACTCAACATTAGTAAAAAAGAAGCAAGAAGAAAATGGGAAACGAGAAGAAAATGGGGACGGTGGACAAAAAGGGGAGGATGGGATGGTACATATAAACACGTTTACCGTTAACGTAGGCGACAACCAATGGGGAGGCGAAGACCCCACTATGCCCCCAAGGTACTATGGAACCTAACCAATAGCAAGACGCCACCGAGACAAATGAAGAAGGGCCCAATTTATTTCCCTACTATGCCCCTGAAATATTGCTTTTAAGTCAGTAACGTAGGCGGCACCAATGGCGAGACGCCAGGCTGGATAAGGACCTGAAAGTCTTCTGCTTCCCAAACAATGCAACGTACCCGACGATGAATGGAAAGACGCCAGCTAGGAAGAAGGGACCGAATTTCCTCTGACATGCCGAACAGTGCAACGTACCCGACGACAATATGAAATACTGAGCATGCCCCGATCTACTGTAGAAAATACACAGCAACGACAAATGCACGGGAAAGATCGGCGACGCAACGTCATGGGCAACCGACATGTGGACCACAAAACGGAACATGCCCCTCGGCAGTTAAGGAGAGGAGCGAAGAACCAGGTAGGACAATAGATATCCCGGATGGGCACACAATTGAGGACATAAAACCTAATACGGTAAATGAACAAAATCAACCAATGAGACGTGTAGCCTGAGGCCGACGGGTGGGCCCTCGGGCTCATGGGGGCATCCAGTGAGGGCGTCAACGAGAGTGGGGGCACGAAAGTTGGTAGGAATAGCAGATAGGCGAAACCTTGTTCATGCCGACTCACGGGATCCAGCAGGATCAGACGTGTGCAGAGCTGGTTTGCATGGCGTATCGGACAGAAAGCTCAAATCGTTGTGGTGCGCCCCAAGTCTCGCACCGTTTATATCTTTAGATTGACTGTTACATCTAAGGTAATTTTTCTTTTTACCATCACGTAACCCAACACTAAGAGGTGATGGCCTTATCGTGGGGGTAGTTCGAGCACTGATGAAGAATAGGTGAGGGTTGCCATGTGAGACGTACATAAAAACATTCGTGGTATCCATCAAACATCAAGAGGAAGTGGTTGCTCCAAAATTTACACAAGCTGCAACAATCTTGAACATAATATGCCCGAGATATAACTATCACCATAAGCGAATTCCAAAAATCTGTCCAATGGAATGTTGACATGGTCCCTAGGACAAGAATGTGCAAGTTATTTTTTTTGGCATGCAAGGTTTAACTAGTTACATTGGCACTAGAAGGAGAGGGCGCGCTTTGCTGCGCCTATTTTGGCACCAAGGATTGAAGTTTACGATTGAAGCAAGTCATTTTTTATCCCCATGGAAAAACTTATATTTTTTCTATTATAATTGCTACCAGAATCCATTGGTATGTCATATAACAATAAAGTATTAGGAAAGCAAATATACTTCATGTATACCCCATATGTTGCAACACGTAAACATTTTTTTAATGTCCAAATACATACTGTGACCAACAATAAGTCATAAGTCCATGACCCCAAAAGGGATAGTCAAGGGCATCATTTCACTTGAATACTTAACTAACTAATCACAAAATGGTGACATATTAAAGCTTACATAAACCATATCCGTTTAAAATAGAATCTTCTTAACACAGCAAAAATGACTTTTTATCACCAGTTTCGCTTCAATTCCAGCCATTCTCCACTCTATAGCAAAAGACATACACTAAAGCTAGTCAGCCATATGCAAGAATAAAATTTACAGATTATAGCGAACATCACATAGTATACATAAACAAAATTGAAATGTGTATCGGAGTAAGAAGCAATACAAAATCCACACAAAACACTTCCCATTTGCGGTTTTCTGTTCCAAAGTACTATCTTATCTGCTCTATTTCTAGGTTTTGACATGTTACCAGTTCCAGATTTTAGATTTTCCTTCTTATCAGACGGATTAAGATTTGGAATGAGCATGGTAGGGAAGCATATATGCTCACCATTGGACCAACATTGCCATAACTCATTAGAGCAGTTGGGTGCAGATAGCTTAGCAAATAATTCACATTCGTCCTACACCACCTGTGCATATAGAAGATTTAGTATAAGAAAGCAATGTTACATAGCGATAACTTCGAGAGAATAGGTGGCCTAGATTCTTCAGTTATGTGGCTTATATAGTTATATCCATAAAACACTTGAAGTAAACCTATATAACTCGATTTGCAAGCCATCCTTTTACCTGACGTCGAGAAGAGACACCAATCTGCTTTATCTATAAATGATTCTAAAGGTCAAATTATGTTGATAAGCACAAAACCTAAAGAAACTTTCTCGTATAAACAAAGAGGAATTTATACGATTTTATTGTGTCTAAGAAGTAAGAATGTAAACCAATCTGCTTTATCTTGTTGCTGAATTAGGTATGATTCTTGAGAGGATCAAATCAGTGTCCTATTTATCAGTCACATCCCTATATAATAAACAAGCTAAGATAGTCCTACAATGAAGGCTAGCATTTTGGAGGTGCGCAGCAGAAAAGAAGGAGCTATCCCTCCATTCTTCGAATCAGCCCATTATATTTGTTAATTCTCAAAACGAAATTACTCTTTTGCACTTCCTGTTCACTGTAATATTTTGTTTGAAATCATTTGCATGTAATATTTCCTATGGGGTCACTGTTTATATTGTATAACATGAAGTGCCGACTGATGAGAAGATGATATCCGAGGGCGTCTTTTCCTTCAAAAAAGAAACCATAAGATGATGCAACCATGGTAGAAGAGATATGCTATTTTATGCTTTGCCATTAAATGTTCAAAACAATTTAAAAAATATTCAAATAAGATTAAGATATATTTTTTTACAAATGTGAATATTTACTTTTCAGAACGATATTTTCTGTTCTTATTTTTACAAAAACGCGAAACACATTTTGTTACTGTAAAAACATAAAAAGGGAGAATAAACAGAAAAACAAATGATGAAAAAAAAAGAGAACATTACCTCTTAACGGGCCGTGTTCGTAACGGCCCACGAAGCACCGGAGCGGGCGGAGCGCATTGCGCTCCGCGTAACGCGTCAGCTAGGCGCTCCCGCCGCTAAACTTAAAGAGCACATAAAGCGTTGAACTGACTACCAAGCAAGCCGCGGATGGCAATTCCTATTCTACGCCTAACGCGGCAAATCCTAACCGATGCTCACTAGGTCGGATCATCCCGAAAACGCCTACCCCTTCCAATACAGTGTGCTCCACCTGATGCCACTATTGGGTTAGCCCATTTTCCCTCAGGTCAGTTTTTTCTGGTTTTGGGAAGATTTTATAAACTTTTGGTCGGTTTTTTGATTTAGTGGTTTTCTCGTTATTTTATATGTTTTCGGTTGCTTTTTCTTTTCTTTTTTTACACTCTTCTAAAATAATGAACATTTTCAATTTCTTTTAAAATAATTATTTTTAAAATGGTGCAGATTTTGAAAAATGTTGTTTTTTAATGGTTTAGGTATTAAAAATGTTCAAAATTCAAAAATGGTTTAAATTTGGAAAATGATCAAAATTCAAAAATGGTTCATATTTGAAAATGTTAAAAAATAAAAAATGGTTCAGATTTTAAAAAATTCAAAATTCAAAATGTTTTATATTTGAAAAATGTTCAAAATTTAAAAAATTGTTCATATTTGAAAAATGTTCACATCCAAAAAATGGTTCAGATTTTAAAAATGTTCAAAACTCAAAAAATGTTCATATTTTAAAAATGTTCAAAATTCAAATATGTTCCATATTTTAAATATGTTCAAAATTTGAGAACATTTTTTGATTTCAAAAAATTTCTGTGAAACATATTAACAGAAAAGAACAATGTAAAAATTATAATTTGGTAAGCATAGGAAATATTAGATAATGGTCCCCGCTGCAGGTGTCGCCTGCCGAAGCGACACTGAACGCCTCGTATAGGCGTTCCTGCCTAACGCACTGGTTAGCATCGCAACGCATACCCTCAGCATAGCGTTAGTTCTCTTAAGCGGGTCGGCCCAGTAAGATCTGTAGGTTTGGTTTTTTTCATAGTTTTATTAGGAAGCTTCTAGACCCTTTTTGTCTGGTTTTTATTTGCTTTTTACTGGTTTTCTCATTTCGGTTTTTTTAGTTTTCTGCGTGCGTTTTAATCTGTATGTTTTTTCTTTTTCCCTTTATCTTTTTTGTCTTTTGAAACATGTTCAATTTTTTTTCAAATGCTCAAATTTTAAAAAGTCCATTTTGAAAAGGTTCGATGTGAAAAGACAATATGATTTATAATGTTCAAATTTAAAAAAATGTTCAGATTTTGAAAACGGTTCATGAACATTTTTTTCAAATTCGTGAACCATTTTCAAATTCATGAACTTTTTAATTTTCATGATATTTTTGTACTCCTGTATCATTCTAAAAAATGTTTAGATTTTGAAAATGGTTCATGAACATTTTTTTCAAATTCGTGAACCGTTTTCAAATGGATGAACATTTTTTCGTGAACCGTTCATTTTCAAAATCGCAAACATTTTTTCGTGAATCATTTTCAAATTTATGAATATTTTCAAATGTTGTGAAGCAGCAAAGAATATGCAATGAAAGTACCTAGCATTTTGTTTCAAACAGTAAAAGCAGATCGGTCTTGTCAAGCTCGGCCCGAAACAATGTAGGCTCCCGGTTCGTATGTAGGAGTACGCTCAAAACATGGAAAGCATGTACGACTGTTCCGATAGGTGGGGGTACGCGGAAGCTCGCCAACCAGTGCGTCGAGCGGAGAATAGGACCCCCGCCGCGGATTTGTCCATTTTGTAAGGAAAACCTATATATCGTGTACCGTGAGCCGAACGAACGATCGCGTACCCTCTAATGGCCCGGCCCACGTCGCGCTCACACGGGAAGGAGGAAGAAGACGACGCACGGGAAAGAAGAAGACGTCGTCGCCGCGGCTGCTCGCCGGCGCCATAGCCACTCACCGATGTCGGGGTCGACGCGGCTGGCCGCGTCGCCCCGGAGGAGGTGAGGCCAGGACCTCGCCGGAGCCGGGGACGACGTGGCGGGCCGCGGCGTCGCCGGTGGAGGCGAGGAAGTGCCTTAACTAAGGGGGGTGCAGGGTGGGTGCGGGTGGGGGAGCTTGCCGGCGACCGGAACGCCGGTGACTGGAGTTAGGGGTGGGGGTGGGTTGTGGGGGGGGGGGGGGGGGGGGGGGGGTTAGAGGGAGGTCCGGCCAGGGGCGGCGGACCGACGGAGGTCGCGGCTTGGGCAGGGCGGGGTGCGGAGGCGACGCGGAAGTGGCGCCGAGCACGGGAGGCGGCAGCAGGCGGTTGTGGCCGGCGGTGGCGGCGGGGGAGTCAACGCATGCAGAAAGAAGTCGGGAGGTTGAAGGCGAGATGGGCTTCGGCCCATGAAGGGTACGCGTGCACGAGTTAGCTCCACGTACTGCGCTGTATAGGGTCTCCCCATTTTGTATGGCCCGGTTCTTTCTCCCCTAGTTGGGCCATCTACAACGCCCTTTCTGCTGGAGTCAATGAGACGAGATCGCGCCGCCTCAGACCGCCTCGCCTTCCTCCTCCAACCTCTTTCCCTGTCAAAAAAGAGAAAGCATCGCGATCGTATCGTACTCAGATCAGGAGTGATTTGGTGGCTGGGATATTCCAGTTCCATCGTCCGCCGGCTGGTCGGTTAATACCATAATTTCCTGCCTTTGTAGAAGAGGATTCTTAGAAGCAAACCGAGTGGGACTCGAATCAAGTTCGTGAGTGAATTTCCAAAAAATGGTTCCCTAGTCCCAGTCCAGTTCTTGGCCTATTGCCCTATTCAGTTCTATAAGTATACCTAGGAGCCTGGCTGCCTCAATCCAGACTTGCAACTTCGAAATCTTGGAGAGACCCTGTAGCTTATGAAGTCTGACGGTACACCAGAGAATAGAATCGCCGAAGCTCTGACTATGGCAGGCACATCGTCGGAGCTGATCGAGACTACGGTGGGCACATCGCCGGAGCTGCCGCAGGACATCTTGATGGTTATCTTCGCCACCCTTGAGATCCCTGACCTCGTCCGTGCCGGCTCTGTCTGCTCCTCCTGGTGGTCCGCATATTCGAGGCTGCGCAGCCTTGGGCGCTACAAGCTCGCCCAGACGCCATGCCTCGTCTACGCTTCCGGATCAGCTGGTGAGGAGAGCGTCGCTTGCCTCTACAGCCTCGTGGAGAAGCGGGTGTACAAGCTAACTCTTCCTAAACCACCCTTCAGCACCAGGCATCTGATCGGGTCATCGCAGGGTTTGCTGGTTACGGTTGACGACAGATCCGAGATGCACCTTGTCAATCCAATCACTGGTGAACAGATTGATCTCCCCTTGGTGATCGGCATCGAGCAGGTGAAGCCCATCTATGATGACTGTGGTGCTCTTCACAAGTATGAATACTCATGCCACTCTGCAAAAATGGTTTACGGCCCGCCATCGGTCCTTGATCTTGCGGAGCTGAGGGACACCCTTCACCACAAATCCTTTGTGTTTTCAGATACTTGCAATAGATGCCTTGTGGTGCTCATCCACAATCCGCTTTCTCAGCTCTCGTTTGCATGGGTAGGGGGTGAAAGATGGACATGGCTGCCACCATACACCAACTATGACGATTGCATTTACAAGGATGGTCTGCTGTATGCTGTGACTAAATATGGACAGATTCATGGTTTCGATCTTACTGGCACCGTGGTCACGATGAAGATGATTATGGGGGGCCCCGAGCCTCGCAGGTGTCTGAGTGTGTACATCTCGCAATCTCCGTCGGGCGATCTTCTTCAAGTGTGGAGGTCATATGAGCACTGTGTTCTAGAACCTGAGCCAGGGGAATCTGTGTTTTGGAACACTGGAAAACTTAAAATATATGAAGTTGGTGCTGATGGAAAGAAAATTGAGGAAATCAGTTGCTTGCGGGACCATGTGTTATTTCTTGGGCATAATCAGTCGCTTTGTCTAACCGCCAAGGAATATCCAGCTCTCAAGGAAAATCATGCTTACTGTACCGATGATAGTGTGTTTTGGACAAAGGGATTGAAGAACAAGCACCATGACATGGGGATTCTCAACTTGGCTAATAACCAAAGGGAGAAAATTGTGTCTGCCTAGCGTTGGTCCGAGAGTCCAGCTCCCGTGTGGATTACACCCGATCTTAAGAAGATGAACTTTGATTTCACTAAATAGTTTTGAGATTTTTCAATATGGGTGGTTCCATTCCTCCCGCCGGAGGAGAAAGGCGGTGCCGCTCGCCGGAGATCCAGGGGTGGTGCCAGGTGGGGAAGAAGCGAATCGTGTTTTCTTTTTGCCAGGGTGAACGGATTGTGCGATTGTCAATGGATCGCATGTTGATTTTCGAGTTTTTAGTGTCTAAATTGCAAAAGTGTCTATGGTCGTTTGGCCATGTTATATAGTAGAGATTATAGTTTAGTTTGGTAGGCCTTTTGATGTTTTAAGTACTCGTGCACTTAAAGATCTATTTTTTTCCCTTTCTTGATACACAAATATGTGAAAAAAAAGGACTTGTCCAAAATATCTTCCCTCGACATACAAAAGACACAGTACTCAGTGGCGGAGCTTGGGCAAAATTTTAGGAGGGGCGATGGTCTGGAGGGGCGAATAGAAGAGGAATTGGGCCGGTTTGGACTGATTATATAGCTATATACCAGGGGATAAACAAGGGATTTTAGCTGGGTTGGGGGGGGGGGGGGGGGGGGGGGGGGAGGGGCTGCCCATTTTGCCTCCACTAAGCTACGCCACTGATAGTACTTATATATTACTCCCTCCATCCATAATTCTTATTGTTCAAATTTGAACTAAAAGCACGACAATAATTATGGAATGGAGGTAGTACAAAAGACAATGTCTCTTCTTCTTTACTACATTATTACACATGGATCATGTCCTTGGGAAATTGTTTTATTCACTCATACTTATGATTTTTTTTATCATTATTAATTGTATAATGTGGAGGGCCATTTTCCCATGTATTTTTTCACACGGTAAGATGTGTCGAATGTAAAAGTTGAAGGATATCACCCCGTGTGTTGTTTTCATTCTTGTTCGCTGAGGTTAATTCTTCAGAGTTACTGCATGAGCTTGTACTGTGTACTCTAGTGTGACATTCATCATGTAGTCCACATTAGTCAGGGATTTGACACATCGTTTTCTTCCAACCGCATGCTTCAAACTTAATAAATTATTGTTGCTTGCTGATGTAGAAGATAGGTGTCGAATTCCCACAAAAAGAAAGAAGAAGAGTAGTGCTGACATAGGTAAGCATGAAATCGTGCATGACTGTTCTTTGAATACACTCGTGGCATGTTTATATATACCGGAATTTGAGTCATACGTTTTATCAGCGATGCCTTCCTCGGTGGTGCGACGTAAGGCTGGGTCGATGAGATGTGAGGCCATTGGGTGGTGCGACGTCCAACGCTAACATTATCATGCATATACTCCTGAATCTCAGTTTTTCTCTTACTAGAAAAGTGACCGTGAGTTGCAACGGGTACAAATATAAAAGTTTACAGTGACATCAAATTGACAACACCCATGATTTCTTCCTCTTACAGTTCCATCATACGTCTATACAATAACCTTCATGAAGACAAAAATAAAAAGTTGCCACTTATTTTCCAATATTATGTGTTTAAATATCATGGATATCCAAAAGTACTGAAATGATCACACTAAAACTTATAACTCAGACAACACAATGATTATGAAAAGTTCGTTCAATTATACAAAAAAGGACTAACAAAATATATATTGTTAAATTGCCAAGAATAGACAAATTTGTTCAATTATACAAAATACGATTGACTGTTAGCGCCTAAACCAATTCGAGAGAAATATATACATTGACAGCCTGCGTTCTCCCTTATCCATACCATGAAGGTAAAAACAGAGAGCATGGAGCAATGCATTGCAGTTGAAACTTGTTTGCATACAGATTACAGAATAGAGATGAGGAAAAACTTGAAGATGCAGTGGCAGGCGCTGCCAGCTGAGCCGTCAGGGAGCTTCATGATGCACAAACATCGGGTCTAAACCATCGGCGCTCCCAGTAGACCATCTCCATCGAACTACGTGAGCGTGACGTACGGGTCGGTTGGAGGAGCTCAGCATTTCTCGTTATCTGGATTGAAGTTTGATAGCCCACATTATGTTTGTAACATAGCATACACTGTAAAAACCTATCAATTATGCAGCATACAATATACATAACCTGGTGAAAGATCTTTATACCATGTGAAGCTAAGCAATTCAAAATCATTCATATAAGAGCAGAAATATCCTACACTATCATTACCTTGATGCACTCAACACCAGCAAGTAGATAGCTCTGGTGCCTCTTCTGAATCGTTTCAACATGTGTCTACTCCACCTTTGAAACCACAAAACCAATGTGAACCTGCCAATAACGCATCATACCTGTAGTGCAAAGTTCCACCAAACTTCATGCTAAAACAGATGACATCGAATATTTTCAGTAACCTTGAAAGTGTCATAGACCATGAATATCTATTGCAGTTTCTTCCCCAATGCATAATAAGCTTGTGCATTATGACATGATATAGCTCCATTCATGAACTGCAGTTACATGTTTCATAGTTTTGAAAAAAATTGTGACGTGTCCAGTGTAAGAAGAAGTGAAGAGCACACATGTTCAATGCCCTGAAATCTATCTTCTGCTTTAAGATAACATCCGGACTTGCTGCACACATGATATAGCCCAGCTGAACCGGACCACACCCAAACACACAATAACAAATATAAATTCTTTCTTCTAAAAGCACATCTAGTGTGGTATCAAAGAAGAATTATTTTCCATGATCAAATTTGCTCTTAATTGCCCACCCTATTTCTCATATCATGTGCACCAATCATTTTAAGTCATCCCTTAAGAGTACCCTACTTCTAAATTCAGGGAGATGAACTACAATTACCAGAACACATAAAACACACCATAAAGTTCCAAACATTTGGAGTCAGGTCCGAAAAGGAAGTATTCTTATTTGATACGGACAACATGACAAAACTCGTGTGTTTAACGCAGCTGGCAATATAGATTATATTCGCATTAGAACCCATAATTACTTTTTTCGTGCATACACTCATTTGCAATCATGAACTGCTTTTAAATAAATGACTCAATTAGGCACTTCCGCTCCCACGGTAGCACCGATGTTGGAAGTAGACAACTGGAGATGCGATCTGGTACATGGTACGATGAGAAAAAGGCCGGAGGGCGAAAACGACCGCTAAAAAATTTGTGTTTTCTTTTAAATTGTTATTTTTTAATGTTCAAATTTGATATCAGTTCAAACTTTGAAATTGTTCACACTTATTCTTTTTCAAATTCGAAAATTGTACGAATTCAAAAATTGTTCGTATTCGAAAATTGTTCAGTTGAAATTTTCAATTAGAAATTTGTTCAAATTTAAGATATATTCAAATTTTTATCCAGATTCGAAATTTGTTCGAATTAAAAAAAATCAGATTCAAAATTTGTTTGAATTCGAAAATTGTTTAGATTCGAAATTAGTTCAGATTCGAAATTGTTCGTATTCGAAAATTGTTCAAATTCAAATTTGTTCAAATTCGAAAATTGTTCAGATTCGAGATTTGTTCGACTTCGAAAATTGTTCAGATTCGAATTTTGTTCAAATTCAAAATTTGATCAGATTCGAAAATTGTTCGTGTTCGAAAATTGTTCAAATTCGAAAGTTGTTCAGATTTGAAATTTGTTTGTATTCGAAATTTGTTCAGATCTGAAATTTGTTCAAATTCGAAATTGGTTGGACTTGAAATTTGTTCAGATTTAAAAATTGTTCGTATTTGTAATTTGTTCAGATTCGAAATTTGTTCAGATTCGAAATTTCTTCAGATTCGAAATTTGTTCAGATTCAAAATTTGTTCGGATTTGAAATTTGTTCATATTTGAAAATTGTACGTATAGATTCAAAATTTGTTTAGATTCAAAATTTATTCAAATTCAAAAATTGTTCAGATTTTAAAGATATTCGGATTAAAAAAACGCTCAGATTTTAATAATGTAAAAAAGGGAAAGGGAAATAACTGATGGGCCGCGGCCCAACACACTGGAAGTGCGGTGTGTGCGGCCCGCCAGTTCCGCGCCGCTAAACACGGCAAATAGGCGCTCCCTCCAGTAACAAGCAGGCGGGTCCTCCTATACCGCGCGGTACGCGGGATGGAACATTCCGTTCGCGTACCAGCTTGTACTGCTTTCGCATTGTGTACGTGTTATTGGGCCCGGCCCAATTGCGTCCGCACACTCACGTTGCACTGTTTCGTCGCACGATAGATTTTTTTTGACATGAACGCAGGATAGAACTGGACGTGCATGTTTCGACTGTTTCGTTGATGCGTTTCGCGGAGCTGTTTTTCAATCGCGTTCCTAGCTGACTTTGTACTTTCATAGTTGTTTTTTCCGTGTTCTTTTCCTTTATTTGTTTCTTTTTCCCTTAAAATGGTTCCTTTTTCCATTTTTCGAAAATGGTTCCTTTTTGAAAATGGTTCCGAACCGAGAAAATGGTTCCGATTTTTGAAATGGTTCCTTTTTGAAAATGGTTCCGAACCGAAAAAATGGTTCCGAATGAATAAAATGATTCCGATTTTTAAAAATGGTTCCGATTTTTGAAATGGTTCCTTTTTGAAAATGGTTCTGAACTGAAAAAATGGTTCCGAACCGAAAAAATGGTTCCGATTTTCGAAAATGGTTCCGACTAAAAAATGGTTCCGACTTACAAAATGGTTCCAACTAAAAAAATGGTTCCGACTAAAATAATGGTTCCGATTTTTGAAAATGGTTCTGACTAAAAAAATGGTTCCGACTTAAAAATTGGTTCCGACTTATAAATGATTCCGATTTTTGAAAATGGTTCCGACTAAAAAAATGTGTTCGATTTTCAAAAATGGTTCCGACTAAAAAAATGCATCCGATTTTTCAAAATGGTTCCCACTAAAAAAATGGTTCCGACCTAAAATTAAAATCTGGTGTTTTACAATAGTTCCAATTTATGAAAAACGGTTCAAATTTTTGAAAATGGTTTAGATTTTTGAAAAATGGTTCCGTTTTAAGGAACTGGTTCCGATTTTTTTTAAATGATTATGTTTCTTGAAAATGTTCAATTTTGAAAAATGGTTCAGATTAATAAATATTCATATTTAAAATGGTTTAGATTTAAAAATGGTTCCAATTTTTGAAAATGGTGAACAATTAAAAGCTAGTTCTGATGAAAAAAGATATGAAAAAGGATACTTACACGTTGCGAATCCAATTTATCTTATTTTAATATGAACATTTATGTTAGCTGAACGATTTTGACCCGTGAAAGTAATAAAAAAAGGATACTTACACGTTGAGAAAAGGTATAAAAAAACAGAAAAACAAATAGAAAAGGCAGAAAGAAAGAACATAAAAAGAATATATCTTATTTAAATAATATTTAATATGAACATTTATGTTAGCTGATCGATTTTAACCTGTGAACGTAATTTCTTTGAACCCGTTAAATATCTATTTTGAACTCATGAACATATTTTCAGAATCTCAAATTTTTTTAACCCCCAGAACATTTTTTCAAAATCCCATGAACATTTTTCAAAGCCCATGAATAAATTTTTGAGTCCATGAATATAGTTGTTTGAAGGGTGAATGCTTTTTAAAGTTGTGAAACATTTCGTAAACTCTCATGAATATTTTTCGTATCATGAACATTATCTTAAAAAATGAACACATTTTCCCTCTTTCACCATAAAAATAGAGATCAGAAAAGAAAACAGATATTAAATAAAGAAGAAAAACAAAAAGGAAAAGGGAGAAAAAACAAAGGTAAAACCAAATAAGAAACTACCGATAGAGAAAATGGAAACGGAACAAAAAAAATCAGGAAAGAAACAAAACGAAAAAAGCAAAATAATCTATACTACTATTAAAAGAGCAAACTTGTGTTGATACATTGAATCTGAGCCCTTCAATATTTGACCAACGGTCCAGATCGCTCCAATGTTTGACAACTCAACACAAATCCACTTTTGCCTGTTTTACCCTCCCACCAAATCACATAATACGACCAAATTGCCACCGTTCTGGTCCAGCCGTTATTTGATCCGTAGAGGAAAAAGAAAAAATATCCGCGCCTCATGTACCGTGCTAGGGCACGGGCAGCCAGAAACAGTTCTCACGATGGGGGTGCTCGAGCTCGACACGGGCGGTGCCGCAGCTTCGGTGACGCCGGCATGTGCCCGTGCTGCCGCAGTGGCGCGGGACGTGTGATACCATCGCCAACGACTTCGCATTCTCGATGTGCAACCGAAAGCTCATCGGCCGCGCGGCTTCTTCCAGGAGCTTGGGGCCAGCGGCGGGAACGTCTCCGACGGGACACCGAGCTTGGCTCGCCGAGGGTCCACAACGGGCACGGCACCCACACGGCGTCCATGGCCGCAGGGTCCGTCGTGGCTGACGCGAGCCTCCTCGTCTACGCGCATGGAGCCGTGGGCATGGAGCAGGCCATGGGTGCGCGTTGTGGCGTACAAGGTCAAGGTGTGCTGGAGGCAGAGGTGCTTCACATCCGTCATACTCGCGGGCATGGAGCCGTGGGCATGGAGCAGGCCATTGACAATGGAGTCGATGCCCTCTCTCTGTCTTTTGGCGGCGGCTCATACCCGCTCTCGCGCGACCGATCGCCGTGAGCCCCCTCGCAGCATCGTTGTGGCGTGCTCAGCGGGGAACAGCGGGCCGGCACCGTCCTGGCTGGTGAACACCGCTCCGTGGATCATCACCGTTGTGTCGGGTGACGCGAACGGGCTCGGGTGACGGGAACGCCGGCATGTCCGCTCTACTGCGGGAACGGGCTCGGCGACGACAAGTTCCCTCTGGTGTACAGCACCTTGCAGCAACGCGAGCAAGCTGTGCATGGCATATGAGGCGTTGCAGCGTTGGAGAAGATCGTGCGGCAACCGGCAAGTGGTAGTCAACCACCGTCGTCCTCCCGGTTTCAACACAGGTAACCGACTCTTATTTCCGTTCCCCTCCATCTCCTTCCGTCTCATGCTTGGTATTGTAAGTATGATTTGTCAGATATGCTGCGATTTCGATCGAGTGATTTTATAAGATTTTTCAGTCAGGGGATCACCTAGCACATACACTTGGAAGATTGCCAATGATTATAGTCATTTTGGTGTTTTGCTAAAGTAAACAAATCACAATTATAAGTGACATCGGAGGAGATGATCAAGTGAGCAAGCATGAACGTCAAACTATGCCAAAGGAGTAAAGGAGCTTCCTGTAATGTGGTACTTCATAATTTTATTCCTATTTGAATTTGTTCCGCTCTCACTAGAGACATCAAGTTGTTTTTCACAGAGCTATAATGTCATCTTCATCCTATAAAGTTTCGATGCATATGTTTATGAGCTATGTTTTGGGGGAATCTGTTTATTGGATATGTTAGCAAGTTACTCAGTTACTCACTAGAAATCTAGGTAACTCCCTTTCCCTTCCTTTTGAATCTGCCTAAGAGGATTGGTTATGTTCGTAACTATCCGTTCTGGTTAGTTGAGTGGTTGTGACACCGATGTACTGGCCTTTGAGTTCTATTTTTTCATTTTTAATGGGAGATTTTGATATGGGGATCCAAAAGTGTATTTGATATTGATGTAAAATGGTGGCTGAGCCTTTTTATTTGAAAAAAGTTGAGGAAATATTTGTGCTAAATGCCAACTAATCAGCATATCGGTTGGAATGTTTGTCACCGGTCTTGAAAATTAGCAAAATATTTCAAAAAATAATATATTTTTGATTGTTGCACTGGCAAATATAATTAATGAGGAGTTTTGTTTGCGTCACATGAGAGCATAATTAACCAAAAAACTATTGTTAAGATTAAGATCGTGCGTTGCACGTGCCAAGCAACAAGTACAAGAAAAGGAGAAAAGGCAACGTAGAGAAAACAGAAGAAAAATACCATGCTGTGTCGCACGGACGGACTAGGCAGCGTACGCATGAGAAAAAAATGGGCCAGGCCCAGTGAGATAGGGGGTACGCGGAGACTTGCAGCGCATGCGGGAGCTCCTTTAGGTCGCGTTACGCGAGCGTAACTTCGCGTTCGCGTACCTCTGGTCGCGGAAGCATCTAACAGGCTCGGCCCATTTACCGCTTCACAGAAGTAGCATCTGTCTCGCAGGTTCGCTGCGCGCCAGTAGCATCTTTTCCTGTTTCCTGTTTCTTTTTTTCCTATTTCTTTTTTTCCTGTTCAATTTTTTTCTTGTTTCGTTTTTTTCCTGTTTCTTTCTTTTTTCCTGTTTTTCAAAATGGAACCATTTTTATTTTGGAACCATTTTTAAAAATTAAACCATTTTTAATTTTGGAACCATTTTCAAAAATTGGAAACATTTTCAAAATTTCAGAACAATTTTTAATTTCAGAACAATTTTCAAAATGGAACCATTTTTATTTTGGAACCATTTTCAAAATGGAACCGTTTTTATTTTGGAACCATTTTCAAAATTGAACCATAATTTCGGAACAATTTTCAAAATGGAACCATTTTTATTTTGGAACCATTTTCAAAAATGGAACCAGTTTTAATTTCGGAACCATTTTCAAAAATTAGAACCATTTTCAAAATTTTGGAACAATTTTTAATTTCAGAACAATTTTCAAAATGGAACCATTTTTATTTTCGAACCATTTTCAAAATGGAACCGTTTTTATATTGGAACCATTTTCAAAATCGAACCATAATTTCGGAACAATTTTCAAAATGGAACCATTTTTATTTTGGAACCATTTTTAATTTCGGAACCATTTTCAAAAATTAAAACCATTTTCAAAATTTCGAAACAATTTTTAATTTCAGAACAATTTTCAAAATGGAACCATTTTTATTTTGGAACCATTTTCAAGATGGAACCATTTTTATTTTGGAACCATTTTCAAAATGGAACCATTTTTAATTTCGGAACAATTTTCAAAATGGAACCATTTTTTTTGAACCATTTTCAAAATGGAACCGTTTTTATTTTGGAACCATTTTCAAAAATGGAACCATTTTTATTTTGGAACCATTTTCAAAATTGAACCATTTTAATTTCGGAACAATTTTCAAAATGAAACCATTTTTATTTTGGAACCATTTCCAAAATGGAACCGTTTTTATTTTGGAACCATTTTTATTTTGGAACTATTTTCAAAATGGAACCATTTTTTTAATTCGGAACCATTTTTAAATTTTGGAACCATTTTTATTTTGGAACTATTTTCAAAATTGAACCATTTTAATTTCAGAACCATTTTTAAATTTTGGAACCGTTTTTATTTTGGAACAATTTTCAAAATGGAACCATTTTTATTTTGGAACCATTTCCAAAATGGAACCGTTTTTATTTTGGAACCATTTTTATTTTGGAACTATTTTTAAAATGGAACCATTTTTTTAATTCGGAACCATTTTTAAATTTTGGAACCATTTTAATTTTGGAAATATTTTCGAAATGGAACCATTTTTTTAATTCAGAAACATTTTTTAAATTTAGAACCATTTTTTTAATTCGGAACCATTTTTTAATTTGGAACCATTTTCCAAATGGAACAATTTTTTTAATTTGGAATCATTTTTTAATTTGGAACCATTTTTTTAATTTGGAACCATTTTCAAAATGGAATCATTTTTTAATTTGGAACCATTTTTAAATTTGGAACCATTTTTAATTTGGAACCATTTTATAATTTGGAACCATTTTCAAAATGGAATCATTTTTTAAATTCAGAACCATTTTTATTTTGGAACTATTTTTAAAATTGAACCATTTTTTTAATTCGGAACCATTTTTAAATTTTGGAACCATTTTAATTTTGGAACCATTTTTATTTTGGAAATATTTTCGAAATGGAACCATTTTTTAATTCAGAAACATTTTTTTAATTTAGAACCATTTTTTTAATTCAGAACCATTTTTTTTAATTTGGAACCATTTTTCAAAATGGAACCATTTTAAATTCAGAACAATTTTTAAAATGGAACCATTTTTAAATTTGGAACCATTTTTTAATTTGGAAACCATTTTAAATTCGGAACCATTTTTAAACGTGGTACCATTTTTTAAATTCGGTTCTATTTTCCCAATAGAACCATTTTTTAATTTGGAACCATATTTAATTTCGGAGCCATTTTCAAAATAGAACCATTTTTAAATTGAAACCATTTTCAAAATGGAACCATTTTTAAATTATCGCGCCGAAATTTAAAAAATGGTTCAAAAATGGAACCATCATCACTGTCCGTATCCATCTCACTTGCTGTTTCAGCATCAGAAAAATCGACATCTAGTCCATCAACCATTTCATCTTCACCGTATGAGAAAAACATGTCGTCTTGGTGCTCAGGTTCATTTCTATCAATATCATATGCTTCAAAAATTTCCTTCTCATCTATTTCTGGTCTTGAACCACACTCATCTCCAACCCTTTCAGGCTTCTTACCAATTTGCCGTTTGGATGCTCTTTGCAGTTTCTTACATAAATAATCAACTTCTCGTTGTCCAGTATAAAATACAAGGATTCCACCTGGTGGTAGACTCTTGTGGATTGACAGAACCTTTTTATAAGCTTGTGCTAAATAATCATCATGTGTCCTCTTTGTGAAGTGAATTGTTACTGGAAATTTTCGTGCAGGTACCTCTACAGTTGGTGGAATCATACGAAACAATCTTCTATTTGAAATAAATTCCTTTAACTGCAGGGTAGCACTCATCAGAACTACTTTCAGCGGACTAATCATATCCTCTGGCTTAATGTTCGCTCCAGAGCGTATTTTTTTCCTGTTGTTCTGCACATACAATCTTTGACATGCACAGAAGTTAGCCAAGCCTGCACGTTTTGGCTTTCATCAAAATGAAAATGGGGTAAGCTCTTGAGATTCTAACCTTGCGAAGATTTATAATTCTAGAAAGCATCCCGATAAGTATATCTGTGTTCAAACTCCTTTCATGTGCCTCATCCAAGATGATCACGGAATAGTGCTTCAACAGAATGTCACTCTGCAAAAGATCAGTAAGTCATGTGATAAGTAGTTTCAATCTTGTTATGTCATACACAGCTTCAATTAAAAAACACATGCATTTCGGAAGAACAAATCACTTGATGCATAGATAAAATCTGTGAACTATACAATTACAGGTAGACAACTGACTGTGTAATGATACAATTATGGAATACGACTAACCGAGAGACATACTAAACAACTAAAAGCAAGTTTAAACCTCATGTAATTATTTATAAATTTGAGTCATCTGCTGTTATAGCCGTAAAAGTGTCAGATATACCATTTCGTTGCATTTCTGGTCATGGTTCATCTTTTTTAGCACGACTTATCAGTTTATTACAACAAGAAACTTCAACTCAGACTTGAATGATTGGACAAAATAGACTGATAGGAGTACCAGGAAAAGTAAACATATACACAACCTGGATCTCTCGCAGCAAAATGCCATCTGTCATAAACTTGATGGAGCATTTACTTCCAACCTTTTTATCATGCCTAACTTGAAAACGACCTCCTTTCCTAGCTTAAGTCCTAACTCATAAGACACCCTCTTGGATGTGGCAAGAACAGCAACACGTCGTGGTTGGGTGATACCAATCATCCCTTTTCTATCAGCTCGATTGCTTGTTCCAAAGCCGGCTTCATATAAGAACTGCAGAACACATATAGAGTTAAGAGCAATGAAAAAGTTGGCAGCTACTTAACACAAGCACATAGGATCAGAACTCCTAGTTTAAACCAAGGAAAAAAATAGCGTGCTATCAAAAATAGCGTGTCCCTCCTCCAGAAGTTATACAAGATATAACGTGATATAGCGAAGTTACATATAAAATAGCGTGATAAAAAAGTTGTAAGAAATAACCCAAATATTAAGGATTTCTGCACTAATTTTTTTTCCAGAAACAATACATGCATAACCAGATAACCATATTCAAATGTCAAGGCCAAATCCATGCCACGAATACAAATATGAGGATTAAAACCATGAAAAAGTAATAAACTAAAAGATAAATATTTTAAACTTTAATCAGAATCATTGACATCATCTTCAGAATAACTAGAATAACCACCAGATTGTCCGCCATCATCATCACCTAACGTTATTTCCAGACTTTTTGTTAGCGTAGCTATAACGTTACCACGTTTAGTGTGGTTTCGAGCGTATAAGACGAAAATAGCGCCGTAGCGTCAACTTTAGGCTAAATATAGCGTAGCCTCTCCAAATACGCTATATCGTGCTATTTACCGGGAAATAGCGTGCTATTT
This sequence comes from Poa pratensis, assembly GCA_947311845.1. Taxonomy (NCBI): domain Eukaryota; kingdom Viridiplantae; phylum Streptophyta; class Magnoliopsida; order Poales; family Poaceae; genus Poa; species Poa pratensis. The sequence goes on along the minus strand of CAMZMU010000077.1, from coordinate 37,221,231 downwards.
TTTTCGTTGGTTTAAACCAATGTTTAAGAGACACCATGTGTGGGCACATTCACCTGAGGGACCTGAGTAGTTTTACCACAGCGCGTTTCTCCACAAAGAATTACTACAGAATTTTCGTAGATAGCTTCCATTATTTCCTGCTCCATCATTATTATTGGGAGATCCCTCCTAGCCTTCTCAACCTCATGTGGTCTTGACACAGGCACCACAATTGGAGGATTGAAGCATTCTTGTATAGCAGCTTCACTTTGCTGTAGCTCTTCATCCTAACAAAAGGATAATGATTGAATTAACTCAGAACATGACACCAGCTTTCTGATTCTCCGCCATTTACAAAATAGGCAAATCTAGCATGCCATTAGATCAGTTGGATAATTAATGAGTCGAAAATAGTTGAGATGTGGAACAATTACCTGCAAATCTATCTCTGCGGCAGAGTAATTTTGCACAGATGACTGACCTCATCTGCATCCCGGGATTGCAGTTAAGCTGGTCGTTGCACCTGAAATCGCAGGAGCTCGTGACCTGGGCGGCGCCACCACCCGCAAAGTCAACCCCACCGCCACCATTTGTTCCCAAATCCACGGCGGTCTTCGCGACGGGCGGCCGGGCGTACGGAAAGGCGCCGATCTCCCATCAATCCTGCTCCTGATGTCGACGAGCAGGCAACGGAGCCTGGCGACTCGGCCTCGAGCGTGGCGTCCTTCCCCTCTCCCTTGCTCGCCGCCGTCGGCCCGTCCCTCGCTCCGAACGCCGCCGCCTTCGCTGCGTGCGCCAGGCCCAAGTAGAGTCGGGGGTACGCGAAGGTAAGCACGCATCGCGGTACGGGATGTATAGGTTTCGCCGCGCACGCGGTACGCGGCATAAGGCATATAGGTTTTGCCTAAGCAGGCCGCGGATCTGTCCACATTATTGGGCCGGTTCTTTCTCCCGTATTTGGGCCATCTACTCCCTTGCTGCTGCCGAGTCAATGAGACGAGATCGCGCCGCCTCAGACCGCCTCGCCTCGCCTTCCTCCTCCAACCTCTTCCCCTGTCCAAAAAGAGAAAGCATCGCGATCGTATCGTACTCAGATCAGGATTGATTTGGTGGCCGGGATATTCCAGTTTCATCTTCCGCCGGTTGGTCGGTTAATACCATAATTTCCTGCCTTTGTAGAAGAGGATTCTTAGAAGCAAACCGAGTGGGACTCGAATCAAGTTCGTGAATGAATTTCCAAAAAATGGTTCCCTAGTCCCAGTCCAGTTCTTGGCCTATTGCCCTATTCAGTTCTATAAGTATACCTAGGAGCCTGGCTGCCTCAATCCAGACTTGCAACTTCGAAATCTTGGAGAGACCCAGTAGCTTATGAAGTCTGACGACGGTACACCAGAGAATAGAATCCCCGAAGCTCTGACTATGGCAGGCACATCGTCGGAGCTGATCGAGACTACGGTGGGCACATCGCCGGAGCTGCCGCAGGACATCTTGATGGTTATGTTCGCCACCCTTGAGATCCCTGACCTCGTCCGTGCCGGCTCTGTCTGCTCCTCCTGGTGGTCCGCATATTCGAGGCTGCGCAGCCTTGGGCGCTACAAGCTCGCCCAGACGCCATGCCTCGTCTACGCTTCCGGATCAGCTGGTGAGGAGAGCGTCGCTTGCCTCTACAGCCTCGTGGAGAAGCGGGTGTACAAGCTAACTCTTCCTGAACCACCCTTCAGCACCAGGCATCTGATCGGGTCATCGCAGGGTTTGCTGGTTACGGTTGATGACAGATCCGAGATGAACCTTGTCAATCCAATCACTGGTGAGCAGATTGGTCTCCCCTCGGTGATCGGCATCGAGCAGGTGAAGCCCATCTATGATCACTCTGGTGCTCTTCACAAGTATGAATACTCATGCCACTCTGCAAAAATGGTTTACGGCCCGCCATCGGTCCTTGATCTTGCGGAGCTGAGGGACACCCTTCACCACAAAGCCTTTGTGTTTTCTGATACTTGCAATAGATGCCTTGTGGTGCTCATCCACAATCCGCTTTCTCAGCTCTCGTTTGCATGGGTAGGGGATGAAAGATGGACATGGCTGCCACCATACACCAACTATGACGATTGCATTTACAAGGATGGTCTGCTGTATGCTGTGAGTAGTTATGGACAGATTCATGGTTTCGATCTTAGTAGCACCGTGGTCACGATGAAGATGATTATGGGGGGCCCCGAGCCTCGCAGGTGTCTGAGTGTGTACATCTCGCAATCTCCGTCAGGCGATCTTCTTCAAGTGTGGAGGTCATATGAGCACTGTGTTCTAGAACCTGAGCCTGGGGAATCTGTGTTTTGGAACACTGGAAAACTTCAAATATATGAAGTTGGTGCTGATGGAAAGAAAATTGAGGAAATCAGTTGCTTGCGGGACCATGTGTTATTTCTTGGGCACAATCAGTCGCTTTGTCTAACCGCCAGGGAATATCCAGCTCTCAAGGAAAATCATGCTTACTGTACCGATGATAGTGTGTTTTGGACAAAGGGATTGAAGAACAAGCACCGTGATATGGTGATTCTCAACTTGGCTAATAACCAAAGGGAGAAAATTGTGTCTGCCCAGCGTTGGTCCGAGAGTCCAGCTCCCGTGTGGATTACACCCGATCTTAAGAAGATGAACTTTTATTTCACTAAATAGTTTTGAGTTTTTTCAATATGGGTGGTTCCGTTCCTCCAGCCGGAGGAGAAAGGCGGTGCCGCTCGCCGGAGATCCAGGGGCGGTGCCAGGTGGGGAAGAAGCGAATCGTGTTCTCTTTTTGCCAAGGTGAACGGCTTGTTCGATTGTCAATGGATCGCAGGTTGATTTCGAGTTTTCTAGTGTCTAAATGCAAAAGTGTCTATGGTCGTTTGGCCGTGTTATATAGTTGAGATTATAGTTTAGTTTGGTAGGCGTTGGTCCTATGTTGACCTATACCTTTTGGTGTTTTAAGTACTCATGCACTTGAAGATCTATTTTTTTCCTTTCATGGTACACAAATATGTGAAAAAAATAAGGACTTGTCCAAAATATCTTCTTTCGACATACAAAAGACATATTACTTATATATTATTTCTCCCTCCATCCATAATTCTTGCTGTTCCAATTTTAACTAAAAGAACGACAAAAAATATGGAATGGAGGTAGTAAAAAAAATGTCTCTTCTTCTTTACTACATTATTACACATGGATCATGTCCTTGGGAAATTGTTTTATTCATTCATACTTATGATTTTTTTATCATTATTAGTTGTATAATGGGGAGGGCCATTTTCCCAAGTATTTTTTCACACGATAAGATCTGTCGAATGTAAAAGTTGAAGGATATCACCCCGTGTGTTGTTTTTATTCTTGTTCGCTGAGGTTAATTCTTCAGAGTTAATGGAGAGGGATAGGCTTATTCTGGGGCCGAACGGATGCTTGTGGTTTCGGGGAGGGATTGCGCGATGGAGTCGCACACGAAGAACACACGAAGAACAAGCAAGAACAAGAACAAGAACCGCAAGAACACAAAGCACACACGATGTACCCTGCTTCGGGGCCCTCGTGAGGAGGTAAAACCCGTACTGCAGCACTAGCCTACTTGGTGTATTCTCCTCTTTGTATATGATTTGTACACGTGCTCCTCGAGCTGTGAAGATCTAGCAATGGAGAGGAACTCCAGGAAGAAGAAAGCTCCAGTGAGCAAGAGGAAGAAGAGAGAGCCCAGGGGCTGTGTGGTCGCGCGCCCCCCCCTGAGCTCTTCCCCTGGTGCTCCTTATAAAGAGAGAGCCCAGGGGACAAGGGGTGGCCCACAAACACTGTACACGCACTGTTCACTGAGTTGACTCTGATGGGATGGGCTCCTTTGTCTTCTAGCCGTTGTCTCCGGCATCTCCGGGAGATGCTGTCCTTTCCTTTGTCTTCTAGCCGTTGTCTCCGGCATCTCCACGTCCTCTTCTTATCCTCTCCTGAAGATATTTGTGTAGATTCGGATAAGGATGTCTGGCATCGACGGTGATGATCCGGTTAGGGATGCGTCGAGGCCACCTGCCTCGACTTGGAGCCCGCTTGACGCCCGAGTTGAAGTAGCGTCAGTTGATGATGATCCGGCCAAAGGAACGAACAAGACTTTGCACCTCGATCCCGCGCCTCCATCGATGATTAACTCCTGGGAGATTCGGCTAGTGTTGCCCAAGCACGCTGTGGGGTGCTGGTCTGCCAGCATGCAGTTTTGCCTAACCGAGACAAGGTGGCCCAGCCGAAGGAAAGAGCTCGGCCGAAGTATCGATGCCTCGGCTCGTCCCAAGCATGGCGCTCTATCCGAATCAGAGGAATCCCGGTCTGTCTCAGCTTCGGTCAAGGAATACTGGCCCGATAGTGGAATTCTGGCCTGTCTTGCCTCGGTCTCCCGCCCTCGGCCCGACTGAGGGACCTCGGCCCATTTTACCTCGGCCTAACCGAGTTGGAGGAAATCCGGCCTACTCCGATACTAGAAGTCTTGGCCCAAACCGGGTCAGGAGCAGCTCGGCCTGCTCTGGGAAATTCGGCCTGCTCCGGACTAGGAGACTCGGCCCGCCTGCGCCTGGGAGGAGATTCGGCCTGCCTGCGGGGATGACCCAAATTGGTCGAGGCTGGGAGATTCGGTCCGGACTGCTGTCCTATCCGAGTTGGGGGACAACTCGGACTGCTCCGAGGTAAGTATTTCGGCCCACTTTGCTTCTTTAGCTTTTTCTTTTATTGCTCAGCTGTTTATTTGTTGCCTGTTGCTTCTACTAGCTCCGTATGACCTCTAGCTTTGGGGTACCGGGAGTCATATCCCCGACAGTAGTCCCCGAGGCTGTGGGGGACTTGCAGAGTCGCGCACAGACTTACAAAAATAAATAACTGTACCAGAAACCTCCTGCACCGTACAGCCTTGCCTTTCAGGCCAAATGCGACATCCGGTTGACCGAGCTCACCCGAATCAACAACGAGATGGACAATTTGTACTGGAAATATGTTGCCTGAATGGCCACCATTATATGTCGGTTCTTAGCCCTCCTGGCCTTTACCGAACTCAGATGTTGCCAACGTCGGTTAGCCCTCCTGGCTTTTACCGAACTCGGATGCCGCCAGTGTCGGTCAGCCCTCCTGGCTTTTACCGAAGCCCTCCTGGCTTTTACCGGACTTGGATGCCGCCAGCGTCGGTTAGCCCTCTTGGCTTTTACCGGACTTGGATGCCGCCAGCGTCGGTTAGCCCTCCTGGCTTTTACCGAACTTGGATGCCGCCAGCGTCGGTTAGCCCTCCTGGCTTTTACCGAACTCGGATGCCGCCAGCGTAAGCTGGACCGACATAAACCTGCAAGTATGTATTTCATATGTCTCGGTATCTCGGCCCCTCTGGGCATATCACATAACTTGGTACCTCGGCCTCTTTGGGCATATCACACATGTCTCGGTACCTCGGCCCCTCTGGGCATATCGCATATTTCGGTATCTCGGCCTCTTTGGGCATATTACACATGTCTCGGTACCTCGGCCTCTTTGGGCATAACTCATATGTCGGTTCTTAGCCACTTCGGGCGTATACCGACATAGATATCTCCAGCCACTGCTGGTTTGACATAACCATATCTCAAATGCCGGTTTTAGCCATCTTGGGCGTATTCCGACATAGATGTGTCCAGCCACTGCTGGAATGACATATAACCTGCAAAAACATAACTCAAAGGTTGCCTCTAACAAATATAAACAAAGATCTGGTATGCAAATGATGCCATGATACGCTGGCAAACAGAATAAACAGCGAAGTGAGATATGGAATGATGTCATGATATTATGACAAACCGAAATAAACGGCGATCTGGGATGGGGGATGATACCGTGATACTGTGGTAAACCGAGATACTCGGTGATCTAGAGGATTCCGATAATGCTAGGATACCTTGCATAATTCGAGATAACCAATAGAACCATGATACCTTGGATTTCCATTATGACCCGGATTTCCAACATGATCCGGATTTTCAATATGATTCGGATTACCAATGTGATTCGGATTAGTAACATGACCCAGATTCCCAATGTGATTCGGATTACCAATATGATCCAAATTTCCAATGCGATTCGGATTACCATGCGCCTCGGATTTCTGGAATACTTTGGTGCGAACGTTCTCAACATAACCGATGTCACCTTTCAACGTTAGTCCAACATACATATCATGAAAAATATTCGACGGGAACAACAATTATACTAACCGAGGCAAACTAGCTATAGCACTTGATAGAAAACGAATCTAACAGCAGATACTATGCACAAAAAACTAGACTCGGTCTCAACCGAGTCCCCGAGTCACTTTTCTTATCTAGGAGGTGGTGTAAAACAGACTGGCTACCCAGTCCCCGGGTCAAGACATCTTACTCCCGGGGGGAAACAACTAAGCATGGTAGGAAGGGGCAGTCCCCGAGTAACTTTCAGGATCAACTAAACTGGACTGGCTATCCAGTCCCCGGGTCAAAACATTTTGCCCACGGGGAAAACAACTAAACAGAGCAAGGCAGGAACGAGGAGGCAGTCCCCGAGCTACTTTTAAGACTGTCTAACAAGTACGGAAAGGATCCACATGAAATAAATACTTACGCTTGTGCCAATTGAAGGAGAGCAGAGCCAGGAGACCTGGGGTTTCCAGCGAGCCAGGATTCCGGTTAAGCTGAACTGAACGCTATTCATGCCGCCCGCCGAGGATACGCACGTCCATCCGAATTTAATGATGCCGACCTGCAGACATAGGCGAATACGTCGGCCCGCCCCGAGGCGGATGAAAATACCGGTTCACCGAGGTAAGAGCGAGCTCGTCCCGGCCGAAGCGAAAGCTCGATTCGGCTTATCCGATGTCAGAGCTAGCTCGATCCGTCCGAAACAGCGGGCCGAACCGAGATGTAAACACACGATCCAAACGAGATAAACAGGCTTCGTCCTACCGAATCAACATGATCTCGGTCCACCGGGTCTTGGAGGCATCCCTGCCCCGCGGCCCATCCTGGCTGCCTGCTGTGGTTGTCTCAGTCCTGCTGAATTAACTCTGACCCGCTTGAGCTAGGAGCTGAGCTGGCCCAAACCGAGGTAAGCTAGCAGCGGCAGCCCAGCCCAGCCAAGGTGTGCCAATCTGACCTGCCCGAGCTTCTGGGATGTTCGTTACCCGGGACGTGGGATTTTGGCCCACCCGAGATGGTGAGATGCTGGTCCAACCGAGATTGGAGATAGCGACCTGCTGGGACGATGCGGCCCCATCCGAGGCGATGCCGTAGTGCTGGGGGGAACTGTCCAGCCGAGGCAACGATCTCGGTCCAATCCGTCATAGGGGAGCCTGGCTCCAGCGACGGTGCGTCCGAGACAAGGAGGAGTCCCGACCCAATCCGGAATATCTGGACCTCTGTCCACCGAGGTAACCAGGCCTTGGCCCAACCGAGATGCAAATGACTTGGCTGATCCGAGACAAGAGCAGATTCGGCCCAGGTGCTTTTCCCTATCTTCTCTATATCTTCTGACTATTAATTTCCTCGCTGTTTCCTCTACTAACTCCACAAAAACATCAACTCTGGTTTCATGACGACCCGGATAACCAGGGTAACTCAGATTTCCAGCATACCTCGGGCTTGCACTGCAGCCAACTCAGAGATGAGTTAACACATGGGGATGATGCCGGAGTTGAGTCCCCGAGTCACTTTTCTCGTCCGGGATCTGCCGATGATGCACGTTGGTGGAGGCAGCGTTAGCCTCTGCTCACAGCGGCAAGCTGGAGCGCGGAGGACGATGGCGATGTCGAGTCCCCGCGTTGCTGAAGGTCCCGTCCGAAATTAGCCCAGCAAGCGCCACAATCAGCCCCACGGTGGGCGCCAACTGTCGTGGTGGGAACACGCAGATGCCTAGGGGTAGGCTTATTCTGGGGCCGAACGGATGCTTGTGGTTTCGGGGAGGGATTGCGCGATGGAGTCGCACACGAAGAACACACGAAGAACAAGCAAGAACAAGAACCGCAAGAACACAAAGCACACACGATGTACCCTGCTTCGGGGCCCTCGTGAGGAGGTAAAACCCCTACTGCAGCACTAGCCTACTTGGTGTATTCTCCTCTTTGTATATGATTTGTACACGTGCTCCTCGAGCTGTGAAGATCTAGCAATGGAGAGGAACTCCAGGAAGAAGAAAGCTCCAGTGAGCAAGAGGAAGAAGAGAGAGCCCAGGGGCTGTGTGGTCGCGCGCCCCCCCTGAGCTCTTCCCCTGGTGCTCCTTATAAAGAGAGAGCCCAGGGGACAAGGGGTGGCCCACAAACACTGTACACGCACTGTTCACTGAGTTGACTCTGATGGGATGGGCTCCTTTGTCTTCTAGCCGTTGTCTCCGGCATCTCCGGGAGATGCTGTCCTTTCCTTTGTCTTCTAGCCGTTGTCTCCGGCATCTCCACGTCCTCTTCTTATCCTCTCCCGAAGATATTTGTGTAGATTCGGATAAGGATGTCTGGCATCGACGGTGATGATCCGGTTAGGGATGCGTCGAGGCCACCTGCCTCGACTTGGAGCCCGCTTGACGCCCGAGTTGAAGTAGCATCAGTTGATGATGATCCGGCCAAAGGAACGAACAAGACTTTGCACCTCGATCCCGCGCCTCCATCGATGATTAACTCCTGGGAGATTCGGCTAGTGTTGCCCAAGCACGCTGTGGGGTGCTGGTCTGCCAGCATGCAGTTTTGCCTAACCGAGACAAGGTGGCCCAGCCGAAGGAAAGAGCTCGGCCGAAGTATCGATGCCTCGGCTCGTCCCAAGCATGGCGCTCTATCTGAATCAGAGGAATCCCGGTCTGTCTCAGCTTCGGTCAAGGAATACTGGCCCGATAGTGGAATTCTGGCCTGTCTTGCCTCGGTCTCCCGCCCTCGGCCCGACTGAGGGACCTCGGCCCATTTTACCTCGGCCTAACCGAGTTGGAGGAAATCCGGCCTACTCCGATACTAGAAGTCTTGGCCCAAACCGGGTCAGGAGCAGCTCGGCCTGCTCTGGGAAATTCGGCCTGCTCCGGACTAGGAGACTCGGCCCGCCTGCGCCTGGGAGGAGATTCGGCCTGCCTGCGGGGATGACCCAAATTGGTCGAGGCTGGGAGATTCGGTCCGGACTGCTGTCCTATCCGAGTTGGGGGACAACTCGGACTGCTCCGAGGTAAGTATTTCGGCCCACTTTGCTTCTTTAGCTTTTTCTTTTATTGCTCAGCTGTTTATTTGTTGCCTGTTGCTTCTACTAGCTCCGTATGACCTCTAGCTTTGGGGTACCGGGAGTCATATCCCGACACATGAGCTTGTACTGTGTACTCTAGTGTGACATTCATCATGTAGTCCACATTAGTCAGGGATTTGACACATCATTTTCTTTCAACTGCATGTACAAACATAAGAATTTACTGTTGCTTGCTGATGTAGAAGATAGATGTCGAATTCTCACAAAAAGATAGAAGAAGGGTAGTGCTGACATAGGTAAGCATAAAATCGTGCATGACTGTTCTTTGAATGCACTCGTGGCATGTTTATATATACCGGAATTTGAGTCATAAGTTTTATCAGCGATGTCTTCCTCGGTGGTGCGACGTAAGGCTGAGTCGATGAGATGCGAGGCCATTGGGTGGTGCGACGTCCAACGCTAACATTATCATGTATATACTCCTGAATCTCAGTTTTTCTCTTATAACCTGGAGATACATGGTACTAAAGCATAGCTATCCCTGCATATAACCTGGATATACATGGTACCCAAACATCTTTAATACTGATAAAAAATATGCTGGTTTTTCTTTGGTCTCTGTCCATACCTAAATTAAAGAAACATGTGAACATATATAACACATATACAAAGCATCAGCCAATGGTACAGTCTTAAAAGAACATCAATCTTAACAGATAAACGTTGAAACAGCTGCAGATATACATGTTATCTACTTGGAACTTCCTTACATTCCAAACCGTAGCCAAGCTAAATTTTCCAAAGATCATATAACTGTGCATACTCTGTGAATCGCTCCAGCTTTGGCATGTCATTCTGTTGTCTCTTTACTCCTGCGCTTCCAAGTCCCACACGTGTGTTATAGGCTGTCAGAACCGCCAGCTCAACAATCTCTCCTTTTGGATGTATTATTGTTTCGTATGCCAAAACGGCGTGGCAAAAAGTCTCTTTCCTCCTCCTTCGTGAGCGCCACCGTTGAGAGTCGTATGTGAGATCCCGGCTCGCTCCTCCTTCTTTTCCGGCGGCGCTGCTGGCCGGCATAGAGGTGGATGCGTAGCGCGGGTTGTACAGAGTAGCTTTAGGTTTAGATCTACGAGTTGTGTTGCCTTAGTGCAGTCTGGCGTCATGCCGGTGTCTCAGGTGCTTCCGGTGCTGCCGAGCCGTCGCCGGGAGGTGGCCTCCTCCGCCCTGCTCGCGGTGCTCTCATGGTGGGAACGAGAAGCGGTAGGAGGGGATGGCCAAAGATCCTGCTCTAATAAGCTCGGTTGTCCTTCAGTTCTGGATCTGAAGGCTTTTGGTGGATGCGGTGGTGGCAGTTCTTCATCCAAGGTTCTGGCCTCTGCTCGTCATGGTGGCGAGATGGGGTGGGGATCTCGTGGTGGTGGAGGTCACTCGTCGGATCTGCAGCAAGATGCCTTGTGCTGGAGCGGGGCTATGGAGGCTGGCCGGCGTCGTCGTCTTTCTCTCTGGCTTAGGTTGGAGGTGGATGACGATGTGCTAGCAGGAGCTCGGGGAGGTGTCCCCGCCGATGGTCGATCAAAGGTGACAGATTCCGGCGTCGTCCCGGATGAATCCTGCGGTACTCAACGCAGCTTGGCTGCTATCGAGCTCCAGTTGGCTTTGGGTGTGTGGCGATCTCGTGTTGTTTCCCTGGCGGCGTTGCGGCGGCGCTGGAGCTTGGCAGCAGCGAGCAGCGATGTGGTGGTCGGGAGCAAGGACCTACAAGGACTTTTGTGTAATTTTCTGTTTATTCAGGGTTCTTTTGCTCCTTCTCCAGGACAGGTGGTCTTCGAGTTGGTTCTAGGGTGTGGGTGCGTGTTCGAGCTGTTTGTTTCTGTTTAATTTTAACACGCAATCCCTTTTCTCAAAAAAAAAAAAAAAAGAAAGCGGGTGCTGCATACACCACTATAGCCGAAGGAACACTTCTTTTCTTCCTAGTTTTTAGAAAAAAGACAAAAGCCCTGCTTTATAAATTAATAAAGCAATCTTTTTTTTTTCTAGTTTTCTTCGTAGTCTCGACAAAACTTCTATAATCACTGATATGTGGTGATGAGCCTTGATAGTAGCCATATGTGTCAAACATACAAAAGGGGACCCAGATGATAAAAAAAAAAGTTGGTCGGCCCGAAAGACGAAGAACTATCTTTTCTTGTCACATTTCATTTGAGATAATCTTTCACGGAGGTTTGGTGCAACCAAGTACTGGTTCTCAATGCAGGATCCTCCGAATTTTGCCGTAACTCCCACGTCCGAGATCCGATTTGATTCATCTTCATATCTATTTTGATATTCTCAGAGAGGATTATCCAGTAGTAGAGTTTAATCTACAGTTTGGTTTCGTTAATCTTACTAAATCCGTTGTGCCTCATATTAGATCATCCCGTGGCACTTTTCCTTGCGAACACATCAGTAACATAACTAAGCTCCCTGGGATTCCTGCTCTCTGGTTGATCTGCGTTTTGGGCCCGCCAGTCAGTGACTCTGTAGTTTGGCTCGTTTCCCTCTGTTGCGTCTACACCTTCATTGCGACTGGGCAAGTTTTTTTCTGGCCCCACTTGTCGGTCTCATCATGCGCGCGTGTGTGGACTCGCGTTCTGTGTTGTTTGTTTGTGTGGTGGTTTAGGTCGGTCCGGTCGTTCGTGCCAACGCGTGGGGAGACGCGTGCTTCTCTCCCTTTCTTTCTCTAGCCTTCTAGGATTTGCTCTTGCTCCTCTCGCTCCAGAACTCGCCGCTCTGCTCGCTCTGCCGCCGTCGCTCCCTTTCTGATTCTCTGATTCCGCCGCGCTCTCTGGTTCTTTTGCGTCGTGCTCTTCCAGATTATCTCCTCTGATCTCGCGGTCTCTTGTTTTTCAGGTCTGCATCTCTCGATTCGTTGGATTGGAGATTTGCAGGCGCGCCGGATCTGTGCCGGTGGCGGCGGGCGCGCCAGCGCCGCTCCTGGTGCGCAGGTAGCTTCCTCCTCTTGACTTTGTTACGCGTTTCGGCTTGTAGGAACCAAAGTGTACAGAGTACATCTTGCAGCGAGCCATCCCTTCCTCCTCCCGTGACTTTGCTCTCCCGATCTCTCTCCACCGTCTCCTCTCTCAGCCACTACTTCCGTCCCTACCAGTACCACCTCCAGATCCGTGCTCCCCCACCACGATGGAAGAACGGGAGCACTTGTATCCATTGGATTCGGCCCTGGCTTCTTCCTAATGCCGGCTGGATTCGGAGTAGCAGTTGGACTGTTGGAGGAGGAAGATGACGAGGGCGTGGGCGCCGATGAGAGAAGGCACCATCGCAGATAGGGAAGAAAGGCAGCGGCGTCGGTGTCGACATCAAGTTTTGAGGCGGCGGCTGGCGGCAGAAATTGAGGTGACGACCTAGATTCCTTCTTCCATTTTGTTTGACCCGATGTGCTATGTTCGTAATCTAATTTGACCACCATTGGTGGATTTTTTTTCAGTGTCTGTTTGTGTCAGATCTTGTCCATGTACTCCTTTTATAAAATACCGATCTCCTCTTTATTGGAGGTGACGACCTAGATTCCTTCTTCCATTTTGTTTGACCCGATGTGCTATGTTCGTAATCTAATTTGACCACCATTGGTGGATTTTTTTTCAGTGTCTGTTTGTGTCAGATCTTGTCCATGTACTCCTTCTATAAAATACCGATCTCCTCTTTATTGGATGAGTTCCATCCCGTGATGCATGTTTACAGATCCCGTGTTGTTACTGTGCCTGCAAATCTGATTTGTTGCAAGCACATTTTTATCTATGAATTTATGATCCAATTTTTTCTTTTTCTGGTCCGAATTCGTAGGATGTTTTTGATTATCAACAAGATCGTATCCAGAATCTGCATGCTTTTTTGCACACGAATTTCAAGACTGATAGTTCGTGGGATTTTTCTTTCTGGAACATTGTTTAGCTTAGGAGTTGTTTGTTCACGACCCCTTTTGTTTATATCCTTTCTTATTTCTCCATTTCTCTGTTCACTTCACAGGAGATTTATTCATGCAAGACATGGATTTGGGTCGATCTTGTGCGCTGCTATGTTGACAAGATGGTCAGTTCAGGCAAAGTATTAAGTTGGAGATGGTGAACCAGGAGATGGCGGCCGTTAAGAAGCTAGCAGAGAAGGTTCATAATGTTTGTTGCATCGAGAGAGCCCGCCAGGAGGAGCTAGCAGAGAACCCTCGAGCACTATATATTTCAATTGATCTACAAAATCTTTGGCTAAGCCATCCATCTTGTAAGAACTAAGCTCCCTAGGATTCCTGGCCATTGGAGCGTCTCACCTGTCTGAGTGTTTATTGGTACGCATTCTGTGCACTACCACGACTGAGCTGTGGAGCCTTTCGTATGTCGGTTCGGTCTCCTGCCGTCTTCGTTGGCGGTTCGTTTAACCCGCTTCTACACACGCCCATGTGGAGGAGTGGAGCTGTGACCCCGCCGAAAGAGAGGCAGGCAGGGTGCGCCGGCCATGAGGTCTGAGACCCGCCGGCGCCGAAAGGGATGTCGGCCGCGTGCTGCGGAGGTACGCATCTGTCTCCGCCCCGAATAGCTTTGCCCCCTCGCTCTGTCTTCCTGTTAGATCGAGATTGAGACCAGGCAACTTTGGGGAGTGAGAGCTCATGGAGAGCTCATGGAGGGCAGAGAAATTTCAATGTGATATTACTCAAGATGTTTCATCTATTGGTGCCTTTTCTGTTCACGACAATAGCTTATTTTATGTAGAGAACACAAAAACTATCCGGCACTTAGTATTTTAGGCCTATATTATGACTGAAATAAAGCCACTGGATGTCATCATTACATGCAAAAAAGAGGAGACAACCCTCTGCAATATCTTGCATATATGCAAGAGTTGTAAACAGATCAACATTTAAATGGCCAGAATTCAGTTTTGGTGGAATGGATTTTAAAAGACTCATCTCGCATTCATGGATTGTTTTGTATTACATTGTTTTGTCCTTTGATTCAAAGATATTAGTTGTCTTATTTCGATAATTTTTCAGGTAGAATCTGTAAGAGTTGCCCGCTAAGTATATGCTCTGTACCAGCCAAGGTAGTTAATCTATTATTATTTCCTTTTTCTTCGTTCATGCCCTTATGATGATGCCTTAAAATTATATGCAGCGGTTAGTTCAAGATTTAGTGAAAGTGTAGTTTGGAATGATCCTTATAACTGGTGTTGATCATAATCAGTAGCATGGATAGCATCGTAAGGTTGTTGTTTTAGAAATAGGGTATGCAGTAACACAATATCTTTGATTTTGTTCACCGAACAGCTGAAGATTACTGTATTCCTATTTGTGTAATTATACTGGAGAGAAACATGATGGAATCTTAAATAGTTCAGTAAGATATGCGACAGGTAAAAATTTGCTTGCTGTCCACTATCTACTTTATAAAGAAATAATATAGTGTTTTCCCTTCTTTTGTTAAAATTCACTTCCCGTCCATTACATAATTTCTCCAGAAATCATAGAGTGCTTACTATTGGCACACTTGTCTTTCTTCTGAATATAATCTGTAAGCAAAAAAATTGTCATGTCTTATCTTTTTACTGCGAGTGGTGCATCCAGGTGAAAGATATATGCATATATACTGAACGGCAACAAATAATGCGACTTAGAAGGTCAAAACTTCATGTTGATATTATCGTGAGAAGCAAGGGAACAAATATTCATCGATTCCTGATATTATCGTACTAACTGGGCTTAGAAGCTCAGAACGCCATGTTGTACTGTAGCTTGAGAAGATGCATCTCTTGGTAAGGTTGCGTATTGCTGGAGTCGTTTCACTTACCTTCTGTTTTTCTCTATCCAATCTTACTGTTGTGTGGTGTGTGATTTATTCCTTTCTAAAGTTGTATGGTCATGTATGGGCTTAACCTGAAATTAATTAGGCTTATGTTGACTTGGTGAGTGCCTTAGTTTTGCTAGATGGATGCGCTTCTGTTATAGAGATCTTCAGCTTTCTATTTTCATGTCAACGTTTGGTTTTTTCTTAGCTCTAAAGGCTTGCAATTCCACTATGGATTTAGTTGCTCATATAATTCACAACCCTTATAGCTTACCCTGCCATACGGCAAGATGTGTACACCGTTGCTATGAAAACAGAGCATCACCTCACATATATGGGAGCCTAGAGTAAAGGAATAAGTAAACTGAAGTGTGGAAAAAGTAGGGAATAAGCTGTTTCCGTTTGGGTATTTCCCTTTGCCTATATCAAGACACTAAAGGTTCTCCTTTGCAGTGAGAATCAGCAAACATTCAATTTTATTACTCACTTGAACAAACAACCGAGTGTTTGTTTAGTTTCCACTTGTCAGTGGTCTTACCAAATATAGAAATCTGCGGACTAGCTTCAAATGATATCCGTTTATCTTTATGCTAATAATATTGTGTAGATAGATTTGGTGCAGTTGATGCCGTTTCTGTTGGTTTCATCTCTTTGAACTCACTCCCAATTCTATTTGCACTTTAGATTCAGGCTGTGCAAGTAACTCGTGGTCGTAGCGTGTTGTTTGGGTCCATTTTGTCTCACTGTTATTTGGTTTCATGTGTTAGCAGATGGAGGCTTGATGGTTCTCTTGGGCATTTGGATGTGTCTCTACAGCGGCACGAGGGTTCTGCTGGTCTTTCCGCGCGTTGTCAGGTTTCTGATTTTATTTCTTCTCTTGTCTATTTGGCGCCTTCATTGCTTTTCCCTCTCGGTTCAACTCCTTAAGGGAAAACTGTATATCCTTGCATTCCATACATTGTTCCTGGTGTCTGTTGACCTGCTGCGTCAGTTCAATTTTTTTCGAAACGGAAGCTGAGAGCCCCGGCCTCTGCATCGAAAAGATGCATGCGGCCTAGGGAAAACTGTATATCCTTGCATTCCATACATTGTTCCTGGTGGCTGTTGACCTGCTGCGTCAGTTCAATTTTTTCCGAAACGGAAGCTGAGAGCCCCGGCCTCTGCATCGAAAAGATGCATGCGGCCTTTTTTTATCATGAATTATAGTGTTGAGTATAAGTTATACTTTACCTGTATATGTGTATGCAATAGATATACCTTTAAGATGTGCAATACTGAATCTTACTGTATGTACATAAGTAGATTAGGAAGTGTCACTCCTGGAACTTCCTCTTACTCACTTCTATGCTTGATCCGAATGCTGCAGTCAGTTTCATCTCTTTCTACTTTTAGACATTGCAAGGAGCAGGAAGAACTATACTGCAATCTACCATGACAAGTGCTAGCATGAGGCTTCACTTATGTTATTTGAACTATTTTAAATATGTACATGTTATTTGAACAATTTTACAATATGAACATTTATATTATCTAAATTTTCCAAAATATGAACATTTATGTTATTTGAACGATTTTCAAATATAAACATTTATGTTATTTTGAACGATTTTTCAATATGAACATTTATACTATCTGAACATTTATGTTATGTGAACAATTTTTACATATGGACATTTATGTTATTTGAACGATTTTTCGACATAAACATTTATACTATCTGATCATTTATGTTATTTGATATGAACATTTTTGTTATTTGAACAATTTTTCAATATGAACATTTTTTTGAACAAATTTTCAATATGAACATTTATAATATCTGAATATTTTAAAATTTGTACATTTATGTTATTTGAACGATTTTTAAATATGAACATTTCTGATATTTGAATGATTTTTTCCATTTGAACATTTATATAATCTGAACATTTATGTAATTTGAACAGTTTTAAATACGAACTTTTATGTTATTTGAACAATTTTTCAAATATGAACATTTCTATTATTTGAACGGTTTTCAATTCCATTTGAACGATTTTCAATATGAATTAATATGAATGATTTTTTAGATAAGAACATTTATGTAAAGATTTATTAAAAATATGAACATCTATGGTATTTGAACAACATTTTAATATGGACATGTAATATTTTACTACATCATAAAAACATTGATTTTTAATATAAAACAGGAAATACAAAACGAAAAAAAACAAAAAGAAAAATAATACCTAAAAAGAAAACAGAAAATAAGAAAGAAAAAAGAAACAGCGAGAAAAAGAAAATCGAAAAGAAAAAGAAAAACAAACAGGAAAAAACGAAGCAGAAAGATGAAATTTTGGCTGGAGGCTCCTATTGGGCTGGCCCATTAGGCGGCGACGGGTGCGCGGAACGCTATGCGCTCCGTGGTAGGCGTCAAATAGGTTTCGCCTTTAGCGGCCGGTAGCACATGTAAATGGCCTTCTTCTGGGCGTCGTCGGATGTTCGCGAGGCCCATGATTGCTGAGATCGCAGCCATGCACCACACCAGGACCGAGCCCACCGTCTAGGGTTTATCCATTCTCGCGGTGCCCGCCACCTAGACACCCTCGCACTCTCCCCAGCTCCTCCGCTGCCGCCGCCGCCGCTCCCGTCGCTCGCCTTGCAAGGTACATCCTCCAACCCACCGCCGCGCGATTTACATACGGTTCCCGTCCGACCCGTTGCTCGATCGAAGAACTGACGCCCTCCCTCCTTCTGTTGGTGCTGTGCAGATGGCGGTGCCGCTGCTGACGACGAAGATCGTGAAGAAGCGGGTCAAGCACTTCAAGAGGCATCACAGCGACCGCTACATCGGCCTCAAGGTAGCCCAACCCACCCCCCTTCTCGCCCATCACTCTGAATCCCCTTGTCGATCCACTTGATGAGCTGCTCGGCTGTGTCGTCTGTGTGTCTTGGTCCGGTTGTAGTCCCAAGGCATCGTAGTAGCAGATCGCTAGATTGTGTTTTTGAGTTAGACGCTTAGACTTGCACCCTGAAATGCTAGCAAACAATTTAGCCAGTCAAATTTTTAGCGGGATTTCATTTGTGAATGGCACTGATGCTTCGCCTATTAGGATGCTGCCTCAGGTTATGATAACCTGGCTCTCACAGTAGTTAACTGTCAATATGATGATGGCGAACTGTATTGGTAAGCTAGTATCAGCTTTATTGCTGTATTGTCGGTCTGGAAAGAATAGGAAATGCTCGTTCTGGTTCATATGTGTGTAAATTAAAATTACTGTACTGAACTACTAATGTCTAACCTATTCCAGGTCATACAACACATAAGTTTTGTTACCTAGTGATCTAGTCATCTCATGTAGCTGTTGTTCTATAGTGATCTAGTCACCTCGTGTAGCATTGCCAATTTCTGCTGGTGGTTGAAAGGGCTCATTTCTAGTCTTGCTGTTTTTGTAGACAAGCTGGCGCAGGCCAAAGGGTATCGATTCTCGTGTCCGGAGGAAGTTCAAGGGAGTTACCTTGATGCCCAACATTGGATATGGTTCTGACAAGAAGACCAGGCACTACCTGCCCAACAAGTTCAAGAAGTTTATCGTGCACAATGTCTCTGAGCTGGAGCTGCTTATGATGCACAACAGGTATGCATTTTGGAGCCCACAGTGCTGGTTGGTTATGAGAGCTGTTATCATCTTCCATGCCCTATCTAGTAGCGTTTGCTGATACTAGTATCTTCATGCAAACAGGACTTACTGTGCTGAAATCGCGCACAATGTGTCCACACAGAAGCGCAAGACGATAGTGGAGCGTGCAGCTCAGCTCGATGTCGTGGTCACGAACGGCGGTGCCAGGCTCCGCAGCCAGGAGGACGAGTGAAGCATCCTATAGCTTACTACTGGTCTTGGTGTCTGTTGGTAGACAGTACACCCATATTTCAGATCTATTACCGACATTTTTGTATTGCTGCTAGATATCATGTCTGAAGAATCGAGTTGCTATGATATGGGAGTGTAACAAATCTGGTCCTGTTAGAATCTTGTGTTTTGCTGTCGGAATTTCTTCTTGTGTTGAAGATGTTTTAGATCTAATAGCACTCAACTGTCATGGGTACCAATTGAGTCGTGTTTGTATTCTTTGTTTTGCCTCTAATCTGATTTAAAGGCGTTGGATGAAGCATTGAATCCAGAATTGTTGGCTGATAGGCATTAGGGATACCACGTCCACAAGCTCAACACAAGACTATAGCTATTGAATCTGAGCGTCCTCGCCACAGGTTGGAATCAGTATCACGTAGGGCAGGATAAGGAGAAACCCTGCTTCGAGAGGGTGGTTGCTTTATTTATAAAGCGGGGCGAAAGCCTGTTTCGAGAGGGATAAGGAGAAACCCTGCCAGAGCCGGAGCACGTCGGATAAAATGATAAATAACCCCTTAGTTTTGTTCCCGTGAAAACTGCCCGCCTCTTCTTGCTATCGATGTGTTAATTTGCTGGTGCTGTGTGCGTAATCATGGCTACAGAGTTGGTTTGGTGGGTTTGTGTTTAGTGAGCACACCGGGCATGGTTTTGTTTTTCGATGAACTGTAATCCATTGTGGTCATTCAGGGTTAACTGTCGTTTAGACATTAGTATGGTGTGGTGTGAACGTGATACTAGAAATTCTCTTCAAGCTATGTTGCCTTCGGCAGCATGATATGAAATAATGGAAGCTTGTTAGATCAGTGCTTGCTCCAAGTGTCTCGGTCATCCTTGTTTAGATTTTATCCTGGTATGCTTTTCTGGATAATAAAGTAAGATACCCTATTATTTAGATATTCATTTGCGATCTAAACCAGTTTGTGCTAATCCTAGTTGCCTTGTTACAAAGGCTTATTCAGTTGTTCGTTTGCGATGTTTGCGTGCTTATGGAATAGCCACCATAAATTATTCAGAGTTGATTATCTACACACCGCAACTGTTTTTCTGTTTTCTCATAAATTGTTTCGTCTTGGAAGTACTATGCCGAATGCGTGTACGATTCTTATTTTGTTTTCCATTCTGTACTTGTCTTGATATAGTTGCTGAAGTATCCATCATTCAGGGTCATAACTTTCGTGTAGACAGCACGGATCAGTATGGTGCTCTGAATACTAGAATTTTCTTTTATGCTGATGTGCGTTTGTTCATGAGAGTTTCTTGTGTATGTTGCGCGTAGCATATTGAATGAGGTTATGTATGCCTGCTGCATTTAGCATGACATAATATTAAAATTCTACGGAAGCTTGTTAGATCAGTGCAAGGCTGCAAGCGTCTTGGTCATCGTTGGTTAGACTTTATCCTGGTATGCACGGCACTCATGCAATATTCTGCATAACAGACATACCCTATGATTTCTGTATACCCATTTGGTGACGGTAATGCATTTGGGCAACCTCTTTAGCAGAAATTGGATGCTGAACCATATGCCATCTACCAGTTTGTGCTAATCCTAGTTGCTTTGTCACAAAGGCTTATTCTGTTTGTGTGCTTATGTAATAGCCGCCATAAAGGATTCAGCTATTCAGGACGGTTGATTATCTACACACCTTGACTATTTTCTGTTTTGTCATGAATAGTTTAGTCTTCTTGGTAGTAATACGCCAAATGCGTGTACGTTTCTTTTTTGTTTTCCTTTCTGTACTTGTCTTGCTATAGTTGCTGAACCTGTTATCCTTCATGTTCGCTAATTCACTTCTACTATTATGTGTAGCCAAGCTGGCGCAGGTCAAAGGGTATCGACTCTCGTATCAGGAGGAAGTTCAAGGGAGTTACCTTGATGCCCAACATTGGGTATGGTTCTGACAAGAAGACCCGACACTACCTGCCCAACAAGTTCAAGAAGTTTGTTGTGCACAATGCCTCTGAGCTGGAGCTGCTTATGATGCACAGCAGGTAATGCATTTCGAAACTCGCCAAGCTGGTTGGCTGCAGTTATCTTCCATGTTAGCGCCCCTTCTGGTAGTGTTTTCCTGATACTAGTTTCTTTCTGCAAACAGGACTTACTGTGCTGAAATCGCACATAACGTGTCCACTCAGAAGCGCAAGATGATAGTGGAGCGTGCTGCTCAGCTTGACCTCGTGGTCACCAACAAGCTTGCCAGGCTCCGCAGCCAGGAGGACGAGTGAAATGTTTCGAACAGTAGTAGTTTTGGATCGGTTCGTCTGTAGTGGACTGAATGTCCTGCACCAGGAATTGTGATACCCTTTGTGTTTGTCTCGGGGATTTGACACTGCTAATCATCTCGCTATCGTAATGATTATGCTCTCGTGCTATAAGTACAGCTGTTCTGATGCGAATGAGTGTAGAGTGTCTTTGTTTATCATCTGGGCAAAGGTTATGGTCGCCACCTTTTTTTCCCTGCTTTTGCAACTGCTAGCTGTGGTTCCATGGGTTTTCTAGCTTTTGCAAGCTTGTGAGACCATTTTCTTTTGGAATTTGAGTTCCATTTTTCAGCACCCATATGCTTGAACTTGCTGAAATTTGGACCGGATTCGGTCTTGTCACAGTGGCCAGCTCTGTGACGTTTGATTAGAGTCATGCGCAAGCATCTCTGATAGTGTGTTAAACTAGGTTAGGGTAGATCAAGGAGTGGAGTAGTTCGCAGAGTACAGTACCCTTGCCTCGGTTCATGCGTTGCAAAGTTGTATACTTATACTTTATTTTAGCAATGTCCAGCCCCGTGCGTTGCAAGTCTTGATCTCGGTTTTCCAACTCTTTCAACGTAGTAGTAGCGTGCAACCATGACAATAGTAGCTTACTGTTAGGATTTTTGGCCTAACAATTCATGTACCTTGTGCCAAGACGAAGCACACGTGGCACAGGCACCAGCCGTCCCCAACCAAAGAGGAAATGAGGACTCTTCTTTTTAAACTTGAAAGAAGTGACCGAGTAGAGAAGTAGAGGAAGGATGTGAGTACAATTATTTGTTTTCTATAAAAAATGCACGGATTCTACAATCCACCGACAAAAATGCATAAGTAGCACGAAGAAATGCAGAGGATGTTAATTGACACAATAACGATTTGATTTTACTTTTGGCGGTGATTTGACTGTGCCTATGAGTATACCTGTGTTACTTTTGTTCATATACGGATGCCTTAACATATGCCGATCCAGCAAGGCACCAACTTACCCTTTTGCTGTTAGTTGAGATCCAACCACCACTAAACCAGCAGTAGCGACAGGGTTAAGCTAGGGCATATTACCAAACCTATACCAAATGAACAATCATGCAGATATATAAATATTCCTTTTGTATCTGTCCAGCTGCCAGTTTAGTGACACTAAAATACTGCTCTGCTCCGGTACAAAAGTCCAAAGACCATTCGTTGGAGCAGAAATGTTCTCTTGCTCTATCGCAAGTCGGTAAGCATAATCTCATTTTCTAATCATGAAATGGAAACCACCATTTTTTTTATGGCATGGCCATGATTCCTCCTTCACGTCCTGCATGAAATGATTGAGCAGCGGAGTGGTGAATAATCAAATCATCCGACGACCGTCCTTTCGCACGCAAGTTCGTAACCGAGAAGAAGGAGAAGAACAAGATGTAGTACTATGCACGATTTGATTCGCCATTCATTGTGTACTGGACGAACCCAGATGCACCTAATCATCTCTGTACTATATTCCTAGCAGTTGGGTTTTATATAGTGGTACCTAGGCGACCTGTTCTTCTTACCCTAGCAGCAGCATCTCGGTCAGTCAAGTCCCATGATCAATTAAGAAACTCTCGAAAAGCATAGTTTCAACTTTCAAAGTCCATGGTTAATGTAGAGTAGTGGTGCTTGTGCAATTTCTAAACACCACTTTCCGTTTATTTATGTGTTATAATGCAATACCAGTATCACAGGATTCGATTTTCTACCTATTTTCTTGTTATCGACAGTGACGTCGCCGGGGAAAGCTCGGGCAGGCCAGTAGGCCTCTGGCTACTCCAGCGGCGGTGCTGTGGGACGGCAGTGGTACGGCTACGGGTGGGCCCGATCTGGCCCAAATGGACCGGGTTGGTTACCCATGCAGGCATGTCATGTGGCTCCGGCGGTCGCAAGCGGGATGCTCTTGTAGGCACGTCACATTGACTCCAGCGGGGTGCACGGAAGCACCTGAACGTGAGGCTAGCCCGCAGAGCGAGGACGCCGGGGAAGCGGCCCCGGACATGGTGGCGGTGTCTCCTCCTTCCGGAGGTGGTCGGTCGATTGGTGGCCGGTGGTGGCGGATCTTGGGATCTCGCACCGATCACCGACGGTGGTGCGATGGTGGCCCAGGCAGCTGCGGTTTAGGGAAGCAGACGACGACGGTGCCTCTAGGTGTCATTATCTTGTCGAAGCCATCTCTCGTTCCTTTCCCGGGATGCTCCAGGGGAAACCCTAGATCTAGATCTTCCAGATGGGACGATGGTGGCACTATCGGCGACTTTCTCCCTCTTAGGGCATCATTTTGGAGCGGTGTCGCATCTACCGCATCGCCGACGACGAGTCTCGGCGGCATGGCACAATGGGTCTCAGCGATGGACGCGTGTATGGCAGTGGCGATTGTTGAAACTCTTTCCATAAGTTCGGATTTTGGTATAGTTTGCTAGTGCAACAATTCTATTGGGATGTCTCACTCCATGGTGGCGTCGATGACGGGTCTAGCAATTGATCTATGTCATGTAGATGGGCCGACGGAAGATGACGGTGATGGCTTTTGGATTGTGCATATGTGCTGCACGATGCGGGTCTATTGGGCTGGATTTATGCTCCTGGCAAGCCATACGGTGGCTCGGTGATGCCACCGGCTCTAACTGGTCAGGCGTGATGGTGAGATCAGGGCACAAGGTCCCAATGGCATGACCACCCATCGTCAAGCTGTCAGGAAGGTGGTTTCAGATTGTTGATCGATTATGTTTTTGCCATATTTTGTTGAGTAATCTAACAAAAAAAAGGCTATATGCTCACTTTGATGCATAAGGCCTGGGTTTCAACCTCCTTTAAAAAAACACATGGGAAAAGTTTAAGTGGCAAATAACCTTTTTTTAATCCAATTTGTGGTCAAAGTTATGCTGAATATTCGGAAAGAGGGCTGCAAACGCGGAGGGGAGGAACAGCTCTTTCCCCGATTTGCAGCTGGCCTGCTGCGTCGCCAGCGCCGGCGCCAGCACCGCGGCCACATAGGGGCCGCGGCGCGCCGCGAACAGAGCGTGTGTGTGAACTCGTCTCTGGCTCCCGCTTAATTAACAAACCAAATTAACTAGCGTACCAAGGTAGCAGTGCATGTGAGGACGCGGCAGCATCGAGCTGGTCTGGCTATTCATCTCGTCTTAGACGACCGGATCGATTAACCCGGTCGAGCTTACCGCCGCGCCACGAAGTCTCCTCCCCTCGGCCACTAACATGAACTTCCTCTGCTAACTGGAAAAACAAAAATCAAAATCCATGTACTATTGTACTCTCGTTCCGCAAATGAAATGTATAACTTTTTTCAGAAGTCAAACAACGTAAAGATTGACCAACTTTTTCACCACTAGAAAAAACATCAACAACTACGACGCTACGATATCTCATATGAAAATACATTTCTAGATGTATCTAATGTTACTACACTAGTAGAAAAGGGGCTCTAATCCTGGTTAGGAAGGGCCTCTAGTTCCGGTTTCCAACCGGGACTACGCAATCGGGACTAATGGTCCGTTCTTTATTCCCGGTTAGGCACAAACCGGGACGAAAGGCGCTCGGAACACCAACTAGGACTAAAGTTTTTTTTTCATTTGGTGTTTTTCATTCAATTATTTTTCATTTTGTGTTTTCCTTTTTATTTTGTGTTTTTCATTCAATTCTTTTTTATTTCAAAGAAGTTTTCGTATACATATTCCTCTAACATGCGCTCCAATTTCAATCTCTCTTTTTCACTTTCGCAGTTTCTCTGTGCATCAACAATGGCCCGACCAAGATCATCAGTGGGCTCATCTGATGCCTCTTCTTCATCTTCTTTCCCCATTGTAGTACCACCGTGTTCAGGGAACATAAGATAGTTGTCATCATTCTCTTCTTATTCATTGTCTTCCATTATAACCCCTTTTCTCCATGCTTGGTCCAACAATTATAGTCGGACATAAAACCAGACCGAAGCAGGTGGTTGTGAAGGCTTTGTGAGGAAGAGTAATCCTTCGGATTCTTACAGACATCACATGGACAACAAATAAAACCATTCCGCTTGTTTACCTCAGCCACCCCAGAAAATTATGCAGACCATTAATGAACTCGGGAGAGCGTCGGTCACCGTATATCCATTGCCGGCTCATCTGTATTATATAAGTATATCAAAAACCATTACACTATATCATGAATAGAGAAGTGACCAAATTAATTAATACAAATTCATCACATTAAAATCAAATTAGAGTAGTGACCAAATGTTATTATTGCTAAATATATACATAAAGTTCATACATAGTTCTCATAAAACATACATTGAAACTAACGTACAACTATCTTATGCATTTAAATGCAACAACAAATGCGATTAAAATCGCAACTAAGGTAACCATTGATCTAACAACATAATGATACCAAGCCTCTTTATTAATGGCATATTTTCTAATCTTTCTAATATTCAAGCGCATTGCATCCATCTTGATCTTGTGATCATCGACGACATCGGCAAGATACAACTCCAATTTCATCTTCTCTTCTTCAATTCTTTTCAATTTTTCTTTCAAATCATCGTTTTGTTTTTCAACTAAATTAACTTCTCGACAAGAGGGTCGGTTGGAATTTTCGGTTTACATACCTCCTAGATGAAAATATCTATGTCAAGTGTTGGTCGACATAATTGTCATAAACACGAAATGAAACAAATAGTTATAAAAGATAATATACCACATCCGAATCATATACCAGACGAGGGCCGACGAGGACGGATATCAAGACCATGGCACTATACATAACAAACAATTATACAAGTAAGAAAATTATACAAATAACTATGCATCTAAATCATACGAGTAAGAATTTTTTTTAAAAAGATAAGGACAAGAGGCTCACCAAGGTGGTGCCGACGACGGGACGGCGCGGGCGATTGACGGCGGTGAGGACAGGGACGGGGACATGACAGCACTAAAACCCACAAATCATACTTTAATCTGAGCTCAAATTGCATATAAAACAAATAAACTCCCACATAATAATCAAATATTCATCCCATTTATAATTTACCTTCATGGATCTTTTCTACTAAGTTAGTACTTCATGAGCAACTAACACAGGCATTTCATTAAACACCTAGCTAGCACTAGCAACATAAAATGAGCTAAACTAGCAATGACGGATGAAAGGATGAAGGTTCTAACCTTTTAGAACCCTTGGATAGATGGGGCGCCGCCAATCTTAACAAATCGTGAAAAAATAGGGATGAACTCGAACTCGGGAGAGGAAATGGAGGAGAAAAATGGAGATGGCTCGGGCAGGAATGTGATATGTAGGAGAAAGCCTTTAGTCTCGGTTGGTATCTCCAACCGGGACTAAAGGCTATCTTTAGTCCCGCTTGGAGACACCAACCGGGACTAAAGGCGCTCGCGCTGGCCCCACCCTGTGCTCGCACCGACCCAACCTGCCACGACCCCTTTAGTCCTGGTTGGTATCACCAACCAGGACTAAAGGTTCCGTTCGACCCGGGACTATAGCCGTGCGGCGTCCTAGCCGTTAGAACCGGGACTAATGCGCACATTAGTCCCGGTTCCAAACATGGCCGGGATTAAAGCTCCGAACGGAAGGCCCTTTTTTCTACTAGTGCTGATTTTGTATCATAGATGTTACGATTTTTCTAAAAGTTTGGTCAAACTTTATTGTTTAGTATAGTTTAACTTAAAAAAAAGAAAAACCAGACCTTGTTCCAAGAAAAAGTTGAGGTAATCCTTAAAAGAACTAAGCTCCCTACGAATAGATCTCTCTTGTTGCTCCACGTGTCAACTTTCTATTGGTTTAGACCAAGGTAAGAAGCTCCTAGGAATAGAGCTCTCTTGTTATTCCAGGTGTCAACTTTCTATTGATTTAGAGCAAGGTAAGAAAAGTATCATTCGTCCGTTCAGGTTAATACAAAATAGATTTTTCCATCTATTACATATTGTTGCCCCTCTCTTAGAGCATTTTCAGTAGCTTCCCTTTTTACTGCATAACTCTTTTTAGGTCATTTGATGCTAAAATCTTACTTCGACATCTGCCCTTAATGTAAATTTTCATTTTTTTGTCAAATAAAAAAACATCAAGTGCTGCAAATATAAAATATTTGGGCGGATGCTATATAACAGAAAGGCCAACACGAGCACGCTACCTGCCAATCGAAGTTTCATATCGCCCCGCACGCCACTCCTACGGTGACCACTGCCATCTCTTCTCACATCGATTTGGTCTAGAATCCGGCAGTTCCGCCACAACTCTTACCGATTCGGTTGCGAATCCAACACCACTGTATAAGGGCAATGGCGCACCACAAATTGGAAGAGATTTGGCCTCGGGTGATGTTGGCCGTGGCGGTCCGCCCGCACACGGCCACCATCGACTCTTGTTCGTATTAGGTCATTTGGGACAAAAAATCTTGCTCCAGCAGCTCTGCTTGATGTAATTTTTTTCATTTTTTCTGTCAAACCAAAAAAGAGCATATGTTGTAAAATTAAACACTTGAGCTGCTGCCATAAAATATAAAGGCCAACGCGCGCACGACAGATGTCGATCGTAATTTTCACGTTGCCCTCACGCCTCTACTCCAGTGACCACCGCCACCTCTTTCTCATCCATTCAGCCTCGAATCCGGCAGCTCCGCCACAACTGTGTCGATTTGACGGCAAATTCATCACTACTGCTCAAGGGCATCATGGATTGGGAGGGATTCGGTCTCGAGTTTTGTACTCTCGCTCTCCTCCTGTGCACGGCCACCAATGACTCCCTATTGTAGATCCGGCTAACGAGCCACCCGAGCTGCCCTCCTCACGTCCCCTTTCTCACTTTGCCTCCTCCTTCCCTACAAGCACGAGCACGAGTGAAATACAACAGCTTTACCTCTGGCTGCACCTCGACTAGCTCTGCCTTGCACGGATCCTCCGCTCTACACACCAGTTGTCGGGCTCGCCTCGCTAAAAGACTAACAAATGCAAAGTTGTTAATTCTCATATACAGTATATATTGCAACCGTTAGACTAATAAATAGAATATTTATCTGAAAAGGGTATGAACTTGTACTTGGTCATATAAGAGACACCAATCTTTACTTAGACATAATACCTAGGGCGCAGCAAAGCACGCCCAAACCCTTTCTAGTACTATATGACCTATCCATGATCCATCACAAGGGAAACGAAGTGGCAATAGAAGAGCAGCGACGTGTGCTCCGACGGACGGACGCGGATGATCCAGCTGCCGGTGATCATATGCATGCGGTGCGGTACATCTTGCTTGCATATCTTTCACCTCCCTTTGTATATAAGCAGAGATCGAGCAGCTAGGCCCTAGAAATATCAACCAAATATGCTGCCAAGGTCGACGATCCATCGGAGATGGCCCACGTACGGCCTCGTTTATTTTGTTTGGACGGCCGCAAAAGGATGTCTATGGTAATAGACCTCAAGTTCGGCTTGGCTTTCTAGCTTAGTAGCTACTGTTCTGAATGCATATGATAGGATGATTAATTGATCGCCGTGTCTAGCTTTATTTTAAAATGTTTTAGCACGACCTGAACCCATTATTTTCTCCGGGCCGGCCGTATGATAAGATAAATTCCAAAGCTATAGCTACACGTACCATGCACCATCACCGGATTTATCGATCATCGAAACCACTTCTGCCTTGGCTCTCTTCTTGCATTCAATCCCACGATCTATCAACTATTTTTTATCTACGATTATTATTTTAAAAGTCCACAATTTTCAAGATAGACTTTAAGATCAAAGCCATATAATAAAATCAAACACTTTTTTCTCCGGCAAGTTGCGTATGAAGGGCACGCCATAGGTGCGCGCGTGGATTGCTACGTTTGTTCATGGTGATGGCGTGGATGTCAAGGTCAATGATAATATTGGTAACTATTTCTATACTAGACAGCGTTTGGGACAGGGTGATGCCATGTCTAAGGTGGATGGTCAATTTGGTGGTCTTGATGATCTCATTAGTTTCACGGAACACGATGTGGAAAAGGCGTTGAGTACGAAACTCATCCTACATATGTTTGAGCAACTTTTCTGAAACTAAACTTCTATGAAAACAAAATATTTTGTTCTAGTTAGGCCAAGGAGGTCGAAGATCAATACAAAAAAAAGTTTGGTTTTGTAACAAGGTCTTTCCCATTTCGCTACCCTACATTGACGCAAGCTCCGGAATAAGGAGTTGAAATGTCTCGAGGATCGTTTTGAGAAAATCTCAGCAGTTCGAAAGGCAATATCCTATGAAGGGAGACTTGTTTGAGCTAACATTGTGCTCACGAATTTGTTGATGTTTAGGTTCTTCTTCTTGAAGGTGCCTAAGGGGGGTATGAAAAGGAATGGACTATTATAGATCCATATTTTTCTAGCAAAGTAATGAAAGTAAATAGTAATATCGTTAATTTAGTAGAATATTATTTCTGGACTGGAAGACCAAGGGGACTAAGGGGTGGATACATTACCATTTAAAACATATACTTGCCCATTAAGTGATTATTTTAGATTTTAAATGAGGCTGTAACGTGACAAGAGTTTCTATGCAATAAGTATCTCTGCTGTAGGTCACTCTTACAAGTAGCTATGAAACCTAATGCTTCTCCCTTCTAGAAAGGTCTAATGCGGGTCATGGAGAAGTTTCTTAGAAGAGGCGAGCTTGTGACTGGAACAGAACCAATACACGATTTTGGGAAGACCCATGTTTCGGAGATAGTCACCAGAGCCAAGTACTTAATAATGTATACCATTATTCAATATACATATGTTTTAATGGTCAACATTATGACCGGGGAGCCATTAAATCTTACCTTTCAGCGGGCACTGACGGGAAGAAATCGACAACATGCTTCCATTTTGTTCAACTCTATCACATGGCAAGATCTGTTAGGGAAGCTCAATAATCTATGATCCTTTTTGGTCAAATCCATATATATGTTGATTGGGCGAACGATGATCATCATTTTCACACGAAATTCAGCTAAAACCGAATATTCCCTTAAAGATCAAGATCTCCATTTGGTATTTCTGTCGAGGGATGGTCTAAGCAAAGGATGACATAGCTAAGCTCAGTTGGAGTGACATCAAGAAGTGTATCTTTACGATGAGATGAAACAATTCATCATATCTTTCCCTTTTGCATGAATCTTATGGCCAACAACGCGTTTGTGGCTTAAAATATTCCGCCGCACCTAGCATCTCTAATATGTTCAGTTCCTGTTGGAGGATGTCAACAACTTAAGGCTAAAATTCGGGTAAGGATGCACGTTTATGCTTGTTATTTTTAGCAATCTGATTAGCATTGCCTATGTGCAACATATAATCTTTTTGTGTGGTTGTTCTGTTCTTTGTGCCTGACCTTTTATTTACATTTTATGGATGTAATAATAATTATATAATATATATAAGTTATGTGCACCAATCAAATGGAGTAGCCGGAGAGGACCGCTTTCCAAAAAAAAAAAAACTTGCTTTGCACATAACATCACCCGACAAATAGCTAAGTGTCTAGAATGATTTTATCAACCCTAAAACTCTTTGGTAGATGTATTGTCATCTAAGCTGCACTCCATTAATTTCTATCAAAGAAAAACTATATTCATGCAACACCGCAGAAATTAAGTCGCACTATTGTGGACTGCCTTGCGTGAAGACAGTCGAATTAAGTGGAAACATAGGCATGCCTGCTAATCAGGGCAGCATACAAAAGCCTATATATATGGACTTTAGGTAGCTCTACACAAACACGTGAGGAGGCAAGGATGCATTCATTTTCATATATAGGCATCCTCGTGCGGTAGCTTTTGCATCCGAATTCCACTTGGAGCGAAGCAATTTGGCTGGTGGGTAGCCGGACCCATTCAATTCCGTTTCAACCAAACCGATAGCTTACCCGATATATATTTATAGCTCTGCATCCAAACTCTCAAATGGGACGTACAAACACAAATATGGTACGCGGGAGCCATCACCTAGGCTACATTGGTGGACATTTCACCCACCATGACTCATGTTGTGGTGTTCAAATTTACACATACTCGTTACGCGCACACTCATGCATACACGGGAATATGCGTAGACATGATTTATTTCGCGAGATTCATACGTGTTTTGAGGAAGGGACTCTGCATGGTCGACGTACACACTATAAATTTACTGCAAGTTTTTATCGGTACAAAAAGAATCTAAACGGTGTTTTCCTAAAATAAAAAAGTAACTAAAGAAAATGAAAATAAGAAAGAAGATGTGTCGCTCACGCCAATAACCATGAGTGATCCAACCATAATATTACACTCATGCAACATCAACCATATGCGCAAGCCGCCTACCAAACTGGTTTTACAATGCCGGGCAACCATCTTCAAAAGGCCGCCCCAATTGTCCATATAATCCTGTGCATATTTATAGGTCCCTTTTGTAATGAAAAAGTTATAGAGTGTGCCGATCGACGAGCGCGATTTTATGTAAAGGTTTTAAAACAACTTACCCGATGTAGGTTAAATTGAGAGGGGATAATGCAAGTAAGTGAGCATGTGAAGGCTCATATTGATGGGATATCAAGTTTTGAATGATGACGGCCGTATGAACCTTCAATGATTTTACCTCTATCTTCTATTCACCTCGGAACATCATATACTGGCTTAAGCCATACGAGCGACACATGAGAAATTGCTAAGTGCACATAGCAACATGTGCAGGCCAAGTCTTGCGTAATGCATAAACATTTTTTTTAACTTAAAGACTATATTGTTTTTTGTTCCGTCGTTGATTTA
This sequence comes from Poa pratensis, assembly GCA_947311845.1. Lineage (NCBI taxonomy): Eukaryota > Viridiplantae > Streptophyta > Magnoliopsida > Poales > Poaceae > Poa > Poa pratensis. Next base: position 37,189,292 of record CAMZMU010000077.1, on the reverse strand, counting down.
CCTAGTTTAGATTTTCTTAACTTTGGTCGATTTACAAAAGCACAACTGCGGTTTAGTAAATTATCCAGTTGCACTTTTTGTACATGTATCTGTACATTGTAGTCGCATATACTAAATTACGGTTACACTTGTTCATCGAGTTACACTTCTCTAAAAAAAGTGTCGCTCACAAAAATATAGTTACACTTTGGTTAATTGATTGAGACTGGATAGTGCGCAACACGATCTTCTTAACTACGGTTGACAAGAAGCAACATGTGCCTGAATGGTTAGATCGGGGGTTGTATCCCATCCCAATGGAGAGGCTATAGTGACTTTCAATCTCAAGAACAACCCGTTGGCTCAGTTTTTCGGGGGTAGGTTGTGCGTGCGTTTCGTAGGGGTGAGTGTCCGTGCATGTATGTAAGACCATCTCCACCGACGCTCCCAATAGGACTATTGGGAGTGCCGGGACACAAAAAATGCCTCCACCGACGACCCTAATAGCGGTAAACTTGACGGATGGGTCCAATAGCGCGGACGGCAACCCCGTTTCGCGCCCGGGCCATGGGGTTGTGGGGGGGGGGGGGGGGGGGGGGGGGGGGGGGGGGGTACCGACAACCGCAGCAACCCACGCGATGTCAGATCTTGACTCAACCGTGCCGATTGAGTTATTATGGCTGGTACTTCTGTTTTAATGGCGCACTGGTTCCTCAAGGCCAGAGTCGTCGTCGCCTCTGATGACACTTCGACGACGGGGACCGACGTGGGCGGCGAACCAGCAACATACGTGTTCCCCGGCCGTCGCGGGATGCGTAGGTAGATCTAGGGCTAGATATAGGGCTTAGTTTAAATTTCATTTAAGTTTGTAAATTTAGTTTAAATTTGTTAAATGTCTTTCAAATTTCAATAAAAACTCGTCGAGTTCTTTATATTCAAGTTTTAAATTGTATTTGGAAAAAGTCTGTTAGGAACGTCGGTGGGGAGAGACGCTCTCAATAACCCGGCAACATGTCATAAGATGTCTTTATTGGGAGGGTCAGTGAAAATGCTCTAGGTGTTTGTGCGTGTTTCGAAACAAAACATGGTCTAACAAAAATGCTCTAGGTGTTTTTGTCGCACACCGTCGTGAACTTTTTTTTTGACAACTAATACCATATATTATTGCAGTGAATAGTACATGGTAGAGATACATGAGTTGACTACAGCGATTACAAAATAAAGTCTAAAAGAAAGGAATAAATCTTTAAACTCTTTCTTTTTCCATGACACAATCTTGTACTTTTCTGAAGGCAGCCGTAGAACGACAAAGAGACCAATCCACAGACCGCGAGTACCAACGAGGGTTCTCCCATAATTTTGAGCCGCAATGCCAAGGTTATGTGCATGCACACATCCATTAAGTTAATCAACCAACATCGGTAAGAGTACCAACACCGATATTTCAGGGAATAACAACCGGACAGCTTGGTCGACATCGCTGGGAGCCGAGAGTACGAATCACCATTGTCGAGAACGTAGCAGCCGGGATAAATATTGCGAGGACAATCCTCGCGGCAACCATAAGAAAAGATCCAAAATCAATCCGGCGAAGCAAGATCTGAAAGACCAAACCTAGACAAATTTAATCTTACAGCACCACCATTTACACCATGAAGAAGATCTCGTCGTCGAAGAAAGGACCGAAGATTGCTTATTGTAGATGATGAAAACTGCATTGATGAAGAAGACGACATCAAAACCCTAATCCAATATACTGAAAAACACTACTAACTCCGAGACCGTGATACAAGGAGAGCACCCCGTTCGTGCTCTCAATCACGAGGCCACACGCACACGCGCGTTAAAAAAGTTAAACCCCACCATAATATTTTTTCCACTAAGCGCGGCGCGGCGGCGGCCGTACCGCCGAGCCGGGGGTAAAACCGTAAAAAACATCGCAGCGAAAATCCCGGAACATTGTCTCCATCTCCATTCCTGCAGCAGCTGCTGCTTACGGGCAAGGTTACCACTACACCACCATTACCCCATTTCGTTTTGACCTCCATCCCATCCACGGTAGCCCACCGCCGCAAGCATCTCCTCGGCGCCGCGCTGCCCTCCACTCCAAAGCCCGAACCTTTCTCCTATAATATCAATCCGCGGAATCCCCTCCCACCCACCTACCGTCCGTCCTCGCCTACTCGCACCCACCGCCACTTTCCCCAAGTCCACCTCCCATCAGCGGCTTCATCAGTCGGGTTCGCCCTTTGCTTCCTTCCTGCGCAATCATCGCCTGCTGCTGCTGCCGGAGAGTAGGGGATCGGTCGAGCGATGGACGGGGACTACGTCGCCAGGCTGCTCATGGGCGGCTCCGACTTCGGCGTGCCGGGGCTCGACAGCGGCTTCTTCGACACACTCTGCGGCGCCGGCGGCGGCCTTGCGGGGATGCCCGGCTTCGGCGGAGGAGGTCCGTTCGGGGTGCCGGCGGAGGACCTCGGCGGCGCACCGTCGCGTGAGGGATCCTCGGTCTCCGACCCGGCGTGGGCCTACGGCGCGAATGCGAAGAAGAGGAAGGCGCCCGCCGCCGGAAAGGGCAAGGAGGCCGCGGCCTGCTTCGCCAAGGTGGGGACCAAGCCTCCGCTTCCATATGGATTTTTGTTTGTTCGAGGAAATTATGCCTTGCATTGCTGCTTGAATCGAGCTGTAGATGACGCCGTGTTTCTGGTTTGCAGGTTGAGGGGCCGGACTCGAAGAAGTGCAAAATTGAGGAGGTGAGGCCCAAGGTGGAGGAGGAGGCGGCGGCGGGGGCCAGCGACGGCTCGGCCGGCGGAGAGAGGGCGCGGAAGCAGGCCAAGGGGAAGAGCTCCAAGTCCAAGCCGGCGGCGGACGAGCCGCCCAGGGACTACGTCCATGTCCGGGCCAGGAGAGGCCAGGCCACTGACAGCCACAGCCTTGCGGAGAGGGTAAATATACACTGAAATTTCTCTCGCCTTTTACTTCCAGTTGTATGGATATAGAATTTGTGCTTGAGTGCAAAAATTGCTCACTGTCCTCAATTGTGGGTCAATAGGTTAGAAGAGAGAAGATTACCCTCAAGATGAAATTCCTCCAGGACCTGGTGCCAGGATGTAACAAGGTATCGAAACATTCCAGAATGGGAAATATGCTGTTTTACCAGAGTGTCAGTTGTGACCATAGTTTGTCTAATTTGAAGAAATTTCCTGTTGTATCTAGGTGATTGGCAAAGCACTCATGCTCGATGAGATCATTAACTATGTACAGTCGCTGCAGCAGCAAGTCGAGGTTAGACGCGGCAAACAATTACTCATATCAAAGCACCAGATTGTGCAATTCTCACAGAATTCTAACCCTACCGCTGCTTTGCTCTTTCAGTTCTTGTCCATGAAGCTTTCGACCGTGAACCCAGAACTTGACTTCAGCACCTTGTCTACCCTCCTACACAAAGATGTGAGCTCGGATTATCTCGTTTTATCACGCTTTGGCTCTATGCAATCTGCCTCTAACATGCCGTTTCCTCTGTATATTCAGATGCACCAAGCCCTCGGTCCTTCAGCGAGTTCGGTATTTCCGTTGGAGAGCACTGGTGGAGTGTTTCCATTTAGTGACCAAGCAGACCTTTTCCAGTCCTTCAGTTCGGGTCCGATGGGTTCCACGGGCCTGCTAGACATGGCTCTACCCCAGGCAGCCAACACGCCGTATGCTTTTCAAAAGCAGGTAATTTCTGCTTGAAAATTTTGCAAATGTCTAACTAATTAGAGTCAATATGCATCTTATCCTAACAGTCTTTACCTTGTTTTTCCAGCAACAGGGTTTCTGGGAGGAGAATCTTCAAAATGTGCCGCATATTGATAATGAGCAAGGCCAAGAGAATGGGGTTTCAGCACCGAATTTTGATGGTTAGTATAACGGGTGATGATGTTTCACCGCTTGTTGCACGCCTTGTGTGTTTTACCTTACGACTAACGACATGTATGGTTCATTTGGCACAGGTCAGTTACAAGGAGCAGATCATACAGAGATCAGGTTCTAGACGATGCTGATAATCACGACGGTCCATATTTTTGTACATAAAAAAATAACAAGACCAGAGGGGTGACTCCACCCCGGCTTTGTCATTAAGGTAGAAGTGAGGACTCGAACCCGAGACCTGGCCCTTATGCGCATATGCACGGCTACCACTAGTCCACGGAAGAGTTCTCTTTTGTACATAAGAAGTATGGCGAGTGAAGCTCCTAAGCTAACAAGTCCTTAGACGGTCCATCGGAGAACTGATTGATCCATCAGATGCCACAAGTGTTCTAAGACGGCTGGGGTCGAGGATACTAGAATTCCGGCTGAAGCCCATTCAACCTGATTCTTCCCGTGTCGATGACATTTATATGATCTCTCTCAAAAGTAGTAGATCATGTACTAGATACGGTGAAAAATATTTAGAATCACCATCTCTCTTCCAATATGTATAAGATACTGGCAGATACTGGTCTGATACTATCTATTTTGCACTTTATCTTGAGATGGACAGTATGAAGATGATTTATCCTCAGCATGTTGCTTATGGTCGCATTTTATCATCAATTCTTGTGACTTTTATTGCTTGCAAACATTTTAATCCACATCACGAATTTATATCTCACCATCTCCATGGGAGGGATTTTTATAGGAGCATTCCTTTTTGGAGATCACCTCAGCATCGCATTTGGTACTACTCGTTTCATGTCCTAATCTATACGTAGAAACAGACGGGAGTCACCGCGTCACTATCTCCGAGCTTTGGTAGGTTAGCCGTCGCTTTTAGAATCCGCTCTTTGCTGGATCTCATTTCCCGGTACTCAAAACACGCCGCCGTCATCAGTGCCACCGTAGAATCTTCTCCAGCTTCAGCAAAAAATTCACTGCAAAATGTCCACCCAGGCCCCGGTTAAAACGCAAGAATTTAACCGTTTTCCACAGGATTCAAACTGTTTGCCGCGAAAAATGCACAGAGGTAAATAACCGTGGAAGCATCTACTTACACAGTAACTGTAACCACTCCGAGGTTACGTTACACCAAAGGCCTCATCTTACTACTCAGTGCGGCGTCTGCTGTCAGCATCAGGTTCTTCAGGCTCTGTGCTGTCTCCCTATTATCTCTCGTTCCCAATCTCTACATGAACCCTAAAAAGACCTGTGCATTCTATTACCCATTTCTGCTGTTAGGTCCCACGTCGCGATCGGCTTCGTTTCTCTTACAGTCTTACTCCCTGGAGAAACCCCCATTGAATCGCACAACTGTTGCGACTTTGTCGCCTCTGAACAACAGGCTGTCTGAAGATACTGACGGCTGCGTTTTCTGCATACAGCTCATGAGCCTGCATATAAGCTGCTTATGTGCACTGCATCGGGGGCTCCGGGGTGGAAGCCCTTTCGTACAAGAATGGAATACTGTCTGAAATGGCGCCGCTGTATATGGGCTTCTACTGTTTTTGTACATGGAAAGATACCTTCTGTCAGTGTACTAGTACTGTACTTGCATCAGCGACGCTGGGCTGGAAACTTTTGCTTGAAAACGTGCTGTTTTCAGAAATTTGCTTATCTAAATGGGCCACTGTTTGTAATAGGGGAGATATCTTCTGTCAGTGTACTAGTACTGTACTTGCATAAGCGACGTAGCGCTGAAAACTTTGCTTGAAATTATCTCTCGACTGAAACCTGCAGTAGTTTCAGGAATTTTGCTTATCTGAATCTCATAAACTTCTACGCTGCCTCCTTGTCACAGGACAACTGTTTTACAGTCTGCGTCGACCAAAGGTTTCAATGTTCGACCATCAGTTCAGAAAAGAAGACTAAATCGCTAAAATCTACTCCTCCCATATGGCCATATGAAATGTCACAAGGCAAGCACATGAAGGACGCAAGGCAGGACGCACCGGGCAACGCTCACCATCAGCACCTGCCGAACTTGCCGATCCTGGGGTGCACCCTGATGCATATCCGTTGGGCTTCATTGTCCGATAACTTGAGGCCAATCCAATCATCATCATGGCGTCCCTCCCTCCTCTTGCGCTCCTCCTCTCACGCAGCATGTTCCTTCCATATTCCGACTCCCTATCCCACTACTCATTCCATGGAGCAAAACCGCGCGACGTGCCCGCTGGGCGGGTCACCGGCGCGTCGGCGTCGAGCTCGGTGGACCGAGAACGACGACGGCGATGGTGATCGATCGGGCAGCAATATTTTTTGAAAAAAGCAACGGAGGGCGAAAAGCCCACCTGAACCATTTTTTATTGAAAACTTGTTAGTACAAACACAGCTCAACTCATGGAGCGATCAGAATTACAGGGGTTTAGGGGGGAAGGGACGCACACCGACAAGTGGACCGCAGTCCAGGCGACGAGGCGCCCTAACAAGCCACAGGCGAAGGTGTTGCTGAACGATTTCGAAGAACTCCAGAGTCGTCGTGTCCAGCCCGTCAAACACTCGGCGGTTCCTGGTCTTCCACGCAACCCAGAGGAGTAGAGTAGCAGCGGTCATACGAAGGGGGAGCGCCCAAGCGGGATGGGTGGCGGAGAACGCTCCCACCAAGTCATCAAGCTGGAGGGCGCCAGCACCGGGAGCCGCACACGCCCAGACTTCCTGCATGCGTGGGCACGCCACAAACAGATGTTGGACGTCCTCTGCGACGCCGGGGCAGAAGGGGCAGTCCGGGGACCGCAAAATACCAAGGCGGCAGAGGCGCGCACGCGTCCTGGTTCGCCGGTGACGTAGGATCCAAACGAAGACCTTGACCTTGACGGGGGAGAAATTCGCCCAGTTGAGGTCGTGCAGCGGAGGGCCGCATCCAGAACTGCGGAGGAGGCGGTACGCGTCGCGAGCCCTGAACCCGACGGCTGTCGAAGTAACCGACCTACGCTGGTCAGGAGCAGCGTCGAGCGAGAGGCGCGCTAAGATGTCTGTGACTAGCATCATCTCAGTTGACGCCGCAGGTGAGAGGCGCTCCCGCAGGTCGAGGCTAGACTCCCCGCCTCGCCCTACAGCAGCCACCGTAACGTCAGTGGAGAGGCAGTGTGAGAAAGCTGCAGGCAGAACCGAGGCCAACGCGCCCAAGGAAGTCCAATTGTCGTGCCAGAAGGACGTACAAGTCCCGTCCCCCACTTTGACTGTGGTGATCGATCGGACAAGGGGGACGAGGGCCTGAACTCGCGCCATGACGGTGTCGGCGGGGGAGCATCTCGCCCAAAGTACCAACGCCGGATCCACACAGTCCACGGATTGTCGGCCCCGGAGAGGAGCTTGTAGACAATCTTGAGCAGCAGGCATGTGTTCTGCACCTCCATGTCAAGAAGTCCTAGCCCCCCCTCCGACCGAAGGCGACACGCAGTGTCCCACGACACCAAGCAGTCCCCGCCAGAGCACGTCTCGGAGCCGGCCCAGAACATCGCGCGGCGTGGACGATCCATTTTGGCAACTGTACCCTTCGATAGGGGCAACACGGACATGGCGAATGATGGCAGTGCGGACAGGACAGCGCTGGTGAGTGTCAAACGGGCGCCGGGTCCAGGGTGCGTACCTTCCAGCTCGGGATCCGTCCTGAAATGTTATCTGCAAGGAAATCGAGCGCGCTGGCAGGAAGTTTACGGTCAGACAGCGGCAGCCCAAGGTACGTCTGGGGGAACGCTGAAATCGGGCACCCGAGGATCGATGCAAGCGAAGCAGCGTCTTCCGGAGGGACACATATGGGTACGAACGTGCTCTTGTGGTAATTGATGGCAAGCCCGGTGGCAGCGGAGAAGGCGTCAAGAGCATCCCGGAGGAGGGCAACCTGGCTGGGGATTGCACGGATCAGAATCAGCGTGTCGTCCGCATACTGGAGCACGGGGCAGGGGAGGTCATCGACGAGAGGGTGGAGTAGCGTGCCACCCTCAGAACCGACTGCCACACGCTGTCGGAGCAGAGCTGCAACTATGAGGAACAGATATGGGGACAGCGGGTCGCCTTGCCGCAGCCCGTTCTTGCACTCCATCCACCTGCCCGGGACACCGTTGAGGAGAACAGCTGCCTTCCCGGTGGCGAGGATATCCCTGATCCACGAGCGGAAAAGTTCGCCGAAGCCGCGTGCGTCAAGGATCGCGTCGAGGGAGCCCCAGTGAACGGAGTCGAACGCCTTTCTGAAATCCAACTTCAATGCAATCGTGGGCGTTTGCCGGAGGCGGCAGCATTGGATCAATTCCGCAGCATAAAGGAAGTTGTCCGAAATGCAACGCCCCGCAATGAACCCAGATTGCTCAAACCCCACAAGACGGTCGATGAAGCACTGGAGGCGAGTCGTGAGGATGCGTGTGATCACCTTCATGACACAATTCTGCAGTGAGATGGGGCGGAACCCGTCCGCCGTCGTGACCACCGCAGCCTTGGGGAGCAGCGTGATGTAGGCCTGATTAACTCCGGCAAGATGTGCACGCCCGTGGTAGAATTCCTCCAAGAACGCAAGTAGGTCTGGCTTAACCACCTCCCAGAAAATCTTGAAAAAGGCAGGGCCAAACCCGTCTGGACCCGGGCTGCTATCCGATCGCATGGAGAACACAGCCTTTTTTAGCTCGCTTTCGGTGAAAGGAGCCTCAATTGCTGCCAAGCCTGGGACGGGGGGGAGCAGCGCCGCTAGAGCTGGATCCCATGCCACGGGAGGAACAGACCCCAACAGCCTAGTGTAGAAGTCACGCAGGATACGAGATTTGTCATCATGGTTGGAGTAGGCATGCCCATCTTCGTATAGGATCTTGATCTGGTTGCGGCGCAGCCGAGCGGAGGCGCAAGTGTGAAAAAACGAGGTGTTCTCGTCCCCGAGCTTGCACATCCGAAAGGAATACCTCTGTTTCCAGTATGCATCCAAGTTTTTGTTCTCCGTGGACAGGTGATCACGAACGTGAGCACGAAGCCGGGACTCTGGCTCCGTCAGGACGCGAAATTCTCGAACAAGTCCAACAAGGAGATCACGGACCGGCAGTTTGCCACTGCGGAACTAGGCCGAAGCCTGGCGCGGGCCCATCTCTTGGACTCCGCACGGGCCCACTTGAGCTTCCGCGAGAGGCGCCGCGCCGCGCCCTCAACTTGGTTCGACGGCCTGCACCAAACGTCACGGACCAGGGTCCGATACTCAGCAGATTGAGCCCAAAACTTCTCGAACCTGAATATCTGGGATGAAGGCGCGCGCGAAGTGGCCTCGACCAGCAACGGCACATGGTCGGACGTCACACGAACCAGCGAGTGGAGAGTGGAGTTGAACAACGCCCCACCCCACAGCGGGTTGATGAGAGCGCGATCCAGGCGAACAAGCGTGGGCACCGATCGGTTGTTCGACCAGGTGTACTGTCGATCCAACAGCGGGAGTTCTTGGAGCACAAGGTCATCAATGACGGCGTTGAAGGCATCCGCGGCGGCAACATCAAACGCAGGCGTGTTCTTGTCGTCCGGCGAGCGGGTGAGGTTGAAATCGCCCACAAGCATCCACGGAAGGTCACAAAGGGGTGCCAGAGAACGCAGCTCGGTGAGGAACGCGTCACGCTCTGCCGTGGTGCATGGAGCGTACACGTTGGTTACCGCGAATGCGGTGCCGTCGACGGCGAACTCGAAGAAGGAGGTAAGCGTGTACACCTTCTCGATGTCCCGCACGTGGTGGGAAACGCCATCCCTCCAGGCGGTGATCATGCCACCCGAGGCGCCGACGGAATCCTTGACGGAGAAGCAGGAGAAGCCGGGGGGAAGGAACGATGCGGCTTTGGAGGGTGTGACGCCGTTCAACTTCGTCTCCTGCAAGCAGATCACGTGGAGGGGTTGCGCCGCCAGGTTGCGCTTCACGTCGATGCACTTGGCATGGTCATTCAGCCCGCGGGTGTTCCACGAGCTGAGGAGTAGTTTCTTACAAGGTTGTCTATTCATTGGCACCATCAGGCACCAGGAGGACATCCTCGATGTCACGGACCGCCTCGCCGGGGAGCTGGCAGGCAGCGGCCAAGGCTCTGATCTCCACAGCAGAGAGCGGCGGCGGCACGGATGGAGGCGCACCACCACCCATCTTCACGTTCTTCAGGCCCACCGCGCGGTCCAAGACGGACTGGTAGAGCGCCGGTGTCTGCTCCCGGATGCGCGCGCTGGCGCGTGCCGGCTCAGGGGCCCCGGAACAGGGATGCTTGCCGCGCCGTGCAACAGCAGACGCGGCATGGACGACCGGCGCAGCAGTAGGGACCTCGGCGTTGACCGGTAGAGACGCAGGCGCGGGAACCGGCATCTCCTCCGAAGCGGCACACTCGAACGGCTTGTCAGCGACGACGGCATCCGCCAGGCCGCTCAGATCGAAGCGAGAGATGGGCGCGACAAACCCGTCTGCAGAGTACAAGGGCAGAGCTGGGGTGGTCGCAGCGGCTCTGGACCCCGGCATCTGGGTGTCCTTCAGTCGAACAGCACGGTCCACCGCGTTCTCGTACAGGGCATCCTGGCGCGCGCGGATACGCGCACTCGTGCGAGTCCCTTCCGTGGCAGCAGCACCGCGCGCACGACGGCGTTTATGTGGGCCGTCAGGTGGAGCACCGGCAATTAGAGGTAGCGGCGTCTCGCGCTCGTCGGCGTGGACTCGGTGGTCGCGCTTCCGGCGGCGGGCGGGCTGCACTGTGGCAAACGCAGCGTCAGTAGCATTGCTCGGCTGGGACACCAAGAGGCCCACCTCGAGGGCAGGCGGGATGAACTGGAGCGGGTCCGCGCTCTCTACGGCGACGGCCAGAGCCTGCACAGAAACAACGGGAGCGACGTCGTGGGCTTGCTCGAGGTTGTCGATGACGCTGATCGACTCGGCGTCAAGGTTGAGGGACGGAGGGGTGAAGTGGGATCGCACGGAGAGGGGCGAGACGCCATGGCGCGCGAGGGGCAGGAGCGAGCTCGATGCCCGGAGGTGGAGCAAGCAAGGCAGGTGACGGGGTCACGGCAATCACGTACCAGGTGAAGGCTCGAGCGGCACTTGAAGCACAGGGGTCTCCGCTTCGAGGAGGAGAAGAACGTAGATCGAGACCGGGACCTGAGGCGTGGTGGAGCAGACCTGGGGGGCGGGTTTGACATTGGCGATTGCCTCACGACATCCACCCAGCTAGCCGCCGCACGAGCAGGATCGGATTGGCCGGGCAGGAGTGAAACTTGGTTGAACTCGAGCTGCCTCTCCGATCCGGCGTCTCCGGGTTGACACGGCGCGCCGTACGTGTCAGCAGCTGCAACCTTTGACTCAGCGCTGCCCAACGTGTCATGTGCGAGCGGAGAGGGCCTGACGCGCACCCGAACCTGAGACACGTCATCAGATGGTAGGCGGAGAGAATGGACGGACGACGCGGGGTTACGACCCTCTCCAGACGCTGGGGGCCCACAAACGAACGGTACGAGCAACCCCTCCATCACCGTGGGGTCGGATGGAAAGGTCAACGCACCAAAAGTCCACGTCGGCGGGGCGCTTCGAGAATCCGACCGTTGCTCGGGCAGGGGCGCGGCGCGGTGGAAGCGGAAGAGGACGCCGGCGAACACAAACGCGCGGCGGCGCAGCAAGGCGGCCGCGACGGGAGGACATGCCACGGTGGTGGAGAAGACGCGGGAGGCAACTTCCCGCACCTGAAACCGCTCAGCGAACGTCGAGAACAGATAGGTCAAGGCATTCGACACCACGAACCGATTGACACGGCGAGGAGAAGGCTCGTGGGAGACGAAGATCTCCACCGGGATGCACGGCGAGAAACCTGAAGGGGCGGGGACAGGGGAGCAGAACCTCCGTTTCAAGCGAGCAGAGAAGGTTTCACCGGGGCGCACCGCCCAGATTCTGCGGAAGGTGCGGGGGGCCGAGGACGCGCGTCCCGCAGCAGCGGGGGCATCTTTGGCTGGGGCAGACAACCACGCGGGCGGTAGGCGGCGTGGCGTCCTGGCGGCCAAGACAGGGGCACGGCCTGGGGAGCACGGGGGTGGCAGCAGCGGGGGCTCGTACCTGTCGAGAGACGAAACCGCGCCGCTACAGGGAGCGGCGGCGGGCGGAGCTTCAGGGACCACAGAGGACAGCGCTGTTTGGTGCGAGGCGCCCTCGCCGGAGGAGGCGGCGGGGACGGGCGGTGGGCGTGGGGCGGCGCTGCGCCGGCGGGCGCGTGAGCGTGGGCGAGAGCGAGGCATCGTCTAGACGTATTGGGCTACCTTTAGTAGCTATCCGGGGCAGCAATATTAACGACATATATATATATGATCAGAGCAGACATACAAATATTATATTCTCGTCCATAATGGAACTGTAGCGCGCGAACTGATCAATGATCACAAGGATCTGAAACCCTGGAGATCGATCGAAACAGATTGAATGGCTGGGCCTCGTTTCGATCCGATTGATCACTACCAATCATCAGCCATCAGGCAGTGGCCTATCCATCTCAACTCTCTGAACTCAATCAACTCATCATGGCATCCCCCGTGGGCATGATAGCTCAGACATATAAAGAGAGTCCAGAAATGTGATGGATCCTGAAAAGAATACGAGCAAAAGGGGATGGATACAACCAGATCGATTGGCATGTACGTATCTGATCCAAGGCAAGTCACGATCCGTATATACCCTGACAATGCGTCGAGCCACGGAAAAAGGAGCAGAGTTAACGAGGACGCATCGAAGGGGATAAGAGTAATCATCACGAAACGAATAATGCAGCCATCGAAGGGGATAAGAGTAATCATCACGAAACGACCTTGTTGCAGCGTGATGGCGAGCTTCACGGGCCTGGATCCTCCCGGATCTGGGTCCGGCCGGACTCTATTAGGACTGGTATGCCCCCGTGGGGGTTTTACGGGCCCGCTGGGCTCGGCCGGATCTGATGGAGACTGGTGTGCTCTGCTGTCGCGTCCGGTCGACTACCGTCTTTGGCGGTGGAGGTTGCTCCCTCCCGCTCGGCTGCGGTACTGCTGTCCCCGGTTCGTACACCTCACCTCCGTCTTGCAGACCTCGTGACGGCTACTTCGGTGAGACGACGATGGTGGTGACTTCGGTTCCATTGGCGCATGGTGGTGGACGGTTAGTCTGGTGGTTTCGAGACTCGTCCTCGCGGGGCTCCTGTGTTACCGATCGTCCGAGGTTGTGGAAGGGGTTTCGGGAGAAATCCTTGTCGTTTTGTTCGACACCGACGCGGTGCCGCCTCCGGGTGGCATCCTTCCTTCCTGAAGGGCGTCGAGGCTACCCTTCGCTTCCCTCCGTGCCGGGGGAAACCCTAGGACCAGTGCCCTGGTCCGGGCAGCAGCATGGCGTCCCTGCTTGAAGGGGCTGCTTGGTACTCGTCGATTCGGTGCTAGGAGCGTGGTGGTACTCTGTTGGAGAGGGCGCAACGGTTGCGGGTCACCATCGTTTTAGTCGATCCGCCTATGTCTCATTTTTGTTTCTTCTTCTTTTCTTCTCTTCCCCTTACTTTGGGTGTATGTTTGCTGCCGCCCAACATTTCGTGACTGTTGGTTGTATCGGTTTGTTGCTATATTTATATAGCGGGGCTACGGCCTATTTCATCATTTTAGCCGGCCGTCGCCGTCGGGTGATCTACCTGACAGTAACTCGAGTTAGCTGGCGTTTCGTTTCAGATATGAGAAGAATGGTGGAAGAAGAAGAAGAAGAAAAAATTGTGTGACTCGAAGAGCGGCCACATGAACGCAGCTAGCCATTTCCCCCGGGTGTTATCCACATACGGATGCAGGCGATTGACTGCACGTCGAATCCGGTAGGGCGCTTCATCCTATTCTTATCCTGCCCATGTGAACCTGTCGATTTTTCCTGCCTGGCGCGAATCACTGTCGAAACCGGTCGCCGTCTCCGATCAGTCTACCGGCGACGGCTTCGGCGCCGGTATATTGTCTTGGCCAGTGACTATCGCTCGGTATCGGTAGTCACTGGCAGTTTTTTTTTTTTTTTTTGAAAGGAACAAACATAGTATTCCATTAACTCATAGTGCTGGACATATTGTCAGCACAAAGATCAATTACAAACTGAGGAAGATCGACAATCCAGACGAACTGGTTGTCATCTCCTAACAAAGCGCCACGTGCTGCTAGATCATGGGCTACTAGATTACAATTGCGATTACATACAGAGATTTTTGTTACATCAAAAGCATTTTCTAACAGGGCTTTGATCTCTCTAAACAGAACGCCTAAGCAAGATACATCATACTCATCTGAAGATACAGCATTCTTTAGATTAATTGCATCAGTTTCAAAATGCACTCGGCTGCACCCTAGATGAGAAACACACCTTATAGCTTGGAGAAATGCGTTAGCTTCCGCATGAAATGCAGAGCTTATCCCTTGCATATGGCCATAACCTGCTGCTAATGGAATGCCTTCTTCATTCCTCATTATAAAACCCCAGCCTCCATTTTTTGTTGATTCCCTGAAAGCACCATCAGTATTAATTTTGACAAAGTTTGCCATTGGAGCTGACCATCTAGCTGGTTTAGGGGTCTTTTTTGGGGAATCTTTTTTATCCATGCTCTTGTATTCCTGAACATGTGACACTATAGAAGAAACAATTTGCTGGGAATTTCTAATTTTGTTACCTGCATTCACCTTGTTTCTCTCAGCCCACCATATCCACAATAAGCAGCATATCGTCATCTTATCATCATACTTCATATTAAAAATTGCATCAACAAGAGTCATGGCACTTGGACATTTGCTTAAATCTTCCCTCATCTCTTCCAATTGAAGACTCCTCCAGATTTGTTTGACCATTTTGCATTTGAAAAATATATGGCCTCCATCTTCATCTAGTCTAGTACAAACAGGGCATCTAGTGTCAACTTCCATACCCCTCCTTTTTTGATTCATACGTAAAGGTAAACTATTTGTTGCTAATCTCCATAAGAAATGCAAAATTTTATTTGGAAGCGGGAGAGACCAAAGTTTCTTCCAGGGGTTGTATATTGACTTCTGTGTATCTAAAGAGGTTGAGGGTTTTCCATAAACTGAATTATGAGCTTCTAAATCTCTAGCAACCTTATATGCAGATTTAACCGAAAACATACCTTTCTTATCGTAATGCCATGCTGGAAAGTCATCAAAGTGTTCAAAAATTGGGATTTGCATGATTTCACATACATCTTCTTTTTCTAGAGTTTGATTCAGCAATTGAATATCCCATGTATTTGTGATTGGATCAATAAGCTCCTGCACCTTGTTTAGAATACTCTTCTTTTTCCTGGAAATCACTCTTCTTGTTATGCCTCTAGGGATCCATGGGTCCTTCCATATATTGATTTTGCTTCCATTGCCCACTCTCCAGATTATACCTTCATTTAGAAGCTCAATTCCTTTTAATATGCTTCTCCATGTGTAAGACATTCCATTTATTGGTTTTGCTTCAAGTATTTGTCCCTCTGGGAAATACTTAGCTGATAGAACTCTTGTGCATAGCGCTTCCGGGTTGTTCAGCAGCCTCCATGCTTGTTTTGCCAACATTGCCCTGTTAAAGTGGTACAGATTTCTGAATCCCAGTCCTCCTTCACTTTTTGGTAGGGTCATTTTATCCCAGCTTACCCAATGCATACCCTTTTCATATTCCATTTGGCTCCACCAGTATTTGCATATCATTGAGCTTATTTGTTCACAAAAGCTTTTAGTTAGATCAAAACAAGCCATTGCAAAGACTGGTATTGCCTGTGCTACTGCCTTAATAAGTATCTCCTTCCCTGCTCTAGATAGGAGTTTTTCTTTCCATCCTTGTATGCACTTCCAGATTTTATCTTTTAGGTAAGCAAAGGTTTTGCTTTTTGATCTACCAATATAAATTGGCAAACCAAGGTACTTCCCTGAATGACCCTCCTTATTTATCTTCAGAATTGTCTTCACTCTTTCTTTGTTCTGCTTCTTAGTATTTTTGCTGAAGAGCACAGATGATTTCTCCCTGTTGATCATCTGACCAGAACATTTTTCATATTCATCTAGAATTCTCTGTACCTCTCGGGCATTCTTTTCATTTGCTTCAATCAAAAGAAGCGAATCATCAGCAAACAATAAATGATTTACACTAGGAGCATTTCTGCAGATTTTTATACCTCTCAATCTTCCCTTGTTTTCTGATTCCTGAAGCATGGTCGAAAAACCTTCAGCACAAATGAGAAAAAGGTAAGGAGATAAAGGATCTCCTTGCCTTAATCCCCTTTGTGGTATTATTTCTTCAGTTACATCTCCATTGATCTTGATACGGTATTTAACTGTAGTTACACAAGTCATTATCAATTGTACCCATTTTCTTGTGAAACCAAGTTTTAAAAGCATACCTTTGAGAAATTTCCATTCTACCCTGTCATATGCCTTGCTCATATCCAGTTTTAGTGCAGCATACCCAGGTCCATCATTTCTTTTATTCTGCAAAAAGTGAGTTAATTCATATGCTAACAGGATATTATCCGAAATCATCCTTCCCGGCACAAAAGCACTTTGATTATGAGAGATAATTCTAGGCATTATGAATTTTAGTCTACTTGTGATTACCTTAGCAACCACTTTGTAGACAACATTGCAGAGGCTTATTGGTCTTAGTTCTCTCAAGTTCTTTGGTTTCTTTGTTTTTGGAATAAGGACCACCAAAGTATTATTCCATTTGTCAGGCATATCTCCTCCATTTAGGACATTCAGTACTTCTTTGACAAGCTGATCTCCTACCACATCCCAGAATTTCTTGTAAAAAATAGAAGGCATACCGTCAGGCCCAGGAGCTTTCAGATCTCCTATATTTTTTAACGCTTCTTTAATTTCTTCTACTGAATAATCTGCTTCTAAGATATCAATCATGTTTCTGTCCACTTTAGCTGGTACAGATTTCAGAATCTCTTCTGTTTCTTGTTCTGTTGTAGATGTGAACAGCTTTTGAAAATAATCTGCTACATGTTCCTTCATCTGTTCATCTTCACTAACCCATGAGCCATCATCTCTTTGTAGTTTCTCAATTCTGTTCTTTTTCCTCCTCGCTGATGCATATGCATGGAAATATGAGGTATTTTTATCCCCTTTTTGCAACCAGTTTACATGTGCTCTTTGTCTCCAATAAATATCCAATTGATTTTCTAGTTTCCTTAACTTCTCTTTTACCAAATACTCTCGGTTCACATTTTCTGGATTAATATCACCTCTTCTTACTCTTTCCAGTTCTTTCTTCTTCTCATTAATTCTTTTCTGGAGATCACTAAGGACATTGGAATCCCATTCTTTGAGACACATTGCTATTTTATTTATGCCTTCCATTAAATTTCCTTCCTTCTCTTGTTTTGACACGTTCCACGCATCCTTTACAATTTCTTCACATCCTTCTTCTTGAATCCATTTAGCTTCAAATCTGAACGGAGATGGACCTTTGGATCTTCCTTTTTCCTTGCTCTTTTCTCCTGTTATGATCAAAATTGGCCTATGATCTGAGTGTCTATGATCTCCATTTATTACTCTGAAATCTGAAAATCTATTACACCATGCCCTAGAGCCCAAAGCTCTATCCAGCCTCTCCTTGATGTATTTACTTGGATCTAAGCTATTGTTCCTCCAAGTGAATTTGTCTCCAGAAAATCCAAGATCTCGTAGCCCACAATCTTGTAATGTCCATCTGAACCTATCCATCATGCATTGTGGTCGAGGGATTCCTCCTTTTTTCTCATGGTTGAATAGTATCTCATTGAAATCACCCATGCAGAGCCATGGCAATTTGCTTTGTTGGTTTAGAGTTCGCATCAGCCTCCATGTGATTTCTCTTTTCTCAGCATTAGGTTCTCCATAAATACCAGTACATCTCCAGTTAAAACCATCCTCTTCTTTGATCTCTATATCAATGTGATATTTTGAGAAATTTCTTAGAGTGACATTAATCTCCTTCTTCCAAAACATCACCACTCCTCCACTCTTACCTTCACTATTCCTTGCCACCATTCCATACATACCTAATAATCTTTTGAAAATTTGCAGCCTTGATTCTACCATTTTTGTTTCACATAAAAACAACACATCTGGGTCCTCCCGCCTCTGGAAATCCAGCAGGCCACGAACTGCCGGGCCATTACCCATTCCCCGGCAGTTCCATGCTCCAATCCTCATTGGGCTCCGCCGGGCTGACCCTGCAGCCCAGCGATCGTTGTGATGTCATTTTTGTTATTTGTCTCCACCTCCGCCTTCCTGTTAATGTCAGCTGCTACCTTTTTTGCCTTCTTTGTAAAATCTGTGTCCCCGTCAATCTCCATCATATCTGCTCCTCTTTTTTTTTTACCTGGGAATTTGATAACCTCTTGCTTTTCTTGGGAAATAGTCTTTGCTCTGATAAACCGTCTATAAGTTTTATGCTCACTTTGCCCAGGCAGCTTGATAGAATCCTGCTTCTCTTTCCTCTGGTTGCTAATTTTGCTTTGATCTATCCCTTTGCCCTTATCTTGTTCGTTGTCAATATAAAATGATGCCAATTTATTCTCATCTGAGACTTTATATTCCTGGGCTTTCTCTAGCAAAGGCTTCATTCCTCCTCCCTGATTGCTCATATCATTACTTCTGGGATTGCTAGGACTTGTCTTTTCTTTTATGGCGCTCTCTTCTGCTTTGCCTTCCAAACCTTCAATGAGTGCATTTTTCCTCCAGGACGGTCCATCACTGCCTTGCTTGCTTCCTTGGCTTCCTCCACTGTTTGTGAACCAGAAATTCTTTTTATCAGTTGAACTCTTTTCCTTTTCTTCCTTTGGACTTCCCTTGAGAATAATTGCTCTCAGCCATGGTCCAAATTGCCTTGTTCCTTCTTTTCCTTCACTCTTCAAGCAAGCTCTTTCTGTATGGCCAATTATACCACATCTGTAGCAGAAATCCGGTAAATGTTCATATTTAAGAGTAATTATCTTCTCAACTGTCTCTTCTCTTCCTTCTGCAATGTCTCTGTTGTAATCATCATCTTCATCCTCAATTTCTAAGATTGTGAATCTCATTAAAGGTTTTGTTATGTCCAACCTTATCTTGATCCTCAAATATTCTCCCAAGGCTTCTCCATCTTCATCTAATTCAGCGTCCAGAAAATCCCCTATCTGTTCTCCCACTAACTTCCCTGTGCTTCTATTCATCAGGCCCATAGGGATGCCATATGCTCTGACCCAGATAGGTATTGTTTTAAACTCATACTCATCTATTGTTTTGGTGGGTCTATAGTTTTCCATCACAATTAGGCTACCATAATAATCCCATGGTCCATTATCAACTGCTCTGACTCTGCTTGCTTCATCATCAAAATTAAACAGGAATCTATTTCTGCCCATATCCTTACATTCTACCCCAGCAAATGGACTCCATAGCTCACCAAAAACTTTCTTGGCTTGCTCATTTCTGACCGGCTTCTCAGATAGTATCTTACCTACTGCTTGCAGCTTCCCTGTTGAAGAAGAGTTTGCTTGCACCTTACCAATCCTGATGCTTTTTCTCTCCGCATCGGACAGCTTCAGATTCTTGAGCTTCCCGTCAACACCCTCCAAGCCAGAAACTTTGCTGTCGCCCATTGCCTTTCCCAAATGCTTCCTCTTGATTTCTCCTCTGCCGACTGTCTCCCTCCTTCCGCTTTTCCCAGAGCTTCGATTCCGCCCCTTGGATGGACTGGAATCTCAGCCGCCACCAAGAACTCCCCTGGACTGTTTCCGCCTTTCCTCCCCTCTCCAAAACTGACTTCTGGAGAACAAAGGAAGAGATGAGTGCTAGATCTACTGTTTATTGGTTGTGGGATGGGTTGATCGAGAGTGGAATTGGAAGATTTTGATTGGAATCGATCGGCACAAGCGGCCGAACTGAAACGCTGACTATCGCCTGGAACTCGCCAGAAGCAGCACGAAAACCGTCACGCGATGGACGGACTACGTCTTGTAGTCACTGGCAGTTACTGTCTGGTCTTACTGTCTGGTCTTAAGCAGTGTACACCGCCTCGGTCAGAGAAGTGCATGTTAACGGTACAGCAAGATGGCCAGCAAAGAACATGGACACATGTCAAGGTGTCATAGCAGAGAACTACCACAAGAATTACCAACGTGGCAATGTATGGGACCATGAAACTTGCTTCGGAAGATCTTCAAGGACAGAACAAATACCAATGGCACCAAAGATTGCAAATACACAATACACCATCCAAAACCTGAAGCACCCTGGGAAACACGCACAAGATTATGCTCAAATTTGGATCGAAAGACTGAAACTACTAATGGTCTTTGTACTTTTGTAGCTGAGTAAAGTAGTATTTGATTATAACTACACTGGAAACTCGACAAATACAAAAAGGAAAATATTCGTGCGCTGGTTGTTCATTTGGTACATGCTCTTGCTTAATTCTATCCCTACCACTGGTGTTGGATCTCAAGTACTCACTCTTTTTGAATTATTAGATGTTTGGGATATTTTAATGTGGACAATATAGACCGAAATGAGTGAATAAACACGCTAAAGCGCGTCTATATATACCTGCAATTCAGAAATAGATTAAGCATCTTATAATTCGGATCAGGGTTTGATTTATACCTGCAATTCCCTACCACTGGAGTTGGATCTCAACTATTTAACTACCGCTATCAGAAATGCATGCGCATGACTAGTCTGCAAACTACTCAATTCCATGACTTACCCTAACTATTTAACTACCGCTATCAGAAATGCTTGCTCATGACTAGTGTGCAAACTACTCAATTCCATGACTTACCCTAACTATTTAACTACCGCTATCAGAAATGCTTGCGCATGACACAAATCAAACGAGCTCACCAAGCATGTGGGTTGCTGCAAATGGAGCTCAAAATCCAAGCATGCCGTGCGTACAAGCCGTGCCAGTGCAATGCAATTGACTGCTTCGTGCATGTCAAGTTCTCATCTTATCCTGCCCACGTGTACATGTCAACCTCTATTTTCTCATCAAAATCATTGGCGAAGCCACCAGTGGTGGCTTTACCTGGATGAACTGAATCTGTGCCATATGTGCTCTGCCTCTACGTGATAATGATTCCAAGCTGTGGCAAGATACGGTCAGATTCAGCTACAGTATGGTGTTGAGCTCGTGGACGTGGTCTCCCAAATGCCTATCAGCCAACAATTCTAGATTCAATGCGTTCATCCAACGCCCTATCATCAGATAAGAGGCAAAACAAAGAATACAAACACTACTCAATCGGTACCCATGACAGTTGAGTGCTATTTGATCTAAAACATCTTTAACAAAAGAAAAACCGACAGCAAAACAGAAGACTCCAACAGGACCAGATTTGTTGCACACTCCCATGATGTCATAGCAAATCGATTCTTCATACATCATCTCTAGCAGCAATACAAAAATATCGGTAATATATCTGAAATAAGGGTGCACTGTCTACAAACAGACACCAAGACCAGTAGTAAGCTATAGGATGCTTCACTCGTTCTCCTGGCTGCTGAGCCTGGCACCGGCGTTCGTGACCACGATATCGAGCTGAGCTGCACGCTCCACTATCGTCTTGCGCTTCTGTGTGGACACATTGTGTGCGATCTCAGCACAGTAAGTCCTGTTTGCATGAAGATACTAGTATCAGCAAACACAACTAGATCGGGCATTGAACATGGAAGATGATAACAGCTCTCATAAAGAGCCAGCACAGTGGGCTCCAAAATGCATACCTGTTGTGCATCATAAGCAGCTCCAGCTCAGAGACATTGTGCACGATGAACTTCTTGAACTTGTTGGGCAGGTAGTGCCTGGTCTTCTTGTCAGAACCATATCCAATGTTGGGCATCAAGGTAACTCCCTTGAACTTCCTCCTGACACGAGAGTCGATACCCTTTGGCCTGCGCCAGCTTGTCTACAAAAACAGTAAGATCAGAAATGAGACCTTTCAACCACATCAACAGAAATCAGCAATGCTACACGAGGTGACTAGATCACTAGAGAACAGCTACATGAGGTGAGTAGATCACTAGATAACTAAATTTTTTTGCACAAAACTTATATGCTCTCTGCCCTGTAATAGGTTTACACATCAGTAGTTCAGTACAGTAATTTTAATTTACACACATACGAACCAGCCCGAGCATTTTCTATTCTTTGCAGACCCACAATACAGCAATAAAGCTTTTCAACAATTAGTTCCATGATCAGCAATAACCTGATAATAGCTTAGCAATACAGTTCGCCATCATCATACTTTAAATCCAAATTGACAGTTAACTAGTGTGAGGAGCCTAGGTTATCATAACGTGAGGCAGCATCCTAATATGCGAAAACACCGCTAAGACTATGACTGGTCAAATTGTTTGATAGCATTTCAGGCTGCAAGTCTATGCGTCTAACTCAAAACACAAGCTAACGATCTGCTACTAGTATGTCTTGGGACTACAACAGGACCAAGACATACAGACGGCACAGACGAGCAGCGGCAGCTCCGCATAGGACAATGACGGTATCGTCCGAAACAGAGGTAAATCTAACACACATCGACGAACTGCTACTCAGTGGATCAACACATATCGAAGAACTGCTACTCAGTGGACCAACTAGGAGCTTCAGAGTGATGGTCAAGAAAGGGAACGGGTTGAGACTCACCTTGAGGCCGATGTAGCGGTCGCTGTGATGCCTCTTGAAGTGCTTCACCCTCTTCTTCACGATCTTCGTCGTCAGCA
Organism: Poa pratensis; assembly: GCA_947311845.1. Taxonomy (NCBI): domain Eukaryota; kingdom Viridiplantae; phylum Streptophyta; class Magnoliopsida; order Poales; family Poaceae; genus Poa; species Poa pratensis. The sequence continues at coordinate 37,166,657 of CAMZMU010000077.1, read as the reverse complement.
GCGGCACCGCCATCTGCACATCGCGCAGAGGAAACTAGGGGTGAGAAGATCCCAAACGGAGGATGTATTCATCGACGCGACGGGAGTCGGACGGTACCCTTGCGAGGACTGCGGCGGAGCGGGCGAGCGAGCGGCGGCGGCGGCGTGGGAGGAGGAAGAAACCGTTCGGGCTGGGTGTTGAGGGGGTTCTTATTTGTTGGCGGCCGCGAGGGGAAACCCTAGATGGTGGGATTGGACGGCTGCGATGCGATGTCGCCGAATGGGCTGCCGAGATGCTCGGGCCGGGCTTTGCCGTGGGTTTGATGGAGTCATGGGCTGTGGTAGCGCATAGCCCAAGAGCCCGGACAAGCTCTTTCTGGCTCAGCACACAAATTACAAGTTTCGGCTGTAGCTCCGTGGGAAAAAAAGTAAAGAGTAATTAACACTCGTAAAAAAAGATTAAATTCCACTAAAAAAAGATTAGATTTATGACTTGCCTAGTGGCTTGCCTCATAAGTTTGTAAGGTATTAGAGGCTGCCCCAAGTCTTCCCTAGTGGCTTGAGCTCCTACTTTGTGTATTAGGCTCAAGGACAAGAAAATCACCTTCCATAGGGGGGATCTTTTGTGATAACGCGCACCTCGTCAACAATGACTAGCTTCCCCGTAAGGAATTGAGTATCAGGATAAACCTTCGTCTCTGCATGCCTTGATATTTTCCATATATTTTGTGTTGCCCTTTGTACTTCAAGTACCTTATTACATTATATAGCTTGTTTCATCTTTAGTCTCACTTTATTTATAAGCATAGATTAAAACTTGTGAAATGAATGTAAAACATGTAAAAGCCGTCTTCACCCCCCCTCTAAGCATTTTTGTGCCTTGGCTCCGTGCGAGTGGATGGCCCCGTCCTCTCAGGAAAGATACTTCATGTAGCTAGATCACATATGGACATGTTTTCAGGAAGTTTTTTCCGGTATTTCATAACAAGTTACCACATGTTAACTTTACTACAAATACAATAAGAACTTCATAAATCTTCGGATGGTAACTTTGATGGAGGAAAAAATCGTCGAAACATACTAGAATGACATCTAGTTTGAAGCTCTCTTCGAAATATAGCCAACAATAAACACTGATAGTTAATCGCTCACGGTAGAGTTACGACATTTTCAAATTTGTATTTGCAGAGAATCTTGATGATTTCATTATAGTCATGTTTTGCTAGTTCATGCATGCATATGTGGTGTCGCTCCCTAGCTAGGGCTATTGTGTGCACGTCCGTGCATCATAATCGTCATGTAAAACTTGTTCGTTTTATCTTCTCCATGTAATGTCAAAACAAGCCATCTTTTTAGGATAAAGAGCAATATATTAATATTTAAAAGATATTAAAGTACCGACCTCTGCAACAACTCGAAGATATCAGGAGCAAGTCGGAACATCGAGAATACACCCAACTAAATTATTAAAATTATAAAGGAAGGAAGTGGAGCTCCAACCTGGGCAAGATGACAGCTTCAGGTGGATTTTGGGACGCGAGCGGGGCTTACACTTCACGTTGTTGCTACGCGGCCTTGTTCGGTGGGTCCACCGAGATGCCGGGCGCGCGACAGATCTGGCGAAATAGGGCACCCTCCAACCTCAAGGTTTTCATGTGGCTTGCCCTTAGAGACCGTTGTTGGACTGTTGACCGCCTGGCTAGACGCGGTTTGCCACGCCCGGAGTCGTGCCCTTTCTGCAATCAAGTGGGGGAGACCATAGACCATCTTCTAGTTGGTTGCGTTCTGGCTCGCGAGGTTTGGGTGACTTGTCTTCACAGGTGGCGTCTGGAGGCTTGGATTCCCGAGCTTCAAGGATCTTTGGTGGAGTGGGTGTCTTCACGCCGAGGACCAAGGCGGGACGTGCGCGACTTCTGGACATTCGTGGCACTGGTTTGTTGGACACTGTGGAGCCACCGGAATGACATCGTCTTCAACAACGCTTCCTCTTCCCTGAGAGCGGTGCTTCAGAAGATTGAGGAGGAAGCCGAGGTGTGGAGAACAGCTAGGCTGTTTAGAGATTGCCTACTAGAGGCGGAGCGATGGAGGTGTCGCGAGTAGTTGGCATTGAGTTGTACCTGCTTTGCAGCGTGGGTGCGAGCTTGGCGTCTGTGCTAGCACGCAATGTAACTTTGGCGGCTTGGCCTTTCTTCTATGAACCTTGATATGCCTTGGAAGGCATATCCTTGAAAAATAAAGGAAGGAAAGAAAAATAAAATAGCTCAATGTCAAAGCAAAGCAATGCCCTCGCAAAACGGCAGAGGCATCCCATTGGTGGCTCTGGGTTTGGTTCACGCGGTGTCGTTCGTCAAGCGAGGATAAATGGAGATATTTATTCAGGGGATGTGTGGAGAGCAACACAGTGCAGGGCAAAAATGCTAGCTTAGATAGATCACGTTAGTTCATTCTCTAATTGATGCGATCACCGCCCCACATACGATCTGTTGTAAAACTACGTATAGTACATAATTTGCGTGGGAGTTGTAAACTACAGGCTCCAGCACATGCCGTCCGTGGTTAATTTCCTGATTGGATCATCAGTTCATCACGTGCGACTGTTACCTAAATAGTCAACGATCTAGCAAGCGACCTCGATCACATGAACCGGAATATTCACTTTGCTTATGACTAAATGCAACTCAAAGTTTAGTTTGACCAAACTCGTCTTGCAAGCCTTCTCTCACAAAACAGTACAGTACACAACACTCTTTTGACAATCACTTTTATTTTCAACAGACAAAAAAAGAGATATGTATCGTCTGTGTTCAGGAAATCAAACTAGCTCGATCCTACGTCCGATGCGTCCAACAAATCTCTTCTCAGGGGCTCACCGAGATCATACAATCGCCAAGAAACCGGCCAACGCCAGAAGAACGATCAGCACCGGAGCAGAGGCGTACGCGGTGGCCGTTGCCGCCGACGGGGACGGCTTCCCGCCGGACGGCGCGGGCGACGACGCCTTCTGCGTCTCCATGCCACCAGCGTCGACGGGCGACGGGCCACCGGCCACCGGAGCTGGCGCGGACTCCGGCGCGCCGGCGCCGGCGCCGGCGAGCGCGAGGCTGCCCTTCGCCTCGAGGTTCTCCTGTCCGAACGCGTGCTTCGCCGGCGCGCCGCTGATCACCGCGGACCCCACCTGCCAGATGTGATTCACTGTGTCCATGCCCTTGGGAAGCTGCAGCTTGCCGTAGAGCCGCACCTTCCGTCGGCGTTCTCGTCGGCGGCGAGCTCGGTTGCCTCGAACGCGATCGGCGTGGACGCTGCGCCGAGCGGGCGGTACCCGGTGAGGTTGTACGTGTTCACGACGTAGGCGCCGCCGCTGTCCTTGAAGGCGATGAGCGTCTGCGCGCCCTTCATTTCGGTGCCGGTGGGGTTGATCCCCCACGCCACCCAGCCGGCGGTTGCGGCCGGCTTGGCGGCGAAGGCCAGGGAGAGCGACGAGGCCGCCGCGTCGTAGGTCCAGTGCAGTGTGGCGCCGAGGGTCGGAAGGTCGACACACGTCTGGTAGCTCTTGCCCGCAGGGAACATCTCGCTATCGCAGGCGCCGGTGGCCGCCACCATTGCTGCCGACGAGGACAGGAGCAGCAGGGCTGCCAGTTGGAGAATGGCGCGGCGCCGGCGCTGCTGCGTCGTCGGGGAGGCCATTTCTTGCTCGGTGCGCGGCCGGCGGCGAGGTGACTAGCTAGAGTCTAGGGGTTTTGCTGTTGGAAGCAGCTGGGTCTGGTGTGAGGAGAAGCCCAAGCTGGTGGTTTATATATAGCCAACGAGAGGGTAGGTGCAATAATGTATTTTCGAAGATTGTTGTATGACTATCTGAAAGTTGACATGTGATCTCAAGTGTTCTCAACGGTTAAGAAAACTATAACTGATCGAACGTACTGGCAGACACGTAATGTGGCGAGAACTCATATTTTGGAATGTGAAAAGGAAGTTAGATACGCAAATGGTAAGCATATGCGTCACATGCATCCCACAATACATTGCTCGTTAATCAACTTGTCAACCATATTAATTAATCCACCGCAAAAAGGCAATGTATTAAGTAAAGAATTATAATATGAGCCTCCTAACAAAGGTCCTAATAAGTTATGCTGGAGCTACATTTCAATGCATTCTTAAATATAAATGTAAGGAAACCAAGAGAGGTAGCTCCACTTCTTCTTGTCATGCATGCTTACACTTTTTTTAGGTAAATACTATCAATGAATCATGATTAGGGGTATGGAAATATCAGAAAAGCATAACTTTTTTTTAACCTTTTGTGCGAAAACCATGGGCAGATGAATCACAACCTACTCAAGTCTTGTGTTTTAGACTTTTAGCTCAATTGGCAGCAATCGACTGTGAGCCCATAGGTAAGATATGATGTGGCAAAAAGACTCACATGAGACGCCTCGTCACACACTGACCTGGTCATGGTCGAACCCAGCTAGATCTGAACGAAGAGGGAGAAGGGTACACACATGCCGAATAACAACTCGATGTGGTTTATCGAAGAGAGAGCAGAGCGACACATCTCGACGTGATGAATCTTTGACAAATGATGCTCACTTTCCACACCGTAAAACCATTGGAATATACATACACACATCTGAACAAATGAAATCGTGTCATCTTAATGGATCTTAGGGGTGCAACACTTTTGCAGTTGGTGTAGTTCTCAACAAGGTTCGGTGCCGACAGCTACCACAACGGGGACCGTGGATTTCGACGAGTGGTGGCAAGCCTACATTGCAAATTTTCTCTTTGAAGGAGAAGCACACCGCTAGTGGAAGCATCACATATACATTATCCGAGGCATTTGGAAGAAGAACAACAGGATGATCTTCTCGAATGTGGCCCTGTCGCTAAGTAATATGGTGGGGCTTAATTATTTGCGGTGAGATAGCGTAGTCTTTGGCTTTCTTCTAATCGAATGACAGAGCACCCGCGCGCTTTTAACCTTAGATATAAGTTACCCCCTGATCAAAACTAGTACCCCCTCCGTTCCAAATTAGATGACTTTCATTTATCCTCATGCGGATGTATCTAGACATGTTACAAGTATAGATACATCCGCATGTGGAGAAATGGAAGTCGTCTAATTTGAAACGGAGGGAGTACGAATCATTGGGCAACCAATGAGATCGATCGTGTGTTATGTTTAGATGGACGCCACCACCCTATCCACGGACCAGATGCACCATTGACTAGCTAGCTTGTTCTTGGCCACATGACTAGAACGTGAGGCCCAATCACTCAAGTCCGGCCATCGATCGACGCCCCGGTGACGACAGAGCTAGCGTAGGTAGCCCCTGCAGGCAGATACATGCATTAATTCCAAAAGTCCAAACTGTAGCCTTCTTTTCTTCTTCTTTTAAAAATGGCTCCGAAAGTAGCCAGGGTTCGAACGAACGCTACGTGCTCCGCGCAACGAGTTGACCCGCGAACCACGGCGATCGCTCGCCGGAACGTCGTGCGCTGTTCGGGCCTCGCCGACATTTGCCAGTTTCATGCATATGGATCACGTCGTACGCCCTGCAGACCGATGGCGGTTAGATCACGCACCCGTGACGCAACTGGGTTAGGCTCCCGATAAAAAAGATTCATCTGCCAATGGAGGACAGGAGGAGGGATACATGGAACTGGAAGAAGCAGCAACCGGCTGGCCGGGTCACGGTTGAGACTAGTTACAATGGGTAGTATCATATAATAGTATCATACACTTGATACTAGTCTATGTTATTATCTTTACAATGGGTAGTAACATACGCCCTCCATTCCATTGAACAAGGCGTATATGTTTTTTCAAAATTTCACCACAATATAAGGCGCAGGGTGTGGTTTGTGCTGTTTCTCCCAAAACTACCCCTCATTGTCAGTCACGTCGACCTGAAAAAAGGGGATAGCGGCAGTTATTTTGGCGCTGTGATTGGCCTCGCATGGTGCACGCGGGAGAGGAGCAGTTAATTGTGGCATTTCCATTGGCCATGCATGTCGCATGCGGGGAAGAGCAGCAGCTAGGGGAGGTGCGAGAAGGTATGCGCATGCCATGCGAGAGTAAATAGGAGGCAGTTCACAATTTAATACACCGTGGGAGTAGGGGTAAGTGTGGAAAGAATTGCTCTTGTCAGACTCATCTTAATCCACGAGCCAGAAAATTTACGCCTTATGCATCGGAACGGAGGGAGTATGTATGATATCATATAATACTGCATTTATTAGGTTGTAGACTCATATTGCATTGTAATTCGTTATATTACGGTATCTACCTATGATAGCACTATCACCTCTCTCATCATTAATTGCAGTGCCACGTCATCTTTTTGCCAACATGGCATGCATGATACCACCTATGATACCCCCATTGTGACTAGTCTGACCCGTGGCTGCGTATGGGCAAGGCCTTGCGCTTCCAGTTTTACACGGGCTTTTTTGTTTTTGTTTCGGAAAACCTCGTGTATGCTTCTCCTCATTTTTCATCTCCCTCGGGCCGGTTTCCTGCCTCTGAGACCAGGCCCTCCTGCGTGTGCCCAGCGCTACTCGCTTCGTTTCTAAATATAAAATGGTTTATCTTTTTTCACATTTAAATTGTATCTAAATGTATTTAAACATGTTTTAATGTGATGTTCACTCATTTGGATCTGTACCTAGGCAATATGTGAAACAACTAAAACATACTGTATTTAGAAACGGAGGGAGTACTAATCAAGATGTAAAAGTGGAATTAGCGAGATTAGTGGGGTAGCACAAATTTTGTGTTTCCCACCAAATTTGTGCCATCCACTTATCCAACCATGCCGCTTTCCACATCCCTACTACTAATAGTTACGTGGCGACAGGGTGACGACATAGAGACTGCCCGTTACGTGACAGTGGGGCCCACCGGTCAGTCCAATTAAAAGATAAAATAATTCTCAAAATATATCTGCTTATGCCACGTCCTCTCCCTTACCCTTCAATCCGTGCTTGTCGGGAAGCTCGGAATCGAGCTGCGCGACTTTGTCTTCCCCACCTCCGACCGCCATCTATGCGGACGAGTCCGAGCCACCGCGCTATGTCATCGACGACTTTGTCGATGGCGCCATCGGCCGCAACGACTCGGCGCCATCGGAACGCTTGAGGATGAGTGCTTGCTCAGGCAGGCTGTTCGATGGCTTCAGCCACGTAGGGTCATTTGCTCTCGTGCTATTATAGGTCTAGGTTAGTTATTCCTTTTCCATTTGGGTAATATACTCTCTCAGTTCCGAACTATAGGTGTTCTAGAGTTTTGAGAATCAAATACTACCTCCGGTCCAATAAAAGTGTCGCAGAAACTATAACTAGTACAAAGTACTAACCAATGTCACGACAGTAATTATGGATCGGAGGGAGTATATATTGACGCGTTTATGTGTGTATGTCCACTATTTTCAGTCCACATATTATTCACATTGAAAGATCTAAAACATCTTATCAGTCCAAACGGAGAGAGTAGTAAACAACAGGTACCATGTGTGAATTGCAACATTTTTGTTTTTCCTCTCTCTACATGATATACATGATTTGCACTATAAAAATTTAGGGCACCATTTTTATAAAGAATTTAAATCCTCCAACTGAAACGACACAACTTTAGTGACTATTCAAAGCGCTTCGTCGTGTCAGGCCACAAATTGATCCAGGGCATCTTAAGTTCGTAGATTTTGAAATGCGGAAATATTAGAAATGTAAGAATTGAATGTCAGGGCATGTTCTTTTTTTTTTTTTTTGAGGAAAGGATTCGATCCATATATAAAGGTGGCTCGTACACTTTACAGAAAAGTCCAACAGAACACAGAAATTACAAAAAGACCCCACAAAGTGCAAAAACCACCTCAAGCCACCGGGAAGAAACACGATCGAACCCACCGCCGCCGCGCCCCAAGCACCTAGCCAACGCCGGAGTCACCGTACCACCAGCCAGCAGGAAGAAAGCACCACCACCACTGTAGAAGACCGCAGGAGACATCCGCCGCCCAGCAACGGAATGAGGACTCATTGAACGATCTCGGCCAAAGCACCGTCTTCCAGCTTCCACCCAGCACCCAGCCGCCTTCGCGCCGTCCAGGACCACCGCCAACAGCACCCACCTCCAACTGGTCGCTCCCCTCGCCACCACGGCCGGCCGGAGCAGAACCATCGAAGAAGCAAGCCACCTGCATCACCACCACCAAAACCCGGAGCTCCAGCCTCCTCCAACCTCTCCCCACGCCACCACGGCAGGCCGGAGAAACAAGGAAGAAGAAGAGCACCAGATTCGGTTCTACAAGAACTAAAAACACAATAATGTATATAGATATTCGTTTGGATGCGCCACGAGAAAAATAAAAGAATTTGTTTGGATACTTATTGATTAGGTGCATACAACAATTGCCATTGAAACCAAGAAACAAAATCTATAGAACTGCATACAAAATATTCAACATCTAATCTTACTAACCAAACAAATTATATAGAGAAAATTTAAGCAATAGAATCCTCCAAATAACAGGATAAATTCGTCCAAAGAAAAAAGTACGATCGTTAGCTAGCCCAAATATTCACCGCGCGCGGAGCTACAACTACGTTCACTATAGGCAGTTCGATGTCAGGTTTCTCCCGCCACCTGGAACCAACGGCTCCACGTGTGCTGCACACACACGTGTAACCTTGCCCGCGCGCTCTGCTGGCATCGCATGCACGATAAAACCCATCGACCTCAACGAGGCAAGGCTACTGAGGCCGACAGTTTATAGCCAAGACCAAGAAATCCATCGAAATGGCACCCACCACCACGAAGAAGCTGAGCATGAAGCTCGTGGTGGACACCAAGGCGCAGCGCGTGCTGTTCGCGGAGGCGAGCAAGGAGGTGGTCGATTTCCTCTTCTCTCTGCTCGCCCTGCCCCTGGGCGCCGCTGTGAAGCTACTCCGCAAGGATGCCTCCATTTTCGGCAGCGTCGGCGACATCTACACCAGCGTCGAGACGCTCGACGCCGCCTACGTTGCGCCCGGCGTGTCCAAGGACGTGCTCCTTGCGCCCTCGCCTGCCGTCGGCGCCGGCGCCTGCTCCCTCCTTGGCTTGCCGGAGCCGGGGGTGTTCTTTTTCGAATGTGGGTGGGACTGCCGCGGCAACTACCTGACGGACGTGGCCGGCGTCAAGTGCCCTGACTGCGGCGTGGTGATGCGAGTGAAATCCCGGTACGTGACGACGCCCGCGCAGCAGAGGAAGTTCTTCAAGACCAAGTGGTGCGAGCCCCGCATGGTGACGGACGCGATCGGCATGCCGTGCCCGTGCAAGGATGACTATCCTTGCGACGAGTGTTAAGTAGTCTAGCCTTTGTATAAATCTGTTTATACGTGTATTGTACACATGTACTCTGATCCTTATATATAGTGGAAAGACGTGAGGGCTGTTCACCCCACGCAAACCCTAAAACCTCTTTTATCTTGGTATCAGAGCCACGCGCCGCCGCGAGCCCCTCTCCGCGACTGCGCGCGCGATCCGATCGGCGTCCTCCCTCCGCGCCGCCGCGAGCACTCGATCGCGGCATCGCGATGTCGTCGTTCTCACGCCGACGGATGTCGGCGCCCTCGCCTCCTCTTCTTCCACATCCACTCCCGCCTTGATCTCGCTCTCCATCCCCGTCCGACTCGACCACGGCAACTTCATGCTGTGGAAGGGCCTCCTCCTGCCCAACCTCTTCGGCGCCGGTCTCCACGGCCACCTTGATGCGACCAAGGTTGCGCCGGCGAAGGAGATCACCACGGGAGAAGGCGATAAGGCGGTGACCGTCCCCAACGCCGCCTATCATCACTGGTGGACTCAGGACCAGAAGGTCCTGGGATTTCTTCTCGGCGCCATGGAGCCAACCATGGCGTGCCAGCTGATCGGCTGCAAGACTGCCGCCGAGGCATGGACATCAGTTCATGACATGTTCGGCGCCCACAGCCGCGCGAACGTCCGGCACATCTGACGTCAACTCCAAACCCTGCGGAAGGAGGACAAGCCCGCAGCGGAATATATGCACATGATGAAATCACTTGCAGACACCATGGCCGCCGCCGGATCTCCTATCTCCAACGACGAACTCGTCGACCACATCATCACCGGGCTCGGCTCCGCGTTCAACTCCATCGCGGCATCGCTCACTGTTGGCAACCAGTCCGTGACTTACACCGACTTCTACGCGCACATCCTCTCCTTCGAGGCACTTCAGGCGCAGCAAGCACAAGCCGAGGGATGGACCTCGTCAGCCAATGCCGTCTCGCGCCCTGCACCTTCCACCGGCCATCGCTCTCGCGTGCCTGAGTACAACCAGGTGCTTTCCCCTCCGGGCGGCAACGGCGGATAACGCCCCCTCGGTGGCAGCAACCCCTACGGTGGCGGAAACCCCTATGGCGGCGGCTATCAGGGTGGCGGTGGTGGCAACGCCTATGGAGGCAGCAACAACCCCTACGGGGGGCAGCAACGCCTATGGAGGCGGCAACACCTACGGTGGCGACAGCCGTAACGGCAGTAACGGCGGCGGTGGCTGCAACGGTGGTGGCGGTGGCCGCAATGGAGGAGGAGGTCGCCAGCGTTGGCGCCCACGCTGTGGCTACTGCGGATATTGGGGGCATCTCGCTCCCGACTGTCGCCGTGCAGCGGAGGACTACCGCTCCAACAACCAGCGCTCCGGCAACTCGGCTTCGACGAGTGGTGGCGAGAACCGTCACTGGCATCTGGACACCGGCGCCACGGATCACCTGACAAGTGAACTCGAGCGCCTTCAGTTCTATGAGCGATATGGTGGCAAGGATCAAGTGCAAGTGGCTAATGGTTCAGGTTTGTCAATTTCGCATATTGGTTATTCGAATCTAGCCGGTTCATCACTTCATCTAAAAAATGTTCTTCATGTTTCCCATATTAGCAAACATCTCCTTTCCGTTTTTCGTCTTGTTTCCGATAATGATGTGTTCGTTGAATTTCACCATCATGCTTTCTTTGTTAAGGACAAGGCCACGAGGAGAATCGTCCTTCAAGGTAGAAGTCGTGGAGGGCTCTACCCTATTCCGTTTTCCAAAGCGTCGTTCACCTCCAGTCGTCACGCCTCCGCTAGTGTCAAGGTCACTCCATCGCAGTGGCATCAGCGTCTCGGTCATCCAGCAAATAATGTAGTGCAATCTATTGTTAGAACAAATGAGCTTTCTTGTTCGTCGTCAGACAATTTATCCCTCGTGTGTGATGCATGTCAGCGTGCCAAAAGTCATCAGTTACCTTATTCTTTGTCATCTCATGTCACTACTATGCCTCTTGAGTTAATACATACTGATGTTTGGGGTCCAGCACGTGCTTCTTCGGGGGGGGGGGGGGGGGGTACAAATACTATGTTAGCTTTGTGGATGACTATTCTCGTTTTTGCTGATTTATCTCCTTAAAAAAAGTCTGATGTTGAGCAGATTTTTTATGCTTTCCAGGCCATGTTGAGCGCCTCTTGAACGCCAAAATAAAGGCTGCCCAATCTGACTGGGGTGGTGAGTATCATCGTCTCCACCAGTATTTCCAGCGCACGGGGATCTCACACCGTGTGTCCTGCCCACACACATCCCAACAGAACGGTATTGCTGAGCGTAAACACCGTCACCTGGTTGAAACAGGTCTTGCCTTGCTCGCTCATTCTTCACTCCCCCTACATTATTGGGATGAAGCGTTCCTTACGGCGTGCTATCTTATCAACCGTATGCCTACACCTGTGCTTAAAAATGAAACGCCTCCTTTTCGACTTCTCCAGGTCCAGCCAAACTATTCCTCTCTTCGCATCTTTGGGTGCGCGTGTTGGCCCAGTCTTCGCAAATATAACTCCCACAAGTTAGATTTTCGTTCTAAGATGTGTGTCTTCCTCAGGTATAGCCGATGCACAAGGGGTATAAGTGCTTAGATAAATCCACGGGGCGTATCTATATTTCTCGTGACGTAGTCTTCGATGAAACAGTGTTCCCCTTTGCTACACCCGGAGTCTCTGTTGATGTGTCCACCTTAGAACAGTCCATTACTTTCCCTTCTAATGAACCGGTTACGAATACACCGATGCGAAATTATGACCTGACGTTTTTATCCACTAATACTCCTGTGTCAGATGCTCTTTTTCCTCAGGAATCTTCGATGCCCAACCGTGCTAGCGACGCCCCGCCAGCGTCGCCGATCGACGTCCCGCCAGCATCGCCGATCGACGTGCATGGTGTGGCCATGCACGACTCGCCGCTTCGTGCGGCCTCTGCATCGCCCGCACCCGGCCCATCTCCGTCCGGGGCCGGCCCAGTTCCCGCTGTCTCCAGCGTGGCTCCCGTCGCCCAGGCGTCGCCGGTGCAACAGGGGCAGCTCGTGCCGCCCTCTGCCGATCCATCGGCCGCGGCACCTTCAGCTGCTCCTCCGTCTGGAGTCAATGATCCTACGCACGCCATGGTAACACGTGCGCGCGACAACACCCGGAAGGAGAAGGTTTATACTGATGGGACAGTCCGTTATGATTCACGTCGACGGGCGTTCTTTGCTGCACCAGTATCTCATCGGGAAGCATTGCAGGAGCCTGCCTGGTGTGCGGATATGGCGGATGAGTTTGCTGCACTCACTCAGACCGGGACATGGACATTGTTCCGCGGCCCCCTGGCGTCAATGTCGTTGGCAGTAAATGGATTTTTAAAACCAAGCATCGTCCTGATGGCAGCATTGATAAACACAAGGCTCGTTTGGTAGCGCGCGGTTTCACCCAGCAGCATGGGATCGACTATGGTGATACATTCAGTCCGGTTGTGAAACCTGCGACTGTTCGTCTTGTGCTCTCACTTGCAGTTTCTCGCGGTTGGAGTCTTCGGCAGGTGGATGTTAGCAATGCATTCCTTCATGGGTTTTTGACTGAAGATGTCTATATGCAGCAGCCGCCCGGTTTTGAGGATGCCCGATATCCCTCGCATGTGTGCAAGCTCCATCGGTCTATCTATGGTCTGAAGCAGTCACCACGCGCCTGGTATGCTCGTTTGAGTCAGCTTCTTTATCAGCTCGGTTTTTCTGCGTCGAAGGCCGATACATCCTTGTAGATTCGGAGATCCTCATCATCAGTCATTAGCATTTTTACTGATGCAGATTTTGCTGGCTGTGTGGATGATCGTCGCTCCACGAGTGGCTTTGCTATGTTTGTTGGACCGAACATCATTTCTTGGAGTTCTAAGAAACAGCCAACAGTCTCGAGATCTAGCACCGAGGCTGAGTACAAAGCCTTGGCAAATGGGGCTGCTGAAGCGATATGGGTTGATTCTCTTCTTAAAGAGTTTGGTGTAACTCAGCAGCGTCCTCCCATACTGTGGTGTGATAACCTTGGGGCTACATATCTGACGGCGAATCCAGTCTTCCATGCTCGTACGAAGCACATTGAGATAGACTTCCATTTTGTGCGTGAACGGGTAGCAGCAGGTCTATTGGATGTCAGATTTATTTCCACTAATGATCAGCTGACTGATGTGTTCACTAAACCAGCCACTAGACAGATGCTAACCGGTTTAACACCAATCTCAACCTAGTTAGTAGAGGTTTAGATTGAGGGGGTGTGTTAAGTAGTCTAGCCTTTGTATAAATCTGTTTATACGTGTATTGTACACATGTATTCTGATCCTTATATATAGTGGAAAGACGTGAGGGCTGTTCACCCCACGCAAACCCTAAAACCTCTTTTATCTGCGAGAAGATGGCGGTGCCGTGCCAGTATGTTCCTCCCCCAAAGGCGATGGCGCAGCACCCACCGGCGGAGGGTTGGTGCAGGCAGTCGTGACGTATATGGTGAAGGATAGCCTCGCCGTCGAGCCCATGTCGTCCAGCGTCGTGCTGCTCAGAACCTTCGCCGCCCTTGACCTGGGCGCGGTCCAGGAGAAGACCGTGCAGATCGGCTACACAGAGGTACACTTGCATCCGTTGGATATGTATGGACTTGATTTTTCTCTCTTTGTGCGTGTGTTACTTTCTTAATTTAACAGGTTACTTTCTCTTCGCACTGTGACCATGCACTGCAGGGTTTGGAAATTCTGAGGGCATCACTGCAGTCCAGGACTGTCCTGACTGATGTTTTCCTTGGCAAGGAGGAGTCCGGCGACACTGCTTGAGACTCGGATCTAATGTGCACACGTATCGTATGGAGATGAATGTTGTTCTAAAAGTAACATGGAGAATGTATATACTCCATATATAGCCCCAGCTTAGTTAATTAGGTGTGTAGTACGTCTTTAGTTTGTGGTTAAACGTGCTTCTGCGTGTTCGCATGTAGCTGTGTTTGCTCTTTTGTAACCTTGTGAGTTGTGAAATACTACTCTCGAGTATTCTCTTGGCGGGTGACGAATATGTCTGGCTGTTTTGAAAAAAAAAAACAGAAAACAGAAGTGGAAACAAAATGAGAAAGAAGAACCTTGTACGAACGGGACATAATTGACAAATAGATAAAAATAATGACCACGAATAAATGGGCAAAATCTTCTTTCCACCTTCATAAAATTGGTTAACCTAGGCACAAGACGACCACGAATCAAAGAAAAAAGCAACGAAAATTGATTTGGTGCAGGGAAGGCTTTTTGTTCAGTTAAGGTAAATATAAATCTTGAAATCAACCTGACAAAATCAACCTGACAGGAACAGCGACTTGCGGTTTTGAACTGACAATATTCTGCAAGCGATACGAGTACAAAAAAAAGTAGCCAGCAACTGATGACTGATCAAAGGAATCTAGAGCGGCTGAAGTTGAGACCATTCTTGCATAAGCATAATTTAAAGGTATCCATTAAAAAAAGCATGATTTAGGATATCACAAGGTTATAATGTCAAAATAAGAGAGCATGCCCTCTAATGGTGACTATTGAAGTCTGCTACTACCTCCCGCAAAATTAAATAAAGGGCCAAAACTTTATGTAGAAATACTCATTTCCAAATGAAAGGTCATTAAGACGCGGATGAAACTAATCCAATGGATCATATTATCATCTAGGAATGATGTTCTTATTTCCTGTATACACAATAAGAAATACATGATCCATAATGTCTGTTAAATATTTGCCTTGTTCTTGTGAAACTTGAACAGATAACTCAACTTCTCAACTCCAATATTTAGTATTCGTCGTTTTGTACCAAAGTCTTATGCCCATGAGCATGACAGTGTGCAAATGTCGAAAACAAATTTCTGCAGTATGAATTTCGTTTCTACTTCTAACCAATAAACGATGAACACCACAGGATGCATCCCTTTTCTGGAAAACACCTGATCAGAATAAAACTGCCGCCTCTGCATTTCTTCCATAAAACGGACTATGCACAATTTACACATGATCTTTGTAGAATCAACATAAGAAAACACTATATGGATATGTAAAACCGAGAAGTTTCGAACTAGTATTAAACAGAGTAGAGTTACAGGTCAAAGACACACCAAAACATCAGAAATCTCTGAAGCTCATCTTAGGATCATCATTTCTCGAGTTCCCCCGTCTTCCCCTACCCCGTCTGCCTCTACCCCTACCTCTCCCTCTGCCTCTGCGCATGAAAAACGACTTCCCATGCTTCATCTCAACGAGTGAATGTAACAGCTCATCACACAAGATACAGCCCTCATGCAAAGTAGCCCCATCCTCGAGAGGGGTAGCTTTCTTGTTGAAGTCGACTTCGATGATAGTTGACTCGCACGTCGGGCACTTCTTATCTGTGGTGGCGATTCTGTGAGCGGCGTGCGGGAGTAGCACAACGCAGTTGCACGTGTTGCAGAGAAGCCGCCATTTCGGAGCGCTGACTGGATCGAGAATGAGGATACCGGTACACTCTGGACAAGCACAAACTCCTTGGGTGATCATTGATTGTTTGCATGTCGGGTGCGGGCATAGGAAGCACGGCATGCCAACCCCTTTCCCGACCTTGCCGGTGTCATCAAGCTTGAGCGCACCAAAAAGCTTGTCGATGCCTTCGAATGGAGGACTATTGTAGCAGCAGGGGCATAGTGGAAAAGATTTTGCATCAGGGCCCACCATGGAGAAGAGAAGCA
Source organism: Poa pratensis (assembly GCA_947311845.1). Taxonomy (NCBI): domain Eukaryota; kingdom Viridiplantae; phylum Streptophyta; class Magnoliopsida; order Poales; family Poaceae; genus Poa; species Poa pratensis. The sequence continues at coordinate 37,150,614 of CAMZMU010000077.1, read as the reverse complement.
GCTCAAAACCATCAAGGGGCAAATGATTTCTTTGTAAAGCTGGAAAGGGTAAATATTAGTAATCACCGAGTATATGTGAAACTGACACTTGGCAGAACAAAGCAAAAAAGATCATGCGCTTTTATAATTGATCACTGATAATAGCACAAAAATCAATGCAGTAGCTATGTTCAACATGAAACATGGTAAAAACAATGTTCAGCGTGAAATGAAAGCAAAAACGAATGCTATAGAATGGAATATACAAAGCAAGCAAAAGAAAAATATGGCAATGAATCAAGGCAAACTGAAAACTGCAAACATGAATTGCATGATTCTGTCAACCCGTCTAAAATTGACTGACAACAAAATATCTATGAAGGCCCATGAATTGCATCATTCTGTCAAATAATGTGTTCTTGGCATGATTCTGTAATAGTGTGGTCTTATGCTTAAGAGTAAAATAGTAAATACATAATTACCCAAAAACAGGGAAAGATAATTCAGTAGAGTAACCACCTTAATGGAACCATTCTGTGGAAGATAATAAACCTCCTCACAAGTTGCACAATACATTCTCATTGGCTGAGTGGAAATATATTTCATATACCGACCACATTTCCCGCACTTGCTCAATAGACGCCCAGAGTCTGCCAGAGGTGAAAATTGTGCTTCGAATAAAGCATCCATGTTTTCAATCTGCAAGCAACATAGTTCATAATAAGCAACTAGAAGAAAATGATATCTGCAATCACGGAATAAACTAGAAAAATATCCATGTCAATCATTGCCATCATGCACAAGGAAAAGTTCAACAGTCAATTATGAAGATGGGTGTAATTTAAAAGCATTTATTAGGAATACTACCAAATTATAATAACGACACATCATACCTTGTGCTTGTGCTTTAACTAAAAGCTGCCAACAATTTTTAGGTATGGCTTTAATGAGTTGTTCATTACTGATTTCGAAATGCAAATGTATATCATAAAATAAGCAAATCTAACACAGGGACGTTGCTCGTTCCCTTTTGCAATTTGTCAATGAGTGGCAAATTGTCAATTGCCAATCTTTACGGTCGCAAGTGACCTGCTGTCTCATCTAACAACACACCACATATAAAACTTCTTCAAGCTTAAAGTTCGAAACTGTTTAACTACATCAGCTAAATGCAAGAAACCATGGTAATGTTTCGAGGGTTTATACTTGATGCGGCTTTGGAAAAATCTTAAAAAGCCACCAAGGTGACTAAACATATACCTTTTGGAATTTTATGTAAGCACGCTAAAGGGAAATATATAAGAATGCAATTAACTAGACATCAAAGTCCACAGATTATTGACACAAATAGACAATATACCACCTTCTTCACAAAATAAGAGTACTTTCTCATAAACTGTTGAAGGACATGCTGAACTACTTGAAGATGATCAGCTTTTCCTTTTGCAATTAGAGTAATCTGTTGCTCAATAAAGCTTCGGATATCTGGCAGGCAGAGATCGGCATCAATACACTGATATCCTCTTATCAGGGTAGTTCCCAGGGCTGTTGGTACTAATCTTCTTCCAGAATTTACCTTCAACGAAGATAAGTAGCTGCATTTAGGCATTCGTACATTTACATATTTAAGCAGACATGCGGGCGTAAAAGTTTACTACATAAGATGTCAAGACTGTCAGGATAGAAAGCCTCAACTAACCTGGACATAATTACGCTCAGAAATGTTGTTTATATGCACAGGAATTGATGCGTCTGTCCCTATGCCATTCTTCTCCATGAGAGAGATCAATTCACTCTCACTAAGGTAATCAGGAGCTGTGGTGGTTCCCTTAGAGAAGTATATCAATATTTGTCAGTAATCCCACATAAAAGAACACAAACTAAGGTGATGTGAGCAAACTCTAAGTCATAAGCCTTACCTCGTATATGTCAACCTTATGAATACTAATTGTGTCCCCCTTTTTAAATGTTGGAAGAATATTCTCACCCACAGCCAGCCATGGCATAATCGATGTAAATCCTTTGGACGTGACTCGATGACCAACACACCGGAAAATCTCTCCACCTGAAGTGAACTCAACCGCAGTCCTGCAACCATTTTTTCCAGAAAGGAAGATGTTGATCTACAAATAGTTTCATCAAAAATCCATATTACAAGAGCTGGATTGGCATGTTCGCATTACAAAGGAATAGGACATAAATTTAGAATGCATGTGATGGCCAATGGGACAATAATACATGTAAGTTAGCAATCAAATGCAGAATACAAATATCGTACACTACCTTGTATATCTACAATCAGGACTGACAGTGCCAATAAAATGCTGGCATATGTACTGGTACAGCCTCCATGCATCAGTTTCCAAAGCTTCTTCTGGTGCTAATCTCATTGGAGTAATTGGGGGATGGTCCCCAACATCATGACCTTGACGAGGCTTAACAAAACCAGCATCCATTAACGTTCGGACGTTATTGGACCACAAAGGATTATGTGCTAGTGCAGAAAGTACACTTCTAAAATCAAATGAAGCGGGATAGGCAGTGCTCTCTGTACGTGGGTAACTGTACAAAGATAATGATTAGAACTTCAGCAGTATACTGGAAAAACAACATTATCATCAACTATACATCACCACCTATGAATGCAATTTTCAGTTCTAGTAAAAAAAATGTTTGTAAGTCAGATGACAATGTACACTCATACGTCACAAGTCATAACTACAACAAGTTAACTACAGATTTACAAAATTTCCAGATGAAATTTAATACATTATCCCATATTCCCATGTACACTACATAAGGCATCATAGAGAGTAGTGCAAGGTGACCCTTGAATGATGCCTAAAATAAAATAAGACTATGTCAGCCTATGAACTCGATATATGAAGAAAGTTCATGCAGGAACAATGGACAAACATGCCTGACTAATATGATAAAATTTAACAATTTAATCTTCAAGTAATTTTGTATCTATCAGACCACAATTTACCAAACCAACACTTCAATTCTTGACCAGTGAATAAGGTCATGGGGTCCATGTCTACATCAGTTCAGAGAAAATCGTCTAGTGTTGCAGGTAAACTTCAAAGGAGAATATGGCATCTGTCTCTCTATTTGTACAACAAGGATAAGTTAGACCACATGCTAAATACATTTGTGAGTTAACCATACTACTTATTTGGTGTACACAGTTTAGCCTAAAATTGCATGCTTGGAAAGTGTGCACCTCTAGGTAATTTTTAGTTTGGAGGTTATCTATGGAATAACATAGTGATGAAGATGGTCGGACGTTGATCCAAAAGCTTAGAAATGTGAGTGTGATTTAAATAATTCCATGCAACTTATGAATAGACCCATATGGATAGCTCATGCAGACTTCAAATAAACTAACATTTTCCTAAGAAAAGGGTGACCCATTTCTGAAACCTGATGTATCCTTGAATGTAAAGTCGCTCGGCCAAGTGCATGGCTGTCTGGGGTCCAATACCTAGCGCACTTGATGCAACCTGGGATAAGAGCAATATTCAGTACACTAAAACATGAAACTCATTCAATTATTGGAAGAAACTCTATCTAAGCATATACTAGAAGCCCTTTTTATACTCAAATGGATGTCCTGGTCCACATTATGATTAATATAACTCAGGTCATATCCAAAGACATAATCCTGGTACTAGATTACATTTAAGGTCATCATACTGTACAAAATTTTGTAACCATATACATTAATATACAATTGAATAACAATACTAAGGTCCAAACAGAAGTGTGCAATGCACCATTTACAGGTAAACACAATGTGAACTTTGTAGGCAGCAAAGTGAAATGGCAATCCATACAAACAGCATAGTCCAGTTAAGTTGTAACTTAAACAAGGTAAATGCTGGTAGTCTTAGAACTATGGTACCTTAAGCAAATTCACTGTATTAAGACCAGATGGGCGGGCTTTGCACTCTTCCTTCACTGATATATCGGTTATTTTTAGAGCTCCATCAATGGCTACTATCTTTTGGAACATTACAGTAACCTGCCAAATTGAATGATGAACACACTGAGAATACTTGGAAGGATAAAGTCAAATCACTTAGGTATGGGATCTTACATCAAAATCAAAAAGTTTCTTCCTGTCCCATTCTAGCTGTATTTCATCACCATCTTTGATAATGTGAGTTCTCAAAGACCAGAATTTCTCTGGTTTGAATGTGTTAATTTGCTGATAGCGTTGTACACAGAATCCAAGTGTAGGCGTTTGACAAGGACCATACCTAATTTAGAAGAAAAACTAAATCATGAGACCAAATTTTGCAGGAGATTCTTAAAACAGGAATGCATCAAAAGCCTTTAGCAACAGAAAAGTGAATAGTATTTGCAATTCAAATTTCTCCCTTTAAATCTAGATGAATCACTCAAACACAAAAAGCATAAACATCGTACTCTCCAGCATGAAAACACCAGTCAAGGGCATACTTAGATTACTTGGACTATCAAATTTATGGAAAGTGTCAAAAGCAGAATATTTGAGAAGGTGGCTACGAAGTTTAAGCTCTTGAACAAAATGAACTTCCCAGAAAAGATGATAAACATTGACATTACAGATTTTAGATACCAAACCTGCAATGGGTATTTTAAGAATGTAGATGGTTTTTCTTGTCAGAAAATTAATTTAATATGCAATTGCTTAACAAAGTTCTATAGCTAAAGGGAGATAGAGAACTCACGAAATGACTCTTGCGTCGAGATTCCCGTATTTCCTTGAAAATATCGGGTCTGAAATCGAGTAAACGCTACTCCTACCTTCAAGTCTATTTCTTGTCGAGCATCCACCGACAGTGCCTCATCTTTGTTTGGCAAGACAAGATTATCCATAGCATTTGATATGTCTTTCTCGGTAACAGATGAAAATTTAGCTCGAAATATTCTTCTGCCAACCTCATTTTCAGGAATACCGGTGCAATTAATTACTGGAACATACGATTAGCGCTGTTAATACATTGCTCAGACCAAGAGAGAATTGAGCAATTTGTGTAGGCGAAAGTAATGAATAAAACGCTATCATATCAACTACATTACTAAGGGAAAGGTAAAATCTCGTGTACAGAAAATTTCAAAGGGTTACACAGAATTGTAGATGTTCCTTGGGGAAAGATAAATCATGCACAGCTTCAGGACATTCATAGTAATCTAAATAATCCAGCAGTTAACTGAGTCCAGCTGAGAATTTTGCCATCTGACATTCTATGTTTCTTAGTCAAGGTGTTTGAACTTACTACTACTGTCTATTTCTATAGAGTTCAGATCGTACAAAAACAAACTTCATGTAGAGCTCTTTGTACAGCACCCAAAATTCTAGTACAGAAGGAAATTATACCTTCAAAGCATATGTTTTCTCCTTCTCGATCGCAGTCAAGCCAAAGTATCAAGTAGGTGCAGCCTCGAGCTTCCTGGGCAAGATGCCTCTGGATATGAGCCTTCAAGAGATACATAAATCAGTTTTGTATTCAGATATGGAAATGAGACTACTGATGGTGGTGTTGTGTATGTACTACCATAAAGCTTAAGAAGAGACATCTAAGTATTTCATTATCATTCCTTTATATGTTCCTTAACGAATTTATTTAAGTACTAGAATTTGGAGTTCGTTTGTGGTATGACAGGGAACTTGTTGGTTTAATTTCTAGAAAGTAGAGACTACATCAAAAAGGCAAGTAAACACTCCTAGAGAAAAATATTAATAGGATGCCCAAGAGTCAGCTAAACTGGGTAGTAGATCTACCACAGTACCATCTACTGGTAGAGTAGAAATCATGTGTGAACCTGCAATTTAAATGCAGAACTACTTGAAGTTGTTCTTACATAATTCACTTAGCTTGATTACTGCTGGGTCCTGCTGTGAGTTGTACCGTTAATCAGAGTTATAGAGGAATGCATTACCTTTGGGTTGGACTCAGATCTCAGGACAGGAGCATTAAAAAGGTCCATCGGATCAGTCCCTTCCCAGTTCTGATATGCAGGTGGAAAATCAACACTGCAAAAGAGACATCAAGTAAAAAAATGCACAGAAAAGAACTTATTGTCCAAACTTAGAATTAGAGTGAGCAGCTGAAATATTCATTCAGCTAAAGTGCAAAATTTACTTATATATTATGTTTAAGGTATCAACTTTGCATATATGCAGTGGTCCACCATGTGTTCATGCCTATAAGTACCAAGACTGATATGAAGAAAGCGTATGCACGTGAATTCAAAGGCACTGTGTAGTTCGCGTCTGCACGTGAATTCAAATGCACTGCATAGTTCATAACTGGCATGGGCTAGATCTAGTGTATCAAGTGATGCAATTGTGAGGAAAGCTCTTGAAAGATCTGAAGAAAAAATGCAGGACCTGAAGACATGCCCAATGACTGATGTCACTCTGAAAAATGCCTGGGAGCCCTGAAACATCCCATCAAACTCGTGGACATCGGTACTTCCCTTGCGCGTAGACATCTGCAGAAATGCTGACAATTTTGAGATGTGCAGTGAGAGTGAAATGTTACAACAATACAACACTGAATGGTAACTATTTGCTTTCAAGCCACCATGATATAGCCCACATATGCAGCGTGGTAGCAGCTACACGGAAAATGTGTATAGCGCTTCATCCTGGAAGCGATGACTTGATCACCAAACAGTAAAATTGGCACTAAATTTTGTTTCAATTTGCAATGGGAGCATTAAGGAGCATAATTATCCATGCCAGTGCAACCAGTCCTATCAGCTCTCTAGCATGCCCTGACTCTCCTAGAGGCTAGAGATACTGTTCAGAGACGATGACCTCGACTACATCCAAGACCGAGCCGTTACAGGGACAAGCCATTTCCTAGAGGGGAAACCTGGGGCGCGACCGACCAAACGAGCTAATATCTACCAGGCTTCAGTGAACCGAAAAATGGCCGTTAGGGCTCGTCCCTGCCATGAGAGGATTTGACGCGGGAGAGAGGGAGGGAGACTTACGCGGCCGCCGGAGAGGGCGGAGGCGATGGAGAGCGCGATGCTGGGCTTCTCCGCCACCTGCAGTGACGGCGATTCGAGCGTGAGAAGGTTTGGAGAGTGGGGGATACTGCGGCATCCATAAGCGACGGCGCCGCGCGCCGCAGCAGGGTGAGCGGCGGCGGCGGTGGGTTCTTACCATTAAAACCTTGGGCGCCATGGGGACGGATGGAGAGAGGAAGAGGAGGATCAAGTTTTTTTTTGAGAGTTTTTTTTTTTTTTGACGGAATTTTTTTGTGTGAGAGTTAAGAGGAGGATCAAGTGCACGCTAGACCGTGCACCGATGTAGAGCTGGCCATATGGGCCATTCTCTACGGGCCGGCCCGTGGGATTACATAGCAATGATATTGAAAGAAAAAAAGAAAGTCAAGTCTTTGGTCAAATGTCCAGTCAGCAAGCCACATCAGCGCCCGGTGCTCCGGCGTCGAGATTTTGACATGTTTACTAAAAAACAAAGCAAGTGACCAACGGGCTCATAGTTAAAACTTCAGTGATCAAAACTAAGGGTGGGCAAAAACGGTGTGAGCGGTTTGGCCGGTTTGGGCTAGTACGATTTTTTGTACTACATCTAAATTTATGATTGAGTTTGTGAAGGAAAATGAACTAGCTCCCACCTACCGGTTTTAACTGGTTTCTACGGTTTCAGATTTGCCCACCCCTAATCAAAACGTGTGATTCACTCATTATTATACTGGAACAAATGGGTCGGAGACTACAATGATTTTCTGCCACACGGATTGTAAATGGTGTCGAATTTAGAACCTGGTAGAACAGCTTCATGGTCTTTTCGTGCCTCTACTGAAATCGAAGAATACTTCACCACACTCATCTACATCATCTTCACTGTCCGAAAGAAAGGTTTCAAACATAGCCGTCCACGGGCAAACAGGGCAACCGTCCCGAGCCCCGAGAGCATGAGGGACCCCAAATAGTAAACTATTCTCATGAACTGTACGATTATCTATCATGTCCAAGAAAGTATTAACGTCTAGATCAAGATTTAGTTGTTTCATAGGAGGGAGTTCTTACCATAAACCGTGTATCACTTACCACCTTTGTTACTCAACATAAGGCCTATAAATTTTTATTAAAAGTCAAGCTACTTAAGGTTTGACCAAACTTTTAAAGAGAATATGGCATCCGTTAAACAAATATGGTCAGTGGTGGCTAGTGAAATTATGTTGTTAGCCTCTCTCTCTCTAGGTGGGAGTCCTACTCGTTGTAATGAAAGTTATGATAACTAAGTTTTCTATTTTAATATAATGGACAATTTTTTATTTGAGAAAATTTCATGACAAGTTGTGTACACTACATGATAGCAAACGCATTTCAATGAGCCTAACCAATCAATTGTATGTAAGAGGATGTTGTGAAATTCATAATATTTCTTATGATCATTGGTGGTTAGTTTAAATGCTTATACTTGAACTGACCACGAAAAAATGTACAGACGCAAGCTTACGGTTCAACTTATACTTTAAAGTTTCTATAAATTGTTTGACGTAATGATACACTCGAAACTGTTAATAAGATATTTATTAGACTATTCAATAAGTATATCTCCTGAAATATTGAAGACAATTAAATCTTAATGCAACTGCAAAAATAAGTAGGCGTACAATTTTATCATTATTAGCCTATTTCTATATAGAAAAATATAACATAGTTTTTGGTACAGAATTATATTTGAATTCAACACAAGTTAAGTGTATTTTTAATGTACATTATAGCACAAAGAAGGTTACACCTAATATTATTAAAAGTTTATAGTCTCTATGTTTCTCAAAGAAGGCGTATAAATTTAATAAAAAATAACGTAAAATAAATTTGACCAATCATATACACAAATATAGGAACATTAAGAACACCAAATCAACATAAATATACTTTCCATATAATATATTTTCATAGTATGTTTACTAAATCTTGTAAATGTTTACATTTTACATATAAGATTATTCAAATTACATTACGTAGATTTTTTATTAGTTGTGAGGTACTCAAATAGTATTTTAGTTAACTGTGCAAACTATATATTGAAAACCTACACTTATTAAGACTATAATACAATAATAATAAGTTATATGGAAGTACAATAGTTTAGTGTAAATTATATTGTCCTGGCCCATGTTGAGGCCACCAGTAGAGATACTGTCGATATAGACCGGAGGGTTGTCATAGAGATTCTGGTGGAGGTCATCTCTAAGGATGATGCCGAGCTCCAGCCTGGATCCTACGAGTATGGCCATCCCAATGTGTCTGGTGAAGCACAACGCCAACTCCAGCTGGCAGTAGCAACACCGCGGTGGCTTCTCCTGGACGAGAAGTGGTACTGTATGTACCGACGATTGCACGGTGTAGGTGAACCAGCGGGAGCCGTGACCGTTTTTCAACTTAGTTCCCATCTCTCCACTCACGATCTCTGTTGGGATTTGTACTTGGTCCTTAATCCATAGCCCAACTACAAATTCTGAAATTCTCATTGGCCCATCCATGCATGGCAGATGTGGGACTAAAGTTTAGTCTCACGTTTACAGTTGGGAGGGAGTTGCACCAGCTCTTATATCATTTGTATGAGTTTGAGAAGAGGAACCTACAGGCGCGCTGACATGGGCCTACCTATCGGGTGCCCCACTATGAAGATACCTCGTGCACGCAAGGACAAGGGTCGAACCGGTGCTCTACTAAAAGAACAATGATCAAGGCCCACGAAGGGAGCCCAAGAAAATAGAGTATGTCCCAAGGCAGGCGAAGCCTAAGTCGGTAGAACCTACCATACCTGTAAACCTAGTCGGTTGCGAACTCCCGAGACCCAGCCTCCTTTATAAAGCCTGGGAGGGTCGCCGATCAAGGGGGACACTCATATTTCACCACCAAAGCCCTAGCGAGATCGACATCTCGTCGGAATCGCCATTGTAACACCTCCCAAATATCAATAACAGACAAGCTGGAAATAGAATATTATCCTCCGGGAGCCTGAACCAGGGTAAATCGCCTTACTTGTCAGCCGTGGTAACTACCAGCACTCCAACTTCTCTCCCTCTCAATCAACCTGGGGTACTCGACCCTGGGACTTGCCGTGGCCACCCCACGTCCCTCCGCTGCCCACCTCGCTCTCGCCTCGACACGAAGCGTGTGTGCGTCGTGTTTCAGAAATGAGCCGAACCGAGCTCATATATGCCTATACATGTTGCCAGGAAAACTAATGAGTAATTAATCAAATCATTAGTGCACGCGCTAATTGCTTCTTTTGAATCGTGGTCTGTTACTGACTCGGACGTGTGATTACTCCCCGGTCACCGCGAAGAGGGACAGTAGGCCTCTGAGAGGTATGGTCGAGAGGCGATCAACTTTTTGGGGGAACGCACTCGTGTGACTACTAACATCGACTACTTCTACAACGATGATTTATTCCCCGATATCAGCAAGCTCTTCATCAACATGGGTGACCCATCAGCGGTTCTGCTCGTCATGCGCCTTCTGCTCGTCCTGCTCCGTACGTGATCCTGATTTTCTGTTTGATGTACAACTAAAATTTCTGTCTCTAGTATGCCAAGCTACAGGCTCGACGTTGAACGTCAGCATTGAGGCGCTAGCTGCTGCTACGCTCCTGCAAGTCATCCGCGATGGATATAACGCTAGGATGGTCTAGATTATACTGCTTTTGTAATTTGTATTTGTATCCAGATTAATGCTCTCATGCACTTATATATATGCGTGGCGTGCGTGTTTCTCCATACAATCAGGATTAGGACTGACCATGCCATTCTGGAAATTGGAAACTTTTACGTCGGCTACAAGCCTAGGATCAACTCTTGGTCACGTTTTGCTGTTTTCTGAAATTTGTCATTTTTTTTATAAAGGGCTTTATTACTTAAAGAGTTCTAATCATTACACCTGACCTCTGCATAGACATGCACACAACCGTAGTCCCACAGAATGGAAAAAAAAAGAAATATAGCACTAGACGAATTACAATCATGAGTAAGTAAAACACCAATGCATATGATGAACGCCATTGCCTATGGAGGACCAATCCGGCGATCAAACGACCATCCATGTCGGATAAAAATATCCCTCGCCACCTCTTCCAGTTGTGTACATGCCTCCGTAAAGAGGCCTCGATGCCCCGCCCGTTGTAATGTGGACCACGAACGGAGAATACTTGTACACCGGTAGAGTACCTGCAAACAAGAAAAATCTTTATCATTGAAAATCTTGTCATTTCTACACAGCCAAGCGACCATATAACGGCTATCGCTCCCACCCTAATAACAGTTCTAAACTTTTTTTCAATCTCATGTAGCCAGTTGCCAAATACATTTGCAACAGGCTTGGGTGGATATAAGTTAGAACCTATCTGGATAGATGACCAAATAGAACGCGCAAAACTACATTCAAAGAATAAGTGTTTAATTGTCTCCTATTGTGGACAAAACACACACTCAGTACTTCCATGCCAGTTTCGCTTAACAAGGTTATCCTTTGTTAAAATGACACCCCTACGAAGATACCAAGCAAACACTTTAAATTTAAACGGAATCTTCATTTGCCATATTTTTTTTATTATCATCGACTGGCACATCGGAATAGACTAACGCCCTATACATGGAATCCACCGAGAATTTTCCATTCCCACATAAATTCCAGCGGAACTCATCGGGACCTTGTGTAAGTTGAACAGAAGTCAACCGTGCCAGCAAGGCATTCCAAGACGTTAGTCTCGGCCCAATTAGATCTCGCCTGAACGTCACATTGGGTGGTGAAGACTGCATAACCGTGGCTATGGTATCACCCTTGTGACGAACAATATTGTATAGGGCCGGGTACTGATCCCGGAGGGTGGTATTACCTAACCATCTGTCCTCCCAGAATCTAATCTCCGATCCATACTTAATTTTAAATACTCCGAAGCGGAAGAAATGTTTCTTTGTCGCCATCCGACCGGCCCAGAAGTGAGAATCACCAGATTTCCAATATACCTGTGATACCGCCTTCGTGCCAATGTATTTTCTTTTAAGTAGTGTTTGCCAAACCCCATCTTCGGTTAGTAGCTTAAAAAGTCACTTACCGAGGAGAGCTGAATTCTTAACCTGTAGGTCATGAATACCTAGCCCTCCCTGGTCTTTTGGTCGGCAAACAACATTCCATTTAGCCAGTCGATATTTCTTTTTCTCACTATCTCCTTGCCAAAAGAATTTTGATCGGAAGTAATCCAATCTATGCAAGACCCCTTTTGGTAGCTGGAAGAAGGATATCATGTACAATACCATATTAGTTAGTACTGAATTAATGAGAACCAACCTCCCGCCAAGCGATAGTAATTTTCCTTTCCAACTAGACAGCCTCGCTTGTAGACGTTTCTCGACGTGTTTCCATTCCGCATTAGTCAGCTTCCTATAATGTATTGGAATTCCCAAATACATAATAGGAAATTGACCTTGCTCACAACCAAATATTTTGGCATATTGAGCAGCTGCGTCCTGGGCATCTCCGAAGCAAAACAATTCACTCTTGTGGAAATTGATCTTCAACCCAGGTAATTGCTCGAATGCTGATAATATTAATTTCAGATTCGCTACTTTATAAAGAGAATTGTATCGTTCGCATATTGAAGAATAGATAATCCCCCATCGACAAGATGTGGGACTACCCCTTCAATTTGGCCATCTTCTTTTGCTCGTTCAATCAGGATTGCCAACATATCAGCCACTATATTAAATAGTATAGGCGATAGGGGATCACCTTGCCTTAATCCCTTTTTTGTTTGAAAGTAATGGCGATGTCATCATTGATTTTGACAGCCACACTACCCCCGAAACAAAATTGTGAATTAAAGCACACCACTCATCCGAGAAACCTTTCATTCTCAGAGACTGTTGGAGGAACGTCCACTTAACCTTATCATAGGCTTTTTCAAAGTCTATTTTGAATATCACCCCATTAAATTTTTTGTGTGCATCTCATGAACGGTTTCGTGTAGGACGACGATCCCATCAAGTATATTCCTCCCTTGCATAAATGTTGTTTGGGTAGGTTTAACCACATGATCAGCCACAGAATTTAACCTAATGGTTGCCACTTTCGTAAAGATTTTGATACTAACATTCAGGAGACATATAAACCGATACTGTTGTATCCTCTCGGCCTCCTGAATCTTAGGTAACAAAACGATTTCCCAAAATTAAGGCGAAACAACTCCAGTTGTCCGGCATGCAAGCATCTGAATAACTCAAGCAGGTCAGCCTTTAAGGTTTCCCAGAATTGCTGGTAGAACTCAGCAGGAAAACCATCCGGACCCGGCGCCTTATTGCTAGCTGAGTATTACTGTCGGCTGAACAGCTGTCTCTTATTGTTTTCGTCAGGAATGTCGCAGTCCATTCGACTACTGTTTTGTTGTTACGTCGACTACTCATAAGAACTTAAGAGGTTCGAGACGTGGATTAATATTTTTTAGGAAAGAGATAAATTTGAGGAGGCGAACTAGATCCTTTGCTCAAGGGAATGAGTTGCTCTAAACCTCTGATTACTAATTTTGATGTTCATTAGCTGGCAGTGGCTTAAGGCTTAAACTATGAAGTTTACCGTACTTCGTAGTTTCACCAAATGATTTGTCAAATCTGAATCGACATCTACATATTAGAGATATAATATAGGGACACGAGGGTGTAGACACCACAACATATATGCACCAGACTCTCCTGATTTGCAGAGGTGAAGTCACCCTGGACAAAGAGGTGTATGATTCGATTGTAGATTTATAGAGGAGGCAAAGATAAGAAAAAAAGGAGAAGATAAGGCCAAGATATGTCTTTTTTATTAACCATACCATGCTTGTCTGGTCTTCCTTCTTGATTTTACACATATCACAAACTACATATATTCACTTCAACAACAGCGTCAAGATCATACATGGGTGTGTCTATACTACTTTTCTTACACTGAACATCAAACTTTGAATTTATATGTAGGATGCTAGTACGGCCTAATGCTGAAAACCTATTACAAACGGTTACTGATAATCAGAGATCGGTCGTACATAGCTCGATCAAAATCCTGATTACTGAGATGGAGGTGCATCTGGTTGAATTTGAAGCAGTGCTGCTTGAAATACAGGATGTTCATTGTAAGCTTCCTGGGATTTAGGTGCATCTGGTTGATTTTGAGGCAGTGCTGCTTGAAATGCAGGATGTTCATTGTAAGCTTCCTGAAGCCTTGCCAAAATAGGGTACTTTGACTGCCAGAGGAAATATCAATAGAAGCTTATACACAATGGTTTCCGAATAATCAGTGCAAGAACATTGCTTATTTGCATGTCCTCTATTTCTCTTAAGTAACATTATGAAACGTTGCATACCATATCGATTTGGAAGCGTGTCACGCCAGCGTGGATCTGGGGTGCTAGAAACACATCTCCCTGAAAATGACATATATAACACGTATTTAGTTGATGTTATTCACTTATAAAACTTAGTTAATGTTACACTAACAGAGTTGACAGGAATTTGTAAGTAGCAACGTAGGAAAAGAAGAATGAATCAAAGAACAAAGCCCGCATTCGAACTTGGGAGCACAAACCATTTGGACTTCAACTCCGGTGGCATATTTACTGTCACATCCGTCCAATAGTTTTTCAATAGCTGCAACAAAATTATTAATGGTAAGTTCAGACTTCAGACCAAAACCGATGCTGTATATAATGAGACAGAAGAAAGAACACGAAAATAGTAAGTTTTTCTATGTTATGTCGCTGAAAGGATGATACATCCTAGTAAGGTAACTATCCTGCAAACTGGCAGAAATCGCACCTCCGAAGCCTTTGTCAATATGATGCCGAACCATCTGAAGGCCTCGTTGGCATCCATTGTGCCAAGATAAGAACCCTACAAAAAAATCATGTAAAAGCTAAGCTTATGTGCATATTATCACACTATAACTAAAATGAAAGTTTAACATTTGGCCTGAAAATACTTAAGATTTATCAGTACATACGATGACTGCGTGGCTCTGAAGAGGCTGGATGCTTGAACACACTATGCTTGCAATCTGCATCAAGGAACAAACATGCTATATGAGTGTAAATTAAAACGAATAATCAACAATAGTAACTGCACAAAATATGTTTTCGATATCATCAGTTTGCATTTCCACCTGCCCTAAGATTTTTAACTCATAACAAGTTTTATCCAGTATATAGATCTAAAACTTGTTTCTGCACTTCAAAGTGTTTCGTACTAATGGTATTCTGACCATAAATGTGTAAACAAATACAACATCATCGTGCCAATATAACTTTAGGCAGACGAGTACCTGCAAATTAAGAGCTTTGTCCTTTAGATCTTGGGATAAGAGAGGATGCTGAGGATACTTGTCTTCCATATACTGCTCAATATAAAACAAATCCATCAATTGCTAACATATCACTGCACACACGTTTTAAGAGTTATTTTATAAGCTCAACGGATGCCGTGAAGAGTTAGAGCTTAAGCTTACCAATATGATTGCGAAAGAGTCAGAAACAACCAAATCACCATCTACTAATGCTGGAACGAAGTTAACAGGATTGATTTTGTGATAATCTGCAAAGAAACAAGAACTGTGAAATAACATCATGACGCAAAAGCTTTTTAGCATGGTGACAAAATGCTACTTCTAAAGAAAAATAGTAACAACATAATCAAACAGTTACCTACTTGGATCCAGGAAACAGGTATCAAACTTTCCATTCATAAACCTAAGAACATACTAACACCGGCAAACTGCTATCGCGTATCAAAAGCTTCTATATGGTTCCTTAACTTCTCCAATATGACTATTTCAAAAGCTTTGTATGTATTGTGTCAGGCGTACAATTTCATGGAGACATGAGAGCCTACAGGGAACCAAATTCGCCTCACAGACTGAAGCAAATATTCTTTGCCATGGTGAATGATAGCAAGTAGCAAAAGGAAGAAATTTTAGGAGGCAAATCTCATTAGATAACTAGACAATGATAGCTACTCCCTCCGTCCCAAAATAAGTGTCTTAAATTGGCCTAAAAGTGGATGTATCTATACATGTTTCATGTCTAGATACATTCATTTTTGAACAAATCTAAGAGTTATTTTGGGACGGAGGGAGTATTACATTCTCCACACATGGTTGCAGTAGCAGAGCTAGCAATGTAATTTCACTTCAAAAATAAATCGATCAGGCGTGCAACCATGTACAACAATATAAGAAGAGGAATCTATCGGTTGGTGGACAGTGGTCGTCATAAAAAATCACTGGAGACATTATGATTATGATGACATTAATGACGATAGCCTGTAGACCCATGTTACAGCCAACGTTGCAGCTGCTAGTATCATAATTTGCGATCACAAACTGTAGACACTCGGCTGTAGTAATGAAGAGCAGAGAATTAGGAGCTGCATACCTGGATCTGTCATGGGGTCGGTCGCCCTGTACTCGAAATCCACACCTTCAACACAGGTAAAAATGGTGTAAATTATGGTTATGATGGTACTAACATTTAAAGAAAATTTATAAACTTCGGTCCTCCAAAATTCCGGAGCTATTTTCTCTGAATCACACAACTAGTCAAGAAAAAGCTCCTAACTGACAAAGTTGTGCTACAGAATTGAGATCGAATCAAGCATCCATAATCCTCAGAGTTTGAGATCCTGCAACCCATGCGGGAAGCGAGACTAGTTGGTAGTAGTTGCTAGACGTACCTTTGAGGTTGAGGGCGATCCGGACCCGGTGGGAGCAGGAGCTGAACCATTTGCTGTAGAGGATCGGCTTGCCCGCTGCCGCCATGGCTGCGTCCTCCTGCTGCAGCCCAATTCACCCGCAATTGTTTCTCTCTTGGAAAATCGAATTTGTCCTTCTTACTTAGAAAAGACGCTCTTGCCCTGACAGTACCTTATCGTTTCAGGCGTTTTCTCCTCCACTCATTCCTGCTCCTCCTCTGCCCATGCGCAACCACGACAATTCGACAAAGGATGTGAAAGAGAAGATCAACATTGCTCGAGCTTGTGGATTATGTATGTCACATTGTCACCTCTGCTAATTCCCAGAGCATGCTATCGACAAGGCACTCGAGTCAATTAATTTGCCATGCACCCGCGGCCGGCGTGGCTTCGCCTGCAGCTGCAGTTTGTCTTTCAACTGTCGTTAAGATTTGTTCAGTCTCCCTCCCGAGACAGATGGCCCAGAGTTTCATTACGGGATCGCGGAGCTGCTAGAGATTTTTGGTAGCATGATGCCATGATCATTGGCTTCGCTTTGCCACTAAAGGAAGAGCATATAGATCGTTTCTAGTTTGCTTTGCTGATGGGGAGAGACGCTGTCGGACCGTGGGTGGCGTACACGTCAGCGAAGCTCGATGCCTGTTGCTGATACCTATCGGGTGCCTCATGAAGATACCTGGTACACGCAAGGAGTAGGACCCGACGGGCGGCCTATTAGAAGACAACATTCAAGATCCACGAATGGAGCCCAAGGAAGACATAGTGCGTCCGAAGAAAGGCGTAGTATAAGTTGGTAGAAACTTACCTTACCTGTAAACCTATAAACCTAGTCGGTTGCGAACTCCCGAGACCCAGCCTCCAATATAAAAGCTGGGAGGGCCGCCGATCTGGGATACGCTCATATTTCACCACCAAAATCCTAGCAAGATCGATATCTCGCCGGGATCACCATTGTAACACCTCCATATAATCAATCTCATACAAGCAGGAAGTAGGGTGTTATCCTCCGGGATCCTGAACCTGGGTAATCGCCTTGCTTGTCAGTCGTGGTAGCTACCAGCACTTCCATCTTTCTCCTCTCAATCAACCTGGGGTACTCGACCTGGGACTTGCCGTGGTAACCACACGTCAACTGGCGCCGTCTGTGGGAAAGACAAGTGCTGGAATCATGGTTGCACCGGTACCATCCGCAACAACAACCGGCGACCTGTCGGCAATCGCGAGGTCGATCCGCTTCGGCTCCTTCGAGTTCAAGCCCCACCCACCAACCCAACGCTCGGTGTACGCCGATCTCTACTCGGGTATGAATTTCACTTTTGTCAGTATGCATGTTTATGTGAATCGTTGGGGAACGTATCGGCTCTCCGACCGCGCATCTGTTCCGACCGCGGAACTCGTGCCTTCATCGACCGCGGAAATCGCATCTGCTCCGACCGCGGGACTCGTGCCTTCATCGACTACGGAGATCGCATCTCCTCCGACTACACCTGCGTCGCCTTCGACCGCGGAGATCGCATCTGCTCCGAACGCGAGACTCGCGCCTTCATCGACTACGCAGATCGCATCTCCTCCGACTACACCTGCGTCGCCTTCGACCGCGGAGATCGCATCTGCTCCGACCGCGGGACTCGCGCCTTCATCGACTACGAAGATCGCATCTCCTCCGACTACACCTGTGTCGCCTTCGACCGCGTGATCGCATCTGCTCCGACCGCGGGACTCACGCCTTCATCGACTACGAAGATCGCATCTCCTCCGACTACACCTGCGTCGCCTTCGACCATGGAGATCGCATCTGCATCGACCGCGGGACTCGCACCATCAGCCGCGGAGATCGCATCTGCCCCGACCGCGGGACTCGCGCCTTCATCGACTACGGAGGAGACCGCATCCGCCTCGACTGACACTCGTGTCACCTTCGACTGCGGAGATCGCATCCGCCTCGACTGATCCGCACGCGTCTTCTGTGGAGATCGCGTCTACACCGACCACGATACACGCCGCTCCATCGGCCGCGTCTCCTTCGACTCTGACACCTGCGACACCATCGACTGCCACATCAAGCCAAGCCATGCCGGATGAGTTCTGCGTCGATTACGGCATCTACCACGTCACATCCCTCTTCAGCTCCGAGGATAGCTCCAACGACGAGAGCAGCAGCAACAACAACGCGAACTCGACCGCACAGTCTTACCCTGTCCAAGTCTTCATGGTGGATGCAACTCCAAACAGAGACCCCGGAGGCGGCCCCCGTCGCGAGGAACCTGTGTTTCCAATGGAAGTCACCATGCCGGACAAAGTAACAACCCTGGTAATCACTCGAGAGATGGGAGTCCAGGCTATGAAACATGTTCAAGAATGCACCTTCCCCCCTGCGGAGGCGACCCGAGAGGATATGATGGCATACCACTATCTCGTATGGAAGGAAAACGAGAAGCTGTTGCGCGAGAAAGCTGATCTAGCCAGACGTAAAGAACTCGCCGACTCGTCGAGTGCTCGCTGAGCAGCCTACTCCTTCTCCTCCTCCGGACCTACTGTCACGCAAGACAACAGGCGCTCCAGACCGCACCTCAACCTGATGACAGACGCCGAGAGGCTGCGACCATCCGCAACCTCGAGTCGTCGTTTATGACAGAAGACGCTGACGGGATACCCATCCCCAAAACAACCTCCGGAGCTCTCATGTCGGTGGCCACATACTTGAGGGCAACACAACCTCCGCAAGGCGATCCTCGCGCAGCCCTGCACCGAAACAAATCCATGCGCTTCGCTTGGCAGAAGAGGCACTGATCCCAGAAATAGATCGAGCACACGGAGCTCGCGATGCACGCGACCGCGAGCGCGCAGCACGCGGAGACCGACCCGTTCGACACCTGCAAGAAGGGGAAGACCTACGCAATGTCATTACGCAGCGAACAGTCGACCGCAACCGCTCCAAGCGACCCGTCAACGTCCCGAATCATGACCGAGCCCTGTGGTGTTCCCTGTTCGATGATTCAAGCTCACAACCGAGTCGGTCAAGTTCGATGGTACACAAGATCCGAAGCTCTAGCTCGATGATTACCTTATAGCAGTCAACTGTCAAGGGGGAACCACGACAACAGCGATGCAATACATACAGCTCATGCTCGTAGGCTCAGGGCGTACTTGGCTGCAGAACTTACCTCGCAACTCCTTCGACTCCTGGGACCAATTTGAGGATGCTTTCATCAGGAACTTCCTCGGAACATGCTCAAGACCCGCGACGTTTGCGGAACTCCAAGCCTGCAAGCGAAAGGACGAGACACTGCGATCATACATCCAACGCTGGACCCTCTTACGCAAATCCGTTGGAGTCGTTTTGGAAGATAGGGTAATCGACGCCTTCACCCGTGGGGTCACCCGACACGACCTTCGAGAGGCCTTGGGACGCCTCCAGCCATCATCCATCGCCGAACTCATGAAGATCGCCAACGAGTGGACGGACGGCGAAGACTCTGTACGCAACGAGTTTCCTGATGAAGAAGGCGAACCAAGCAACTGGGGTCGCAGAGACATCCGCGGCAACGATCGCCGTCGCAAGTGCAAACCCCGCTACGAGGAAAGCGAGCCAGTCGACCTAGTGGCGGCCGGCTTCCCCGACGCCCGAGAGGACCGAGGTCACAACAACAACCATCAGAACAGCCGAGGCCGGGAGGAGTACAGGAACGACGACAACTAGAGACGCGAGTGGCGACGCAAGCCCCGCGATACCTCGTGACCAACCTTACACCCGAGCAGGAGCTCGAAGAACCATGCAAGTTCCATTTATTCAGAAGCGAAGAAACTGGCAAGTTGGTTTCCACCCACCTGCTGAAAGACTGCCGGAAGATGCTTCGCATTAACGGCACATTCTCCAAGATCCTGACTCCAGCTCCAGCACCACAACCAGCGCCGCAGTTGGCTCTCCCGGGACCACCCGCAGCAGCACCTCAACCCGCGCATCTAGCAGGGGCAATTCAGTACCAGCCGAGACAGGAAGCACCTCCTGCACGAGGGGACCTGTACCCTCCAGCTCGAGGACAGATGAACATGATACAGAAGGGACGCCCGTCAAACCGGTGCCAGAAGTTGATAACACGTCAAGTATATCAGGCCGTCGCAATGCCACCGGCCGTGCCAGAGTACCTCAAGGAATCGGAGACCAGCATTACATTCTCTTGAGAGGACCACCCTCCACGGGTACCGCGCCCAGGCCACGCCGCGCTGGTACTCGAAGCGCAGATAGAGACTTCCATATGACCAAAGTCTTCATGGACGGCGACAGCGGCATCAACATTATCTTCGCCGACACCCTCCGGAAGATGGGCATGTCTCTGGAGAACCTAGCCAAGTCAGACAGCACCTTTCATAACATCGTACTAGGGAAAGCGGTCTACCCTGAGGGAACAATCACACTCAAGGTTATCTTCGGCACACCCGATCACTTCAGGTGAGATGATAGACTTCGAGGTGGTGGACTGTAAATCACAGTACCACGCTATACTTGGGCGCCCGACGTTCGCCCGGTTCATGGCAGTCCCGCACTACACCTATCTCATGCTCAAGATGCCAGGGCCAAAGGGAACCATAATTGTACGTGGCGACTTCCAGCGCTCGGACAACTGCGACCGCGACTTCAGCAAGATCTCCGAGTCCTTCGGCATGCAGCAACAGCTCGAAGAACTTTCACTCGACAACGACAAAACTCTCTTCCCTGCAAGCAAGAAGCCAGCACCCGATGCCTCCTTTAGCACGACCAATGATACAAGAGAACATCAAGTCCACCCGACTGACGCTTCCAAGACAGTGGTTGTGTCATCGAGCCTGCCTATCGCATAGGAAAGCGCGCTCGTCGAGTTCCTGTGTGAGAACTGGGAAATCTTCGTCTGGTGTCAAAGCGGAGATGCCAGTGTAACCAGGGAACTCGCCGAGCACACTCTGCAGATCTATCCAGATGCCAAACCTGTCAAGCAATCCATGCGCCGCTTCTCCGAGCCGAAGCGCATCGCCATAGGACAAGAAGTCGACAGATTACTTCACGCCAAGTTCATCCGAGAAATCAAAAAGTCAGACTGGGTCGCTAACCCAGTGCTAGTCGAAAAGAAGAAAACAAAAATCCTCCGCATGTGCGTCGACTTCACCTCCCTCAACAAGTGCCGCCCGAATGATCACTTTCCACTATCATGAATCGACCAGATCGTCGACTCCACGGCTGGCTGCGCGCGACTGTCCTTCCTGGATGCCTACTCAGGCTACAACCAGATAAGGATGCGAGAGGAGGACGAGCAGAAAACAGCCTTCATTATACCCCATGGTGTCTACTGCTACAAAACCATGCCCTTCGGGCTCAAGAATGCTGGAGCCACATACCAGCGCATGATGCAGTCCTGCCTCAAGGACCAGATAGGACGCAACGTCCAAGTTTATGTTGACGACATAGTCATCAAAACCAAGCAAGAGGACACGCTCCTCGACGACCTGCGCGAAACCTTCGCCGCACTCAACCTCTACAACATCAAGCTCAACCCAACGAAGTGCGTCTTCGGCGTACCAGCTGGGCAACTGCTCGGGTACCTCGTGTCCGCACGGGGCATCGAGGCGAATCCTGAAAAGATAGAGGCAATCCTGACAATGGCAGCCCCGACAAAGCTTCGGGAGGTCCAGCGCCTAGCTGGCCGAGTCGCAGCGCTCAGCCGGTTCATTAGTAAGTTGGGTGAAAAGGCACTCCCTTTCTACCAACTGATGAAGAAGTCCGACAAATTCGAGTGGACGCCAGAAGCTCAGGCAGCCTTTGCAGACCTCAAGCGAGTCCTGGCGACTCCACCTGTGCTCGTTGCACCACATGAAAAAGAACCTCTGTACCTTTACGTCGCAGCCACGAACAGGGTGGTCAGCACCATCCTCGTCGTCGAGCGCCAAGAAGAAGGCCATGCCCATCGCGTGCAACGGCCCATATACTACCTCAGCGAGGTGCTATCTATATCCAAGCAGCGATACCCGCACTATCAGAAGCTCGCCTATGGTGTCTTCATGAGTTCGCGTAAGGTGGTCCACTACTTCGCCGAGCACCCGATCACGGTGGTCAGTGCCTCGGCTCTTTCTGACATCCTCGCCAACCCTGATGCGACGGGACGAGTCGCCAAGTGGGTCATCGAGATAGGCCCGTGGGAACTGAAGTATGCGCACCCCAATGCTATCAAGGCACAGTTACTCCCAGACTTCGCAACCGAGTGGATAGAAGCTCAGCTGCCTGATATACCCAACCTGTCCAATGCATGGACTATGTACTTCGACGGATCCAAGAAATTCGAGGGTGCAGGCGCGGGTATCATCCTGACTTCACCAAAGGGCGACAAGCTTCGCTACGTATTGCAGATGGACTTCCCCAAACCCTCGAACAATGAAGCAGAGTACGAGGCCCTCCTACACGGCATGAGGATGGCCAAGAACTGTGGTGCTACTCGCCTCATGATCTACGGGGACTCGAACCTTGTCATGCAGCAAACAATGAAAGAATGCGAGGCTACAGCAGAGAACATGATTGCGTATCGAGACCTCTACAACATCATGGAGGGCAGCATCGACGGTTGCGAACTGCGGCACGTGGGCCGCGAAAGTAACGAAGAAGCAGATATGCTAGCCAACCTCGGCTCGACCAAAGCCCAAGTTCCACATGGCGTATTTGTCGAGTGCATCAAACAGCGGTCTATCAAGCTCAAGCAGCCAACATCACCCTCTACATCGACAACAAGCATCAAGGATCAGCCGGCAAAGGACCCGGTGGCACCCGATGCAGAAGAACCACACGTAGAAGTCTTCCTTGTCGAGCCGACATGGACGAACCCTTTCCTCGCCTACATGCTGCGTCAGGAGTTGCCGACAGACACGACAGAAGCTTGGCGCATCACTCGCCGCTCGAAGGCCTTCACTATCATTAACGTAGTGCTGTACAAACGCAGCATATCTAGAGTCCTGCAGCGCTGCATCGACCCAGAAGACGGTAGAGCAATACTATATGACATCCATGCAGGAACCTGCAGACATCATGCCAGCAGTCGAGCCCTGGTTGCCAAAGCCCTTCGAGCCGGGTTTTATTGGCCCACGGCAATGCGGGAAGCCGAAGAGATAGTCAGGAAATGCTACGGGTGCCTAAAGTTCGCCACCAAGCCGCACGCACCTACGTCGGAGCTGAAAACGATACCGCTCGCCTGGCCCTTCGCCCAATGGGGGCTCGACATGGTGGGCCCACTGAAGAAATCATCTCGTGGTGGACACACACATCTCCTGGTGGCAGTCGACAAGTTCACAAAGTGGATCGAAGCCGTACCCATAACAAGCTCGACTGCCACATCTGCTGTCAATTTCATCAGGTCCATCATCTTCAGGTTTGGGATACCCCACAGCATCATCACTGACAACGGCACAAATTTCACAGCCGACGAGTTCAAGGATTTCTGGAAGGAGCAAGGCATCAAACTCAATTACGCCTCTTTTGCACACCCTCAATCCAATGGACAAGTCGAGAAAGAAAACGGCCTAGTCTGCAGCGGCCTCAAGAAGCGACTGTTCGTGCCACTCAAGCGTGCCGCGGGTGCCTGGGTGGAAGAGTTACCCTCTGTCCTCTGGAGTCTGAGAACCACGCCCAATAGATCAACGCAATACACTCCATTCTTCATGGTCTATGGCGCCGAAGCAGTCATGCCATACGATCTGCGCTTCGACGCACCTCGTGTGGCTTCATACGACGAGTCAGACACAGACGAAGCACTAGAAGACAGCGTCGACACGCTAGACGAGGCATGGGACATCGCATTCTCCCGCACGGCCGTTTACCAGCAGAGTCTCCGCAACTATCATGGTCATCGACTGCGCACAAGATCCTTTGTTCCTAGTGACTTGGTACTACGGCTCAAGCAAAAGAAGGTGCACAAACTCACCTCCCCATGGGAGGGAGCCTTCATCATCACAGAGGCCATCGACGGCGGTACCTACCGCCTAAAGCACGCGAAGACAGGAGAGCTCTCCCACAACCCGTGGAACGTCGTGCACCTGCACCGTTTTTACGCATAGCATACACATCCATGTAATTGTGCCTACATGACTACAAGCAGCAGGTTTCAGACGCGCTCTTTTCCTTACCAGGTTACCTAAGGGGACTGGAAGGTTTTTAATGAGGCGGCTTGCTAGCTTAATATACAATGGTTGAGATACAAAGTTTTCTCCCTCTACTTTTTATAGAGTCAAAAGCAAATAAGACCTAGACCGCACTCGAACACTCGGGGGCTGCGCCATACAGGTTCACTTCAAAAACAAATAAGACCTAAGCCGCACTCGAACACTCGGGGGCTGCACCATGCAGGTTCACTTCAAAAACAAATAAGACCTAGGCCGCACTCGAACACTCGGGGGCTGCGCCACACAGGCTCACTTCACAAACAAATAAAGCCTTGGCCGCACCCGAACATTTGGGGGCTGCGCCACACAGGTTCACTTTGAAAAACAAACAAGTCACGCCTTGGCCGCACCCGAATACTCGGGGGCTGCGCCACACAGGATCAACGTGCATAGATCGTACCCGAACACTGGGGTCTGCAATCCTACGATCGAACAACTATTGTCTTCAACAAATACGATTACAAATTTACACTCGGGGGCTGCCCCCCATGGATATACATCGTCCATTTACAACTCAGCTCAACGAGCATACACATTTTCACCTCCTAATCTACAGGTTCAGTTTTGGGTACATCCAATGAACCTACAAGGCGTTCCGTTTGCTTCTAGACCTGCTCAATAACTTTTCTCGCCGGCTCGAGAGTATTTGCATACTGTTCCTCGGAAGGCAGTCCATCAGTAAGCTTCTCAATGTTGAGATGCGGACGGTGGAGCCGCACATAGGCAAAGGCAATGTTCGCCCCTCCAACAAGCTCAGCGTGCAGCATCTTCTTGATTGCTTTGCTTCGCGGAACCTCTCCAACAGGACAGGTATACCTTGCGGTTGTTCATTATGAGGAAACATAGCTCGGCGCACCCGAGCCAGAGTAGCCCTGCACAACTCCAGCAGCATTCCACCTCGCCAGGCGCGATCCAACAACACAACAAGCACTCGAGCCTTTGGTCTGTCAGACCAGAAGTACTGGGAGCTAGAAGCCGTGCCAGTAATGGCCCCATCCAGGCGCTCCTCTATGCGAGTTTTCTCGGCTCTCCTGTCAGGATTCACACCTGCCACTAGTAGGAAAAGTGCTATCTGTGGCGCACCTTTTTGCATTTCTGTGGCGCATGTCGGGTGCGCCACCGAATTCACGCCACTAAAATATTATTCTGTGGCGCACCGGGCTATGCGCCACTAAAAACGTAGAATTTTGTGGCGCACTGCACACTATGCGCCACAGAAGTTGTTTTTCAGGTTAAAAAAAAGGCAGCCACCGCGGTCGGCGGCGGTGGGGAGCAGCAGCGTAGGAGGAGGTTCATCTCGTGCACCGCGTCGACATCAACGCGCGCGACCTGCGCATCCTCGACCCGCTCCTCTCCTACCCCTCCACCGGCGCACCATCCTCGGCCGCGAACGCGCCATGGGGGGATTTTGTGGTCAACTACGGGCGCCGGTGCGGTTGAGGACGACGGCGACCGGCACGAGCACCCGCGAGGAGGTCCAGGCCGCAGACTGCCGCGGGGCACGGCTGCAGCGAAGAGGCCGTCCAGGCCGGGGTCGGCCATGGAGCACGGCGTCGAGAACGATGAGGCCCGGGCCAGGGACGGCCACGGGGTACGACGACGAGGTATCGGGGTCGGCCATGGGGCAAGGAGGCGAGTACGAGGAGGTCTGGGCCGGTGGCGGCCGCGGTGCACGGCGGCGCCGACGAGTTCGGCCGTGGGGAACGGCGGCGCCGACGGGGAGGTCCGGGTTGGTGCTGGCCGCGGAGCACAGCGGAGGTCCGTGCTCGGCCCGGGAGCGGCTCCGGCGGTGGGTGGCCGGCGGCAACACGGGGCGCGTGGTGGTCGCCCGTGGCGGACGCCTCGACGGGCTCCGTGCCGGCCTGCAAGCTGGGCTTGATCGAGAGAAAAGAAAAGGAGAGAGAGCAAAGAGAGAGCAGAGAGAAAAGAAAAGGAGAGAGAGCGCACGGGAGAGAGAGCACGGGAGAGGATCGAGTGTGTGTGGCTGTGCGTGGTCGTAGGAGAGAGATTATAGATCTGAGATCCATTTTTTTGTGGCGCACGGGACCGGGTGCGCCACAGAAATTAGCATTTCTGTGGCGCACGGGACAGGGTGCGCCACATAAAGGCATATTTTTGTGGCGCATTTGGTTTTCGTGCGCCACCGAATTCCAAATTTCTGTGGCGCACGCAAAACAATGCGCCACAGAAATAATTTCTGTGGCGCACGGCTATTTCGTGCGCCACAAAAAGTGATTCCACCTATAACTGTTTTCCTACTAGTGTGCAAAGCAACACAAGGAAGCACATTGAGAAGCAGTCGAAGCAACAACATTTCGCAGCCGAAGGTTCTGTCAGGCGCACTGACATTGTAGTTGCCGATTGATCAGGTCCAGTTCTCCAATCAAGTAGTCCTCTCGTTCAGATGAGGGGGCGGGCCTTGCCCTCTCTGGGTCCAGTTCACCCCGCACATCCTTCAGCTCCCGCTCCAGATTTGCAATTCGTGTCTTCATGTAAGCCATGACGACTTCATCATTCCTGCTACGTACGACCGGTCGGACAGGAGCACTCGTCGAGGGAAACTCGCGAGGCGCGTCAGGTGCTTCAGGCTGCTCAAACAAGCAAAATTCAATAATGTGAGACCATTGAATACAAGGAAGATAGCAAGACAACACACTCGGGGGCTGGACCACGACAAAGCATTCAAACAGAAGTCCACTGCGAAGCCGAAAGCAGATATACTTGATCAACAAGTGTTTTAAAGTTCATTACAAGCAAACTAACAAAGGAGGCCGGCACTACACACTATGATACCGACTTCGACCTAGCCCTAACAGCGCGGGCAGCAACTTCAGCATTGCGGCGCTCCACCATGGACACCATGTCCTCCGCCAGTCGTGCTGCCTCCTCCTTCACCAAGCTCAATGACGTCGTCGTTCCATCAGGCTTCCGCGGGAAGTCCGCAACAACCTTCTTGAAGTCACCCGCAACACCGTGACCCAGTAACAGTTTGAATGTAAGCTCCGAGCCATGTACCGTTTGGGTGCGAGTGAAGTTCGCCATGGTGGAAGACTCTGGGCCGAGCACTGCGGCCAGGCCATCAACACTGGCAGGTGGCGTGCATAGTGGAAAGACGCTCTTGTGCACCGCAGCAAGAGCACCAGTCGACTTGGTAAAGGCGTCCTTGGCATAAGCACACATGGAGTCGAAGATGCTGACGGCACGCTCTAGCAGGACATCGCCATCCGTCGACTCCGTAGACGGGGATGCGCCAAAAGCACCTGCACATCCCGAAAACATTAAGTACCAATTCGACTGAATTGGGAGAACAACTTCAAGCAAATAACGGACGAGAAGAAAGCATTTACCTCCAACAACGTGGGCAAGCGCTAGCAGGCGCTCCACCTGCACCTTTTCACCCTGGAGGGTGGCATCCTCGCGCTCCTTGGCCTCCTTCAGCTTTCGCTCAGCATCATCATGCTGAGCCTTGAGCTCCTTCTCCAGCTCACGCACCCGCTTCGCAGCAGTCTCCTGATCGCCTGCATGAAGACAAAAAGCGTCGAGTAGATGCAAAACAAGAGCGACAACAAGTTAACACAAAACAAGGGAGTCGCTTACGCTTAGACTGCTCCAGAGCAGAGTGCAGCTGATCCCTCTCCTGCTCCATCTGGACGTAGGCTGCACCTGACTCCATGAGGTTGCGGTAGAAAGGCTGTACAACACAGAGCAAAGCATGATTTTTGAGCCTATGCCCAACTATACTAGTTGCACATAGCCTCGGGGGCTACTCCCATCGGGAGCGCTGTCGTGCACCCGATAACCAAGAAGAGCAGAAGACACTTACATGATCCTGGAGCGCAGCAGTGCTCGAAGACGGAGCAGTCATTTTCGGAGCAGGAGGACGTGAAGCCCTTACAACCTCTGTAGCGGCCGTCGCAGTCTCCAAGGGAGAAACATCCGACGGGTTTAGATGCGGCTCCGTACCACTCGAAGCCGGCGTCTGCTCCCGAACAGGAGAGTGAGGCATCCCCGTGTCATGACTGGTACTGCGCATGGAATACTTAAATCAAAGAAGGTACACAAACAAATACAGAAACCAAGCCTGGAGAAAGGTGCTCACCTCATTAACTCTTCATCTTCACTACCAAGAGCGTCCACGTCAAACAACCCGCCAAACTCGGTCGCACCGCTGGCGGAGGTGCCATGTTTAGCGGCTCAACCTCCATCGGGTCCTTCAGACTGGGCGACGAGGCACCCGAGTCGGCATCATCATGAAGTTCCACCCTTTTGGACGGCGAGCCTTCATCCATGTCCTTAGCCTTGTCCCGCCGGTGACGCTTGAGCGGCTGCTCGTCTTCATCGTCTTGCTTCGTCTCCTCCACCTATTCATCAGGTGAGGTGGTCACGGAGGGAAGGGAGTCGTCATCGTCGATCGGCTCCACTTCGGGGAACTCCACCTCAAAAGTCACCCCACCTTTAGGCAAGGGCGGAAGGCACGAGAGAGTCGGGTGACCCTGTAGCACAATAACAAGATATTTCATACAACAACAACATAGAGGAATCGACAACTACAAGCAAGTCAGACCTTACCTCAGGCAGCGGGTTTTCGACTCCATATGGAGTAACTGGGCAGTCGACGTTGCAGGGGTCCGTAGCCCTGAGGCTGGTCACGGACCGCACAGAGCCTTCGACTTCCTTTTTCGACCGCTCCTCCTTCGCCAGGCGAGTGGAGTCATCTGTACCTTGGTACTCCCACATTGGGTGGTGCCGAAGGCGAATTGGCTGCACGCACCTCTTAACAAAAGTGGCAATGAGGTGGATGCCACCCACCTCCTTTCCCATCGTCTTCAGCAACTCGGCGACCTTTCCCAGCAAGGGCGCCACTTCCACCTTGTCTTCACTCGACAACATGTGCGCCCAGGAGTTCGACTTCCTCAGGGGTTTGTCAGCCACGAAGACGGGAAGGCCTTTGATGTGGGTGCACCCTTCGGGTGCTCCACCATGAGGATACCTGGTGCACGTATAAGCTAAGGCCCACGAAGAAGCCCGTCGGGAGTCCACGATCAAGGCCCATGAAGGGGGCCCGAGAAGATGGTGTACGCTCCAAGATTAGTCAAACCTAAGTCGGTAGAAACATACCTTACCTGTAAACCTAGTCGGTTGCGAATCCCCGATACCCAGCCTCCTATATAAAGGCTGGGAGGGCCGCCGATCCAGGGCACGCAACACTCGTACCACCAAACCCTAGCGAGATCGCTATTTCGCCGGGACACCATTGTACACCTCATATATCAATAATCAGACAAGCAGGAAGTAGGGTGTTACCCTTCGGGGGCCTGAACCTGGGTAAACCTCGCGTGTCAGCGACGATACTACCAACGCTACCACGTCTCCCCCTCAATCTCAACCCTAGGTACCGAACCATGGGATTTGATGTTTTAACACCACGTCAATTGGCGCCGTCTGTGGGAACGGCTAGTGTTGGATCCACGGTGTTAGCGGCTCCATCGGCAAACGGCAACTCGCCAACTTCATCGGCTCCATCAGCAAACGGCAACTGCCAACTTCATCGGCTTCATCGGCAAACGGCAACTCGCCGAATTCATCGGCTCCGTCGGCAAACGGCAACTCGCCGACTCCATCGATCACCGCGCCGATGTACTTCGGCACCATCGAGTTCAACCCGCACTCGCCAGTCGCTCGCCCAGCGTTCGCGGACCTCCACTTAGGTGCAGATCTGACTTTTGGCAACTTCAATTTCCATGTTAGTCGTTGGGAACACATAACTTGAGAGACCTGCGTCAACTCGTGGCGATAGCGCTCGCATCTCCATCAACCGCATCTGCACCAATCGTGGCCGCGTCGGCGATGCCTACATCGACCGCATCTCCATCTTCGACGGTGACGCCATCGCCCACGTCATCGTCGACTGCAAAATTCACACCTTTTTCGTTCGCGGGAGGCACGTCTTTCTCGACTGCTTTGCCACGATCTGCATCAGCATCTCTCGACTCACTAGGCGAAGCCGAGGGGGATGTCGAGTCCGCCTTCCAGTACGACAGCGACGAACCGCGCGTACAGCTCGACGATTACATCGACTCCGACAACTCCACCGACAACGGCAGCAATGGTGACCGAGGCAAAGTCTCGCTTAACATCCCCTTCCATGTTTGCATGGCTATTGGAGGCACTGGGACAGATTCCGAAACATCCGAGGCTGCCGCTTGATGACGTGGATCACACGTTCGTTGGGAGACCCCAAGAGGAAGGTATGAAGCAGTGTAGCAGCAGTTTCCCTCAGTATGAAACCAAGGTTTAATCGAACCAGTAGGAGTAAGAAATCACTTCTGAAGGTTGTCAGTGGCGCGTGACGTGGAACCTGCACACAACACAATCAAACTACTTTGCCCCAACGAAACAGTGAGGTTGTCAATCTCACCGGCTTGCTGAAAACAAAGGATTAAACGTATGGTGTGGAAAATAGTAATTGCAGAGAATGAAAAGGAACAATGATTGCAGTTGGTTGTATTATCAGTGTAAAAGAATGGACCGGGGTCCACAGTTCACTAGTGGTGTCTCTCCATAAAAGATAACTAACATGCTGGGTGAACAAATTACAGCTGGGCAATTGACAAAATATTGAGCGCATGACAATGCATATATATGACATGATGATTACTATGATATTCATGTGGGCATTACGACAAAATACATAGACCGTTATCCAACAGCGTCTATGACTAATAATCCACCTCCAGGTTGTCATACCGAGTTCCCCGTTGGTATTAAGTTGCAAGCAACGGATAATCGCATTAAGTAATGTGCGTAATGTAAACAAATGCATTAGACCTAACGGCGCACCCTTAAGCTAAGCATCGGTTATTTTATCCCTAGTGGCAACAGCACATCCACAATCTTAGAAGTTGTTGTCACTCTCCCAGATTACCGGAGGCATGAACCCACTATCTAGCATAAATACTCACTCTTGGAGTTACAAGCATCTACTTGGCCAAAGCATCTACTAGTAACGGAAAGCATGCAAGATCATAAATAACATATAAGATAGATTGATAATCAACTTGACATAGTATTCAATATTCATCGGATCCCAGCAAACACAACATGTAGCATTACAATAAGATGATCTTGATCATGATAGGCAGCTCACAAGATCTAAACATGATAGCATAAAGTGGAGAGACAACCATCTAGCTACTGCTATGGACCCGTAGTCCAAGGATGAACTACTCACGCATCACTCCGGAGGCAGGCATGGTGATGTAGAGCCCTCCGGTGATGATTCCCCTCTCCGGCAGGGTGCCGGGAAGAGCTTCTGAACCCTCCCGAGCTAGGGTTGACGGCGGCGGCGTCTCTGGAACTTTTCGTGGATAATGGCTCGGGTGTCTAGGGTTTTCCCGTGAAGATGAATAAATAGGCGAAAGGGCGGCGGCTGAGCGACCCGGGGCCCACACCACCCACGGCGCGGGGAGGGGGCCGCGCCGCCCATGGTGTGGCGCCTCCTCGGTCCCTCCGTCTCTCCTTTGGACTCCGTGTACGTGTTGGAAAAATAGGAGGTCTGTCCAAGTTTCGTCCAATTCCGAGAATATTTCCAGACTAGCTTTTCTGGAATACAAAAACAGCAGAAAACAGGAACTGGCACTGTGGCATCTTGTTAATAGGTTAGTCCCAGAAAATGCATAAAAATGCTATGAAGTGTATATAAAACATGTAACAATTGGTATAATATCAACATGGAACATCAGAAATTATAGATACGTTTGAGACGTATCAAGCATCCCCAAGCTTAGTTCTACTCGTCCTCGAGTAGGTAAAACGATAAAAACAAAATAATTTCTGAGGTGACATGCTACAATCATAATCTTGATCAAATAGTATTGTAAAGCACATGTTATGAATGAAGTGATCCAGGTCAATGGTCTATAGTTTGCTAGCAAGTAGATAATGAGCAAACAACTGAATCATATAAGCAAAAACTTTTCATGAATAGTACTTTCGAGACAAGCATCAAAGAGTTTTGCATAAGAGTTAACTCATAAAGCAATAGATTCTAAGTAAAAGGTATTTAACCAACACAAAGGAAGATTTAAGCTTCAGCAATTGCTTTCAACTTTCAACATATATATCTCATGGATATTTGTCAACACAAAGCAATATAATAAGTGCAATATACAAGCATATAAAAATTGTTGCACCAAAGTTGACACTAGTGTTTGCTTCTGAGATAGAAAGAAGTAGGAAAACTGACTCAACATAAAAGTAAAAGAAAGGCCCTTCGCAGAGGGAAGCAGGGATTAAATCATGTGCTAGAGCTTTTTAAGTTTTTGAAATCATAGAGAGTAAAAATAAGTTTTGGGAGGTGTTTGTTAATTGTCAACGAATCAGAAAATGGAAAGTACAATATGACCCCTGCCAACCAGACTTTTAAGAGCGGCTCCCATGAAGGACGTTATTTCTACCAGCAAGGCAGATCATCCCTCTTCTCTTTTGTTTACACATGCAGATATTTCACTGTTTGTCATTGCTTGACTGATAAATCAGGGCAAAAATGTGAAGAGAATTAAGCGGTTAAAGTTGTAATTAATTGGGACTGGGCACCCCATTTGCCAGCTCTTTTTGCAAAATTAATGGATAAGCGGATGTATATGCCGCTAGTCCGGTGGTAAAGTCTGTTTGACAGTTGACATAAAGACATCCACCCCGTCCTCATGAGCTTGGTAAACATTGACACAAAATAGGAGTAATAATTTTTGAATAGTTTAAAGGTAGCACATGAAAAATTTACTTGGAATGGCAAGGAAATACCACATATAGGTAGTTATGGTGGACACAGATGGCATGGATTTTGGCTCAAGGTTTTGGATGCACGAGAAGCATTCCCTCTCAGTACAGAGTTTAGGCTAGCAAGGTTATTTGAAGCAAACACAGGATATCAACCGACACAGCAAGACTTATATGAAAACATATTGCAAGCATTATAAGACTCTACACTGTCTTCCTTGTTAACCAAACCCTTTTACTAGAAAATATCTAGACCTTAGAGATACCAATCATGCAAACCAAATTTCAACGAGCTTTACGGTAGTTCTTCATTAATAGGTTTTAACTACATGATACAAAAGCTTAAACATGAACTACTTGATAACTCAAAACAATTGACAAGTATCAAATTATCCAATACAGTGATCTACAAGAATATGTAAGCTTTTTCCATTATACCATCTACCACATGCAACATTTTCTGTTCCAACCAAACACCAATCAATTTATTTCAACATAAACTCTCCAAACAATTATAAGTGAAGCAAGAGAGTACTTTCTTTAAAAGAACTAACAGCTCTGAATAAGAGATGCATGCAAAACAGGAGCTAAAAGCATAGCAATAGCTAGATAAGAATACTCAACAAGTATAAGTGAAGAATAGGAGTATTCATATGAAAAAGCGGAGCGTGTCTCTCTCCCAATCAAGAATGCTAGGGTCCAATCAAGTTGACCATAAGAAAAATAAAATACTGAAAATAAAAGCACACAGACGCTCCAAGTAAAGCACATATGATGTGAAAGAATTAAAATATAGTTTCACTAGAGATGACCTGATAAGTTGCTGATGAAGAAGGGGATGCCTTGGGCATCCCCAAGCTTAGACGCTTGAGTCTTCTTGAAATATGCTGGGGTGATCCATGGGAGCATCCCCAAGCTTAAGCTCTTCACTCTTCTTGATCACATTATATCATCCTTCTCTCTTGACCCTTGAAAACTTCCGCCACACCAAACTCAGAGTAATTCTCATTAGAGGGTTAGTGCACAATCAAAAACTCACATGTTCTATAAGGACACAAACATGACCGTTACTTTTAACATTAACTACTGCCACTGATGTTATGTGAAGCTCTTCACCCTAAAAAAGAATTCCACTCAACACTAGTAAAAGAGAGAATGCGAAAAATAAAAGACAGAATCTGTCTAAACAGAACAGTCTGTAAAGACGAATTTTTTCGAGGCACTTACGTTGCTCAGATCGAAAAACGCAAAACTAACGAAAGATGCGTACATATCTGAGGATCACGCACAAAAATTTGCAGATTTAAATAATTTTTCTGTGATTTTACAGAAGTAAAACGGTGAACAGCAGAAATCTGTTCCTGCGCAGAAATCCAAATCTAGCATCATCTTCCTATTAGAGGCTCCACTTGGCACAACAATGCGATAAAATAAAGATACAAAGGAATTGTTACAGAAGTAAACAACTCCTTGACTCAAAAAGAAAAGAAAAATTGCAGAAATAAAATAATGGGTTGTCTCCCATAAGCGCTTTTCTTTAACGCCTTTCAGCTAGGCATAGTGATTTTTATGATGCTCACATAAAGATGAGAGTTGAAACATAAAAGAGAGCATCAAGAAGCATATATAAAACATGTTTAAATCTAACACTCTTCCTATGCATAGGAGTCTTGTAAGAAAACAAGTCAATGAAGCACAAAGTGACTAGCGTAGGAAGGCAAAACAAGTGCAACTTCAAAATTTCAACATAAAGAGAGGAGACTTAATATTATTGAATATATGAAACCGTGTCTCCCTCTCTCATACTGACCATTAGGTCTTAAAACAAACAACATATAAAAGAAACACAAATAAAGCTCAAAACTTCCATCATAAAAGAGGAAATTTAATAACATGAAGATTTCTATAACCATATTTTCCTCTCTCAAAATAATTTTCAGTAGCATCATGAATAGACTTAACAATATAGCTTTCACATAAAGCATTCTTATCATGATTCACACGCATAAAAGTATCATTACTCTCCACATAAATATAGCCATTATCATTAGTAATAGTGGGAGCAAAACTATCACAGCCATCATTGTAATCATAAATTGCAGGCAAAGTATCATCAAAGCGAATTTCCTCCTCCAAAGCTAGGGGACTAAAAATAATATTTTCATCAAAACCAGCTTCCCCAAGCTTAGAGCTTTCCATGGCATTAGCAATAATGGTGTTCAAAGAATATATGCTAATAACATTGCTACTATCATGATTGTTATGCAAATAAAGTTCCATAGGCTTTTTAATTTTCTCTTCAAACACCTCATGTCCCAACTCAAGATAAATTTCATAAAGCTCTCTCATGTTGTTTTCAGCCATAGGACTAGTTTCAAGGAAAGTAACCATTGATAGCAAGTAAACAAGTAGACATAATAACAAACCGAAATAAACTAGATGCAGGAACTAATTTTTTTGTGTTTTTGATAAATAAAGCAAACAAGACAAGATAAAAATAAACTAAGCAAGACAATAACAAAGTAAAGAGATTGGAAGCGTGAAACTCCCTTGCAGAAATCCTCTTGCTCCCCGGCAACGGCGCCAGAAAAATTGCTTGATGACGTGGATCACACGTTCGTTGGGAGACCCCAAGAGGAAGGTATGAAGCAGTGTAGCAGCAGTTTCCCTCAGTATGAAACCAAGGTTTAATCGAACCAGTAGGAGTAAGAAATCACTTCTGAAGGTTGTCAGTGGCGCGCTGACGTGGAACCTGCACACAACACAGTCAAACTATTTTGCCCCAACGAAACAGTGAGGTTGTCAATCTCACCGGCTTGCTGAAAACAAAGGATTAAACGTATGGTGTGGAAAATAGTGTTTAATTGCAGAGAATGAAAAGAAACAATGATTGCAGTTGGTTGTATTATCAGTGTAAAAGAATGGACCGGGTCCACAGTTCACTAATGGTGTCTCTCCATAAAAGATAACTAACATGCTGGGTGAACAAATTACAGCTGGGCAATTGACAAAATATTGAGCGCATGACAATGCATATATATGACATGATGATTACTATGATATTCATGTGGGCATTACGACAAAATACATAGACCGTTATCCAACAACGTCTATGACTAATAATCCACCTACAGGTTGTCATACCGAGTTCCCCGTTGGTATTAAGTTGCAAGCAACGGATAATCGCATTAAGTAATGTGCGTAATGTAAACAAATGCATTAGACCTAACGGCGCACCCTTAAGCTAAGCATCGGTTATTTTATCCCTAGTGCAACAGCACATCCACAATCTTAGAAGTTGTTGTCACTCTCCCAGATTACCGGAGGCATGAACCCACTATCTAGCATAAATACTAACTCTTGGAGTTACAAGCATCTACTTGGCCAAAGCATCTACTAGTAACGAAAAGCATGTAAGATCATAAATAACATATAAGATAGATTTTTTTTGAAGCTTGGAACAGTGGGAAAAGATCCCACTGCAATTTTTATATATATTGAAATCGGTATTTACAATGATGGGGGGTGGGAGAGGAGTAAAAAAATCGAAAAAAGCTTCAAAACCTCGCTAAGGTTGTAATTGCAACCAATTTTAAACTCTGGGCATATTTAGCCCTTATTCTATACTTCAACCAATGCAGCTCAGTCATATAGATGGCTTTCCATTCTTGAAAACATATAAGATAGATTGATAATCAACTTGACATAGTATTCAATATTCATCGGATCCCAGCAAACACAACATGTAGCATTACAATAAATGATCTTGATCATGATAGGCAGCTCACAAGATCTAAACATGATAGCATAAAGTGGAGAGACAACCATCTAGCTACTGCTATGGACCCGTAGTCCAAAGATGAACTACTCACGCATCACTCTGGAGGCAGGCATGGTGATGTAGAGCCCTCCGGTGATGATTCCCCTCTCCGGCAGGGTGCCGGGAAGAGTTTCTGAACCCTCCCGAGTAAGGTTGACGGCGGCGGCATCTCTGGAACTTTTCGTGGATAATGGCCGGGTGTCTAGGGTTTTCCCGTGAAGATGAATAAATAGGCGAAAGGGCGGCGGCTGGAGCGACCCGAGGGGCCCACACCACACCACGGCGCGGTTAGAGGTGGGGCCGCGCCGCCCTATGGTGTGGCCACCTCCTTGGTCGCCTCCGTCTCTCCTTTGGACTCCGTGTACGTGTTGGAAAAATAGGAGGTCCTGTCAGGTTTCGTCCAATTCCGAGAATATTTCCAGAATAGCTTTTCTGAAATACAAAAACAGCAGAAAACATGAACTGGCACTATGGCATCTTGTTAATAGGTTAGTCCCAGAAAATGCATAAAAATGCTATGAAGTGTATGTAAAACATGTAACAATTGGTATAATATCAACATGGAACATCAGAAATTATAGATACATTTGAGACGTATCACCGCTCGCCGCGAGGCACCAACATATCCCTGGACGGTCACTATGCCGGACGGAAGAACAACGCTCGTCATCGAGAAGGAAATGGCGGCCAAAGCAAACAAGACAATCGAGGAGTGCCTCATAATGCCCGATGACTCGACCCGCGAAGAGCTCGCGACATACCAGTACCTCATGTGGCAAGAAAACCTTCGGCTGAAGAACTACCATGCAACACTCGACGAACGAAGAAGGCAGGCCAGTGTGTCGAGTGCGCGGCGAGCGGGACTATCTATACACTCCACGGGACAGACAGCCCCGAGGCATCAGCCCAGGACACGACGAATCTCCGAAAGAGACAGAGCGGACCTAACCCGCAACTTGGATCTCTCGTTCATGACGAACGACGAAGAGGGGATCCCTATCCCCAAGACAGCCACGGGAGCCCTACTCTCGGTGGCTACATATCTCAAAACTACACAACCGCCCGCGGATGATCCCAACGTGGCCCTACATCGGCAGCAGATAAAATCGCTCAATCTGGCCGCCGCAGCCTTAGCACCAGGAGCTGAGACTGCGGGAGGAAACATGCCACATGGAGGAAGCAGAACCCGCCGCGTGGGAAGTCCACGACGTGATTTGCGGACTCGCGATGATCGCGACCGAGCCGTAACCATCCACGAGGATAGAGACCGCCGACATCACGATGATGACAGGCGGAGCCGAGGACAACTCGACACACGCCACCGCCAAGAAAGCGCGGACTTGCGCGATGTCATAACTCAACGTCGAGTCAACAAAAGTCGATCCAGAAGATCTTCTCACTCCTCCAGCAGTGAATCATACTCTGATGACGAGTTCGAGCCTTGCGGATCTTTGTGCTTCAGTCGACGCGTTCGCGAGTCTAGGATGCCCAAAGGGTTCAGGCTAACATTTGAAACACCCAAGTTCGACGGCCGCCAAGAACCATCATCTTGGCTGGAGGATTACAAGATCGCAGTTTCCTATCAACGAGGCACAACAACAACGGCAATGCAATACATCCAGTTGATGCTTGTGGGTTCAGCCCGCGACTGGCTCAAAAGCTTGCCCCGTAGCAAGTACGACTCATGGGATAGCTTCACGGAGGACTTCGTCAAAAACTTCGCCGCAACGTGCGACCGTCCTGCAACATTCGAAGAACTGCGAGCGTGTAAGCAGCGATCGTACGAGTCGCTACGATCATACATCCGGTGTTGGACCACCATACGCAACTCCGTGGGCACGGTGTCGGAGGATCGAGCGATAGATGCTTTTACGCAAGGCCTCGCCAGACGAGACTTCCGCGAGGCACTCGGAAGGGAGAAGCCGAGCTCCATCGCCCAGCTCATGAAGGTCGCCAACGAGTGGGCGGACGGAGAAGATTCGGTGCGAGACAAGGACCGCGAGTCACCACACCGTGACAACAACAGCTGGAGTCACAGAGATAACCGCAACAACGATCGGAGGCAAAAACGCAAATCTCATCACTACGATGATGCGGATGGCGCCGAACTGGTGGCAGCTGGATACGTCGACACTGGCAACGAGCGCGACCGCAACGGAGGCCATCAAGACGACCGTAGTGGGAGTCGACATGACGACCGCAGAGATAGCCGCGACTATGGTCAGCGCAGCGATGGGTACTGAAAGCAGGAGTGGCGGAAAACCCATGATGACTCGCAAGATCAGCGCACACCCGCGGAGGAAATAGAGGAAGAGTGTAGATTCCACATGTTCAAAGGTAAGGATGGAAAACTTCACTCAAGACACCTGTTGAAGGACTGCAGGAAATTCACCAGACTGGCGACCGAGTACGCCCGCCGTTTCCACACACCCCCCGTTGCAGCGGCAACCGGAGCCCCCCAGCACTTCCTGCACCCCCAGCAGCCGGGCACATGGCGGGTGCGGTACATCATTAGCCACACATAGAAGCTCCTGGCGCGGCAGGGGATCAGTACCCCGAACCTCGCGGCCAGATGAACATGATACAAAAGGGACGCCCTTCCAACAGTGAACAAAAACTCATAACTCGCCAAGTCAATTTGGCCACCATGGCTCCTCCTGCTGTTCCCGAGTACCTGAAGGGGTCAGAAACCAGCATCACATTCTCCCGCGACGATCACTCGCCAGCCGTTGTTCGGCCAGGGCACGCCGCTTTGGTACTCGATGCTCAAATCGGTGGCTTCGCCATGTCCAAGGTCTTCACGGATGGAGGGAGTGGAATCAACATCTTGTTTGCCGACACTCTTCGCAAAATGAACCACTCAACCAAAATCTGGCAAAATCAGATAACACCTTCCATGGCATCGTCCCGGGCAAAGCAGTCTACCCGCTCGGCACGGTACAATTCCCAGTAGTCTTTGGCGAGCCGGGAAATTTCAGGACAGAGAAGATCGACTTCGAAGTCGTCGACTGGAAGTCACAATATCACGCCATCCTTGGGCGCCCGACGTTCGCTCGGTTCATGGCGGTCCCGCACTATGCTTACCTTAAGCTGAAGATGCCGGGACCCAATGGTGTCATCACGATGAGCGGAAATTTCCAGCGTTCGGACAGCTGCGATAGGGAGTTCAGCAAAATATCCGAGATGTTCGGCATGCAGGAGCAACTCGCAGAGCTTTCCCTCACCAACGACTGCACACTCCTCCCCGAAGCCAAAAAGTCGGCACCCGACTGTGCCTTCAACGCTACAAATGATACCAGGTCACATCAGGTGCACCCGACGGATCCATCGAAGACAGTCAACGTGTCTTCAAGTTTAACTTCCGCATAGGAAGGCACGCTCGTCAACTTCCTCCGTGAGAACTGGGAAATCTTTGCCTGGTGTCCAGCCGACATGCCAGGTATTCCCAGGGAATTTTCTGAGCACTCCCTTCAACTATTTCCAGACACTCGACCTGTGAAGCAGACGATGCGTCGATTCTCCGAACCGAAGCGAGAAGCCATCGGTCAGGAAGTCGACAGGTTACTCGCAGCCAAGTTTATTCGCGAAATCAAAAAATCAGACTGGGTGGCAAATCCTGTACTCGTACCAAAAAAGAACTCAGACATACTTCGTATGTGTGTCGACTTCACACCTCTGAACAAGTGTTGTCCCAAAGACCACTTCCCGCTACCCCGCATCGACCAGATAGTCGATTTAACTGCAGGTTGCGCACGTCTATCCTTCCTGGATGCCTACTTGGGCTACAACCAGATACGGATGAAGGTCAAAGATGAGGACAAGACAGCCTTCATAACGCCATACGGCGTCTACTGCTACACCACAATGCCCTTCGGGCTCAAGAACGCGGGTGCCACGTACCAGCGCATGATGCAAAACTATCTCAGGGAGCAGATCGGACGCAATGTCCAGGTCTATGTCGACGACATCGTCATCAAAACAAAGAAGGAGGACACACTCCTCGAAGACCTATGCGAAACATTCGCCAACCTCAAGCACTATCATATCAAGCTAAACCCCAATAAGTGGTCTTTGGCGTGCCAGCCGGACAACTCCTAGGGTACCTTGTTTCGGCTCGAGGCATTGAGGCCGACCCGGAGAAGATACAAGCCATCTTGACCATGTCACAGCCGACCAAACTTCGAGAAGTGCAGAGGCTTGCAGGTCGGGTGGCTGCACTTAGTCGATTCATTAGCAAGCTCGGCGAAAAAGCACTCCCATTCTATCAGCTGATGAAGAAGTCAGACAAATTCGAGTGGACGCCAGAAGCTTAAGCAGCCTTCATCGACCTGAAGCGCGCACTCACGACCCCTCCAATCTTGGTCGCGCCGCGGGAGCGGGAGCCGTTATATCTATATGTCTCCTCCACCAACAGGGTGGTTAGCACCGTGCTTGTGGTCGAGCGCGCGGAGGAAGGTCATGCCCATAGCATACAGAGACCCGTCTACTACCTCAACGAGGTTCTCTCCATATCAAAATAGCGGTACCCGCACTTCAAAAGCTGGCTTACGCCGTATTTATGTCATCGCGCAAGGTCGCACACTACTTCGCCGAGCACCCGATAACTATTGTTAGCTCGGCAGCACTCGGTGACATCCTTACCAACCCCGACGCAATCGGACGAGTCGCCAAGTGGGTCATCGAGCTGGGACCTCGGATATCAAGTATGAGCACCCGAAAGCAATCAAGGCGCAGGTACTTCCTGACTTCACCACCGAGTGGATCGAGGCCCAACTGCCAGGAGTCCCAGATGTGTCCAACTCCTGGACCATGTACTTTGATGGGTCGAAGAAGCATGAAGGTGCATGCGCAGGTGTCGTACTCATATCACCAAAAGGGGACAAGCTCCGCTACGTCTTGCAGATGGACTTTTCAAAACCCTCCAATAATGAGGCGGAGTACGAGACCCTGCTACACGGCATGAAATGCGAAAAGCTTGCGGGTGCACTTGACTCATGATATATGGCGACTCAAACCTCGTTGTATAGAAAACAATGAACGCATGCGATGCTACCGCAGACAATATGATCGCATATCGCGAGCTGTACAATAACATGGAGGGCAACTTCGACGGTTGCGAGCTGCGTCACATTGGACAAGAAAGCAACGAGGAGGCAGATATGTTAGCCAACCTCGGTTCTACCAAGGCACCAGTACCACCTGGCGTATTCCTCGAGCGCATCGAGCACAGATCTATCAAGGTCAAGCAAACTGCAGCACCTTCGGCTCCGGTGGCCGCGGGCAAGGACACTCCTCCACCTAGTACGGAGGACCCACCAGTCGAAGTTCTCCTCATCGAACCAACCTAGACGCACCCGTTCCTTGCATACATGCTGCGCAATGAGCTACCAGAAGACGCAGCAGAAGCACGGCGTATTACTCGACGCGCCAAGACATACACAATCATCAAAGCTGAACTATACAAGAGAAGCATATCGGGGATCCTCCAAAGATGCATCGCACTCGAGGAAGGCAAGGCCATCCTTCGAGATATCCACGCAGGAACCTGTGGACACCATGCGAGCAGTCGAGCACTCGTCGCTAAGGCCTTCCGAGCAGGGTTCTACTGGCCAACTGCACTCAGGGACGCGGAGGACATAGTGAAGAGGTGCATCGGCTGCCAGAAGTTCGCCACCAAGCCGCACGCACCAGCATTA
Source organism: Poa pratensis (assembly GCA_947311845.1). Classification (NCBI taxonomy): domain Eukaryota; kingdom Viridiplantae; phylum Streptophyta; class Magnoliopsida; order Poales; family Poaceae; genus Poa; species Poa pratensis. The sequence goes on along the minus strand of CAMZMU010000077.1, from coordinate 37,107,403 downwards.
GAATTGAAAACCATACCTCTCGCTTGGCCCTTCGCCCAGTGGGGGCTCGACATGGTGGGACCACTCAAGAAATCCTCGCGCGGAGGACATACCCACCTCCTGGTGGCAGTCGACAAATTAACCAAGTGGATCGAAGCGGTCCCTATCACGAATTCAACTGCCACAACAGTGGCGAACTTCATCAGATCAATCATATACCATTTCGGACTCCCTCATAGCATCATAACTCATAACGGTACAAACTTCACGGCGGAGGAATTCCGTGACTTCTGCAAGGACCAAGGCGTGAAGCTCAACTACGCATCGGTGGCACACCCGCAGTCGAACAGACAGGTAGAAAAGGCCAATGGACTGGTGTGCAGCGGGATCAAGAAGCGGTTGTTGGTGCCACTCAAGCGAGCTGCGGGTGCCTGGGTGGAAGAGCTTCCGGCCGTACTTTGGAGTCTGCGAACTACTCCAAATAGGTCGACACAATACACACCGTTCTTCATGGTGTACGGCGCAGAAGCAGTCCTACCCTTTGACGTACAGTTCGATGCACCAAGAGTCGTCGCATACGACGAAGAGGAGGCGGAGGCGGCACTTGAAGATAGCGTCGACACGCTGGACGAAGCACGTGACATCGCGCTCGCTCGCACAGCCGTATACCAGCAAAACCTCCGCAACTATCATGGACGTCGACTGCGCACCAGGTCCTTCATGGTTGGAGACCTGGTGCTCCGCCTGAAGCAGAAGAAGGTGCACAAGCTCGCCTCCCCATGGGAGGGACCCTTCATCATCACGGAAGTCATCGACGGCGGCGCATATCGACTGAAACACACAAAGACAGGAGAGCTTTCGCACAACCCTTGGAACGTGGCGCACTTGCGCCGCTTCTATGCTTATTCAACAGCTGTGGTGGTGAGCCTCCAACTGTGGGCGTCCCAAGTTGCCTGACCCTAAATCCATCACACTGTAACCACCGACGAGCCAGTCCTTGAACAACACACCCTGACCTGCCATGCCTTCTCCTGGACAGGCAGTGTACAGAGCGACGATCCCCCAGTTAAGGACGGTCTGTGTCGGTGGACCGTGGTGCAGGCTAGAAACCTGAAGATCTGCACATGTTTTTCAGTCTTTTATGCCCAATGTTTTACACCGCCAGTTTTAGTTAATTTTGATGAAAACACTTGAAAAATAAATGGTACATCGACTGCACATTTTTTTCAGTCTTTTAAGTTAAGTGTTTACACCACCAGTTTCAATCTCTTTGACCAAGTATGTAGACATTTGCTTCCACATGTATGGTTCAACATAAGCCTAGATATGTTTATATAACTGTAAGAAGGTCTGTGGCCTAAATCGCATCTTTGTTTGAGTCACACCAAAGTCCAGTTTTTCTTTTTGGATAAAGTCATGCTGATTGAGCAGTACGCTAATTTTGTTTCCTTTCACATTGCTTCCTAAATGTCGGCTGTATTGCACTTTTTTATAAATGCACCGCTGATTGACCAGTAAATTTGTTGGAGGTTCAATACAATGCACAAAATATGGAATCTACATGGATCCAACTTGGGAAATAAGTTCTATGTTTTTCGCTCTGAATATTATGTCATGTAGCAATTGGTTTGACTTCAAAGACATATATGTAAGAGGCATGTGCCACCTGTGTGATTTCATTAGGGTCATCATTGCATATGAGTTACTGCAGGTATATAATTTAGGAGATGAACTTGATTCAATAAAATATGGGCATCTTTAGGCTAAATTATAGCATTTTGACTTCAAATTATGGTAGATACAAATAAAAACTGTAGATAAGTAAACTCATAAGATGAAAGGATTCAAAAAATGGTGTTCCATTGTGCAGACGTGTGTTGCACATGCCCACTAACTAGTAAATTCTAACTACACGGTGCAAATGCAATAGGTGGAGTAAATCTGAATTGATTCTAAAACAGGTTTATTTTGTGCATCAGTAGGTCAATTTTGTCCATGTTGGTCTGCACGTGTTCTAAGACAACATCTGTTTAAGCATGGACGTGCACGTAGGATAGGATAAGAGCATCTACACCGGTAGCCGTCAAAATCTTGTCCAGCATCCCTAATTGGGTCCTATTCGGGGGTGGCGGACATGTGTCCACCATAATGTGGGTGCTGCCCCCATCGACGACCCCCCCCCCCCCCCCCCAAACAAAAAAATCTTAAATGCAAATAAACAAAAAGTTTCAAATTTCATTCATATTTTGATTATATTTTACAAAAGTTTGAATGAAATTTGACCACGCCCACCTAGCCTAGCCCTAACCCTAGGCCTACTCGTCCTCGTCCCACCACGCGTCTTCGTCGAGGAATACGACGGTGGAGGAGGAGGCGACACGGCTGGTGGAGGCGTCGTCTTGACGCGGCGCACGGCTGGTGGAGGCGCCGCCAGAGGAGAAGGAGGCCGCCATCTGCGTGGAAGCGATGGTCCCCATGAGGCCCAGGGAGTCTCTCTCGAGCGTCTCCACCGAGTCAGCGATCGCCGCCAAAAACTTGGGGCTATCGCTGTCGTGCTCGTTCCGTGGTGGGGATGACATATGGTAGCCTGCCAGGATTGCCTGCACGGACAATGGCTCCGTCTTCGACCTGGGCCTGGACATGGAGCGGACGCACGGAGTATCCGCCTCAATCCATGAGACGCAGACGCAAAAAATGGATCCGTGCGGACACGAAAGCGGATAGAAATGTGAATACAATGTGTTGGTCTATTGACCTTGCCTCAGCTAACACGGACACGGAAAAAGGATGCGGGCAGATGAAATAGAGGGGATGTCTAGTCTTCACATGTGCGAAGGCCCGCAGCCTCGCACGGATATTCCCCAGAATATTTCGCCGCCGGAGATCTCGTCGGAGGAGGAAGATGACTGCAGCCGCCGGCGATCCATTCGATTTCCCACCCCACGCACCCCGCGATAAGATTCGTCCTCGCCGTCGCCGTATCCGTCGGGAGGGAGAAGGTGGGTGGGACCCGCTACGCTAGTGTGCGAGTCCTGGCACGCGTGTTAATAAGCAATTCTGGATGAAATACGTCCCGCGCTCGAGTTGGGCTAAGAGCATCTCGCGAGAACTCCTTTGATTCGGCCTGGTACGACACCGAGTTTTCGGTCGTGTTCTGCTGTTGGGCCTCCATCACCACCCTCGCCGCCGCTGCCACGCCCAACTTGCAGAGCCGAACAGGGGACGGACATGGCGGACGTCGGCACGACGGCGGCGGCGCCCAGTTTGCTGTCGCTGTGCTTACAGACGGTAGCATCCCATCTCACCGCCGACGCAGCAGGCGCGGGTCGATCTGGTCATTTCGATGGGTTGGCCCAGGAGCACGAGGCCGAGGATGGCCACCTGACGCCGGAGCAGGTCGCGGAGGCGCTGCCCTGGGAGCTTCTCCACCAGCTGGCATCTTTTCTGCCGCCGTTCGCTCTCGAATCGCTCCATCACGCCGCCCATGCCCGGTATCCTCCTCTGTTCCCCTCTCCCTCCTCCCATGGACCATGGATGTAGACTATCTTCTTTTACTAGTTTCTTACACTTTGCATTTCTGATTTCCCATCCTAGATGCTGCTCTTCTACTTCCCTTGCTGTTCGATCTGGAGGGCCCGACGGCAATAGTCGTGGGACAAAACGTTCAAGGTTACACTCATCTGCACACCATTAAGTCAGTTATCGTATTTGTCAAAAGACATTGGCCAACAGAATACACCTTAGATATTTAACACGTGTGTTGTGCTGATGCTCGCAGGTGCGAAGACTTCAACACCGCTTGGCAGGCATTGTTCAAACTTCGCTGGCCCTTCCATGATAAAGCTGGACATGATAACTTGGTTACTGAAGATTGGCAGCAACAGTACTGGGAAAAGCATTTGCAAGAGTGTGTTATCAAACCATTACAAGCTGTGTTGACCGTTAATTAATCCAGTCTGGACTGACTTCGCCACTTCTTCGACAGGTGCCTGGATGAAGTTACAGAGGCTGCGTTGCTTCCTTTATTTCGTGGGAGTATTGGTGAAATAAGTTTGTCAGGTGAATATAGAAAACCCCTTCCAGCTTCCACCTCTTCGTTATTTTTTATGCTTGACATTATTTGTTGTTACTTATTACATTGAAAAACTATCTTACAAACATGAGGCCATGGGCTGATTTGTTTTATGGCCAAAAAAGCTCCATGTTATGCTTCTAGTTAGTTGTAACTGCACCAGTTGTAGCGATTGAGATTACCTTCAAGTCTAACAATGATCTATGCAGCTAAAATCATGAGTTCTGTTTACCTCAGTGAGGACATTGCTCGGGAGTATTCAAGACTATCATATCATTGGACCAGAATTGGATCCTATGCAAGGTGGGATCATACGGCATTAGTTGGTCATACCATGTTCCTGTTTAACTCGTTTTTAACCTTATCAGGGAGAACTGCCTGGTGCTACTTTACTAGTGATTTATTTTCAATTTAAAAACTCACGCTTGTCATTAATGACTGTTGAGATCAATGATAATTCTTATTATATTTTTTCTTCTCATTTTCAGGTGCTTGAGACTTCAAAATGTGCTTTGCACAGCTGAAATATGTGTAAGTGCTCAAGCGATACCTTGCTCCTTTCCACCGTCTATGATTAATGATCTATGGTTTTTACCATGTGTTGTTTCAGTTGTGCATTTGTATTGCTGATACATATTGTTATATGTGACATCTCCATCCATATGACAATGAATGTGCACTAAAATTCCATAATAAGCTGTCCTTCATGTTATATTTATTTGCAGATGCATGTCATGAAAAATGTGAATCTATTGTGTAAAGTTCAGACTTAAGACATTTATAGTTGACTGCTGGAATCCATTGGTTTTCAGGACATGTTGCAATCTAGCAGGCTAGAAACTTTGGTGTTCGTGAGAATCATATCAGAGCCTGAGGTAATATTATGTTGGTGATATTCCATTTGTTGTTGCATACAATAGCTTAAGGAAGCAAACGTGCAGAGCCTCATGATCATTTGCTGCAACTCACTTAGAACGAACATTATGTTCGATAGTTGAAGTTTCCATGTCCCGTAAAGTTACATATCTCTGTACCACAACAGAAATAGGGAAAATTAAGGTTGACGAAATCTAGTTAAGAAGCATGCCAAAGAAGAAATTGACTAGGAAAAAAAATAATGTTAAAGATAAGCTAGTTAAGAAGCATGCCAAAGAAGGAATTGACTAGGAAAAAAAGTAATGTGGAAGATCAGCTACACGCTTATTGTAGTATACTTTTCTGCACGATGGCCCGTATTGTTGCTTTGCTATGTTTTGCTAGCTGATATCGAGTGAGAAATAGCTTTTACTTAAGCCCCTTTTTAATTTCCACCGTCAGGTCAATGGTGTATGCCTGCTTCTGAGTTGCCATGCAAAGACACTGTTATCTCTTGAATTCATCCACTGCCAGCTTTCTCCTGCAGTCATGGATACAGTCTACAATAGTCTTTGCCAGCTGGGGTCCCAAAATCACAAGATCCAGCGCCTTAGTATTAAATCATCTCGCGTTGGTGAAAGCAAGTCTCTAACCATCTCTGCTGGTTTATTAAATTTCATTTCATGTGCAAAGTAAGTTGCATGCCCTTTTATTCTCCTTGGTTTTATTTTCAACAGATGTTGGGGAATAGCGAGAATAATCCAACCCTTTGTTTCTTCATTGTTCTTTTATTAGCAAATGTTGTATTTACATTTATTGTATACAGTGGCACTTTAATTTGATGCCCAGGTAATCTTGTTCAGCTATCTGATGCCATGATTTCATAATCTAATTTAGACAGGAGAGATGTATCCAGTCTTGTAGAGTATATGCAGTTGATATGCAGGAGCAGGCTCAGAATATGATGAAGGGGTGTTGAAAGAGTTAAAATGTTGGAGCTTTTGGCAGATCATCTAGAATCTGGTCGGACTAATGCGCACCGGCAATCAATAGTAGAAGAAAAAACATAAAAAGTTAACAATAGCGAACGATCTGCAGATTATTCCTACTCGCGGCAACATCTCAAATAATTTAGAGAAAATGCAAAATATCATTGAAAAAAAATCAGTTTATGACTAAGAGATGATGCCATTATCCTTCTGCAAAATAAATTTTTTACTTACCAAATGTAACAGAGCGATCATTCAACTATTGTTGCCATTTTGTAGTTGTTAGTTTATGTTTCAAATAAATTATTGAAGTAAATGCTCTCTCCTAACACTAGAGGATTAACACCATTTGATGGTTGCGTGGAATGGGCACTGCTAGTTTTGCTGTTTAAGGTCCTATTAAATAAACGGGACATGACCATGGGTCGGGAAACCAAAAAGTGTGCCAGATCCAGTTATGTTGAACTTTTACGTGTTTTACATAATAAACCAGAAAAATATTATTTTATTCAGAAGATCATGTCACACGTGTGGACAATTTCATTTTTCCTTTGAAGGATGTATGTCAGTTAATTCATCTTAAACAGAGAGTAGTTGTACAGACTAGAATGCTACAAAAAAAACATTGTAAGAATAATTGTTTTTTCTTGGATTTTAAGATTAGTATATCCAGATAACTGGTTATGCTGCATGTCTATTGTCTATAAGCATACATGGTGTAATGTCCTACTTCTTTATTGATCGTTCGCCAAAATGATTGGGTGCAATCAACACTGTTTTATTCTTAGTATTGTTCAGGTCGCTGCAGTTGCTGTCACTTTACGATGCTAAGATGCAGCCATCATTTGCTAAAATGATTATTCATACTCTCCTCGAATCTTCTTGCGGTTTACAAAAGCTTGAAATATCAGAAAACAATGTGGGTTCACACAATAACCTTTCCTTCTTTGATATTTATCTTTTGAACTGCAAATAATAATTCTTTTACAGATTTCAGGCTGGCTTTCAACTGCAGACAGAAGTTCTACAAGTTTCTTATCAGCACTAGAGTCAAATACATCATTGAACTCCTTGACTGTTCTTAACCTAAGGTATTCCCTTTCATGACCAGCCAAGTGGCCATAATTAGAAACCTTTGTCACCACTTCTCTTTTGAAGTTGGCATGGCCCGTGTACCTAAACATAATATAATACTTATTCATGTCAGGGGCAACAATTTGCAGGAGGGTGACATGGAGGATCTATGCAATATTCTAGCAAAGATGTCTAATTTGAGAAGTTTAGATATAAGTGACAATCCAATCACTGATGAGGGTATCAGGTAGTTGTCATTTGTCAACATTGCAAATGATAAAAGTGTATACTTCTTATTGCAGACAGTAGAATTATACTACCTCACTACCTGTTTGTTCTTATTTTTTTCTAGATTTGCATTAATCATGACTGCATAATAGTTCTTCATGCCTGTGATTCAACTTCAAGATAGTTTCTTTTGTTTTATGCGCTTATCAGTAAGCACTCAGGAGTTGCATATAAAAATTGCAGATTTCTTATTCCTTTCTTTGAACGGGCTCTGCGAAGGGAGAATCCGCTTTGGAGATTAAGAGCAGAGAACTGCGATTTGTCCTGTATTGGTGCGACTAAGCTTCTCGAATGCCTCACATCTGTTAATAAACCACTTGATATGCTCTCTATAGCAGATAATCATCTTGGGAGGTATGTCTTTCCGCACCGTGCAGAGTTTCTACTGTTTATAGCTTGTGTGACATTTTGAACTGAGATGGATTTGCAGTTCTGTGTCAGCTACGTTAGTGAAATTCCTGGGTTCACATGTAAGGGAGCTAAATGTTGAAGATATTGGCCTAGGACCCCTAGGCTTCCAAATACTTGAGGAAGCATTGCCAAAGAAATTACATCTCTCCCACATCAACATCAGGTAGACATAAACGCTGCCTGTGTGACAATGATGCATGCTTGATGTGCCAGTTTCCTTGGTCGCTTGATATTTTTATTTTGCAGTAAGAACCGCGGTGGGATCAAAACTGCACACTTCATTTCCAGATTGATACTGCAAGCGCCAAACCTTATCTCAGTCGATGCAGGATCTAATCTTTTGCCTCCTGACTCGTTGGAAGTAATTTGTAGTGCATTGAAGCAAACAACATGTAAGGAATATATATATATACCTCCTTATATTTTCTTCAACTATGTTTAATGTAGGCCTCTAATGGGCATGTACCAAATAGATTATTCAATAACCGGTGAGCTTGTCATAGGTAACTTGACGCGACTGGATCTGATGGGCAATGTACATTTGTCGAGTGCTATCTTTCCTGCAGTCTTTGAGTTCAAGAAGCATGGGAAGCCAATCCTGCTTATTCCATCGCAGCAAAGTAGCTGCTCTCCCTACGATGCTGACCCGTAGCCGTTAAGTAGGACTTATGTACCAAGAATTATTAAACATTGCTCATCTATAAGATGGAACTAGGGGCTGAATGGGTTTATGGTCCATTTGCCTTGCCAAAAAGTATGGCCTTTGACTGTTTGGGGTGCAATTGTATAGCAAATTTGCCACAAGAAAAGTGTTGTACTCCAAGAAGTGGGGTAGATGATGTGGCCCATGCTATACTTGTTACTGTTTCTTCGCAAGTTTGGATGAAACGAGAAATTCACTTTGGCTCTTAGGTACATATGCTCTCTTTACTGAAAAAACACATTTCAAACTTCACGCATACATCTCCACATTCTATATGCACACATCAAGATTCGTGAGAAACCGATATTTTTCTGTCATGTGTAAAAAGACAAAAAAAAAAGTCTCATACAAAGCCTTATTTTATGACCGAATTTTGTCCTTTTGACATAGGCCACAAAAAGGTCTCGCGATTTTTTTAATAGATTTTTTGATATTTCATAATTCATTTAAAATGATTTTTTCATAAATGGTGTATATGCACCCTTGAGTCAAAATACTGCTACGGGATGAAACCTCCTATTTGTACAAGTTAAAGCAAGTCAACATAAAGTTTCAGTTAGTAAGCAAATGAACATAGTGTCATATAGGGCCATTCGCCCACGCATTACCTGCAAGTTGAAGCGTGAACCTTGTTATATATAAATAGATAGATGTAATACGCCTCCAGCGAAGGGTAGAGGCGATTCAAAAGCAATCTAGGTTTTCGTCCCTCTCGCTTGTGAAACTGTCGGTCCCCCCTCGCCTCCGAGGTCTGGCGGACCGTGGCCCCTCGCGGCCTCGCCGGTGGAGAGGTTTCCGTTGCTCTTTTTTAGCTTGTTTCAGTGTCTTTTCCGGAATGGTGTGGCAGCGGTGACATCCGGAAGGCAGAATAAGGTTCTCTTCTTCCGTCATATCTAATAACCTTCGCCCAGTTGGTGAACCGGCGGAAACTTCGGTATCTAATAACCTTGCTTCTGCTCGTCACTGGTGCACCTCTCCTAATTATTGACCAATTTTTGTGTGTGCAAATTTACTCGACAGATAAATCTAACAACATGTTGATGCTTATCTGCTCCAAACGACTTTTGAGCTCATATGCTCAAAACAACAAAGACTGGATACAACTACCAACAAATTGTTAGGAAGACCTCATAGTAAAACTTAAAGAAGGACCCACAATACTTTAGAACTTTTTTTTGAAATATTAAAAAGTACTGACAAAACAATTGTGCGTACATATCGACATACTATATGCTCACAAAGTTATTTCACGAAAAACTGACAATTTTTGTGCCATGTGTAAAAGAAAAATTCGATGATAATAAAGTTTTTACAAGACCTTTTTTTTATACACATGCCACACAAATTGTTCGTCTTCCACGAAACTTGTCATGCAGACATAGAATGTCATTTTGCTATTTTTTTTGGTGGCAGGAGTATATACTCCTATGCGCCCAAAGTGAATTTCACATATATAAACCATAGGTTATACGTGATGCACATATATGGGCCTCTGACTGGGTTGGGCCCTGGGACGTCGCAGTTATCGCCCAGGCACGGCCCTGGATCCTTTGCAAACACTTTCTTCATATCAGCGTTTTCACTTATTAATTCCCCTTTTAGCTGAATAGACAGTGTAGTTGCTCATTCCATTTTCATCCTTGGACACTCCCCCATGGGTCAAATGTTTAGGGAGTTCCTTTCATCACTTCCGAGTTGGGGCTTGGGATGCTAATTTTGTTCTCTGGGCAAGAGAGGCACAATATTATTGTTTCAAATTTGACTGCATTCTTTCAGCATCAGAACCTAAAGCACATTTCATCTGAACAGGTGCGTTACTGTCGCCGGATCGAATTTGGAAACCAGTAACACTCCGTGAAGGTGATCACCAGCATAAAACATCATGGCTGATTTCTTACGAAAAGAAAGAAAAAACATATATTCTGAATGATTAAAGAGAACAATAAATTGATCTCTTATTAATAAAATAATAGTAATCAATTACAAGATCATTAGCACTTTGAAGTAAGGAAAGAATATGCCTAAGGTAGTTCTATGAAACATACATTGATCACTGTTTTTTCATTCACAAGATAACTCTCCCTGAATTCCACTCGCTAAAGAACCCTCTTAAGAATCAAAGGGGGGAGTTCAGCACTCTAAACAACACTCTTTAAGAAACAAGGAGGGAAAAAATCAAATTATTTAGCATTGAGATGACTCTAGACTCCTTGTTTAGGCTACATACAGAATGACAGCTGGTAGAGGTAAGTAAGCATATGTACAGAACTGGAGCAACTCCATCCCTTCCTGGTTTATGTGTGACATCTAAGACTTTTCTGACCCACATCTCCTAGACAGAAACTGCAATATTGATAGTACTCCTTTCTAAAGGCCTCAGGGGCAACGCATGCGGCACAAATCATGTACCTCTGAGCTTCCAAACTGTGCGTAGTCCTGTTGTTGACGATTCGCCTGGCTCTTCTTGGAAGAACGCTTAGACGGCGCTTCACTGGACATGACATTGCTTGGTGGAGCGACTGACACAGGTGGGTTTATAGTAGGCGGGGGCGCTGATGTTACTGGGCAGCGATGTCGGATATCGATCTTGTGCGTCTTGGTTTCAGTTGAGGTGCTACCGGTTATGTTTACCGTAAGAACAGCTTCCTTGTCCCTGGTGTCTTCACACCACCAGTTTTGTGGTATACCGTCGACAAATTCTTCTTGTGTGTAGAAGTCTTCATGATGGACTGTAATCTCCATGGTTTCTCCTGGTTTAATTAGACCACTGCTGGTTGGACCTGCATGACATAGAAAGTTCCCAGTTAATTATTCGTATTGAGCATAAAGGCAAAGAAAAACCGAAACTGCCAAATAATTTAGACTAACTGTTTCCTGTTAACAATAACTTCAGAACTATTGTGTGTCATGTTTGTTCGGTCACACTTGGGCAGTTATTCAGTATTGAAGTATTTATAGATATGGAAACAGGATGGACGATTTGTTTTTTATATATTTGTTAAGAAGTTTATGGACGAAAAAAATAAATGGATCATATGGTCCCTATAAGTTGATGCGAGAACCTACATTTAGACTGAAGCTTTAACAACAACAGCTTCTGGGTGAAGCTTTATAACGAAGTAGTGTGTGGTATGTTTGTTTATTGTTTGAAAGAGAAGTTGGCACGTGAAATAAGCATGAGACCAAAATACAAAAATCACAACATACAAAATGGGTTTAGATTTCAACTGTATGCAAGTATAGATAAATCAGTCATACCTCAAGCCAGAGTGGAAAGCCAAATGATGCTCTTGGAAGAATCTCAGACTTAGTTCCATCTTCCTTTTTGGTCGACTGGCCTTCACATAGGATTTCGAAAGCTGCTTTGCTTGTTTCACAATTGTTGGTAATTTGGAAGACAATATTCTCTTGATTTTCCAATATAATTTCATCAGTGCTAACTGTGGTGTACGGGACATAACAAGACTCCTCAAGCATAGACTTCACTTCTTCATTTGATTCGATTATTTCTCCATACTCCTGTCTCCTTGTTAACTCATCTACTCGTGCAATGTCAACGCTAAATGTGCACCTCACAGGTTTATGGTCACTCTCTATGACATCCATGCAGGCTACATACCTATCAAAAGAGATGGGAAACAAGATCCATATGAGAGAAAGGCACGATGAACTATTATAAGGAGAGAAAAAAAGTGTTGCAGTATCTGACGATGTAATTGAAGCAACCACAGGGCACTCTAGAGAGCATTCAGCTACTGATACAGCACGACTGTCACGATATAATACTCTATCACACCAAGCAGGTATCCGCTTCTTCTCACCCGAATCATACCCTACAAGGCAGTTTATCAAGATTCAGAACGATAATTCTATTTACCTTATGCCCTAATAAATTGCAACGTGATTAAGAAATAGATAATCCTATGTGATGCAGATGCAGTGGCAAGATACTTCACCTTTTGAACAGAGAGTAATTGATCAAATGCTTCTAGAATCAAAACAGACATACCTCCAAGACCTGGTGCGCCCTTTTGGAATTTATAAGTCGGAGGAAATTTGATCAGACCTTCACGCATTCCTTGAAATACCTTTCCAGCTTTCATTTCTGCTCGAAGCTGATCCTTCTCTCTTAGCCAATCAAAGCTTCTTTGGGAAACCATGTCCCTTGCTTCATCATATGAGATACCATAAAGCCGGTAGTTGAAATCACCAAGAAAGACAACCATATCAGCATCTGCCAAGTCAGGCCTGACCTCGTCAACCGGATTTCCATTAACCTGACATTACCACAATATCTGGACATCAGCAGAATTCATCAATATGGATAATTTGAAGGTTAGATAACACATACATTCACTGTTCTGTGCAATTGGACAGATGTAGCAGACCCTACAACAAAAAAATGACATGGTTACAGATAGCACCAAACAACATTATGTAATATGTAAGTAATACCTAAAGTTCAATGCGAAAACGTGTGGCACTTATAATAGGAAAAGTGAGAAGGGAACCTGTGGATCCATGAGGCTTGTTGAAAGCCATTGTCCGGTAAACATGATCGAAGTCAGCATTGCGCCTGTTAACAGCTTCCAGATGTGCGGCAAAATGATTGCTCACAAAACACATTTTACGATCATAGACTCTTATTCTTAACCCTACACCACCCTGCAGAAGAATCTCTTGTCATGACACAAGGAAAATAATTGGGGAGCATGACTTAGACACATGCAACAAAATATAAACGGAGCAGTGATCAGTGACTGGAATGTGCTCCTACATGAAAGCGTTTCTTGCTATTCAGAGGCTTGGTTATGAAATCAACACTGGAATTTCATGTTCCTGCATAATATATACCAGAAAATATCCTCGGATATTTCTAATGAGTACTAAAGTACTGACCACAGTCACTCCAAACTTTCATTATCCATGTTTAGAAACTTGTTATGAGGGTAGTTGTACATAAGGGCATAGCTATAGGAAACGGGAGCTCCAACGAGGAACAATAAATGCCTGTAACATCTATACCATCATGTACCTTATTGCCGATAGCGCGCCCAAGACCACATGGAACTGCTGCAGCCTCAACATCACCAACATATGGCTTCAGACTCTTTCTTACCCTTGAAAAGTTAATATTTTCCATGTTATGTATATCACATGAGAACAGAAAACATGTTATTGTTATGCGGCAAGAGAAATTTATAGTGTAATTCTGAGAAACTAATTCATGACAAGCCCATACCATGCAGCAATAAGCAATGCAGCCAACTGCCTAGAACCAACTCGGTGGAACGATGTCCCCTCATCAAGTGCTTTGCCTATATTGTCTATCCACCATTGACCGTTGGCACTTCCCTCAAGTCCTACCTAAAATCGTGAACAAAATGTGATACATAAACAAAATGAAATCCACAATAATAGGAGCAATCGCGACAATCATGATTTGCATATTTCAAACAGAAGGTAGAAGAAATCAAAATAAGTTAGCACCAACAAAAATACATGATGGAAATGACATTTTGATTTATCTCATGTGATGAATACCATAAATCAAATCTGCAAATGTAATAATGAGTGTCCAACTCAAGCTGCCAAAACGTCTTAAGATAGTGCAAATTGGCAGCTTGAGTTGTATACTTCAAAAGTAATAATCCTAAAGCAGGAACTTTCTTACTGTTGCTAGCTACACCAGTAGATACTTAGATGCAGGCTTTGCATGACAGATTGATTGACCAACAAAACAATAAATGACTGAAATCGGGATCAAGTATCTTACAGTTTCTTTGGCCGCAGAAATTGCAAGAAAGCCTGCACCCATCTCGACCTCTTGTAATCCAACTACAACTAACCCAACATCAGATGATACACTACCCAACCATGATCTAAGTGCCTCAGCAGTTGCTTTTCCCTGTGCAACATTCCAGCTTCCAACCATTATGTTTATCTTTTCCATTCTAGTGTATGATAATTCTCTGTTAGCCAATTCAGTTCGCAAGATATCATCGAGAGGTCCAGGGGAAGTCAGTGGCCATCCCCGGATACCTCCATGATGTGCCAGAGTGTAGATGTAAGAACCACCGAGCGCCATCCTTATGACTGGACAGCTATGTCCGGTCCATCCTGCAAGAAGGTTACCTTCAACATCCATGACTTGAACAGTACCACTGGCATAGCCCACCCACACCCTATCTCCTAGTGCCTTTATACACTGCACGGAAGAAGTATGATACTGGAATTCTTGGATACGGTTCCCGTTTCCGTCCCACTGGAAAATGGAACCGTTTGTGCATCCAGACCAAATTGCCCCATCATTTGCTTGAGCCACTGCTCCTGTTCTCCGGTTATCTTCAACAAATGTCCCCTTTGTTGCGACCCTGCGCACCGCGTCGGCTGCTCCCATCAAGGCATTCCTAGATTTCTGGAAGAAGTTCAGAGAACCCCCTTGGGACTTATCCTTCTTCGATGGCTTCACTTTGACCTCTACTTCCTCCATAGGTTGCTCTGGCATGACCGGTGTCTCTAGCCGAGCCGACTCAACTTGGCCATCCATTCCGAATACTTTGAGCAGCTCCCTTGTACGAGCATCCCTGTTGCACACATTTCAGTAGAATCTGTAAGCTAAAGCAGCAAAATACCTGCAAAGATAGTAATCTGAGCACAACATTTCATCGACATTTCTGAAGGCATACCAGAGAGCAAATGTCATGCTCGTCACGGTCCAAACTTTCGCCCGGGAATGATCCGCAAGCATGTATTTCACGTCAGATGCAGGGAGAGAGCACACGTTGCCAACTGTGCAATGGTTCCTGAGGTCAATGTATGCTCTCTCGACCAACAAAGCAGCCATGTGCCTCTCTTCCGGTGACAGGGAGAGGGACTTGGCAATGGCGTCGTATGGCCATGCCTTTATGACTCCACCCTCTGAGCCCGACCATATCTCACCTGCATGTCATGCACATTTGCAAAGATCGAATCTTGAAATGCAATGTGCAACAGTATACGAGAACATAGATAGATGGCATGCTCACCGTATGAGGTGACGGCCATGGAGAGCACGGGCGTCCGGCCGTAGGCCTGCCACGTGAGGGCCTCCCTGAAGACGGGCGCGCTGTTGGATCCGCCGTGGGCGGACGCGCTCTCACCCGAAGAACCAGGAGGCGGAGGCGCGGGCGCGGTGGCGGCGGTCTCGAGGTCCATGCGCCAGGAGCGGATCCTGCCGTCCTTGTGGCCCGTCCACAGCAGGCCGTTGGCCCTGTCCATTGCGACGCAGAGCGCGGGCGGCGCGGGCACGCCCTCGCGGAAGGGCGCGCTCTCCTCGTCGCCGCGGCGCGCGCCGGCGCCCCAGCCGGCGAAGATCTCGTCGAGCGCCCAGACCCTGATCCCAGACTCGGCGCCCGCCCAGAGCTGGCGGCGCTGCGGCTCGGCGGCGAGGGTGCGGAGGAATGAGCCCGCCTGCGTCTCGCGGAGCGGGTGGGGCCGCACCTCGAGCGGGGAGGGCGGAGCGGGTGCATGGCGGCGCGGAGCGGCACGCGGAAGATGCCCTTGCCGCCCCCCGCGCCGACGAACTCCGGGAGGGTGCCGTGGCCGCCGCCGTACTCGGACATGGCGCGCTCGAGCGTCATGGAGCCGTCGCTGGCGCCGCCGACGGAGCGGCGGGAGCTGGGGCCGGCGGAGTAGGAGGCGCTGGGGTGGTGGTGCTGCTGCTGGTGGGGCGGGAGCGGCGGGTGGTAGCCGCCGCCGGAGGGGACGGCGCCGGAGGAGGGGCGCCGGCGGAGGGGTCGTGGTGGGCGTAGGAGAGGGAGTGGGAGGCCGGGAGGATGTGCTCGTCATCGAGGCTGTGGTTGCGGAGCGCGGCGCGGCGCGCGGACGAGGCGTCCCCGCGGGACAGCGGCTGGCTGTAGGAGATGCCCCGACGCTGCGGCGGCCGCGAGGAGGCGGCGGCCAGCTCCTTGAGCGCCTCGTCGTCGGGCTCCATTGATGCGATCGCGCCTCCACCGCCCGCCGGCCGATCAATCTCGTGGTGGGAGGGACGTACGTTGGCGCGGGTGGATCGGCGAGGCGCTGGGAATGGGAGTGGGAGGGATAAGATGGAAACGGTCAAGATGGAGATGGCGAGGGAGAGGGAATGCTCCAGGGAGGCCGCGCCACCCGCGGCCGTCGGAGCCGGAGCTCTCACCTCTCAGAGAGAGGTGTCGTCGTGTCATGGCCTCGGTCCTCTCAGGCTGGGCCAGTCACCAGTGTGTGTGTCGCCTCGCGTGACCGGCCCCACGGTTCAGCGACCAAAATTTCATTCTACCCGTTTCATGATTCTTTCGATAAATTTCAATCCCCTTTTACATTTACATTATTAACCTAATCCAATCTTGAATCTGGAAAATGTGTAATTTCAATCAATACACCAAATAAACTAAATTAATTGATATTCTTATATAATCGTTTTGGGCTAATCTACACATATAATTTAAAGGTAGCACATGAAAAATTTACTTTGAGTGGCAAGGAAATACCACATATAGGTAGTTATGGTGGACACAAATGGCATGAATTTTGGCTCAAGGATTTGGATGCACGAGAAGCATTCTCTCTCAGTACAGAGTTTAGGCTAGCAAGGTTATGTAAGCAAACAAGAATATCAACCCGTACACCAAGTTTTATATGACAAACATATTGCAAACGTTATAAGACTTCATACCGTGTTCCTTGTTAACCAAACCCTGTTATTAGAAAATATCTAGACCTTAGAGATACCACCGATGCAAACCAATTTTTCAACAAACTTTACGGTAGTTCTTCACTAATAGGATTAACTCATGTGATGCACAATTTAATCATGATCTACTTGTTAACTCAAAACAATTGACAAACATCAAATTATCCAAATTAGTTATCTACAAGATTAAGCAAATTTTTTCCTTATACCAATTACCACATGCTACATTTTCTGAACCAACCAAACACCAATCAATTTATTTAATCAACTCTCCAAACAAATATAAGTGAATCAAGAGAGTACTTTCTACAAAAGAAATCTAATAGCTCTGACAAGAGATACATGAAAACAAGAGCTAAAACCTGAACAGCGCTAGATATGAATACTCAACAAATATAAGTGAAGAATAGGAGTATTCTCATGAAAAAGCGGAGCGTGTCTCTCTCCCAATCAAGAATGCTAGGGTCCAGTCAAGCTTTATTGAAAATAAAAGTGCAATACTGAAAATAAAAGCACACAGACGCTCCAAGAAAAGCACATATGATGTGAAAGAATTAAAATATAGTTTCACTAGAGATGACCTTCAAGGCACTTACAATGCTCAGATCGAAAAAACTCTAGACTAATGAAAGATTCAGACATTCACAAAGATTACGCACAAAATTTTTCAGATTTAATTAACAATCTGGTGATTTTAGGAATTTCGTACAGTGAACAGCAAAAATCTGTTTCTACGCAGCAATCAAAATTAAGCATCGTCTTAACATTAGAGGCTACTCTTGGCACAACAATGCGAGAAAATAAAGATACAAAGGAGTTGCTACAGAAGTAAACATCCTCCTTGACTCAATAAAAGAAAAATTGCAGAAGTAAAAATAATGGGTTGCCTCCCATAAGCGCTTTTCTTTAACGCCTTTTAGCTAGGCACAAAGCATGCATCAAGTATTACCAAGTGAAGAAGCATCAACATTGTAATTTGTTCGAACAATAGAATCATAAGGTGGCTTAATCTTCTTCCTAGGAAAGTGTTCCATACCTTTCTTGAGAGGAAATTGATATTTTATATTCCCTTCTTTCATATCAATAATAGCACCTACAGTTCTAAGAAAAGGTCTTCCCAGCACAATAGGGCATGATGGATTGCATTCAATATCCAAGACAATAAAATCAACGGGGACATAATTGTTGTTAACCATGATAAGAACATCATCAATTCTTCCCAAAGGTTTTTTAATGGTAGAATCAGCAAGGTGAACATCCAAGTAACAATTTTCCAAAGGTGCTAAATCAAGCATATCATATAATCTTTTAGGCATAGCAGAAATACTAGCACCAAGGTCACACAAAGCATTGCAATCAAAGTCATTCAATTTCATTTTAATGATGGGCTCCCAACCATCTTCTAACTTCCTAGGGATAGAAGCTTCATGTTTTAACTTTTCTTCCCTAACTTGCATGAGAGCATTAATAATATGTTTTGTAAAAACCATGTTTATAGCACTAGCATTAGGACTTCTAGCTAGCTTTTGCAAGAACTTAATTACTTCAGAAATATTGCAACCATCAAAATCAAAGTCATTATTATCAAAAGTAATGGAGTTATTATCTTCCTTATTGCTAGAAATTTCAGCATCTTTATCAAGGACAGTTTCAGAGTTATCAGGCAATTTCGGACATTTTGCAATAGAAGTGGACACATTACCAACACCAATTATCTTGCCATTAATGGTAGGAGGTTTGCTAACACTTGAGTTTGAAGCATTTTCAGAAGTAGTAATAGTATAAACTCTAGCAATATTATTCTTTCTAGCAATTTCATCCTCTCTTTCCCATCTAGCATGCAATTCAGCTAACATCCTCACATTGTTATCAATTTTAACTTGTATAGCATTGAAATTTTGCTCTCTTTAACATCATGAGGCAGGTTCTTTAGTTTCAACAAGTCAACATCAAGAGCAAGACTATCAACGTTAGAGGAAAGCACATCAATTTCCCAAATTTCTCCTCAACGGTTTTATTGAAAGCAGTTTGTGTACTAATAAAGTCCTTAAGCATAACTTCAAGATCTGAGGGTACACTCTTATTATTGTTATAGGAGTTACTATAGGAATTTCCATAACCATTACCACTATTAGAAGGATAGGGCCTATAATGCTATTACCAAAATTATTCCTATAAGCATTGTTGTTGAAGTTATTATTTTTAATGAAGTTCACATCAACATGCTCTTCTTGAGCAACCAAAGAAGCTAAAGGAACATTATTTGGATCAACATGTGGTTGACCATTTGCAAGCATAGACATAATAGTATCAATTTTGGCACTCAAGGAAGAAGTTTCCTCAACAGAATTTACCTTCTTACCTGTGGGAGCTCTCTCGGTGTGCCACTCAGAATAATTAATCATCATATCATCTAAAAGCTTTGTTGCAGCACCCAAGGTGATGGACATAAAGGTACCTCCAGCGGCCGAATCCAATAAATTCCTTAAAGAAAAATTTAATCCTGCATAGAAGGTTTGGATGATCATCCAAGTAGTCAGTCCATCAGTGGGATAATTTTTAACCAATGATTTCATTCTCTCCCATGCTTGAGCAACATGTTCATTATCAAATTGCTTAAAATTCATTATGCTACTTCTCAAAGAAATAATCTTAGCAGGAGGATAATATTTTCCAATAAAAGCATCTTTGCATTTAGTCCATGAATCAATACTATTTCTAGGCAAAGATAGCAACCATTCTTTAGCACGTCCTCTCAAGGAGAAAGGAAAAAGTTTCATTTTAATAATATCACCATCTACTACCTTGAGTTTTTGCATTTCACAAAGTTCAACAAAGTTATTAAGGTGAATAACAGCATCATCAGTACTAACACCAGAAAATTGCTCTTTCATAACAAGATTTAAAAGTGCAGGTTTAATTTCATAAAATTCTGCTGAAGCAGCAGGTGGAGCAAGAGGTGTGCATATAAAATCATTGTTGTTCGTGCTAGTGAAATCACACAACTTAGTGTTCTCAGGAGTACTCATTTTAGCAGAATTAAAAACAGGACAGAAAATAACTTGAAAGTAAACTAGATGCAAGTAACTAATTTTTTTGTGTTTTTGATAATTGAAAGCAAACAAGATAAAATAAAATAAACTAAACAAGACAAAAACAAAGTAAAGAGATTGGAATCGTGAAACTCCCCTTGCAAAAGACTGCTGTCTCCCCGGCAACGGCGCCAGAAAAAGATGTTGGCGCCTGGTTGACGGGAGAATTTTCGAGGATGATGATGATGGTGATGATGTGTACTTCCCCGGCAACGGCGCCAGAAAAAGAGCTTGATGGCGTGAATCACACGCTCGTTGGGAGACCCCAAGAGGAAGGTATGATGCAGTTCAGCAGCAAGTTTTCCCTCAGAAAGAAACCAAGGTTATCGAACCAGTAGGAGCAGCAACTCTTCAGAAGGTTGTTGGTGGCCGCACGGCGCAACACGATCACCAACGTGGAACCTGCACACAACACAATCAAAGTACTTTGCCCCAACGAAACAGTGAGGTTGTCAATCTCACCGGCTTGCTGAAAACAAAGGATTAAACGTCTCGTGTGGAAAATGAGTATTAAATTGCAGAGAATGAAAAAGGAACAGTTTGCAGTTTGTGATTGTTTAATCAGTGTAAAAGAATGGATCGGGGTCCACAGTTCACTAGTGGTGTCTCTCCATAAAAGATAACTAACATGTTGGGTGAACAAATTACAGGTGGGCAATTGACAAATAGTGAGCGCATGACAATGCATATATATGACATGTTGACTACTATGATATTTAATTGGGCATTACGACAAGATACATAGACCGTTATCCAACAGCATCTATGACTAATAATCCACCGCCGGGTTGTCATCCGAGTCCCCCGTTGGTATTAAGTTGCAAGCAACGGATAATTGCATTAAGTAAAGCGCGTAATGTAAACAAACACATATGCCCGTGGACATAGCATCGTTGGGTTATCCCTAGTGGCAACAGCACATCCACAACCTTAAAACTTTCTGTCACTGTCCCAGATTAAACGGAGGCATGAACCCACTATCTAGGATAAATACTCTCTCTTGGAGTTACAAGCATCTACTTGGCCAAAGCATCTACGAGTAACGGAAAGCATGCAAGATATTAAATAACATATAAGATAAATTGATAATCAACTTGACATAGTATTCAATATTCATCGGATCCCAGCAAACACAACATGTAGCATTACAATAATATGATCTTGATCATATAGGGCAGCTCACAAGATCTAAACATGATGGCACAAAGTGGAGAGACAACCATCTAGCTACTGCTATGAACCCGTAGTCCAAGGATGAACTACTCACGCATCACTCCGGAGGCAGGCATGGTGATGTAGAAGCCTCCGGTGACGATTCCCCTCTCTGGCAGGGTGCCGGGAAGAGGTTCTGAACCCTCCCGAGCTAGGGTTGACGGCGGCGTCGTCTCTGGACCTTTTCGTGGATATTTGCTCAGGCACTTAGGGTTTTCGCGTCGGGGGGAATAAGTAGGCGAAAGGGCGGCGGCTGGCTCTAGTACAGAACGACACATCGGATACCCCTCTATGGAAACGGCAGCAAAAAAACAACAGTCAGCGCTCACGAAGGCAACGGTTAAAAAAATTCCATGTCTATCCCACGCTGGATTCGTGACACATCGGCAACGGACAAAAAAATTTAACTGTTTCCGATATATCAGCAACGGTGGAAATTTTAGCTCCGTGTGCAATTTCGGATATATCGCTAACGGTGGAAATTCAGCTCCGTATGCGATGTAGCTCGGCCCAAGAGGCCTTTTTCCGTGTTCCATAAATACTCACCAAACCCTAGCATCGCGCCGCACGAACCCTTTTTCTCGATCTGCCTATCCTCTCGCTCTCTTATCCTCCCACACACAACAATCACAACCACTCCGCACCGATCTTCTCCTTCCTCCCGCTAAGCTCGTCTTCCCCTGCGCCGCTCTCCTGCGTGGCCTCGATGCCGCCGCCCACCTTCGCGGCCCCGATGCAGCCGCCCTACGTGGCCTTTCCCTAGCGGCGGACGGTGTCCGAAGCAGTCAATGCGGCCACTCCTTGGCCTCTCATATCCTGGCGCCCTAATCCTGTGGGAAGGAGAGGACCATCTGCGTCAGCAGCTGGGCTTTCCCTAGCGCCCGACGGTGGCTGAAGCAGTCATCATCTTCTCCCAGGTACTTGTGCGATTCCATCTCAGCTGTCAGATCTGGTTTTCCCTGGTTTTTGATTTGTCGATCTGTAATACACCCTTGATTCTTGAGTACGATTTGGACTAGAATAGTTGTCAGATCTGGTGCTACGATCTGGCACAAGCTCCTGTAACCAGCTGTCGATCTGTAATACACCCTTGATTTGTCGATCTGTAATACACCCTTGATTCCATCTCAGCTGTCAGATCTGGCGCTACGATCTGGCACAAGCTCCTGTAACCAGCTTTCTACCGCAAGGATTTGGGTCAGCAGTTGGTGTATATGTATTCTTGCTGTGATAGTATGCTCCTGCAGTTCGTATCTGCAGCTGCTATCAATGATTTTCCGGCCGGACGACAATACTTATCTTGTTAAGTTCTTGAAAAAGGCAGGAAGAAATACAACAAAGTGGAGGCCACTAGTAACTAGTATTTGCATTGATCTTTTCTTAATCTAGTTAAATACTTGGTCCAGCTATGCTTTGTGTCTGCTCTAAACTTTTCACTACTTATGCAGTATCTCTTGAAGAATGGTGTGCATGTACTGCCGCAACAAGTCGCAATGGCCTAGATTGTTTCTATTGCGAGCAAGGACTGGTGCGGCAAGACTTGATGATCTGGGTGGATTTTCATTGCGAGCAGTAGTGGATTTTTTTATGAGTGGAGACAATTTTCTATTGTATTCTGAACCTTATGCCTTGTGTATTTTTGACATATAGTCTTGTATAAATCTTTATGGTTGTCCTGTGTAAAAGACTAGTAAAGTGCAGTACTGTAGTCATTATTGATTGCTTCGCTACGGGTGGTGACCGGTGGCCTGCTTTTTTTAAATATATATGGCCCACAAAGGAAACGGGCGAAATAACCGTTGCCAAGAGATGCGCTCACATCAGCATCGGAAACGGGGCAACGGATGCTTTCTCCGTGGCCATAGAAGGTTTTGGCCCGTTGCATATGTGTCGTTCTGTACTAGTGTGGAGACCCCCGAGGGGCCCACACAACCCTAGGGCGCGGCAGAGGGGGCCCCGCGCCCTAGGTGCGTGTGGGGCCCTCCTGGCTCCTCTCCGTTGCTCCTTCGGTCCTTCAGGCTTGTTCAGGAAAATAGGGACCCCCGTGCAGTTTCGTCCAATTCCAAGAATATTTCCAGACTAGCTTTTCTGGAATACAAAAACAGCAGAAAACAGGAACTGGCACTTCGGCATCTTGTTAATAGGTTAGTCCCAAAAAATGTATAAAAGTGATATAAAGTAGATGCAAAACATGTAGCAATTGGTATGAAACAAGCATGGAACATCAAAAATTATAGATACGTTTGAGACGTATCACCTGGCCGTGCTTATTCATCGGGCAAGGTCTCGTCACCGTGCGGCGAGCGGCTTTTGCGGTCTTCTTCGTCGAAGGTGGTCCTCTCTTCTCCAGGGTTCGGCTTCTTCTGCCTTCTTCTTCTCCGGCGGTCGTCGGCGACGAGGAGCGGCAGGAGCGTTGGTGGTTCAGCGGCGGCTGTCGTTGCTATTGTGCGTGCGTCGTGTTCCTCCGCCTGTACAGGAGAAGCTCTTCTGGGATCTCGGTGTTCGTCGCCGGCTTTTGGTGCGGCAATCTGGCTTCTCTGGCCGGCCATGGTGGCGTGGGTTGGAGGGGCTCTGTCTTCGTGCTCTGCTTCATCATCTCTTTGATCCTTCTTTCTCCGGTCGGTCGTGGTGGCGAGGGGAGAAGGTGTGGTCAAGGCGTGCTCTTGGCGGCGGCTCCGGCAAGCCGTGTTCGTGCTCAGTGCAGGGATGGATGGAAGAGGGGTGGATGCGGGATGGAGGCGCCATGGCCGTGCGCGTTCAGCGATCTTCGGTTTCGTCGCTGATAACCCACAAGTATAGGGGATCGCGTGTAGCCTTTTCGATAAGTAAGAGTGTCGAACCCAACGAGGAGCTAAAGGTAGGATAAGTATTCTCTCAAGTTCTATCAACCACTGATACAACTCTACGCACACTAAACGTTTGCATTATCTAGAAAATAAAACTACGGTAGCAATACGGGTATGAGAGGTAGTTTTGCAAGATAATAAATACAAGAAAGTAAATGTTAGTGCTGCAGCAATAAAATACACTAAGTAACCATATACTAACAGTACCATGAGTGTGGAAAAGTGGTGGTAATTGTGGTGGCTTTGTCCAAGATTAATTAGTGAAGGTACTTGGTTCATTGTCTTCGATGCAGTTTTCTATGTGGGAGAGGCTAAATATACATGCACTCCACTACTTGGGATTACAAGTACTATATGATTGGATTGTTAGAAAGCATCCGCAAATACTAACAATGCATTAAGGTTTCCCCAACCATAGCCTTAAGTTCAAGGTCCTCTTACTCCCATACGTGCAACTAATCGGTTCGCGTTCTCAGGTTTCTGTCACTCCGGCAGAACTTCCCCCGCTTCGTTACAAATACTACCAACCCTAGGGTGTTTGATCCATGCGCGCACAAATATAATGGACACCAAAGGACAGCACCATATAGACATACAACTCTAATGAACCTCATGCATTCAATTAAGCAATCAAAAGACAAATAAACTACGGAAACATGATGTAAATCATAGGATAAATATTATAGCATCAAACACCATGTTTACATAGGACGGTACAGAGGTTTGTGGGAGGATGAACCACTGAATACAAGGAGGAGATGGTGATGGAGATGGCGGTGAAGACGGCGGAGAGGGGCAGCGCGGCGGCGCAGGGCGGCGGCGGCGCCGGCGGTGCGGGGAACTCCTTTCCCCGCCGCCGGCAAGCTTGGGGAGCGCCGCCCCTTAGCCTCCCTCCTTCATGGCTTCTTGGGAGCCCTCCCCCATGGAGATGGGATCCATGGGGGAGGCAAAAACGTGGCTTTTGGTGGCTGAAATTCGTGGGTGGAGGAGTCCTCCACGAATTAGGTTTCCTCCCTTTATATATCTTCTCGGATTTCCGTCACCCCTTTTAGGGTTCCACCAAAACGGGCCTACAGGCCGCGTCCGAACTCCGATTGGGCTGATCTCGGGCTTAAAATCTTCGTATGGAAAATTGTGACAACTTTCGTAACAGCCAGGTCTCCATTGACGTCATCTTCGAGGGTCAAACTGGCAATCTTCGTAAAAAGTTCTCAGACAGATTTCAGGAAAGTCCCAATTCGACTCCAACAAGGTTTCCTCTTGTATTCTTGATAATTTCTACACATCAAAGAGTAAAACAAGAACATTGTGCACTTTTGCAACTATTAGTAGGTTAGTCC
Source organism: Poa pratensis (assembly GCA_947311845.1). NCBI lineage: Eukaryota > Viridiplantae > Streptophyta > Magnoliopsida > Poales > Poaceae > Poa > Poa pratensis. The sequence continues at coordinate 37,081,832 of CAMZMU010000077.1, read as the reverse complement.
AAATAAATAATAAACTTAATATAAAACAAGTGCTAAAAGCATAAAAATGGCATGAAACAATCAAAAATTATAGATACGTTTTGGACGTATCAACATCCCCAAGCTTAATTCCTGCTCGTCCTCGAGTAGGTAAATGATAACAAAATAATTTTTGATTGTAAATGCTATGATCAGGTCTTTAACAATTGCATGATGTATGGATAATAAAACTTAGCAATCATGTTTCCTAATGAAAAGTATCAACGAACTAAGAGCTTATAACATGAAATTTATAAACATCAACAAGATTGTAATGACCATAATAAAGCATGATAGAGTGGTATCTCGCTTGCCCTTAATTGTGGAGCAAAACATAAATGCCAAGGCACCTCTGAAGTTCAAGTGAAGACTAGATATAGAGATATCAAAGATAAAAGCATCATGGTTATACCTCAATTAATCGTATTCTGGGACAAGCACATTACACTAAGAACGACAGCTATGCTCTCGAAGAAGTGCTCAAAGAAAGGATGGTGACTCAACATAAAAATAAAAGATTGGCCCTTCGCAGAGGGAAGCAGGGATTAACACGTGCTAGAGCTTTTTGTTTTAAAAACAGAGGTAAAAATGTTTTGAGAGGTGTTTGTTAATTGTCAACGAATGGTAGGGTGAGAACAGTATTCTACCTGTCAAACGGACTTTTAAGAGCGGCTCCCATGAAGGACGTTATTTCTACCAGCAAGGCAGATCATCCCTCTTTCTCTTTGGTTTACACACATTCAGGTATTTCACTGTTTGTCATTGCTTACTGATGAATCAGGGCAAAAGTGTGAAGAGAATTAATTGGTTAAAGTTGTAATTAATTGGGACTGGGCACCCCGTTGCCAGCTCTTTTTGCAAGTTATTGGATAAGCGGATGTATATGCCACTAGTCCAGGTGTAAAAGTCCATTTGACAAATAGAATAAAGAATAACCACACTAATTCCTCATGAGCTAGTAAACATTGACACAAAAAGAGAAATATTTTGAAGGTTTTAAAGGTAGCACATGCAAATTTACTTGGAATGGCTTGAAATACCATGCATAGGAATTTTTTGGTGGACTCTTTGGGATAACTTGGTTTTAAGGATTTGGATGCACGAGCAGCATTCCCGCTCAGTACAAGTGAAGGCTAGCAATAGACTGGGAAGCGACAACCACGAGAGCGATAACGGTCATAATCATGCTTGCGACAAAATAAAATTAACGGAGGCATAAAAACGATACTAAAACTCTGAGGCAAAATAGATCATCAAGGCTTAATTGACTTTTATTTTTCAGTCATAACATGTGTGAGCATGTGCCAAGTCGATTCAAGTGAATTATTCAGAGGAGGATACCACAATACCATACCATCTTATGAACAGGACAATGCATGTTGATATCAAAATAACATAATATGCACTATTAGCTAGTTGAGACTAACCATAAGAAAACATAAACTACTAAACAGTATTATTCACACATCATTTTTAAGTTTCAACAAGTAATCCATTAAACATTGAAAACAGAGGATAAATAAAATATGTGACGATCCACTTATTAATGTAACTGGTGTTTGATGCTAAGATAAATAGATAATAAAATACAGCCGCTTCAAGTTTAGTTAAGTTCCTATGTTGCTCAAAAAACAAAGTTTAAAGGTTTGCAAACCGTGGGGTTATTGATGAAGAGGGATGCGGGGACATCCCCAAGCTTATGACTTTGGTAATTCTTCAATATTCCATAGTTTGGTGTTCCTTCATTCTCTGTGAAAAAACTTCAACACAAAAACTTTCCCATTCTTTTCTGCGGTTAGACATTAGTACAATAGATAATATTTCCCAAGTGCTACTATTAAACCAAATAAAATTTTGTTTTTAAGTTACAGAAAGGTTGCTTAAATGGCCAACTTATAAATGAAAGGTAAGAACCATTAAAAATCAAATGAAAACGAAAAGAGGCCACTCTTGCAACAAAAGTCAGAATCTGTCCAGAAAAACAGCAGCTGGAAAACGCAATTTTTAGGTGCACTTAAACATGCCCGAAATTTTAGCCAATTTTTGTACATGCAGAGGATTAGGTGCTACAACATCAGTAATTTTTTCGTGATTTTTAGAGCTTCCAGTAAAATATGAAAAATCGCGCAATAAGCAGTAGATACCGAAAACAGAAAATCACTTTTTACATATGTATCAACTAAGCTAAATGGATAAAACTTGGTACTTTATTTTTGATAAACTAAGAAACCAGAGGCTAAGCAAGACCTAAACATGCTAGCTACAGCAAGGAAAACTCTAAATAAAAATCAAAAGTAAAACCCAAATAAAATTAAAATAAAGAACCAAACAAAGAAGCAAAACAAAAGAAAATATTTTTGTTATTTTGAATTTATAAGTGAAAGTAAAGAAGCAATCGAAACCAAATAAGGAGCCTAATAAAACTAAAGAAGGTAAAACCAAGACATATAAAAGCAATTATAATACAAGTTAAGACAATACATATCATGTGGACGGGTAATATAGAGTATGAACGAGACAACCTCATGTTAGTTGATGAATAGGGGGATGACTCGGGCATCCCCAAGCTTAGATGATTGTATCTTCTTGAATATGTTCTTGGGATGCACCTACACATCCCCAAGCTTGAGCTCTTGCGTCTTCTTATTCATCTCATATCACCATATTGATTAGATCTTATAAAACTTCACAAAACTCATTAGTAGGGTTAGTACTCATTAAATAAAATCCACTCATGTTCAAGCATTGACAAGTTTTATAATTTTACTCAACATTAGCCACTGTATATACTAAGGTGTTCATGATTTCCGTTGTCCGTCGAAAAACTAATGAAACTAACAACACCAAGTACAATATTGAATAAACAAAGAAATCTGTCAAAACTGAACAGTCCGTAAAGATGGCATTCAACGAGATAGTTAAGTAGCTCAAATCGAAAAACTTTAGTCTAATGAAAGAAAGATAATAATCTCAGGTTTATGCACAAAAATTTTCAAGTCAAAATACTATTCTGAGATTTATCACGATTTTATTTACAGAGAAGCACAAAATCTGTCTAAACAGAACAGTCAGTAAAGATCGAATTTTTCGACCTATCTACGTACCTTAAATCAGAAAAAGTTAGTCTAATGAAAGAAAGCTAATAAGCATCACTTTGCACTCAAGAAATTTCAGATCAAGATCACGTTCTGGTGATTTTAAACATTTAATACGGTGGAGCACAGAAAATCTGTTTCTGGACAGCAAAGTAAAACTATCAACTTTCAATTAACTAAAGACTATAATTAGCATTTTATTTTTATGTACAGAGGTATATACACAATATTTACAATATTTACATGTTTTTAATGAAAAGCTTCCATGGAAAGATTTGTTTTGGTTTCATAGGCATGAACACAAGTGTTCAAGGTCGACCCCCATTTAACCATTACTCATCTTTCCAATCACTTTTCTTTTTGAAAACGTTTTTAGATAACAACTACACCTTTTTTTTTGTAATTCGCATTCCCTATCCATAGTAAGATAAAGAACAACTTAATACTGAAAATAAAAACTACTTAGAGATAAAGCAAACAAGTGCACACAAGAACATTAACCTACGCTATGGCTCCCCGGCAACGGCGCCAGAAAAGGTCTTGATAACCCACAAGTATAGGGGATCGCGTGTAGCCTTTTCGATAAGTAAGAGTGTCGAACCCAACGAGGAGCTAAAGGTAGGATAAGTATTCTCTCAAGTTCTATCAACCACTGATACAACTCTACGCACACTAAACGTTTGCATTATCTAGAAATAAAACTACGGTAGCAATACGGGTATGAGAGGTAGTTTTGCAAGATAATAAATACAAGAAAGTAAATGTTAGTGCTGCAGCAATAAAATACACTAAGTAACCATATACTAACAGTACCATGAGTGTGGAAAAGTGGTGGTAATTGTGGTGGCTTTGTCCAAGATTAATTAGTGAAGGTACTTGGTTCATTGTCTTCGATGCAGTTTTCTATGTGGGAGAGGCTAAATATACATGCACTCCACTACTTGGGATTACAAGTACTATATGATTGGATTGTTAGAAAGCATCCGCAAATACTAACAATGCATTAAGGTTTCCCCAACCATAGCCTTAAGTTCAAGGTCCTCTTACTCCCATACGTGCAACTAATCGGTTCGCGTTCTCAGGTTTCTGTCACTCCGGCAGAACTTCCCCCGCTTCGTTACAAATACTACCAACCCTAGGGTGTTTGATCCATGCGCGCACAAATATAATGGACACCAAAGGACAGCACCATATAGACATACAACTCTAATGAACCTCATGCATTCAATTAAGCAATCAAAAGACAAATAAACTACGGAAACATGATGTAAATCATAGGATAAATATTATAGCATCAAACACCATGTTTACATAGGACGGTACAGAGGTTTGTGGGAGGATGAACCACTGAATACAAGGAGGAGATGGTGATGGAGATGGCGGTGAAGACGGCGGAGAGGGGCAGCGCGGGGCGCAGGGCGGCGGCGGCGCCGGCGGTGCGGGGAACTCCTTTCCCCGCCGCCGGCAAGCTTGGGGAGCGCCGCCCCTTAGCCTCCCTCCTTCATGGCTTCTTGGGAGCCCTCCCCCATGGAGATGGGATCCATGGGGGAGGCAAAAACGTGGCTTTTGGTGGCTGAAATTCGTGGGTGGAGGAGTCCTCCACGAATTAGGTTTCCTCCCTTTATATATCTTCTCGGATTTCCGTCACCCCCTTTTAGGGTTCCACCAAAACGGGCCTACAGGCCGCGTCCGAACTCCGATTGGGCTGATCTCGGGCTTAAAATCTTCGTATGGAAAATTGTGACAACTTTCGTAACAGCCAGGTCTCCATTTGACGTCATCTTCGAGGGTCAAACTGGCAAACTTCGTAAAAAGTTCTCAGACAGATTTCAGGAAAGTCCCAATTCGACTCCAACAAGGTTTCCTCTTGTATTCTTGATAATTTCTACACATCAAAGAGTAAAACAAGAACATTGTGCACTTTTGCAACTATTAGTAGGTTAGTCCAAATAAATAATAAACTTAATATAAAACAAGTGCTAAAAGCATAAAAATGGCATGAAACAATCAAAAATTATAGATACGTTTTGGACGTATCAGTCGCTTGCGGCGGACAGCTCCTGCGGTCTTCTACATGAGTGGGGTGATTCCTTCCCGGGGTGCGCGGTGGCCTGGTGTCTTCTTCTCCGGCGGTGCCAATGACTGGTGTAACAGAGCCTGTCCGCTTTGTTTTGGCAAACTGTTTGTGGGGCTAGCTGCAGAACAGATGTAAGAATAGGTGTGCTTTAGCTTCAGTATATATGTGGTGTTTGAACCAAGTATACCATGTGTCCTGAATATTATGGCGTGATGTGTTCATATCGTCTCTGAAGTAAATTGTACAATATAGGGCATGATTTTACTAATAGATTATACTTTTTGTGATGATTAGAACCTAGATTGCATATCCATGAACACATGGATATTGGAACAAAAAGTTGCAACTAGTATAATCAACAAACCAGATGATGGTCTTGCTATCCACCGAAGCAAAACTTGGACTTAGACAAAAACATTTGAGATTTGCTAGCTGAGTTCGAACAACCTAAATGCATCCGTTAACTCCCCTCATGTGAACAGAATCCGATATGTCAGCCGATGTTTTGTTATATGTCTCTTTGTCTCCATGTGCAAATGCATTGTTGTTTGTTTAGTTTTGATTATTCACATTTCTTTTTTTGCGCAGATACATACTACCTTGTTGATTTTGGTTATCCAAATAGAAAAGGATTCCTAACTCCTTTTAAGAACCACACGTACCATATACCATATTTTCGTTGAGAAGGGCGACCAACACAAAGGGAAGAGCTTTTCAACTATCTACACTCATCGCTTCGGAATGCAATCGAGCGACGTTTTTGGTATCTTGAAAAACAAGTGGCGCGTATTGAAATATATTCCTTCTTACGGTCTGGATACACATAAAAGAATTATCCTTGCTTGAATAGCGCTTCACAATCTCATTAGAGTCTCCAACGTGATAAACAGTTTGATCGATGTGATGAAGATAAGAATTACGTTCCTAAGCACCAAAGGCAGTCAACAACATTAGTCGGTGATACTGCCCCAAGTGGAACCAAAACCAATGACATGAAAGCAAGGCGTGAAAGCATTGCTACCACAGTGTTCAATGCGAGAAGAAGATGATCGATTCGTGCTGTCGAACTGTGATCCAAAGAGCTCAATGTAAACATTTTGTTGGTTTCAATGATCGTAATCCGAATAGGTTGTTTTATTTCCAAACTCACATTTTTTTCCCAAATGCTTCCTTTCGCACGCGCGTTGTTTGGTCGAGTCGAATGGCCGCGCTACGCGACAAAGTCGAACCGAGTGGACAGTCTTTGTCTTCAAGCTCCCCACCTGTCGTGGGGTCACTGTTCGACTACCCCACGGTAGGGATACCTGGGTCACGCCAAGCCCATCAGCCTTATGACGAGGGCCCAAGGAAGGCCCAAGGAGGACGACGTGCGGCCCAAGATAGTCGACGCTAGGTCATGCGACCCCGCCATGCTTGTAAGCGCCATCGGCACCGTTCACCTGAGACCTAGCCTACCATATAAAGGCTAGGAGGGTCCTTCGTCTAGGGTACGCTCATAGCCGCCACACAAACCCTAGCGAGATTGCCATCTCGCCATTGTAGCCACAGCTCACCATCAATAACCAGACAAGCAGGAAGTAGGGTGTTATCCTCCGGGAGCCTGAACCTGGGTAAAACGCCTCGCTTGTCAGCCGTCGTGATCACCAGCGCTCATCTCTCTCCCCCTCAATCAACCCGGGGTACACAACCCAGGGATTTGCCGAGTCCACCCCTCGTCAATTGGCGCCGTCTGTGGGAAAGAACGAGCGCTGGAATCATGGTCGCACCGGCTCCATCAACTTTGAAGACCGACGTCTGCATCACCAAGGAGCCAATCTGCTTCGGCTCCTTCGAGTACACCTTCCACCCGCCGGCCCACCGCTCGGTGTACGCCGATCTGCACGTAGGTATGTGCCTCACCTTCGGTACCATGCACTACTTCGTAGACAGCTGTGGAGTACTCAGATCCACGGCGATCGCACCGCCTGCGGTGGTGGCACCCGCATCTGCCGCGGCTGCGCCAACCACGCCCCCACCTGCTGCGGAGATCGCATCTGCTGCGACTGCGGCGATGGCATCTTCGACTGCTGAGAAGATCGCGTCCGCCTCGACTACTCCGACCGCCTCCGCTGCGGCAGAGATCGCGCCCAACGCGGCCGCGTCACCAGCGTCTCCGGCTACCACGGAGATCGCATCTGCTACGACTACGTCGACCACCTCGTCGACCACCGCGCGGATCGAGTCTACTTCAACTACCTCGATCGCGTCGCTGGCAAGGCCAAGATCTGCATCAACTTCGACTACGTCGACCACGCCTTGCGCGCAACGAAGGTCGCGCCGTTCTCATCCACGCCACTCGCGTCTCCATCGACTCGCAAGATCGTCAACAAGCCAATCGCGCCCACGTCGACGACAGCGACATCACTCCTCACGTCCGCGGCGAAGGTCGCGAAACTCCAGGGAAGGAGCCTCGGCGGCGACTGTGGTGTCCACCACGTCGCACCCATTTTCAGCTCCGAGCACGGCTCGGACGAAGGAAGCAGCAGTGGCAGCTACCGTCCCACTGCCCAGATCTACCCCGCGCAAGTCTTCATGATCGGCCAGAGGCCGCAGGGCAACGACGACGAACCCGCATACCCACTGGAGGTGGTCATGCCGGACCAGGTGACGCGACTCACCATCACCCGCGACATGGCAATCAAAGCCCTGAAGCACGTCGAGGACGGCACATACCCCCCACCGGATGCACCCCGGGAGGACCTTATGGCGGTCCAGTACCTGCTGCGGAAGGAAGGCGAACGACTCCGCGCAGAGAAGGCCGAGCTCCTCCGACGCAAGGAGGAGGCCGACGCGTCGAGCGCCAGGAGGGCCGCTTACTCGTTCACTGCCTCAACAGAGGTCTCGCAAGGAGCAAGGCGCCACAGAGCCCGCGTGCCCCTGATGACGGAGGTCGACCGCGCTAGAGTCACCCGCAACCTCGAGTCATCATACATAGAAGACGCAGACGGAATACCCGTCCCCAAGACACCCGGAGCCGCACTCATGGCAGTCGAAACATACCTGCGGCTGACGCAGCCGCCAGAGGGCGACTCGCGCGCTCTCCTCCACAAGCAGCAGATCATGTCTATCAAGGCACTCGAAGACGCACTGGTAAACAAGGCGCCGACAGAAAAAGCGCGTGAAGATCGAGATCGCCGCGACCACGAGCCCGCAGCACTCGCAGCCCCGGCGACAAGACAACTGCGACAACCGCAGCCAGGTGAAGACCTCCGCAACGTCATCACGCAAAGGACGGTAGACCGCAGCCGCACCCAGCGCCCGGTCAGCACGCCCAACTTCGACTACGACCGCAACGACGGCGACTACGAGCCGTGCGGCGCCGCATGCTTCAGCTTCAACATACGCGACACAAGAATGCCCAAGGGCTTCAAGCTCACGGCAGAAGCAGTCAAGTACGACGGGAAGCAGGACCCAAGACTCTGGCTAGAAGACTACCTCATAGCCTGCAGCTGCCAGGGCGGTACTTCGACTACGGCCATGCAGTACATCCAGCTGATGCTCACGGGCTCTGCACGCGGGTGGCTCAACACTCAACCCAAGAACGCCTTCAGGACGTGGGACGAGTTCGCGGAAGCCTTCGTTAAATCCTTCCTGGGGACGTACTCGAGACCGACGACGTTCGTCGAGTACAAGCATGCAAGCAAGGACGAGACGAGCCGCTCCGGTCATACATCCAGCGTTGGACCTTGCTCCGCAACACCATGGAGACCACCTCGGAGGACCGAGTGATGGATGCCTTCATGCACGGCGTCTCCCGCCGCGACCTCCGCGAGGAGTTTGGTAGGCTCCGGCCGAAAAACATGATCGAGGTCATGAAGATAGCAAACCAGTGGGCAGACGGAGAGGACTCGGTCCGCAATAGTTCACACTACTCCCCGAAGGACGAAGCCGGACCAAGCAACTGGCGAGAAGGGCGCCACAAGAAGAAGCCGCGTTACAACGGCAACGACTCAATCGAGCTAGTAGCGGCGGGATTCCAAACCCCCCGTGAGGATGAAGCGCGCGACAGCAGTCGCCAATACAGCCACGCACAGTACAGTCGAAGCGGCGGGACCAGAGTCGCCAATACAGCCAGGGGCAGTACAACCGAAGCGGCGGCAGCAACTACCGCAGCGACGGAGGCCATAAACGCGAGTGGCAGAAACGCACGCTAAGCCCAGCGGAAGAGCTGGAACAACCCTGCAGGCACCACATGTTCAGGAACCCGGAAACGGGCAAGTGGGGATCCAACCACCTGTTGAAGGACTGTCGAAAGGCACGTAAAATATACGAAGCCATGCAGAAGATAGTCACTCCAGCACCCGCAGCGCAGCCAGCCGCGCAGCTGGCCATCCAGGCAGCGCCCGCACCCGCAGTCGCCAATCCAGCACAGGCGGCGGGAGCCTTTCTGCAGCAGCAGCAGCAGCCGCAACAAGATGCCCCACCGTGATCCAGGACGCATATCCAGCGGCACGCGGACAACTTAACATGATACAGAAGGGGCGCCCTCAAACAGGACCCAGAAGATCATCACTCGCCAAGTTTTCCAAGCCATCACCTGTCCACCTGCAGTACCCGACTACCTGAGAGGGTCAGAGACACCAATCACTTTCTCCAGAGCAGATCACCCGCCTGCAGTACCACGACCCGGGCATGCCGCCTGGTAGTCGAAGCTCTGATCGGAGATTACACCCTGAAAAAGGTGTTCATGGATGGAGGCAGTGGCATTAACATCATCTTTGCCGACACCCTCAGAAGGATAAACAGACCAACGACGGACTTGGCGGCATCAGAGACCACCTTCCATGGCATAGTACCAGGGCAAGCAGTCACGCCCATGGGAACGATCACACTCGACGTCATCTTCGGCACACCCGAAAACTTCAAGAGGGAGTCGATCGACTTCGAGGTAGTCGACTGGAAGTCGCAGTACCACGCGATACTCGGGCGCCCAACCTTCGCCAGATTCATGGCGATACCTCACTACGCCTACCTCATGCTCAAGATGCCTGGACCCAAGGGCGTCATCACGGTGCACGGCGACTTCGACCGCTCCAACAGCTGCGACCGCGAGTTCAGCAAGATCTCCGAATTCTTCGGAGTCGAAGAGCACTTCGAGGCAATGGCAGTCGACAACGACAAGACCATCTTCCCAGCCCGCAAGAAACCAGCCAAGGACGCTGCCTTCAACGCGGCTGACGACACAACGACCCATCAGGTCCACCCGACTGACGCCAGCAAGACGGTCAAAGTATCGTCGAGTCTGACTCCCGCATAGGAAGGCGCGCTCGTCGAGTTTCTACGTGAGAACTGGAGAATCTTCGCATGGCAACCCTCTGACATGCCAGGAATACCCAGGAACCTCGCCGAGCACTCCTTAAAGTCCACAAGGACGCCAGACCCGTCAAACAGGCCATGCGACGCTTTTCCGGGCCCAAGCGAGACGAAATCAGCAGAGAAATCGATCGACTGCTGAATGCCAAGTTCATCGAGAGATCAAGGACTCGGACTGGGTCGCCAACCCAGTCCTAGTGGAGAAGAAGAAGACGAAGAAACTCCGCATGTGCGTCGACTTCACCGCCCTCAACAAATGCTGCCCCAAGGACCATTTCCCGCTCCCGCGGATAGATCAGATCATCGACTCGACTGCAGGCTGCGAACGCCTGTCCTTCCTGGACGCCTACTCAGGTTACCAGCAGATCAGACTGAACGTCGACGATGAGGAGAAGACAGCATTCATCACACCCGACGGCGTTTTCTGCTACCAGACGATGCCCTTCGGGTTGAAGAACGCTGGTGCCACGTACCAGCGCACAATGCAAGCATGCCTCAAAGGGCTCATCGGGCAGATCGTCCAAGTCTACGTCGACGACATCGTCGTCACCACCCGCAAGGAGGACACCCTCATCGCCGACCTCCGCAAGGTCTTCGCCGCCCTCGACGAGTATCAGATCAAGCTGAACCCAGACAAGTGTGTCTTCGGCGTGCCAGCCGGAGAACTGCTTGGGTACCTCGTCTCTGCAAGAGGAATCGAAGCCAACCCTGAGAAGGTGCAAAACATACTCGCAATGCCAGCACCGACCAAGCTTCACGAGGTGCAACGCCTAGCCGGCCGAGTCGCAGCTCTCAGCCGGTTCATAAGTAAGTTGGGAGAAAAGGCCCTGCCTTTCTACCAACTGATGAAAAAGACAGACAAGTTCGAGTGGACAGAAGAAGCGCAAGTCGCGTTCGACCAACTCAAGAAAACACTCACGACTTCCCCAGTACTGGTGGCTCCACTGGAGAACGAGCCGCTATACCTCTACGTGTCAGCCACAAACAGGGTGGTCAGCACGGTACTCGTAGTCGAACGAGAAGAAGAAGGACACAGTTACCCTGTCAGCGACCGTCTACTACCTTAGCGAGGTGTTGACCCTGTCCAAGCAGCGCTACCCGCACTACCAGAAGCTGGCCTACGGAGTTTTCATGACTTCAAGGAAAGTAATCCATTACTTCTCCGAGCACCCGATCACGGTGGTAAGCTCCTCCGGGCTCTCCGACATCCTGACCAACCAATGCGCGACAGGACGAGTCGCTAAGTGGGTCGTCGAGCTAGGACCCTGGGGGCTGAAATACGCTCACCCGAAGTCAATCAAGGCCCAAGTGCTCCCAGAATTCACCACCGAGTGGATAAGCCCAGCTGCCAGATGTCCCCGACCTGTCCAACGCATGGACAATGTACTTCGACGGCTCCAAAAAGTTCAGATCAGCCGGGGCAGGAGTCATCCTCATCTCCCCCAAAGGCGACAAGCTGAAGTACGTGCTACAGATGGACTTCCCAACACCCTCCAACAACGAGGCTGAGTACGAAGCCCTAATCCATGGCATGCGAATGGCCAAGAACTGCGGCGCCACTCACCTCATGATCTACGGCGACTCCTACCTCGTCGTGCAGCAAACCATGAAGCCTGTGACGCCATCGCCGACAACATGATCGCCTACAGAGACCTGTACAACCAGCTGGAGGGCACCTTCGACGGCTGCGAGTTGCGGCACATCGGCCGCGAAAGCAACGAGGAAGCCGACGCCCTCGCCAACCTGGGCTCAGACAAGGCGCAGGTGCCACCCGGCGTCTTCCTTGAGCGCATCACGCAGCGGTCTGTCAAACTTCGACCCACGCCCGGATCCTCCACACCATCAACGAGCACCGCCGACCCGCCAGGCAAAGAGAAGGAGCCAATGGAGGTTCTGCTCATCGAGCCCACCTGGACGAGCCCATATCTGGCGTACATGCTGCACCAGAGACTGCCAGTCAACTCAGTCGAAGCCAAGCGCATTATTCGCCGTTCGAAAGGCTTCACCATCATCAAGGGGGACTATACAAGCGAAGCATCTCAGGAGTCCTGCAAAGGTGCGTTGACCCAGTCGACGGTCAAGCCATCTGCTCGAAATCATACAGGCACCTGCGGGCCACGCCAGCAGTCGAGCCTTAGTGGCCAAAGCTTTACGAGCCGGATTCTACTGGCCCACCGCAATGCAAGACGCAGAAGAACTCGTGAGGAAATGTCTCGGCTGCCAGGAGTTCGCCAACAAGCCGCACGCGCCAGCTTCAGCGCTAAAGACCATCCCACTTGCCTGGCCCTTCGCTCAATGGGGGCTCGACATGGTGGGTCCACTCAAGAAGTCCTCGCCAGGAGGACACACGCATCTTGGTGGCAGTCGACAAGTTCACGAAGTGGATCGAAGCCGTGCCTATCACAAGTTCGACTGCATCCTCAGCAGTTAACTTCATCAGGTCCATCATCTTCAGGTTCGGGTGCCGAACAGCATCATCACCGACAACGGCACGAACTTCACAGCCGAAGAATTCAAGGACTTCTGCTCCGAACAAGGCATCAAGCTCAACTACGCATCAGTCTCGCACCCGCAATCCAATGGGCAAGTCGAAAAGTCCAATGGTTTAGTCTGCAAGGGTATCAAGAAGCGCCTGCGAGTACCATTGAAGCGCGCCGCAGGCGCCTGGGTTGAGGAGCTGCCGTCTGTGCTGTGGAGCCTGCGCACTACGCCAAACAGATCCACTCAGTACACGCCATTCTTCATGGTCTACGGCGCAGAAGCAGTCATGCCATGCGACATCAAGTTCGATGCACCCCGAGTGGTGGCCTACGACGAGTCCGAGGCAGAAGAAGCACTCGAGGATGACATGGATACCCTGGACGAAGCACGCGACATCGCCCTTACCCGCACAGCCGTGTATCAGCAAGACTTACGCAACTATCACGGACGGCGACTGCGGCCCAGAGCGTTCGTCCCCGGAGACCTTGTCCTCCGCCTAAACAGAAGAAGGTGCACAAACTAGCCTCCCCGTGGGAAGGTCCATACATCGTGACAGAGGCAATTGGCGGCGGAGCTTACCGCCTGAAGGACTCGAAGACAGGGACAGTCTGCAGCAACCCGTGGAACGTGGCGCAACTGCGCCGCTTCTACGCCTAATCGACTCCCCCTTGTAACAAAGTGTACATCTCAAGAAGCGGCAGGTTCCAGACGCACTCTTTCCCTTACCAGGGTACCTGAGGGGACTGGAAGGGTTTTAATGAGGCGGCCTGCTCGCAAAAATCAATGAAGTGATTTGTGGAACAAGCTCTCCCCTTTACTTTTTTAGTCAAAAAGCAACATAAACCTAGGCCGTCACCCGACGCACTCGGGGGCTGCGCCATACAGGTTCAACTCGCAAAATCCTTGGCCGCCACCCGAAGCACTCGGGGGCTGCGCCGCACAGGTCTAAGTCAAGCCTAGGCCGTCACCCGACGCACTCGGGGGCTGCGCCATACAGGTCACGCAAAATCCTTGGCCGCCACCCGAAGCACTCGGGGGCTGCGCCGCACAGGTCTAAGTCAAGCCTAGGCCGTCACCCGACGCACTCGGGGGCTGCGCCATACAGGTCACTCGCAAAATCCTTGGCCGCCACCCGAAGCACTCGGGGGCTGCGCCGCACAGGTCTAAGTCAACCTAGGCCGTCACCCGACGCACTCGGGGGCTGCGCCATACAGGTCACTCGCAAAATCCTTGGCCGCCACCCGAAGCACTCGGGGGCTGCGCCGCACAGGTCTAAGTCAAGCCTAGGCCGTCACCCGACGCACTCGGGGGCTGCGCCATACAGGTCACTCGCAAAATCCTTGGCCGCCACCCGAAGCACTCGGGGGCTGCGCCGCACAGGTCTAAGTCAACCTAGGCCGCACCCGACGCACTCGGGGGCTGCGCCATACAGGTCACTCGCAAAACCTGGCCGCACCCGAAGCACTCGGGGGCTGCGCCGCACAGGTCTAAGTCAAACCAGGCCGCACCCGACGCACTCGGGGGCTGCGCCATACAGGTCCAACTCGAAAACCTAGGTCGCCACCCGACGCACTCGGGGGCTGCGCCGCACAGGTCTGACGCCACACCTCGGCCGCACTCGAAGCACTCGGGGGCTGCGCCGCACATGTCTAATTCAAAATCCTAGGCCGCACTCGATCCGCTCGGGGGCTGCGCCATACAGGTTTACAGACGTCTAAGATACAATTTACTAACTCGGGGGCTACCCCCACCTCGACATACATACACTCATATTTCCACTTGGAAAATTTCTTTTACAAGCTAACGCTATGCAACAGCACTCTACTGCTCTTATTCTACAGGCTCGCCCTTTGGCGCATCAAGTGGCCCTACAAGGTGCTCGCTGAAGTTCTGAACCTGCTGAATCATCTGCGCGCAGCCGCAAGAGTATCGGCATAGTCACCCTCTCCAGGCAAGCCGTCAAGCACCTTGTGCAATGGAAGATTAGGCCGGTGCATTCGAACGTACGCCAACGCCACGTTCGCCCCGGCAACAAGTTGAGCGTGCACGACTTCCTTCAACGCACCGCCTTCACGGAACCTCTCCAGAAGCGCAGTCAGTCCATTCGGCTGCTCGTTGTGAGGAAAGTACACCTTGTTGATCTGCCAGAGGGTTTTTCTGCAACCTTCCAAGAGCACAGCAGCCCGCCAGGTGCGATCCAGCATTCGTGCCAGTACACTACCTTTGGATTTGTTCGACCAAAACTGGCGCGCTTCGGGTGAGTCACCGGCGGCCTCTTTCTCTACTCGCTCGTCCACTCGAAGCTGCTCAGCCTTCAGTCAGAGTTCACATCTGCATCAAGGCCAAGCATTAAGCATAGCAGGAAGACACAGAAGCCGAAGCAAAAACGCTAGAAGGCCAACCTTGCAGCTGTCGACTGATCAAGTCCATCTCGCCAAGCAGAAACTCTTCACGCTGGGAGAACGGCGCAACGGGCCGCGACCTCAATCGCTCCAGCTCCAACTCAGCATTCTTCAGCTTCGACTCGAGCTCAACCACCTTGTTCCTCATGAAGGTGATACTCTCTGGTCATTTACGCTTCGCACAGGAGCTGGAGGAGCTTGACGGCGGCGACGAGTAGGCGCAGCCGAAGTGGTGTCCTCTCATCGTCCGCGCCAGTCGTTCCAGCAACGTCAGGAGCTTCGCCCATATCAGACTGCCAAGAATTGACAGCGTCAAGCCAGGAAAAGAATCAACATAATTCATCCAAGCCAGATATCAAAAAAGACTCGGCGACTGCACCCCCGAGGGAGCGAATTCACATTTCATCATCAGCATGTTCACTCGCACAATATAAAGTGCATTACAGACTCAAGCCCAAAAGCAGAAGCATAATCCTAAAAGGAAAAAGTCTACACTACAGACTCGACTGGGAACGGCTCTTCCTAGCAGCCAACTCTGCAGCTTTGGCAATCCTCCTCTCGAAGGTGGCGACCAACTTCGCAGCTAGCTGGCTCGCCTGCACCTTCACACCGCTAAGGGACGCGGTCCTGCCATCAGGCTTCCGAGGGAAGTCGCTGACAACCTTCTCAAAATCACCTACGACTTGGTGACCAAGAAGCAGCTGGAAAGTGAGCTCTGAGCCGCGTACCGTCTGCGCGCGCGTGAAGTCCGCCAGGACATTCGAATTGCCTTCGAATGGAGCCGCGAGTGCGTCAACAGCAGCTGGTGGTGGCTGGTTCGGAAAGATGTTCCGGTGCACAGTCGCTAAGGCCTCCGTCGACTTCTGCAGGCCGCCGTCGACTGCTGCAGCGCTGCCGATGCATACGCGCAGACGCGGTCGACGAAGCCAACAGCCTGCGCCAAACCGACACTCTCGCTAGAAGTCCCTTCTGGAGGAGCACCTCCGCAATTCTCTGTTCAAAAGAAATCCACACCCGTAAGACGTCAAAGTCGAAAAGAGGCAAAGTAGGCACTGAGCCGAAAAACTTACTTCCAACAACATCTGCGAGTGCGAGCAAGCGGTCGACCTGGGTCTTCTCCAGATCAGCCCGAGCTTGTTCCCGCTCTTGGGCTTCACCCAGCGATTTCTCCAGCTCCGCGACCCGCGTCTTCATGCTCTCCTTCTCGCCTATGGATCAACGGAGCAAAGTTAGCAATAAAGGCAGTCGAAGCACCCTCGAACACAAGGGTTCACACTTACTATTCGCTTGCTCCAGAGCAGTGCGGAGCTGATCCCTCTCCTGCTCCATGCGAACGAAAGCTGCGGCTCCCTCCATCTGCTGGCGATAAAATGGCTGCAGGAAACACAAGACATCAATCTGCGCCCGACTATTCCAGTCACGCGCATCTTCGGGGGCTACTCCCATCGGGAGCGCTGTACGCGCACCCGATACAGATCTTGCAGAAGGAATCGAAGAACACTTACATGCTCAAGCAGCCCAGCGTCAACCGGAGTCGCATCAGCAGACCTCTCAGGCATGGCGGAGGTCGAAGCCTTCAAGGCCAAAACGTCACCCGCCAGAGCCTCCTCTCCGGTCGTCCTCGCAGTCTGCTCGATCATGGGAGCAGAAGTGTGCTCCATCTCACGAGGGGAAGAAACAGCAGCGCCGGTACGGTCGCTGTCACAAGAATCTCAATTCAAGGACCCGCAAGTGAAAAAGCACACTCGACAAAAACAAAGCGAAGGTTATGCGACTAACCTGACTACATCATCATCTTCACTCCCCAAGGAGACGGAGGCCATCCTCGCGAACTCGATCGGCGGTGCAGAGCCGAGTGGAGGCACGACCAACGGTTCCGCCAGATCACTCGGGTGCTTAGCACCCGAAGAGGACTCGCTCGTCTCTTCCTCGATCACACCCGCCTCCTTCACAGGCGACGAGGCAGAACCAGAGTCGCCACCCTTTCGCCTCTGCCGCTTCCGCAGCGGCTCCTCGTCTTCATCATCCTCCTCCAACTCTTCACTCGGAGAGGTGGCGGAGGGAACTTCATCGTCATCACCTCGTCCTCAGGGAACTCTGCCTCTTCGTGAGGTCCATTCTCCATCAACGGAGGGAGACTGACGTAGCTCGAACGACCCTGTCAGCAAATGAAGCATTCGAGTCAAGCAAAAGATTCAACAGAAGTAAGATACAAGCGAACAAAGCAAACAAAGCTCACCTCAGGCACAGGGTTACTAGGCCCATATGGCTCGACTGGGCACTTGACGTTGCACGGGTCAGCGGCTCGGAGACTGGTGATGCTCCTCACCTTCGACTCGACTGCATCATCATCAAGCTCATTGCCAGCATCCTCACGCGCCCACATGGGGTGGACGCGACTGCGCAGCGGCTGCACCCGAAGCCTGAAGAAGGTGGCGATGAGGTGAATTCCACCTGTCTCGCGCCCAAGACTCTTCAGAAGGCCACACAGTAGCGTCAGCAAGGGCTGAGTCGCTTCCCTGTCCTCCTTCGACAGCGGGTGCGCCCACGCGTTCGTCTTCCGCAACTCGCGATCAGCGCGAATTCAGGAAGCCCTGCTTGGTCGCACCTGATGTAGAACCACTTCTTCCGCCAGCCCTGGACGGAGTCGGACTTCTTCATCTGGAAGTAGGAGGTGTCGCCACGCACCTGGATGCCGAAGCCGCCGACTGGGTACACTTGCTTGCTCTTCCCCACGTTCCTCCTCACGAGGAACAGAGACTTCCACAGCAGCCAGTTGGGTGCGATTCCCAGGAAGCACTCGCAGAGCACGAAATAGCTCGCGATGCTCAAGACGCTATTGGGAGTCAGATCGTGGATCTGAATCCCATAAGCATACAAGAGACCACGGACGAAATCGTGGAGGGGGAACCCGAAACCCCGCGGAAGGAAATCCACGAAGCAAACGCGTTCCCCCTCGCGAGGAGAGGGAAATACCTCTTTCCCAGGAGCGCGCACCGTCGCCTGGTCTGCCGGCGGCAGCAGCCCCTGCGCGCGGAGGGCCTCGAGGTCGGCCTTCTTCACCGACGATTTGACCCAATCGCCGTCGGGCTTCTTCATCACGCTCGCCTCGGCGGCGGCGACGGCGCCAGCAGCAGCCTTCCCCCTCTTCATGCGGCCTTGCTCATGGAGGGTGAGACAAGAAGTTGACAGAGAGCACGCAGCGCAACAATGGCGGAACAGAAGCAGTGGAGATGATGAAGGAATGGGGACGGATGAACTGTTCACCGCCGCGGTGAAAATTATATACCGCGCGGTCAGTCAATCCTGGCCATCCCTGCTGAAACCGTTCTCCGTGACATCATCTGGCCGTCCACGTGTCGCGCGGAGATAGCAACCGTCGTCGGCCGCACCGCCCACTACGCGCGGGAATCAAGGCGCCATCATCACACCGCGAAATTTTCGCGCCCAACGGTCAGAAAAAAGCGGCAACCGCTGTCTCCAGTCAATACTGACAGTGGGGCCGCACCGTCACGTCCCATCGGACACAGAGTGCGTCAAAAACGTCAGCACTGACGTCAACCACGAAGGCGTAGGAAGTAAGCCAACGGGCTGATGGAGAACTCGAACAGTTCATTCGAGTGCAAGAAAATTCAGTAAGCTCTCAGAGCTGAATAAGTTCGTACAGTAAGCCAACGAGCTGATTGAGAACTCGAACAGTTCATCGAGTGCAAGAGCATTTAGTAAGCTCCAAATGCTGAGCAAACTCGCGCAGTAAGCCAAGCCGGCCGAATACACAGTAAGTCACACAAAGCCAGTCGCGATTCCAAGTCGAGTCCCTTCTTTACTCCCATCGGGAGCAGGCTTTTCGACTGAAGAAAAATTGAGTTTAACCTCAATTGCAAGCAATTCAGCTTAATCTCGGGGGCTACTCCCATCGGGAGCGCTGTTCGCGCTCCCGAGTGACTCAGAACAAAAGCAGTCGAAAAATCACCGACTAAGTCTGTACTCACGGTATTTTATCCTGGAACTGACAGTTCGACTAAGGAATCCTCCATAAGCCCTGAACGGCCGGAGTCGACCTATTTTACTTATCTCTTTCAGGAACCTGACGGCGTGCCCAGGAGGAAGGAGTCCTTTACCCGACTCTACGATTCGACTAAGCACTCGGGGGCTCCTGTCGTGGGGTCACTGTTCGACTACCCCACGGTAGGGATACCTGGGTCACGCCAAGCCCATCAGCCTTATGACGAGGGCCCAAGGAAGGCCCAAGGAGGACGACGTGCGGCCCAAGATAGTCGACGCTAGGTCATGCGACCCCGCCATGCTTGTAAGCGCCATCGGCACCGTTCACCTGAGACCTAGCCTACCATATTAAGGCTAGGAGGGTCCTTCGTCTAGGGTACACTCATAGCCGCCACACAAACCCTAGCGAGATCGCCATCTCGCCATTGTAGCCACAGCTCACCATCAATAACCAGACAAGCAGGAAGTAGGGTGTTATCCTCCGGGAGCCTGAACCTGGGTAAAACGCCTCGCTTGTCAGCCGTCGTGATCACCAGCGCTCATCTCTCTCCCCCTCAATCAACCCGGGGTACACAACCCAGGGATTTGCCAAGTCCACCCCTCGTCAATTGGCGCCGTCTGTGGGAAAGAACGAGCGCTGGAATCATGGTCGCACCGGCTCCATCAACTTTGAAGAACGACGTCTGCATCACCAAGGAGCCAATCTGCTTCGGCTCCTTCGAGTACACCTTCCACCCGCCGGCCCACCGCTCGGTGTACGCCGATCTGCACGTAGGTATGTGACTCACCTTCGGTACCATGCACTACTTCGTAGACAGCTGTGGAGTACTCAGATCCACGGCGATCGCACCGCCTGCGGTGGTGGCACCCACATCTGCCGCGGCTGCGCCAACCACGCCCCCACCTGCTGCTGAGATCGCATCTTCTGCGACTGCGGCGATGGCGTCTTCGATGCTGGGAAGATCGCGTCCGCCTCGACTACTCCGACCGCCTCCGCTGCGGCAGAGATCGCGCCCAACGCGGCCGCGTCACCAGCGTCTCCGGCTACCACGGAGATCGCATCTGCTACGACTACGTCGACCACCTCTAATGCTTCTTGCCCACCGAGCGCCTGCTACTCCCAACGACGCAAGGCCGCCACACCTCCCCTGCTTCTTCCCCACCGACGCGGGGGCCGACGCTCCTGCTCCTCTCACCGGTGCAAGGCCGCCGCATCTCCTCTGCTGCTCCCCACCGCCGCACCTCCCCTAATGCTCCTTCCGCACCGATGAGAGGCCGCACGCCCATACTCCTTCTTCCCGCAAACACGAGGCCACTGCCGCCCCTGCAGGCGAGAAGCCACCATCGCGGGCGAGTTGAACGATTCAATTGGGGAATTAGGGAAGAGGATTCAGGCGGCTCAGCATTGGTGGACTACAGAGTGAAAGGAGGCCGTTGGCAGCCAGAATCGGCTGTCGGGAGGTCAAACATAGAGAAATTGGGAAGGCGAGGGAAGTAGGGAGGAGACCACCAGCTCTCGACGCCATGTCCTCGGTACAGGCGCACTAGCTCGACACAGCTTCCTGCTGGAGGACTTCGTCCAGCTCCGCCTCACCGCATGCTGGCTTCCGGCCGCCGCCTCTCATCTAGGTGGGTTCCGTGTGGAAATTTTGCTCAGAGCTGTGCAACACGAGAATGGCAGTAGGGAAGGGTTGCCCTGTGTGTTGACCCATGCGACGATAAGCACGGGTCGCACACCCCCTCTCCTTCTTCTTCCTTCCGCACCACCGCCTCCGCGAGCCCCTCCGCCTCCGCGTCCTCCGCCCGCCTCCACCTTCTCCCTCCTCCACCTTCTTCCTCGAACCGCCATCCGACGCCGGCCGTGCCGCCTGCTGCCGCCCCACGCGCTCGGCGCCGCTACCGCGCCGCCTCCGCGCCCCGCCCTGCCCCAGCCGCCACCTCCGCCGGTCCGCCGCCACCCGGCCGGCCATCCCTCTAAACCCCTCCCCCCTACCGCACCCAAAACCTAACTCCGGCCGGCCGCCCCGCACCGCACAAGATAAGCTTGCTTCCTCGCCTCCGCGGCGACGCCGCGGCCCGCCGCATCGTTCCCGTCTCCGGCGAGGTCCAGGCCTCACCTCCGACAGGGCGCCGCGGCCAGCCACGTCGTCCCCGTCGTCGATGAGTGTCGCCATGGTCGTCTTCTTCTGCGCCGGCCGCCATCGCGCCTCCTCCATCCACGAACTGGGCCAGGCCCATGTCGCGCCTCTTCTCTCCACGTGGGGTGTGCGACACCTTCCTATCATCGACCTGGTCGATGAATAGGAAATGTCGTAGGGATGGACGGGGAAAGTGCTCCCGTATAGGAATAGTAGGCTACTAGCCTTATGGGCTTCCTGTAGAGATGAACAATGGGCTGGGCTTCCACTTCAGATTTCAACTATTCCATATACTGATGTAGTATTGGTTTATTTTTTATCGGATTGTTGCCCATCAACGCATATTAATTGCTCAATTTAAATAAATAGTTGCCCAACTATGTATGTTTATTGCCTAGTACCAAAGTTGATTTATTTGTTTTGGAGTTGCTTACCACTGTTTTAAAGTTGCCTACTAAAGTTGTGATGTTGCTTTATTACGTCAAACTCGTTTCGCCTAGTATCAAAATTGGTTTTTATTTATTTTTGGGTTGCTTACCGTGGATTTTGAAGTTGCCTACCAATGTTTCTTCGCGTCGTACGAAAATTAATTTTCTTACGTTGTTTGTAAAGTTGCCTCATTGCACACCTTATCCGATGTATTTTTGTTTCGCCTTTCGCATCATACCAAATTTGGCTTTTTTTAGTTTTTTTCTATTTAGAGCTGCTTATCGTTGTTCCAAAAGTTGCCTAATCGCACAACACAATTGATTACCGTTGTTGTATACTTGTCTCAATGCCCAAAAAAACTTGTTTCGTCTCGTACTAAAATTGATTTTAATTATTATGGAGTTGCTTACTGCTGTTGCAAAGTTGTCTCATCACACACCAATGTTGCTTTTGTTGTGAACTTGTCTCAACGCACGCTAAAATTGTTTCGCCTCTTATCAAAGTTTTGTTAGTGTGAATTTGTTTACCGCTGTTGTGAAGTTGTTTCATCACACACCAAAGTTGCTTACCGATGTTGTGAAGTTTTCTCAACAGACATCAAAATTGCTTCACCTCGTACAAAAGTTTATTTTGCCTCGTAAACACATTTGTTGTCTCATCGTACGTCAAAGTATTGATTATCGTTGTTATGAAGTTGTCTTATCGCACCACAAGTTTATTCGTCCGGTGCCAAAATTGTTGGACTTGTTGTAGAGTTTCTTCGGTATTGTGATGTTGCATGTCTCATCACACATCAAAATTACTTACTGTTGTTGTGAAATTGCCTCATGGCACACCAAAATTGCTTACCGTCATTGTGTAGTTGTCTCATCGCACACCAAAGTTACTTATGCTATTGTTAACTTGCCTCTCAACACATAAAGCGGCTCCTAGCGCTTCGGCCCAAGGCAGGGCACGATGACGTGTGCACCATCCGGTTGTCAGCTCCAAAGCAAAGCCAGCTTCTAGCACGGCATCCCACATCGCTGCCTGGCTCCCTTCCTGCACATCCCCACCAACACCTTCGATTTAGTGTCTGGTTCCCTTCCCCATGTTTCTGTGCCAACGCATCTTCAGAGTGCATCGCTTGTCCATTCCCGTGCTCAACCACCGCTCGGCCATCCCCCGTGTTTTTGTTCAACGGTCACCGTTGTCTTACTTGTTGTGGAGTTGCTTATCGTTGTCCCGGAGCAAAGTTGGTTTTAGGTGTAAAAAGTTGCTCCAAAAAAGTTGTGATGTTGGCTACCGATGATCTGAAATTGCCTATCTCAATGCACGCCAGTTATTTAGCTTAGTACCAAAGTTGCTTTTAGTTGCGGTGTAGTTGCATTTACTTGTTGAGGAGTTGCCCAATGCGGCTATAAAATTGCCTACTACTGTTTTGAATCTAGTTTTTTCATCGCACACAAAATTATTTTGTCCCGGAGCAAAGTTGGTTTTAGGGGTAAAAAGTTGCTCCAAAAGAAGTCGCGATGTTGGCTACCGATGGTCTGAAATTGCTTATCTCAGCTGTGAAATTGCCTACTAATGCCATTGTGAAGCAACTTTACAGTGGCATTAGGCAACTATGCTAGCCAACGTTTTATTCACACAATAACAAAGGAGTGTACAAATGACAAGTTATTGTAATCGGAACCTATTAGCAAGACAGTACAGTTCAGAGAACAAGCAAAACTGCAACAGAGAGTAAGCAAATTAATTAGCAATGCTCCACAATCCTCTGTTTCCCTCAAGAACTGCTCGTATCTACAGAACTGCATCATGAGCAAGCAAAATTCAGAAAGAAAAAAAACAGGCCGAACCAGCTAGATTTGGTGGCTCTTGGAGATAGCCAGATAGGGCGTCCAGGAGCAGCTCCTAAACGAGTTGCATGTGGCAGAGCTTAGACATGGACGCCCAGACCAAATGGAGAAGCACGGCAGCTCGACTGCCGGGATGGTGGTCGTGGACTTGCTTGGACGGGAGGGAGCTTTTCTTTGAACAGGACGGGAGGGAGCTCGGGGAGGTGCGTAAGCACGAGCTTGGCCGGGAGGACGTTGGGGATCAGCGGTTTGCCGGCACGCGCTTCTGCTCCGACGCAAGTGGCTCGTCTTCCGCTTCTTGGACAGGAGCAATCTCAGGTATTCGTCTTGCTCCGCCGTGTTCTTTGCGGCAGCCACCACGCCGCAGCCGCCGCTCTTTCGGTGGCCATGGAGCCTCTTCATCTTCAACGGGAAAAATTACCTAGCGCGGGAGCTAGGGAAGGATGGCCCTGGGCGGCGCCAGAGGTGGTCGTGGCCCACTCGTGGGGTGGAATTCGGGGCGGCAGAGGATGGCCCTGGGTGGCGCCGGAGGTGGTCGTGGGGTGGAACTCGGGGGTATGTGACTCCGTGCGGCAACAGCCAGCAGGGTCCCCGGCGGCGAGGAGCAAAGGAAATCAGAAGGTAGGGGATGGGCTCACGGGAAAGGGGCCTTCCCTTTTTTGGTCACGTGGGGGACACATCCTTACCTTTCTGAGGCGGCCGTTCGGTACGACGAACCAACGCGCGGCCGTTTTGTAGACGTGTCCTTTTATTTTTACTTTAACTCACATGTTTTTCTACTTCATTTATAGCCCGAAGGAAATGGCCCGCCGAACCCCGGTCGTTCTGCATCTGCTCCGGTCGGACCCGAACCCGACCCCGGCGTTCTCACTTGGCTACGCGTCAGCCAACAGGTCCCGTCCTCGCCCGGCAACAGCGACTCCCTCAGGCAGGCGTCGGCGGTCCCAACTCCGGCGAGCGGCGGCGCTGCAGGTCGACGCGGGGTAAGTCGCATCTCGACCTCCACGGGTCCGTCAATCCCTGCATTCTGTAGGCCTCGCCCCCGCTGTTGTGCCCCTGATATGCTGATGCTGAACCCACTTGCCTCTTCTCCCGATCCCCAAATCCTCCAATCCCACCCTAAAGTTGATCGCTCCTGTCCTCTGACGAAATAACAGGCGGCGGCGCGGCCGAGTACCCGGTTGCCATAGGAGGAACTCTCTCAGGCGGCGTCGCGGGAACGGACCGGTTCCGGCGAGCGTTGAACGGGCGGCGGCGGCGGAGCGATGGCGAAGCGGTTGATGGCGCGGATGCTGGGGATGTTCCGGTCGCGGACGCAGGTGGGCGTCGACAGGGCCGGCAACAACTACTTCTCGCTCGTCGAGGAGGTCGACGGCGCCAGTACGTCTTCCCGTGCCCGTCCCTTCCCATCCATTCCTCTTGTCCCCGTGTTCTTCCTCTCTTCGCAACTACAACTCGTGCTGCTCCTGAATTCCTGATGTAACGGTGTTTCTTCTGGTTCGTGATTGCGTAAACAGTGAAGGAGAAGCGGTGGGTGGAGTTCAAGGGCGACCGGGACCCGACCACCGTTCCAGGTTACGAATCCTGTTGCTTGTTTGTCCTGTGAGGATCTGTAGTCTACAAATTTTGGATGGTACTGACAAATTTGTTTTGCAGGCATGTATGGTTTAAAAGCCTTCATTCTGACCTCGAGCCGATATACTTGGATTCGTCAGTGAGTAGACACTATCTGATAGTTGCGTCGTGCTTGTAGTTGAGTGGATTTGCTGGTTGAATGGACAGAGGAAGAAAGCTCCGACACCCGAGGTAAGGAGTAAGACCGTGCCAGTCACATGGTTTCTGAAAATTGTGCATACATTTGTTACTTCTTTATACAATAGTAAGGGAAGCAGTATGTCCATTGCACCCGTACTGATGTATTGCTACACCGATACAGGAACTGACTGAACTGGAGGCGAGGCGTGAGCGTGTCAGGCAAAATGTTGAACGTATGTATCTGGTGATCCCAGCTCCTAGCCCCTCTTATGCTTTACTTGTTAAGCTTCATTCACTGCCCATTATGTGTATTGCTTGTTACTCCCTCCGTCCGGAAAAGGATGTCTTGGATTTGTCTAGATTCGGATGTATGTAGACATGTTTTAGTGTACATATACATCCGAATTTGGATATATGGAAGACATCCTTTTCCAAACGGAGGGAGTAAAACTGTTACTGTATGGGCAAGCACAATAGCTTCCAACATGTTTTTTCAAGTAGGAGTATGCCATTGAGCAGCATACATGTTTATTACTTGGAGCTTTATGTTTTTCATAAATTGTTGAATTATCTCATGTCATCATTGCAATGTGCGGGTATGCTACAAAAGGCACAGCAAGTATGTACGTTAGAGTGAATCAAAGATGTTTGATGACTGTGAAACACAATGCAATTTTTTTTATGTATGCTCTCATGAGTAATGCCTATTGTTTGTTGGGTTCACACTCATAGGTATGCGTTAGCTATTGTTGTTGCAGTGTACCTTATGGTTGTTACTATATGCACTTTGTGCTAGTTCAGTAACTCTGATTACTTTCAGTACATAGTAGAAATGGGAGAATGATGGCCAGGGATTTGTATTTATCCCTTTTGATGCTAAATTTTCTTTGTGGCTGCTAAATGGAAACTGTATAATAATTTTGGGGGCAAGAGTCTATTACAACGTAAGGGATAAAGCAAAATAACTTGGAAATTGTGGTCGCTACAAGCACTCCACCAATTAATTGGAATGTCAATACAGAGACTTCAGTTTCTTGAATGTTTAATTGACTGCAAAGGAGTATCTAGCAATTTTGTTGCCCCCATCCATAATAGGAATGATGTGCATTTGAAACTTAGTTTATTATAGCATGAACCAACTTAATGGGGATAGCTTCACTTTGTTATGTCCTTGATATTATCATAGGACCGCCTCTCAAGAAACACAACAGACAATGGAACACCTGCAGAAATGGGGGATCAGGGGAAAATAGCAGAAAGGGAGATGGAGATTAGAACCTCTCAGTTTTATTCTAGTTTTCTGTTATTCATCTCCCGTAGCACACCATGCAGCCAGTCTCCCTTACATACCCTACTTGAAAGACTCGCTCCAACCCAAGTACACATTCCTGCCCCCTGGTCCTGTTAGCGCCATCCTTGTCCCCACCTCCTTTTTCTTGCTCTGTTTGGACGCTATCAGTTACATGGATGTCACCACTGTTTAAACATTGGCCGACTCAACCTTTAATCGGCCAGTCAATCGCTTCTCCTAGGGTCACCAATTAGCTGACCGATCAGTTACCAATTAACGATTTCCTCAACATTGAATGTCACTCCAGGTGTGACCTGTATATCTAGATTCACCGAGTCATAAAGAAAACACGTTGGAGTCGTGACCAATCAGTGTGTAATCTGACTTTCTGTTTGCATTTTTCAAAACTGTTACAAATGTATGCTAATGTACCATTGTACAAGTTGCCTTCTGCGCCTGTGAAGCTTTTTACTGTAGTTGGAGCAAACAGAATATTTTATTGATAAGTTTTGTCTCGTCAAGGTCCTCTTAAATATAATTATACATGTGTTTTTGGTTCATGAATTTGCTCCGCTCATACATTTAACCTATGTTCAATCAAGTTCTCAAGAAGAAAGAAGAAGAGGAAAGAAAGGCTGGTGTCCGACTAGTCAAGAAAATTGGTACGTTCTTTATGTTACTCCCTATTTTCAATTTTTTTCTATCAGCATTTGTATGCCCCTTTGGAATTCCTTCAATTGACTGTTTAGTGCGTGAAAACTTTGATCACTATTTGTCCTGTTCCACCAAAACCTTTCGGACCAATTCTGTAGTTATTTGCACTGCCTAGTTTCCAGCCTCATTCCTCAGAAACTCGATGGCAGGGAAACTAATACCTGACATCGTTCTTTACTGACAAACCTTGTACGCAACTAGCAAATCATTATACTTGAACCATTAACTTTTCCCAAAGAGTTTGCCCTATTTTGTTACTAAAGGATGAGAATCAATACTGCCATGTTGCATTTTATTTTGTTTTATACGCTTGCTATTGATGTTCTTCCAAATATAGGGAAAACCGATTCTCCAAATCTGAGGAGTTTTACACAGCAGTTCCCTGGTACTTCTGTAGATCAAAAGAAAGGTAACATAGTCTTGGTCGTATCCTGTATCTGTTATGAATTATGATTATGTGATAAAGTGCAGCTCAAACATGTGTGATAACATTTCTGTTGTGCTGTTTAGGACCTGAGTCTAAACCTAATGGCCGGACTGATACAGAAGATGGCACAACAGATAATGACAGGTATGTTCCAGTACAACAATTTGTTCTCTAAATGTTAGTATTATTTGTGTTGAGATGTCATTTATTCGCTATCTATTTTCTTCCAAGTCTATAATGCCAATCATTGCCTCGTGTATGCTATTGTGCCTTTTCTTTAGAAAGCAATGCATGCCTTCTGTTTTGTATCTGGCTCCAATCACTCAGTATGTAAATAAAGTAGATCTATCAAGGTTGAGGATAGAACTGAAGCAAATCCACTCATAAATCAACTCTGGCTAATCTGCGAGCTAAAAGAGAAGAAAACAAACTGCTATTATCTTCATTTGATTCCTTGGATTTGAGCCCATGTTCGTTCTGTTTCAGGTCTTCCGAGCCGACAGGTACTGGCGCCAGCTTTAAACCAGGGACTTGGCTGCCACCATCATGAATGACAACCAGCAGACGAAGGGCCTCTGCGCGAGCATTCTGCTGTGGCCTACCTGCTGAGAGCTTTGCTGATAGATTCTTCTAAGATTATGATCTCCTTTACCATTTGATACAAGAAATGGGAAATTTTGTATGATGTTCGACAATGTATGTATGTTAGCTGTTGAAGTTAACACACACTCTCTTGATTTTGCCGAAGTCTTCTGTGCTAAGGTTGATGGACTCCTGTCCGGTTTAGCAAAAAAATTGAAGACAACAAATCAAACTTTTTGTCAGGAAGATAAGAGATCCTTCTTCCTTTTGCAGCTGGAGTTGGTGTATAAGAAGCAATTACATGTAAATTTGTGTTCGTTAAGTACTGTAGTAGTCATATAGGCTTGTTTGTTAAGCTTTTTTTATTCGAAAAGGAGGACAGCCCCCCGGCATCTGCAGTTCTGCACCGATGTTTGTTAAGTGGTGATATAGGCCATCGAAACTAAATGTACGTAGCATGATCATTGGAGGGGGCATCTAATAGAGCATGGAGTTGTCTTGCAGTGTCCTCTTCTTAATTTTTTTTGTAGTGTATTTTTTTAAGCTCCTTTTTCATAGTCGATTTAGAGGCGAGGCTCGACCTCTGTATTGGGCCTTTCACACTCCATCAGTCCACGTGGAATCGGCCCACAATTCCAATTACAGTACATTTCATCGTGCATCGCGCAATTCATCCCAGCCAAAACCTAACGGAAACCACCTCCGAATCCCCACCGGTAACCGCCGGAATCCATGGAAACCTCGCCGATGCGCGCCGGTAGCCGCCGCCCACTCCTGCCCTAGCCCCCAGACCGACGCCACCCATATTCCTCCCGGCCTCCCCAGTCTCCGAGCTCGCCGAAGTGCCCAGCAAACCTTCCGCCTTCAGGAGCGCACCACCAAGGCGGGCGGCGGCGAGCTCGAGCTCGACTTCGGCCTCGCCCTCCACCGGCTGGTCGACGACAGGTGGGTCCGTCCCCGTTCTCTCCACTCCTACTGTTTTCAGTGCACTACTTGCCAGTTCATTTTCGTTTCATGAGAGGGGATAACGCGGGTTCAGTTGAGCTTACTGAAACCGGGCGGTTTTCGATCACGAGACGGAGATCACCGGTTACCACCGGAGTACCTTGTGAGGTGTTGACGCTAGCTGTGGCTTGTGATAGTTGCTGCGTAGCTGGTGATTGATCCTAGTTACAGACAACCGCTGGAATCGGCAGATGTTTTCTAGCTTAATCTAGGCGAAATGTAGAAATACATTTTCTTGATGTTTTTTATTTCAAGCTTAACAGGAATGTACTACGATACTACCAAAATGTTTAGTTTTATGAGGGTATTACTCTTGTGGTTTTATAGCTTTATACTTTGCTTGTATGGTTAGTCGTTTTAGCAAATGTGCAGGGATATAATTTACTATCCAGTGATAGTTCTTGCAACATGTCTGCCTGATTTTTCTTTAACTCTGTGTATAAGAACCAAGACGTGGTGCCCCGTCAACTGGACTACTGGAGGCACCTACATGGCATCACCTCCAGCTTCCTCGAAAAATCCTGCTTGGAGTCATGCGAAGGCAGATGCCGATTCAAGGAGTGGCATAATTTGTCGTCATTGTGGGAAGAAGATTGGTGGCGGCGGCATTACGCGCCTGAAATATCATCTTGCCGGAGTTCCAGGCCAAGTTGAATCTTGCAGAAAGGTGCCCAAAGATGTCAGGCGTCAGATGCTGGAATTAGTTGCTGAGCTGCGAATAAAGGAGGAAAGAAGGAACAGAACACGGCTTGAAACTAGAGTTGGACAGAATATACGTGTTGACGATTGTTCGGATCCTGATTTGACGATGGAAGGAGGCTCTGCAGGTCAATTTAGACCGTCAAGGAAACGAAGATCAGGATGCCTTTCTCCAGAAGCCGTTACAGGTTCAGAACCAAACAGTGCTGGCTTGGTAGCTCCAGAAGACGCGGTTCAAGATGGCAGGGATGGTTCAGTTGCTCCAGATGATCTGTTACACAATGCTTGGAGTCATGCAAAAGCAGATTCTAATTCAAGGAATGCTATAATTTGTCTTCATTGTGGGAAGAAGATTAGTGGTGGCGGCATTACGCGCCTTAAATATCATCTTGCTGGAGTTCCAGGCCAAGTTGAATCTTGCAGGAAGGTCCCCAAAGATGTCCAGTGTCAGATGATGGAATTAGTTGATGAGCTGCGAATAAAGGAGGAAAGAAGGAACAGAACACGGTATGAGACTATGAATTCGCGTTTTGACGATTCTTCGGATGCTAATTTGACGATGGAAGGAGGCTCTGCAAGTCAATTTAGACCGTCAAGGAAGCAAAGATCAGGTTGCTTTTCTCCAGAAGCTGTTATAGGTTCAGAACCAAACAGTGATGGACCGGTAGCTCTAGAAGACATGGTTCAAGATAGCAGGCATGGCTTAGATGCTCCAAATGATCTGTTGCACAATGCTAGAATTGCTATGGCAAGATGGTGGCACGATGTTAATATACCCTTTAGTGCGGCTAAATCTCCTTTCTATCAGCCAATGGTACACGCCATAGCATCTGCTGGGCTGACCTTCAAGGGACCATCGTATCATGACCTGCGTGGCCCATTGTTGAAACATGTTTCTGATGACATTCGTGAATACCTAAATGATTTGAAGAGAGAATGGAGTGTGTATGGCTGCTCAGTCATTGTTGACAGACAGACAGATCATGGAAAGGGTGATATAACAAATTTTCTTGTGCGCTGTCCACGTGGTACCATGTTTTTGAAATCTGTCGATACATCAACAGAAGAAGCATCTTTGCTTGCGATCTTTGATCAGGTTTTTAGAGAAGTTGGACCAGAAAACATTGTTCAGTTTATCACTGACATAGATGCAACATACAAGGTTGCTGTTAATCTTCTGGAAGAAAGATATGGCACTTTTGTTTGGTCTCCATGTGCTGCACGTTGCATTGATTTGATGTTGGAGAATTTTGCAGATCCTAGATATTTCCCTATGATCGATGAAACTTTAAGTAAAGCAAGGAAGATAACAAAGTTCATATATAATCATGCATGGGTTTTGTCGTTGATGAGGAAAGATTTCACAAATGGTCAAGATCTGTGTCGTCCATCCATTACAAGATATGCTACACATTTTCTCAGTCTCCAGTGCATTCTTAAATTTGAGAAAGAACTACGTCAACTGGTTAGCAGTAACAAATGGGTGAAATCAACTTACTCTAAATGTGGTGTCAGAAAAGGGATTGCAGCTATTATTTTGAAAGATGTCGATTTTTGGGCCCAATGCAAACATGTAGCGAAAGTCACTGAGCCACTGCTGCGTGTACTACGCTTGGTGGATAGTAATGAAAAACCTTCAATGGGTTACCTGTATGATGCAATGGAAAAGGCAAAGGATTCAATAAGGAGAAGAATGATGCACAATGCATGCCTATATGGGCCTTATGTTAGAGTAATTGATGCTAGGTTGGAGAAGCAACTTCACAGCCCATTGCATGCAGCAGGATGCTTTTTCAATCCCAGTATTTACTTCAGTCCCTCTTTTAAAATGCAAAGCATTGTGTCTAGGGGGCTTATGAAGACAATCACTAGTTTGGTCCGCGGTGATGAGACCCAAGACAAGGTATTTCTCCAGCTTGAGGAGTACAAGAAATCAACTGGTGACTTTGGCCTTCCAATAGCAATTCGTCAACGAGAGAAACTTAATCCAGGTAATGGTGTTTTCCATGTTACGACAAGAGTCCATGTTCCTTAGGTTGGTATCTGCCTTTCTGCATACTTATTCTCACGATTTACATCTTTGCTTGTTAGTTGCATGGTGGGAGAACTTTGGCAATGGAACTTTAGAACTCCAAAGTCTTGCAATACGGGTCCTTAGCCAATGCTGTAGTGCAACAGGCTGTGAAAGGAATTGGGATGTTTTCGAGTATCTTCATTCCACAAAGCTAAACAGGCTTGAACGATCAAGGCTAACCGACGTCGTTTTTGTTCAATACAATCTGAAGCTTCGAGAAAGGTATAATCAATTGGAACTTGCATGCTGTATAAACACTCCCATAGTAACTTCCACTTACTCGTACCCACCATCTTGCAGGAATTTACGTAAGTACAGAGATGCCATCGACCCTATTAGCCTGGACAACATCGATGTTTTGGATGAATGGGTCAGTGAAGAGCCTAGCCTTCTTTGCCGAGATGACCTGAACTGGGAGAGCATAGACGCACCATTTGCTGAACCGGCTTCGGAGGACGAAGAACTCCTTGCTATTGAAGATGGCGAAGAGGCCCTGGGCCCAGTGGCGGGGCTGTCCTGGTCAACGGCAGACGACTTGTATTATTGCCCACATCCAGATCAGGATCCTTTTGTCTACGTGACTCAAAATGGTGAAACCTAAGACTGCCTCGTGAGTCCCCGAAGGCTGGAAACGATGTTGCGTAGCGAACTGATCTGCATTTGTGGCACATGTACCGGCATCTGAAGCTTTCCTACGCATGGATTGGTGGTAGCTCAGCTTTAGCTGAATAGTTTCGGAATTCAGAATAGTGATTCGTCCCAGAGTAATGTTAGGATTTCTTCTCCTTATCCTTCCCTTTTTATTGTCTTTATTTATGCCACTGTTTCGTTTGCAAACTGTGAGCTGCAAACAATTCTTAGCAAGCTAGCAAACGTTCCATGCTGAACACTGAACAGTTTATCTGCCTTTTGTGTTGACAGCAACGCATGGATCATGCTATAGTTTTTATCTGCAACTGTTTTCATGTTAGCACTGTGCATGTAGGTAGATGCAACATTACCACACTGTGCATGTAGGAAGAAGATGGCATGTGCTTGATAATTATCTAGCAACAGGACATGTAGTCTGGAGCCTGTTGGAGTTAGACTGATCACTGATGGCCTTGGCATCCTATGGTTGTCTCCCTCTGCCCAAAAGGCCTAGTACCTACCAGTGGTCAAAAAGCCTTCAAAGGAACAGTTGCTTGCACATCAAGGTTCGAACCTGTGATCATGGTCTACGTATAAAACAGTCTTGTCTATGCATATCTATATGTATTCAGAAAACAACAAAAAGCCCGTCTATATGGTCGCTCTCCGTGGAATTGAAAAGAAAACCGCTATGACAGAGTTGCGTCTAATTGGAGCCCTGCTGTCATTTTGGCACCAGACAGATGGCCACGACATATTGCATCAAATAAATGTGCAGTTCTAGTAGTACTTACAAAACTTTGACCTGATGGTGCAAAAAATAGACAATGTTCTGTTTCAGGCTAGAAATGAGAAAAATATATAGAGTATTAGCAAAAGAAGAAAGGTAGAAACCGTGTGTCAATTTAAGGAAAGACGCCACCCGCCGCCAGCTACCGGCTTATCTAGGAAGGAAGGCGGAGCGGCTATAGTGAGTTTAGTCGCACTAGTACTGTTAGAAACATAAGTTAGCTGGTTGGTGTGGTTGAGTAAAGTGGCCAGCAAAGTTTGGATCTACCATAGCTGTCTAATTAACACCCAAATGTTTATGGTGTGGAGTCATGTGGATTTACTGTTCAACTGATTGCTGCTAGCTGCACGCAATGGCTGTACAAAATAAATAACGCAGAAGGGAAAAGCAATAGCTTATCAGTGATCTCTGTGTCTCCCTAAATAGTACTATTAGGAAAAAAAATGTTTACTGAGAGGAAATGCCTGATCCAAAACTGTCAACAAGTCATGCACAACTGTGCTCAGATTCCACCAAAAGAACGTGAAAAATGTCGCCACCATTACCATCCACTCACTGTTCTTGTTCTTGCCCAGCTAATATTTATTTTGGTTGGTATTAAATTAGGGCATCGATCCATCAATCAAACTGGGTGGAGACGAGCAGCTGCTCCTGCTGACAGCCTCATCATCCATATATTTTTATACAGCTTCTGTTGGGATCATACTCGTACGACTTAGGGATATCAATCCCTTTTTTAACGATCAATTCAGAGAGATCGAGTTAGTTTCAGAGCTCTGTTACGGATATTAATTTCCAAAGAATCTTAGTAAAAAAGTTATCTGCGTTCTGCATCACACAACATGCCTCTTGATGCAGCAGCAAGCCAGGACTGACAGCATGTACAGTACATCAAGATCGAGAAGAGACATCGCAGGTACTACTAAACTTAACTGGCCGGCAATGCATCAACGGCCACTCATACATATCAACAGTCAAAACACAAGGGCAGAGTAATAAGCTAATTAACGCTGCTGTTAATTGCACCACGATCGCAGAGTGTTTGCCTGGACGTGCATGCATTACTACCACAAGAAACGTAAGAAATTAATATATGTAGCTAGAGAGAGGTAAACAACGGCTTTCCCATTCTGGGGTAGAGAGGAAAAGAAAAGAAAGATTATTCATTATTTACCCCTCAAAATCCAAAGAAATCTTGCAACTTGCATGTTCTTGGGCCCCCATTTGACTTCACCACCTACCTGTTTAACTGATTCTAAAATCAAGTGTGTGCCCAACGTGCTGTCACGACGTACCTGCTGACGATTATTGTACTATTACCGCCGGTATATCATATCACCAACTGGCGGTAAAAACTAATTAACGACATTCCTTGTTTGAGTAGAGAAGTGAAAAATCATCCTTGGAAAACGGAGTAGGTGCAGTGCAGCTGAGCAGGTGGTGATGTAGTATAACAGAACGGCGAGAAAAGCGCACTGCGACCTGTTCCGTAACTGCAAGTAACTAACAACCCATGTGACGCACCAACTTAACTTTATCTCTCTCTCTCAGATCCTTTTCCTGTTCTTCTAGTTCTAGTTCTAGAGAGAGAGAGAGAGAGAGAGAGATGTTTTGGTTTGGTGAACTGAAATGTGAGTAACTGCAAAATTAATCGACACTAGCCTTGGTCCTAGCAGAAATTCCAAGAAGCAACCTCTTATTCTGTTCATGGAAACTGCAATTTGAGTTTAGTTTTTGGTTAACAAAATTCAGTAAACTGAATATGTTTTTGGAGCTTAGTTTTCATGGCTGCTACCTTGGAACTGTGGTCTGGCTGACAGGTGGCAGTATGTATGTGCATCACTGCTGCTATCTATGGCTTGTAGTAAAGCCAGAGGTGAAGTGCTAGCCAAGCCAACGTAGCTGGAGACAAATTAACCCTGAGAGCAAACTTTGGAGGATGGCCCTGTGTAAATCCTGTATACATGACATGAATGTCTGTTCTTACAACTGGTTTGGGGTCTTTTTGCATCTGCTTTCGGTTGTGATACAACAGTTCAAATGTGCAGTTTGGAGTGTACATGTAGGCTGTTACAGTAGAGACAAATTGAGATTGAGGATTTTGGAGTGTACACCTGTAGGCTGTTACAGTAGAGACAAATTCAGTTTTGTAGACACATCAGAGAAAAGAAAACAATTTACCCCTGGAGATAAAGGAGAGGGGAGGAAACTATGTCATGTCCTGATGAACATAGAAGATTCTCCGTGTCGGTTCTCTCACCAGCATTTGGCCGGACAGCAGCTCCACTAGAAGTACAGACGCCACCCAAAATCTCCCTGGAATAGCCCTGAATTACCAGACAGACAGGGGCGCCCAAATTTATTAGTTGAAGCAAGATTGGTGGATCGATCTACCCAAATTGATTAGTTGTTTTGACTCGTTCGTCACGCGCAGGCCGCCGGCCGGCCACATTCGCCGTGTGCTGAACGGCGATTAGCACGAGGATTTCGGCTAAATTGGCCAAATCGTTGGCAGATACGGCATTGGCAGAGAGATTGAGAGAACACGGAGGAACTGGGAGATCATTACAATTCAGAGAGCTATCATAATTACTACAAAGATCACTGAATTTTCTTACAAACTCTTTTCTTTGCGTTTAACGACTTCTGTCCAGTAAATTAACGACGTCCTGAATTATACAGCTGCGAATTGTCCTTGGCACGATCGAAGCAATGGGACAACTAAGGACATATAATAATTAAGAACAACCACATCTTATTTATATATGGGATCATAATTTATACCATGGCCGTGAGCCCAAGGAAGAAGAAGATGAAAAGAAAAGCCAAGAACTTGAAGAATTATCCAAGAAATTAATCGACCGAACCGATCGAGTGGCCCGCCGGCCGGCTGGTGGCAGATCGCGGCAGCAGCATCATGACGCCCGGATCCGCTTCTCCGGAGGAGGCATGGGCATCGACCGGAACACGGCGGAGAGGTCCCGCGGCACGGTGAGGCACACCCGGGACGTCGTCGTCGTCGTAAAAGTAGGCCGCGACTTCCGCTTGACAGCCGGCATCCGAGGCACAGGCGGCTTGCGCGGCGCCGGAGGGCACACCGTGGGCGTCCGGAGCCTGCTCTCCTCCGACGTGGGCGTCGACGGCTCCTCCCGATCCTCCGTAAGCGTCGCCCCCTTCGTCGTGCCATGCGCTGCTGCCGACTCCTGCGTACTTGTCGTCGATGTCGCCGGGGACGGAGCGGCCGAGGCGGCATCACCGGGCGCCAAAGGCGCCGTCTTGATCGGCGGCAGCGACGGCAGGGCCTCGTCGACGAAAGAGGCCATTGCTGTCGACCGAATCGGCGGTGAAAATTCGCGACAGCAGTGGGTGGAATGGGAATTTGGATCGAATTCTTGGTCTGGGTGGGTGCAAGAAGAAGTGGGTAAAAAAAGGAGAAGGAGAAAGAGAGAGGTTGGGGGCGGGTAGCGCCAAGTGTTAAATAGCGGGACTGAACGGAGGAGAGTGACAGGGAGGCGAAAGAAATGAAAAGCATTCATGAGGGCGTAATTGCAACTTTGTGGGGTTTTACTAGTTTGCCATGAATTTATATCCTTAACTGCTGACAGCCAGTGATGCTGTTTACTACAGGAGTTTGTGCATCCTACACGTGGGTCTTCGATTTCTCGACAGGATATATTTTTCTTGTGTCTATATATTATGTATGGCTTAATAAAAAGTTTGATTACAACTGTAACACAAACAAATAGCTACAATTTTACAATGCATAATTAAAATCTATTATTAATTTCCTTGCATCCAATCTCATTATGACGGGATAACCGTCCATTCGCTCTGACAACTACTCCCTCTATCCAGAATTACCCTGCGTTCTGGGTTTGGTCAAGGTCAAACTTTTTAAATTTTGATCAAACATATAGAGAAATATGTCAACATTTATATTAAATATATATAATTTGAAAACATATTTTATTATGATTCTAATTATTATTTTTTCCTAATGCTTAGTCAAACTTTGTAAAGTTTGAGTACTAGCATGATGAAACAACATCAATTGTGTCGGCATTTCTGTGCAAGTATGAGGAATCCTATATATAGGTGCATGCCCTCACCGTTTCGCAGGCATATTTTCAACGCATGTAACAAGTATCCAGAAAATTCAAGTAACGTTGCCCCCTGGGAACTAGGTGACACTATATGTTGGATAATTAGGCAATAATTCCATGATTAATTCCAGAATATTAAACATAACTACACCAGCTACTAACATGTAGAATACGAACATACTAGATGTACTAATCAACATGAACAGCGGCAACACATACGCCAACAGATCCATAGCAAAACAGTTCAGAACACGCCGCACGTACCGAACGGTTGTAGAGGAAGTAGTCGTTGGAGCAGCGACGGCAGCAGCTTGAGCGGCGACGGTAGCAGCTCGAAGGAGACGACGTTGGAGACGAGTCGCCCGCGGACCCGGAGATCGTCCAGGAAGTCGAGCCGTGATGAAGAACTTGAAAGCAGTCGCGCGGAGCGCTTCCCAAAAACCTTATTCGCCCTCTCCCGTACAGGATCACAAGGACGAGCGGTTCCGGAGACCTGCTGTCCCGTTCGCCGGTGCACGCCGGCGCACGGGATGGAGTAGACTACGGTGGCGGCGCAAGGCACGAGATTGGCAAAACCTAGATTGGTTCGGTGTTTGCAGCGCACGACTTTATATAGTGCGGCTCGGGAAAACCCTAACGGGTACAACGTGGGCCAAGTCCACGTCGCGCACGTTTTAGGTCGGTTACAGTAGCCCACGATCCGGGAGCGACCCGAACCGACTAACTGTGACGCGTCCGTCCAAACCGTTTTCCCGGACTGCAAAAATAAAGCTCGGCTCGGCGAGATTCCCGCAACCCGCGGCGCGTCGTGACGAGACGGCGGGCGGGCGGTGCGTGCGAGCGGCGGCGGAGGAGGAGGAGGAGGAGTGCGCACGAGAGAGCCTCTTGTTCTCACAAGCTTACCAAGTGGTACAACACTCCACCTTATAAGGTGGTGTTTGTCTCCTCCAACTAGCAATGTGGGACTAAACTTTAGCACCACTTTGCACCTCCAAAATTCTGCCATGCACATGGGCCAATTTGAGATTTTCAGGAATTTTATTGGGCTGCCCAAAATGGGCCCAAAATTAACAATCCCCCACCAGATCTCAAATTCCCATTTAGAGATTTTGCCAAACCTCGTTTCTTGTTTATATACCAGTGTTTCAGCAGAGACTGTTAAGTTGAACTTCCGCCTAGAGCTTCAAGCTACATCTACCAGCAACTTGAACAATGGACGAACCTTGAATTGCAAGTTTGGTGCCAATAGACTTCACTCAAAGTCATAACCAGTACGTGGCTGCCAGTAGCCTACCCCGCGGGTGGAGCATATGCGTCATACTCCCTGGTCTCTTCATGAGCTTACTAGAGATCACCCAAATCTCATAGACTGCGACGTTTAACAGTCGGACTCATATAGGTGTGTTCTTTCAAGGTCGCTCTGTAGGACAGCACCTTTGCTACGAATAGCCAACAAAAACACATTAAGGCATATTGCCAACCTGCCTTACAGAATGTGAGAGTTATGCATCTTCCCACGGAGAGGGTTATAAAATAACTCTCCTCAGTTAAACCACTAGCTTGTTCTTCCCAGGTCCTAATTCACGGGATCTCCGATCACATAGGTTGGGTTACCACTATGGTGTAACACTCACGGGTCTCAACCCCATCTCCCTCGATGCACTATCTATCACATTACGTGATAGTCCCTTCGTAAAGGGATCTGCCAGGTTTTTGTCTGTTTGAATATAACTAACAGTTATTACTCCGGAGTTTCTCATTTTCCTGACAGACTTCAAGCGTCTCTTGACGTGTCTTGATGACTTCGCATTATCCTTAGCACTGTTCACTTTCGTAATAACCGTTTGGTTGTCACAGTTCATAAGGATGGCCGGTAATGGTTTCTCAACCACCGGCAAGTCCATCAAGAGCTCACGCAGCCATTCTGCCTCAACAGAAGCTGTATCTAAAGCAGCAAGTTCTGCTTCCATGGTTGACCTCGTCAAAATGGTCTGTTTGCAAGACCTCCATGACACTGCGCCACCTCCAAGAATAAATGCATATCCACTTGTGGCGTAGAGCTCATCAACATCTGAGATCCAGTTCGCATCACAATATCCCTCAAGCACCGCAGGGTGCCCTGAATAGTGAATCCCATAACTCATTGTACCGTTCAGATAGCGCATGACCCTTTCAAGTGCATGCCAATGATCAATACCCGGGTTAGACATGAACCTGCTCAACTTGCTCACAGCAAAAGAGATATCAGGTCTTGTCGCGCTCGCAAGGTACATGAGTGAACCGATCACTTGAGAATATCTTAATTGATCTCTCGTTTCCTTTTTGTTCTTTCTGAGTGTCACACTGGGATCATAGGGTGTTGGAGAAGGCTTGCTGTCTATATAACCAAAGCGGCTCAAGACCTTCTCAACATAGTGTGATTGCGTTAACGTAATCCCACTCTCATCCCTAATCAGCTTAATGTTCAGGATCACATCAGCTTGTCCCAGATCTTTCATATCAAAGCTCTTTGACAGGAAAGACTTGACCTCATTTATCACTATCATGCTTGTACCGAAAATCAGTATGTCATCAACATACAAGCATAATATAACACTATCGCCCCCACCATGGCGATAATATACACACCTATCAGCCTCATTGATGGCAAAGCCTGCAGAAGTTAAAGTTCTGTCAAACTTCTCATGCCATTGCTTAGGTGCTTGCTTCAGCCCATACAAAGATTTTAACAATTTGCACACCTTTCTCTCTTCACCTTTTACTACAAACCCATCAGGCTGATCCATATAGATTTCCTCTTCCAACTCTCCGTTAAGGAAAGCTGTCTTTACGTCCATTTGATGAACGATAAGACCATAGGAGGCAGCCAGGGAAAGTAGTACTCGAATGGTGGTGAGTCTAGCAACAGGTGAATAGGTGTCAAAGTAATCTTCGCCTTCGCGCTGGGTGTAGCCCTTGGCTACAAGCCGTGCCTTGTACTTCTCAATAGTACCATCAGGCCTTAGCTTCTTCTTGAACACCCACTTACAACCCACAGGTTTGCAGCCGTAGGGTCGTTCAGATAATTCCCAAGTTCCATTAGAAAGAATCGAGTCCATCTCATTATGGACAGCTTCTTTCCAGTCATCAGCATCAGGAGATGCAAATGCCTCTGCAATGGACGTGGGAGTATTGTCCACAAGGTACACAATGAAATCATCACCAAAGGATTTTTCAGTCCTCTGTCTCTTGCTCCTCTTGGGAGCTGATTCATTGTCATCCTTCTCAAGGACTTCCTCAACAAGTGGTTGTTCAGAATGATCAACAGATGTACTAGGTTCAGCAAATATCTCAGAAGAAATTCTAGCAATGCTATGCATATCCTTCATAGGAAACATGTTCTCAAAAAATGTTGCATCACGAGATTCCAAAATAGTATCAACATGCATATCAGGTATCTCAGATTTAACCACTAAAAATCTATAGCAAATGCTCCGCTGAGCATAACCTAGAAAGACACAATCCACTGTCTTCGGTCCAAGTTTTCGTTTCTTAGGAATTGGAACATTGACTTTCGCCAAACATCCCCAAGTACGAAAATAAGAAAGTGATGGTTTTCTCCCAGACCACTCCTCGTAAGGTGTCTTCTCTTTATCCTTGTTAGGAACTCTATTCAGGACATGACACGAAGTCAACAAAGCCTCCCCCCACCATGCCTTAGATAAACCAGCAGTGTCCAACATGGCGTTCACCAAGTCGGTCAGCGTGCGGTTTTTCCTCTCGGCAACCCCGTTTGATTGGGGCGAATAGGGAGGCGTCCTCTCATGAATAATACCATGTTCCTCACAGAATTCATCAAATACGTTGGAGAAATACTCGCCACCACGATCTGACCTAAGACGTTTGATCTTTCTCTCTAATTGATTTTCAACTTCAGCTTTATAAATTTTAAAGTAGTCTAAAGCTTCATCTTTAGTGTGCAACAAATATACATAACAGAACCTAGTAGCGTCATCGATTAAAGTCATGAAATATCTCTTATCACCTTTTGTCAACACGCCATTCATCTCACATAGATCCGAATGTACGAGTTCTAGAGGTGCCAAGTTTCTCTCCTCGGCCGCCTTGTGAGGCTTTCGAGGTTGCTTAGATTGCACACAGCTATGGCACTTAGAACCTTTGGCAATGGTGAAAGTAGGAATTAAACTCAAACTGGAAAGTCTACTCATTAAACCAAAATTAACATGACATAAACGAGAGTGCCAAACATTAGCATCCGAATCCACACTGCCACAAATATGGTTTACTGACTTATTACAAAAATCCGATAATGAAAAGCGGAACAAGCCTCCGCACTCATACCCTTTACCAATAAATTGTCCAAACTTTGACACAACTACTTTATTGGACTCCAAGACTAATTTAAACCCATCTCTGCATAGAAGGGAGCCGCTAACAAGATTCTTGTTCATAGTAGGGACATGCTGCACGTTCCTCAGCTGCACGATCTTCCCCGAAGTAAACTTCAGATCTACCGTGCCAACACCACGAACAGAAGCATGTGATCCATTCCCCATTAAGACGCTTGAATCTGCGACCTGATAAGAAGTGAACATAGAGATGTCAGCACATACATGAACATTAGCACCCGTATCAATCCACCAACATGGAGATTGAAATACTGAAAGCACAGTCGGTAAATTACCGTACCCATCAGCATTGCTAGCGGTCACGACGTTGACATGCTTCTTCCCTTTCTTGTCTGCACGATCTGGGCAGTCCACAGAGAAGTGTCCGGGCTCTCCACAAGTGTAGCACTTTAGCTCAGATTTGTTCAGCATCTTCTTCTTCTTCTTGAAAGAAGTAGTCTTGGTAGGCATGTTGAAGGAAGACTTGCTCTTTGCCTTGCTCTTGCCATGGTGAAAGTTCTTCT
This sequence comes from Poa pratensis, assembly GCA_947311845.1. NCBI lineage: Eukaryota > Viridiplantae > Streptophyta > Magnoliopsida > Poales > Poaceae > Poa > Poa pratensis. Next base: position 37,039,012 of record CAMZMU010000077.1, on the reverse strand, counting down.
GCACCATGTTGGCGCTAGACTGACCTTCACCACCTCTCTCAGCAGTGTCCTTAGCCCGAGCCTTCTCCTCAACATCAAGAGACGCTATCAGGTTTTCAACCGAAATCTCCTGTCTCTTGTGTTTGAGAGTTGTGGCGAAGTTCCTCCATGAAGAGGGCAACTTTGCAATAATGCATCCAGCCACAAACTTGTCAGGTAAGGCACACTTAGCGTGCTCAAGCTCCTTAGCAATGCACTGTATCTCATGAGCCTGTTCGACTACAGAACGGTTGTTAGCCATCCTGAAGTCATGGAAGCTCTCCATGATGTACAGTTCACTGCCAGCATCTGCTACACCGAACTTAGCGTTCAGTGCCTCCCAGAGCTCTTTGGCATCTGTAATGTGCATGTACACATCAAACAGCTTGTTGCTAAGAGCACTCAGAACGAGTCCCACAAAGGCAGTATTGGTTTCCTTGAACTTGTTCTGATCCTCGTCAGATATAGTTCCTTCAGGTAAACCCTCACTAGCCTCGAACACTTTCAGAGATCGCAACCACAGTGTGGTCTTGTACTGCCATCTCTTAAAGTCCACACCGGTAAACTTGTCCGGCCTCAGCGCATCAGATAGATGTCCCATGTTTAACTCAGGAAATTGCCTATAACACATATAAGGTTTTTGGATTGTTGGATAATTAGGCAATAATTCCATGATTAATTCCAGAATATTAAACATAACTACACCAGCTACTAACATGTAGAATACGAACATACTAGATGTACTAATCAACATGAACAGCAGCAACACATACGCCAACAGATCCATAGCAAAACAGTTCAGAACACGCCGCACGTACCGAACGGTTGTAGAGGAAGTAGTCGTTGGAGCAGCGACGGCAGCAGCTTGAGCGGCGACGGTAGCAGCTCGAAGGAGACGACGTTGGAGACGAGTCGCCCGCGGACCCGGAGATCGTCCAGGAAGTCGAGCCGTGATGAAGAACTTGAAAGCAGTCGCGCGGAGCGCTTCCCAAAAACCTTATTCGCCCTCTCCCGTACAGGATCACAAGGACGAGCGGTTCCGGAGACCTGCTGTCCCGTTCGCCGGTGCACGCCGGCGCACGGGATGGAGTAGACTACGGTGGCGGCGCAAGGCACGAGATTGGCAAAACCTAGATTGGTTCGGTGTTTGCAGCGCACGACTTTATATAGTGCGGCTCGGGAAAACCCTAACGGGTACAACGTGGGCCAAGTCCACGTCGCGCACGTTTTAGGTCGGTTACAGTAGCCCACGATCCGGGAGCGACCCGAACCGACTAACTGTGACGCGTCCGTCCAAACCGTTTTCCCGGACTGCAAAAATAAAGCTCGGCTCGGCGAGATTCCCGCAACCCGCGGCGCGGCGAGACGGGCGGTGCGGTGCGGTGCGTGCGTGCGAGCGGCGGCGAGGAGGAGGAGGAGGAGTGCGCACGAGAGAGCCTCTTGTTCTCACAAGCTTACCAAGTGGTACAACACTCCACCTTATAAGGTGGTGTTTGTCTCCTCCAACTAGCAATGTGGGACTAAACTTTAGCACCACTTTGCACCTCCGAAATTCTGCCATGCACATGGGCCAATTTGAGATTTTCAGGAATTTTATTGGGCTGCCCAAAATGGGCCCAAAATCTAACACTATATCTGATCTAGGGATCTTTGCTTCAAAGGATTTTTCAAAAGTATTGATAGGATTTCATTCCATATGATTTTTTTCTATAAACTCCATTTAATTGAATCCTCCAAAATTGTTATGGGTTTCTTTTCTACACTATAATTTTATAGGATTTCTAGCAAACTGTGAGACCTCTTGGAAAAATTCCAATGTGTTTATGAAAATTATGTCATGTACGTAATCCCAACAGAAATTTCGATCATGTTGGATTTCAAATGGCATGACATTCTGTTCTTGCGATATTCCTATTCCTGCGAGACAAAAGGGGCTCTTAGTGCGAATTAAATTATGCATCTAACTAGTTGGATGCACAGTTAATACCACGACAAAATTGCATTAATTCTCTTTTTGGGATTTTGAGGAATAGATAGCTATATCAAAATGTATCATGTACAGTAGTATATATATATTGGTTGGTGTGAGGAAGTAGATCGAGCGAGGGGGTGGCTTGGTCGGTTGGGATTAATAACCTGAATTACCCTTCCGAACTGATGACAGCCAGTAATGTTGTTTAGTGCATGAGTAATTAAGTTTTGCTAAAACAAGAGCCACTGTCATATTCCTTTCACAGACGGTTCTCAACACACATATCAAGTAGCCAGCCAGAGAATCCAACAAGCAACGCCGGCTGCCGGGCGTGATGACGCCGCCATATTCCATTTCCATCCATCCAGCATAAATCAAAATCCTTGTGTAGCTAGATCCTAGCTAGCCGCCGGAATGGCGCGCATTGGTGCGAGGAACGTGAGGGAGGGCCTAGGGTCTCCTCTCCTGGCCGGCCGGCTGTGGTTCAATGTGCTACAGTGGGCGGTACAACCAAAAGGATGGACGTAGGGATGATGAGGCGGTGGAAAAGCAGGCCGGCCGGGGCTTTCACTGGATCTACGGCGGAAGCAGCAATTGGGAAGGTAGCCAAAAGCGCGGCGGTGCTAGCGACCAAGGAGGAAACAGACAACCGCGATCGATCCAGCCAGCGCCCTTTCCGCAGCAGTTCTTCCAGTTCTGCAACTTCTTTCTTTCTTCAGAGGCTGCACCCGCCACCACCTTCGCCGGTCTTCCTGGTCGTCGTCAGTGATGGATGGACTGACGCCTGACGGTGCGGCCGGCCGTGCACACGGGGACCTGATCGACGGAGATGGATTCTTGCGTGGATGCGGCCGGACCGATCGGTCGGACCAGCGCTGGCGTTTCTGGGTACGTCTGGTCGTCTGCTGCGTTGGATGGGGTCAGGGGGCTGGGGCAGGCTTCTGATCCTCGTGGCCCCGTGGGTTGATGATCTTCGCTGATCTGCATCACAATTGGTGAGAGTTGCTAGCTTGCCAAGGACGGCAGTGGCATCTCTGCTTCTCTTTTCAAACAAAAAAAGTATTTAAGTGATTACTACGATATGAAGCAGTGTTCAAAATTTCAAGATTTTTTTCAATGAATTTTGGTGGGTTCTTGAAATATATCTACCACAGAAATTTCAGAGCGCATTCGGACTAAATTAAAGGAGATTGCTCAATTTATGATTACATTCTATGAAATTGAGGCGGAAACAGTTACGGATTTTTAAGATATTTTGGTGCTCTGGTGTCGTAACTGTAAACCTTGATATGAAGCACAAGGTTTCACAAAAGGAAAACGTCGAAACACTTTATGGCATTTGTCGAGGAAAACAATTAGACCCGGAGGATGCACCATGCAACGAGCTGTAAAATTCGAAAAACTAGTTGAGATCCGTTGGTAAGGACAACTGAAATCAGATTATATATATGCCACATGTGTAACCTACTTATGCATGATCCATACTTCGTGGCACTCGATATTTGAAAATATGAACACCGATGCTTTTAGGGCCCCTTTGATTCTCTTCACACACCAAAAAAAATACCCATTTGATTCACTGGAAAAGAGGAGAAATAATTTGGGGGTGGAAATCTTCAACTGAATCATCTCACAATTGTTTTATCTTTTTTCCTCAAAAGGAATAATGGTGGATTTTTTTTACTAGCCGATATTTCAAACCAAAAAAGGGAACTTTAGGATCCACTTAGACATATTTTTATAATTACTAAGCACCGATAATGTGATGAAAACCTTCATAAGCACTTTCCAACCATCGCGAAAATCCTTACACGCGAGAATTAATGGGATGCTTTTGTATCCATTGACGGTGACTGCTACTAGGTAAATTTGGCGCGGCGTCACGCCGCACCCGTGTGGTAAAATTCAAATTTGGAAATGTCGACATTTAAAAATTGTGTAGATTTGAGAATTGTTGGAATGCAAAGAGAGCTTATGTTTGAAAATTGTTTAGATTTCGAAAATTAGTCAAATTGGAAAGTTATTTAGATTTGAATTTTTTTCACGTTAGTAAAATGGTTAGATTTGAAAGGCAGTTGAAATTTTAAAATATTCAAATTTGTTTGCCGTGTTACAGCGGTAAAATTGAAATTTGGAAAATGTCCACATTTTAGAAGTGTGTAGATTTGAAAATTGTTGAAATGCAAAGAAAGCTTGTGGTTAAAAATTGTTCAAATTTCGAAATTCGTTCAGATTGGGAAGTTTTTCATATTCGATTTCTTTTTTCATTTGTGAAATGATCAGATTTGGAAGACATTTAAAAGTTTAAAATATCCAAATTTGAAATTTGATCATATGCAGTAAGTAGTCAGCATTTATTTTTTTGTGGTCATGTTGATATATTTGTCGGTGGATGTAGTCGAAGTTACTGATTTTGCAGCATTTAGTAGTTTTTGAAAATAGTTTAAATACCCTAAAACAATATCTATAAAGTGTCTTAAATTTCTGAAAGCATGCTCTATTTTGAATTTTGTCTTTTGATTCAATTATATTTGCTTGAAAATAAGTTTGAAGCAGCTATGTCTCAATATTTACATTTGTGGTATTCTTATTTTGATATTTTAAAGCCCATGATATAAATGGGTAGTTGTATTTAAACGATTTACCAAACTGTATTTAAATGAGATGTTTTGTACCAAAAAATTATTTTATTGTGTTTGTCATACTGAATGATATTACCGATATTATTTTTTTGGATTTTATTTGAGTTCAGAAGAAAATTATGAAATCCATGTTTTATAAAATGACGTGAAGGTGTCAAATGAGCCTTTATGTATTATTTAAAAAATTTAAGATTTGAAATAATTTGGAAAAGATCCCAAAGTAGTTGGAATGACTATTTTGATTTTTACAAATTTTTGTAAGCTGGTCTGAATTGATTTGGAGATGTATTTCAAAAGTTACAAAAATTTTGAAAAAAGGAAAAAAAAAAGGGCCGAGCAAGCAGCCCAGCCCATCTCCCCAGCCCAGGCCCACTGTGACGTCGCCGTGACATCACCAGTGGCCGGGCTCTGCCGCGATGGCGTCGACCTCGCCGGCGTCGATCCACCGCGAGCTGGGACGTGCGGCTGGGCGCGTCGGACGCGCGCGGACGCGGGGTGGCTGTAGGTGGCGGCGCCGCCTCTTCTTGGTCGCCGGAGCGTCGCCGGCGGCGTGCGGATGCGGCGGCGGACGCCGAGCGCGGCGTGGACGATTCCGGCGCGAGCGCGGCGTCCCGCCAGGCGATCTTCGGCGAGAAGGGAGAGGACGCGACGGCGCACCTCGCCGTGGGCGTCGATCTGAGCGAGGAGGTGCGGTGTGGCGGCACGGCGCGTCGGCGGCGGCGACGAACTCGACGCCGCGCGGGGAGAGAGGGGGGGGATTCGTGGATGGTTTTTCAGCGAGGTCCCTGCTTTTTCGTCGAATCGCAAATAGGTCCCTCGCAGCGGAAACCGTGGGACTGCGGTGTAATTTGTCGAGTTGCGAGTTTGTGTTTTGCAAAATTGGTGCGCCAAAATTCGTGCGCGGCCGTGGGATCAGCAACGGACGGCCTGGATCGCGCGGGCGGGTACTGTTCAACACTGTAGATAGCTACAGTGTTAGCTACAGTGTTAGAATCGCTGAGAGAGCCCCATTTCCGGTGTCTTTCATATAGTTAAAAGATCCCAAAGTAGTTGGAATGACTATTTTGATTTTTACAAATTTTTGGAAGCTGGTCTGAATTGATTTGGAGATGTATTTCAAAAGTTACAAAAGTTTTGAAAAAAGGAAAAAAAGGGCCGAGCAAGCAGCCCAGCCCATCTCCCCAGCCCAGGCCCACTGTGACGTCGCCGTGACATCACCAGTGGCCGGGCTCTGCCGCGGCGGCATCGACCTCGCCGACGTCGATCCACCGCGAGCTGGGACGCGCGTGGACGCGGGGTGGCTGCAGGTGGCGGCGCCGCCTCTTCTGGGTCGCCGGAGCGTCGCCGGCGGCGTGCGGATGCGGCGGCGGACGCCGAGCGCGGCGTGGACGATTCCGGCGCGAGCGCGGCGTCTCGCCAGGCGATCTTCGGCGAGAAGGGAGAGGACGCGACGGCGCACCTCGCCGTGGGCGTCGATCTGAGCGAGGAGGTGCGGTGCGGCGGCGCGGTGCGTCGGCGGCGGCGGCGAACTCGACGCCACGCGGGGAGAGAGGGGGAGGGGGGATTCATGGATGGTTTTTCAGCGAGGTCCCTGCTTTTTCGTCGAATCGCAAATAGGTCCCTCGCAGCGGAAACCGTGGGACTGCGGTGTAATTTGTCGAGTTGCGAGTTTGTTTTTGCAAAATTGGTGCGCCAAAATTCGTGCGCGGCCGTGGGATCAGCAACGGACGGCCTGGATCGCGGCAGGCGGGTACTGTTCAACACTGTAGATAGCTACAGTGTTAGCATCGCTGAGAGAGCCCCATTTCCGGTGTCTTTCATATAGTTAGTAATGAGTGGGCACCATCTATGCATGGATTGCCTTTTAAGTTTCCTTTTTGCTCTATTGGTGCTAGCTGCTGCTCGTACGGAGCAAGCTTGGAATTTAAAGGGAGGGGAATGGGAATGGGAAAATAGTGGGCAGGATAAGCTTGATCCCTTTGCTTGCTATTCTAGCTAGCTAGGCCTCAACGTAGATGTTTGGTAAAAGGAGGGGCTGTATGTAAGATTCGGACGAAAACCACAAGACATGCCTACAAATAACAAAGTGAAGCCTATAAATTTCAAATTAAAGGACACTATAATGAAAGCATATATGATAAAACTTCTTTACCTATCCTAATCAAAAGCCAACCATGCATGGGAATGGGAGGAAAGTAACCCGCATGTACACCGATCAAGGTAGCCCGACGGTGGAAAGGAGAAAGGGCTTCAATTATGCGAGAATTACGGGGAGTGCCACTGGCTGGCTGGCTGGCTTGCAGTGGAAGGAGCAGCAAGCAGATCTGGTAGTGAAGCTCCCGCCTCACGAGTTCGAAAGGTGGCCCCACCACGCCGCATGGGCCATGTTGGGTTGGAACTTGGAAGGGTCCTGAATCATTTTTATTATTCCCAATCTTGGATCTTTTCATCACGTATGTCCTGTGGCATGCAAACAATAGTGACGGGACGTGATTTTTCATACAATTCATCACCAACAAGACGAATATAAACTCGAGACATTTTGTAGTTTATTTGCAAGTATAGCAGAAAATTGTACCTTCTTCTGAGTTCTTTTTTTTTTTTGAAGAGCCTTCTCTTGAGAGTACAAGTTGTAGCATCTGTTCGGATACACAGGTACTCACACCACACTCACACCACACACACGCACACCCCCAGTGGCGGACCTAGGATTTTGACACTGGGTATGCCGTACAAAATTTTTGTTGGCCATTTCAATAAAGTATATGTACCAATTTAATAAATAATTGTAAATTTGTATTGTAATACGATATAAAAACAGTATGTAATATGTAACTGAAAGATTAAGCGTAAAAGTGTCATAAATTACCATACAAATAGTTCAAAACCATACTAATAGTCTGAAATATGCATAAAAGAAACTTACAGCACTACTTGTTTGGCTTGTCTGGCCTACGCCTCATTAAGGACATGAAAGTCTCGATTATATCATCTTCATCCACGTCGAAGAAAATATCCCGCTCAATGTATGTGACTAGACAATCATCCAAGAGGCTATCACCCATCTTATTTTTTAACTTTGTTTTCACTAAAGTCATTGCAGAAAACACCCTTTCAACACTTGCTGTCGCCACCGGTAGAACCAATACCGATTTGAGAAGCAAGTAAACCATATCATACACTTTATGCCTCTTTGTTTCAACAAGTTTAACTGAGAGGTCAACAAGATTCTCTACACCTTGAAAGTATTCATCTCGTCTCATATCATCAATATAATTATCAAGTTGCAATTCAACATTTAGCAAATCATTTCTCGGGATATCATTAGGGTAGAATTCAGCTAGTCTCCGTAACTTATGTGCATCAAAAGAAGCAAATGAGTTTGAAGGATTGAAGGCTGACATACAAGACAATAACTCCATATTGACCTCGTCAAACCGATTATCAAGCTCTTGACTAATTTTGTCAATTACCCCAATAAATACTTCTCTTCTGAAGTGGTCATCATTTGTTTGGTTTCGGGCACGGGCAGACCTTGTTGACTTTCCATAAGGCACATAATTCCCATCCATAGAAGGAACTTCAATACTATTTTTGTCACAAAACAAAGTGATCTTCTCAAGAAACTGAACCCAACCATCAGACCTCAATTTTTGCATTCTCCCCTTTGCCATATTAACAAGTCTGATTGCATTAAGAATATCTTGCTCCCTTCTCTACAAACACTGAGATAATTCATTTGTATACCCAAGAATAAGAACCATTAAGTGTGCAAAGAAAACAAACTCAAAGCTCTCGAATGCTCCAAGAACATAATGTATTCTTGTCCAATCATCCTTATATGAAGTATCATCTCCAAGTTCGGTGAGTACTTCATGAATTGTGGAAAACATAACAACAATATTGTATACAGTTTTATAATGAGAGCCCCACCGAGTGTCACCAGGCCTAGGCAAACACATCTCTTGATTTAATCCGCTCCCAGTTTCAAGCTCACCACAATCAAGTGCTTTCCTGATACTCTCAAGCCTAGCATTTCGAATCATGTCATGACGCTTGCAAGAAATCCCAACAATATTCAGCAAGAGAGACACTTGATCGAAAAAACTCACACAATCAGAATTTCCCTTAGCAACAACAATAAGCACTAACTGGAGCTGATGTGCAAAACAATGAATATAATAAGCAGAAGGTGACTCTTTCATGATCAATGTTTTCAGTCCTTTAATATCTCCTTTCATGTTGCTAGCCCCATCATAACCTTGGCCGCGAATTTGACTCACAGTCAAGCCCTGGCTAGTCAGTAAAGCTTCAGTTGCATTCTTAAGTGATAAAGAGGTAGTATCATCTACATGAACAACTCCAATAAAGTGCTCACATGGCCTTCCTGATTGATCAACATAACGCAAACAAAGTGCTAGTTGTTCTTTATGTGATATATCGCTAGACTCATCCGCTAAAATTGCATAGGGCTCATCACCAAGCTCTTCAATTATTTTCTTTCTAGTTTCTATGGCACAACATTGAATAATTTGCTTCTGTATCTTTGGGCTAATTAAGATGCAATTACCTGGAGCATTGCTCAAAACATACTTACTCACCTCTTCACTATTTCCTGCGAGAAACTTCAAAAGTTCAAGAAAGTTCCCTCTATTGCTAGAATCTTCACTTTCATCATGTCCACGGAATGCCAATCCTTGATGCAAAAGAAACTTGATACATCTAAAAGAATAAGTCAACCTTATCTTGTAAAGACGATGATCCTCATCAGTCCACTTTTCAATGTGATAATAAATTGATACCTTGGGATTCGTGAAGCCAATACATCTCTCTTGAGCTGCAGTATGTGCCTTAGAACCCAAATGTTTCAGAAGTGCTTTCTCTCCTATATTCCAGTTGCTCCATCCATCAACAATAAATGTATCTGACCCAGTACCCTTCTTGAACAAGTAGCAAACAAAGCAAAATGCAGAATCCTTCTTGACACTATATTCTAGCCACTCATGATTATAAAGCCATACCAAATTGAACTGACGATCTCTTTTTCCAATCTTCTTTTTTGGGAAAACATGTGTATAAGGTTTGCATGGACCTTTAAGAATATATGCTCTTCGAACTGCATCTTGATCATTAACAGCATAACTTTGAATGGGATGTCTTTCACTTGGATCATGTTGAAGATGATTGATGTCATAAACCGGTGGTGGTGGTGGTGGTGGTGGTGGCAGCGGTGGCGGCATATGGCTCACATTTTTTTCAATTACTCTCTCTTGTTCTTGATTGTGCTCTTCCGCTAAATTTTCATCCGGTGAAGGATTTGAAGCGGCGGCAGCCTTTTTTGCTGCATGTTTCTGAAAAAGAGATGCAATATCCCCACTTCTCTTCGTAACTGAAAAATAAGGAAAATAAATATATGAGTACAACAATTGGCTCATCATATATTACATAATTATACAATAATCATATGTGATGCATCAAAACTTGCAGATTGCTGTGCAACCTATCGTCTTCGCTCTCGTAAATTCCTGATGATCGGTGAAATACATACTTGGTTTGTGGCTGTCGGCTAGACGACGAAGGAAGAATGGCGTGTGGCGTGAAGTCTGACCGGCCGCCGGCGTCAAGTCACCGATCGATTCCCGGAAGCAGTACTTGCTGGGCATCACACAAATTAGCAGAGATGAGAAATAAATGACGATTCATGATTCAGCTAGCTACTTAGTGTATATGATCGATCGATCAAAGGGAGACATACCTGTGGATGAGTAGATCGATCGACCAACGCAGCCACGGCGCAGGTGAGTTCCGCTCGACCTGGCGGCGGACGCTAACTCCGCGGCACGATCCCGTGCGGACTGCTGCGTGCTAGTTTTTTTTTTCCGAACCGATATAGCTGCGTAATACTAGTACGTATGTGGGCTGGGCTGCAGGGTATGCCGTGGCCCACCCGGCATACCCTGTAGGTCCGCCACTGCACACCTCACCTATGTATCTAAACTAGACCTACAACCTAAATCCCTAAAGCGCCCTGAGAGACTTTCCCGAAGACCTAGAGCTTCGGTGACCGACGGGCACGTCGACCTCGCCTGTGGCACATGGGCGTCGAGAGGCATTCCTGCTTTTATTACACTGTTCCTAGTGAACAGTGTGCTACAGTGGTGCAACAGTACTGGTGCAGGGAGTGAACAGTACTGTGCGCGTGAGGCACCGGAAATTCGCTCCCGTGGGGAGTCGAACTCGGGCGGGAGGCGAGGCCACTGCCTCTGCCTACCAACGCGCCACGGGCGCGTCCTCTTTTTGTGTTTCGCAAGGGAGGCAGGGATGGCGTTCCTTCTTCTGAGTTCTCGAGATTGGAGAATGAAGAATCCATACATGTAGAAAATGGCCAAGGTAGAGCTTTTCCTTGTGACTTTTCCTGGTTAAAGAAATTGATCCTTGCTGTGAAAACAATAAAACAATTTTCTGTTGGCACAATAAGGAATTTGTGCGGTCTTCATGCACCAATCTAAAATTTTGTCCGGGCCGCCACGGTGGTTACATATCGTTGTTGACTCGTTACTTATTATGGCAAAATGCTAGAAAATGGAAGTGGAAGTGGCAAGAAATTGCTACAACGATGGAGTGTGCATGTTGCTAGCTCTGATTTAGCTGATACGATCCTCTTGGAGCTGGCACAGTGGCGAGCAACTGGTCTACTAATCACGGTGTGGCCGGCAGGAGCTTGAGCTCTAGTCTAGATTTACATTTTCAGTCAGTAAATGGCTATACTCTTATAGCTTTACCCTGTAACTTCTTGTAACACTACTCTCCCGGCATTTGTTCCGGTTCCCCTAAATTAATCGAAGCAGCGCCCGCTGCCTTCCGTCAAAAGTGCTGCCTGTGTATGTACAAACCTTGTTGTAAAAACTGTGACGCGTCATCCATGCGAAATGTGTATAGTAGTACAATAGTACTCCCTCCGTATTTAAATATAAAATGTTTTAGGTATTTCACATATTAACTAGATGGAGACTGAAATGAGTGAACATACACACTAAAACGTGTAGATACATGTAGATACACATAAATTTAGTAAAAACGTAAAAAAAATATATTTAGATGTAAATAAATTTGGTAAAATGAGAGGATGCATGGATGCTTCCAAGACACACTAAAAAGCTAGTACTCCCTCTGTTCCAAATTAATTGACTTCCATATATCTACATTTGGATATATATGTACATGAGCATCTCCAGTCGCGGCGCCCAAATGGCCGCCCAAACGCCTTCCGGACAGGCCCTTTGGGCGCCGTCCGGACTAGTCGCGGCGCCCAAAGGGGTCTCCCAAAGGGGTTTTTTATTTGAATTCCAATATTTTGTTAAGTCAAAAATCAAACATACATAAAATGATTAATAGTTTAAACACATAAAATAAAGTTTCACGTTATCAAAAAACATCAATTGTAAGCTCAAACGTCTTGCTCTTCCTGGTCTGCCGCTGCCATGCTCCGTCACGCCCACAAATGCTCCACTAGATTAGTTTGGAGTGCATGATGAGTATTTTCATCACGAATTTCCAAATGCATTGAGAGATAATCAGCGAAATCTGTCGGCACGTTATGATCAACATCTGCGAGAGGACCATCAAAGTCATATGGCATATGATCTTGCACAGGATTAGCGCTCTCACTCTCGATGATCATGTTGTGCATGATCACACAACAGTTCGTCACCTCCCACATCTGCTTGTTCGACCATGTCAGAGCAGGGTATCGAACGATAGCAAACCTTTGCTGCAGCACTCCAAATGCCCGCTCGACATCCTTCCTGGCACTCTCTTGTTCACCGGCAAAATGACAAGCTTTGTTGCCACGAGGGTTGGGGATGCTCTTCACAAATGTTGCCCACCTTGGATAGATGCCATCGGCTAGGTAGTACCCTTGTTGTACTGGTGGCCATTGACCTCATAGTTGACAGGTGGGGCATGGCCTTCAACTAGCTTCGCGAACACAGGAGAGCGCTGCAACACATTGATGTCGTTGTGTGATCCTGCCATGCCAAAGAATGCGTGCCAAATCCATAGTTCATGATCGGCCACAGCTTCAAGAACCACACTGCAATATCCTTTGTGGCCTCCTTTGTACAATCCTTGCCAACCAAATGGACAGTTCATCTAGCTCCAATGCATGCAGTCTATACTTCCAAGCATCCCAGGAAATCCTCTTGCTGCATTCTGTTCCAGGATCCGAGCTGTTTCTTCTTCATTTGGTCCTCTCAAATAGTGTGGGCCAAACACAGCAACCACCGCCCTGCAGAACCTATACATCGACTTGATAATTGTGGACTCTGACATCCGTAGGTAGTCATCTACAGAATCAGCAAGTGCTCCATATGCAAGCATTCTCATGTCTGTTGTGCACTTCTGGATTGACGAGAAACCAATAGTTTCCACGGCGTCCTTCTTCAACTTGAACCATGGATCATACTCCCTCACAGCTTGCATGATCTTTTTTTGAAACTTTTCTACTGCAGGGGAGTCCCCACAGAAAAATAATATTTACAAGAATTACAACAGAAAGACTAATGAAGGTTACTAAGCCATAATTCTAGGAGGGGAAGAACAGAAGCTTTTAACCTGTACCTAAGCAAGGTTACATCAGTAACAAAACCGGCCTTCCAACCTTTGAAAGAAGGTCTCACATTCTTGAAAATCCATCCATTCCTTTGCTTCCAAATATTCCAGCACGACAGTGTGACAATTTCAGTGAAACATGGGCCATCAAAAGATTTCTTGGCGATTGACAAACAGGTAGAAAGCTGATCGCTGGACCACTTAATTTGTAAATAATTCCAAATTCGGCTGCTGAAAGTGCAGTTAAAGAATAAGTGGCTCCAGTCTTCAAGCACTTGGGCCTGGCAGAGAACACATGAGTTGTCATCCGTAACCTTCCAGTGGCGCCTCAACATCATATCCTTTGTATTTAATCTATCATGCAAGATCAACCAAGCAAAAACCTTGTGCTTTGACATGCACTTGGATTTCCAAATCCATTTGGAAGGACCGTGGACAGGCATCTGTGAGAAATGCAGGTCATAGAAAGCCTTGGGAGTGAAAACTCCCTTATTTATGTTACAAATCCACTTGTCATCAGAATTCTGAATATCCACCCTACTGAGCTCCTCTTGCAGGGTGTTATACTCCTGGAAAGCTTCCACCGATAAAGGAAGGTGGAAGGCGTCTGCTAGCTGGTCTAGAGCAAGAATTTCCTTAACTGAAGCAATTTTATCCTTGGCATAAGAAAACAACCTGGGGAATTTTGTCGCCAATGAGATAGGAAGCCATACATCCTCCCAAAACAAAGCAGTAGCTCCAGTGCCAATTTCACAATGCGAAATAGCTCTCCAACTGTCAGCCAGATTCAAAATACCCCTCCACCAAAAAGAACCGCTCAGCACAACAGCATGAGGCACAGTTTCAAAATAATAAGAATCTCTAATAAGCTGAACCCAAGGCAAATCAGCATTATTGTAGAACTTATCCAAATGCTTAAGCAGAAGCGCTCTATTCTGTACATGCAAGTTGATTACTCCCAACCCTCCTTTGTCTTTAGGCCTGCATACCATGTCCATGCGGCCAAGGAATTAACCCTCTGTTATTCTTGTCCTTTCTCCACAAGCATCTCCTTCTGGCCTTGTCAATAACCTCGATCACTCCCTTCGGTATTACCAACGTGAGCATGAAATAAGTGGGGAGTGAGGACAGTACAGAGTTAACCAACACAAGGCTGTCACCATATGAGAGAAAAGAAACAGTTGCTGACATCCTTCTCTCAATCCTGTCAATTAGTGGAGCAAAATCCACAATGGAAGGCTTCGTTGTATCCATAGGCAGACCTAGGTAAGTAAAAGGCATGGAAGCCATTTGACAGTTCATTATCTGAGCAAGACATGCTGCCTCATCACCTTCCAAGTTTATTGGGATCATAGAGGATTTATGATAATTCACTTTTAAGCCAGTAAAACTTGCATACTGTTCCAATAGATCCTTAAAAACGGTAAGCTGAACAGGATCCGCAGGGAGAACTATAAGAGTGTCGTCAGCATATTGCACAATTGGGATCATAGAGGATTTATGATAATTCACTTTTAAGCCAGTAAAACTTGCAATACTGTTCCAATAGATCCTTAAAAATGGTAAGCTGAACAGGATCCGCAGGGAGAACTATAAGAGTGTCGTCAGCTTGCATGATCTCGTTGAACAATCCACGGTTCATCCGAAAGCGTCGACAAAAATTCTTGGCGGTGGCGACAGGAGTCTCGGCAAAGTAGTCAGAGACTAACTTGCAATGGCCTTCCATTCTCTGCCTCGGCTTGCTCTTCTTCCTTCCGAACGATGAGCCTCCCCGTTTTGGTGCGGCATTGGCATCCTCGTCGGCTTGAAGTTGTAGAAGACAAGAGAGAATCGCTAAATAGTCCGCGTCTCACTGACAGGCGTGGCCCGCGTGTCGGAGACAGACGTGGCGTCGCGTTGCGTTCCGTCCGGGGACGTGCCGGACACAAAACTGGGCCGCGCTGGACCCAAAACGCGTTTGGGCGGCGCGAGTGGGACCGAAAACCTGTCCGGCACGTCCAAAAGGGCTTTGGGCGGCCGTTTGGGCGTCCCGAGTGGAGATACTCTAACATGTCTAGCTACATCCAAATGTAGATATATGCAAGTCAATTAGTTTGAAACGGAGTGAGTAGTATACAGTAGTAACAAAATAATTTTGCCTCTAGCTAGATACGGATGGATCACCAGGCCCACAAATCGCACTAGCAGTAAATAAATTTTCGACCAGGGTGCATACATCTTTGCAGGATAGATTGTGCCCAATAAGTTAAAAAGAAGATCAATCGGGATGGAAGGCGGATCGATGGTGTCTTGGAAGCATATATGCATGCATTCTCTCGAGACACCTCGTGCGCCAAATCATGTGGGCCATGTGGGGTGGCGTGATCCCATGCACATACGAGTTCGTGCGAGCCTCCATGGAAGGATCCCACCCATCGGTCCATAGAGGATAACCGATTTAACTAAGCGCCAACCCTAACATGAACAGGTATATACCCGTATAGAATACGTTTTCTGGCGGCGATCGAACTCTGGCATGTAGCTACGATCTCCTTCTTTCCACCGTGTCGTGCAAAGGACTACGTAGATCGTGGCCCATGATCTCTACATGCTCCTGAGCACTCAACTCTTTGCATTGGCTGTAGAGGTGAAAAACATTCTCGTTCAAAATATACTAGTGTGTGATTAACCACGCAACATGGCCGCTTATGCCCAAACTGCCCTCCGTGGGCAAAGCTCCGTTTCCCCAACATGTAACCTGTCGGCAATAGATTTGCTGACAGAAGATGATAACTGTCACGATTTTGCCGAGAGATAGCCCTTTCCCCGACACTTGTTCGATGTGGGCATTTCTAAATATTTGGAGACGGAAAAAGGAAATTGAGGCCTTACTTTTATGGACGGCAAGGGGGAGAATCTTGAAGAATTTGCTGACGTATCTCATTAGCAGCGGATAGGAATTTGTGCATCCCTCGCATACCCTAGAATTTTCTGAAGCTTGCACAAAGCACGACTATACACGCCATTTTGCCAAACAAATCAACGTAGAAATTGCGGACATTAGGAGTTACCTATCCAACAAGCCTAGCTAGGCGGCTGCCCGGGCTAGACGAAAGGTAGAAACCGCCCCTGCCTAACAGGGTCAACATGAAAATTATCGTTATGATTATGCTATTATTAAGTACACTTGCAAGACGACGAGGAAGGTCATGCAATCCCATCCCTTCTATTCATTGCCATTCCTCCAATCTATGTGGGTGTTTACACTGGCTTTACGCGAAAATGTAACTCTTCGTAAGCATTTTTGTTGTCGTTAAAACATATAGTCACTATCAATATCCATATGGAAACTATCCGTATATAATTTGTGCGCAATGTACTGTTTACCGACAACTACATAGTTAGACGTTGAGTACGTAAACTTTCTGACAACAACCGGTTTGCCCTGATTACGCCCTTTACCGACAAAAGACGGTCGGCAAAATGTGAATTTCTTTCTCCGTGAAAAAAAAGATACATTTTTTACCATAAAAAAAGATACATAGGTTGGCATTCTGTACATGGTGGCTTAACTCAGTCATTTGTATTTCGTACTTGGGATATCATAATTATCTAGCTACCTGGAATTTACGTACGTAGGTGCACACACGCATGCATGTAAGGTCTACCCATGTCAGGAGAGCATATTATGAATTCAAAGGACTTTCATGATTGACGACTGGCTAATGTTTGGTTGTTGGCACCGGGGAAAGCAAGATACGACTCTAGTAGTTATACCTTGCACCTGCCATACTGCGCATACATGCGTCTCGATATAACTAATCCTTAATTGAACTAATGTTTAATTAAAATTAGTCTGTCAAAGGGAAAGGGTGTTGGTGTAATATCACGAATAGTGAGGGGTGCACCGATCGAGAAACATAATCTACAGAACTTCTTCCTCCCTTGCCTTGGCTCGCTGCTGTCCAGGGCCGGCTCTGGCCCTAGGCGACCCTGTGCGTCGCACAAGGGCCCATGTTCGAAGGGGGCTCATCCCTACATATGTTTATGTATGTTGGCTGCTATTGAGTAAAAAAATATTAAGACGTAAAGAGCCCAGGTGCCCAGCAGGCAGCAGCCATCAGGGGAGAGGAAAAGGCTAGGCATGTACGTGCTTGCTACTGGCTAGCCCATCGATCGATCCATCTGCTGGCTGTTCTTATCTGTTCGTGTTCTCGCCTGTCGTCTTTCGCCTAAAGAGAAAAGTTGGATCGCCTAGGCGGCCAGGCCACCAAGCGCAAGCGCGGAAGTCGGAAGCGCCCTGCCCGGCTGCAGCTATCCATGATCGGAAGTTGCAATGTCCTTCTCTGCTCCCGACCTCTCGTTGGCTTACATATTGGATATTGGCATAATCTATTTGATTTGATATTAGATTTGATGGTTATTGCAATTTTAAGTGCCTTAACGTAAGTCTGGTGTTTAGAAAAGGAAAAAAACAAGAGAATCAATTCATTGAATTAAAAATGTGATATAAATAGGTATTTTTCGGTAGCTAGTACTAGTAATGTTGAAAATCGAAGGCTAGAATCTGTATCCAAAAATTCCCGAAGAAGTTTTGATGTGAACCACTGAACCATTATTGACGACGAATTCATTGTAATTTGGTTCTTATTTGAGGTAATCAAATTAGGAGGGAATATTATTCGTTATATTTTGCAACTCTTTTCAAGTTTCTATTGTAATATGACATTGATTCGGTTATAGCAATAATTTATAGACGTCTCAAAAAATGTGTGGTTGGATTAACATTTTACATCATACGCGTAAATCTATTGTACCTAAAGGGGCCAATTTTTCAACCTTGCATAAGGGCCCCGCAAAATATAGAGCCGGCCCTAGTGCTGTCCCTCTCTCGCCCAGCAGCAGCTAGCAGGAAGAACCTAAAAAGATTCCAGCAGTAAGTAATCCTACACAGCCATGGACAGTACACGTACATGACTTGCTCACAGTGCTAGAAGGCTAGGCTTTAGTCTGCCGGCCGGGAGCCCATGCCACGGAATGCAATGCAGTGCATCGCACATAATTCAGCTAGCTATCTACTGTAGGATCTAGCTGCTGCAATAGCCGGTGATGGTGATCCCCCAATGATCGATCATAGTACCTAGTACGACACGCGCATGCTGTCGACGATCGGTCCAACCGACGTGCGCCCAGCCGACCGATGCGTATGGGGCGGCCCCGCCGGCGGCCGATCGGCTGTCCGGCCGGCGGGCGGTCAGAGAGGATCGGGACGTCGTCGTCGACGATGGATCCATGCATCGGAAGCAGAGGCGACAAGCGGAGCGGACCACCTGGAGAAAAGGCCATGTTTGCTGCCATCTCCCCCGCCCTTTTCCCCGCCACTGTGCCTGCACCTGCTTGCCAGAATGCATGCAGGCCGCTGCGTGTTCTTGGCCGGGGAAGGAGAGGAGATCGGTCGAGCATGTGCTGCGAAATTCAGCCTGTGGCACACACACACACACAAGGCTGCAAACTCATGCTGCTGTTCTTTTCGTTTGTCCGGCGGCAGATCGATCTTGCGCTCGGCTGCAACGATAATCGATTCGGGTCAAACGACTGACGATCCCTCTGTCTCTCTCTGATCCTCTTCGTTTGTCTGATGGTCTGATGGACAGTCAGGTCGTCGGAAATCTATCATTCTTGCACTGAACGATTCATATCAGTTGCTCCTGGAGCACTGGAGCGAGTGGGCAAATGAGCTATATCAGGTCCGCGGACAGTTGTTGGTGATCAGCAGGTACGGCACTAGTTCGGTTAGGCGTCAGTAAAGTGAGTGTGCGGCGGGAGCACTGGAGCTAGTGGGCAAATGAGCTATACAGGTTCTGAAGCATGCATGGTACTAGAGCTGGGAATCTGCACTGACATTGACGATCCTGGCAATCTCGCATTATCTTTAGCAAACCATTTTCTGAAGCCCACAGATAGCAGCTGCTGATTCCATACCTTCACTTGTCAGTTTTGTTTCGCTAGCTGAAGCAACACAGGTGCAGATCTTCGCAAATCCATACCTTACCTTCAGTATGTTGTCATTCAGGCCTGCACAAACCCAGCCCAGCCCAGCGAAAGGCCTTTCGGCACGCCTTGCTGGTGACGACGGCCGAACGTAGGTATTCGACGGCCCCAGGAATCAGGGCCTGTAAGCCCAGAGAGAACTTTCAACAGCAGAAGCTTCTCCCAATTAGCATCCTTCTCTCCCCTGCAAAAAAAAAACAAAAAAAAAACCTTCTCTATTAGTACTGTGCTTTAACTTTGTGGTCTAATTTAGTCACTCAGACTCCTGCCACTATCTCAGCCGAGACTACTTCAAGACCGTGACGTGTACGGTAAGTCCAACCATCCCACATGATGATGTCCGATTGTAAACCTAAGCAAAGAAATCAATCAATCATAGGTTTACATCTACTTTTTATCTCCAGTCTCAGTTGTCCCTACTTCCGTTCATCACGGCTCCGTTACTCCGAATTCACTTGTTTTGATCGAAACCGAGTTAGGAGCGAGCGAACTGGCCCAATATCAGTCAATCGTTGCTGCAAGCCCTGACGGGTCCCTCTCAGACCAGCAGGGTGTCTGATTCAAATAGCATCGACTCCATGTCTTGATTATCACGCTGGAAACCGGCCTCCCTCGACAAGTTCGTGGTGCATCACCCTTACCTTTAGAGCGGAACACATTAACGTGTTCGTGTAGGCGTCGAGGTTCCAAATCTCCGCAGAGACCATGGTTGGGATGGTGATCATCCTCGGTTCATTTCTTGAGTGGAGATTGTCGTTCCCGAGCACCAGTGATCTCACTATTTTCACAACAAAAAAATTTAATAGTTTCACAAATATCTGGAAAAAATCATGCTTGTTCTAAAGGATATATCCTACAAGCGTACAAAATCTCAATGAAAAATACTTTACATTTTGAACTACACAAAAATGACAAATATACAGATCCGAGAATAGTGAACAAAATGTAGTTTCAAATTTTGAACTTTTGTCATTTTTGTGTAGCTCAAAAAGTGTTGTATTTTGCATCGATATTTTCACACTTGTAGAATATATCATTGAGAACATCCATAATAAATATATTTCTTTTAATTGTTTTCAATAATGTCAGATCACTGAAACTTGGGAGGCAAAATGATTTCCCCTCATTTCTTCTTCTATACTAGTACAATACGCGTTGGGGCATGATCTCTTTAGAAATTTCATTGTGTAAATAAAGTTATAACACACATGAATTATTAAGTTGACGACAAAATCCTGTTTCAAAAAAGAAGTTGCCGACAAAGTATGAGAGATTCAATTGTATTTGAGAGGCTAAACTTATATGACATGAAATGGTTGTGTATTTGACAACAATTCACCCCAAACATAGTACCTCTTTTGGTTAATAATATAATTTTTATTATGAATGAATAAGAGGTACGATGTGTTCAATTTTTTTTGGTTATATGGACAATTGGATGGATAAAATAGTAGGTGATCTGGATATATTGCATATCAAGATAGACAACTTAAATGACCCCATAGTGGGGTTTTTTTTAAAAGAAGTACATATTACACGTCGCCATATTACATAATATACTGTCTCCATTCAATTTTATAAGGCACACTACCTATCCAGATTCACTCCATTTTGGTATGTATGTGGCCAAACTTAAGTGGGTTGAAGAGAAAGGTTTCAGTGCTAAATGGTGCAAATGGGTGGATGATATTGTCAGAAATGGGACTCTGTGTGTGAAAACAAATAATACAAGGGGTAAGGATTTTTCCAGTCGTAGAGGGTGAGACAAGGGGATCCCTTCTCGCCCTTCCTCTTTAATATGGCTGCTGAAAAATTGGCCAAAATGATTAGACAAGCTCAGGACAGTGGGCTAATCACTGGTTTGGTGTCTCATTTGATTGCAAAAGTTGTTGCTATTCTGCAATACGATGATGATACTATCTTGCTAATCCAAGATGATATGAGTCAGGCCATACACTTGAAATTAATTCTTTACATGTTTGAAGCTATGTCAGGCTTGAAAATCAACTTCATGAAGAGTGAAGTCATGTTGATGTTGGAGGATGGAGTGAAAGATGTAGAGTATGCTGACATGTTTGGATGTCAGTTAGGCAGTTGGCCAATCAAGTATTTGAGGGTCCCTGTAAGTGGCTCCAGACTTCCTGTTTCTGATCTCGATCCTGTTTGTGACAAGGCTAAAGAAAAACTTGATGGATGGGTTGGCAACTCCTCTTCGATTGGTGGGAGATACATTCTCATCCAATCCTCTCTGAGTGACGTGCCCATTTATCTCATATCCATGTACTTACTACATGAGACAAACTTGGAAAATATGACGAAAATTATCAAAAAATTCTTTTGGGCTAATGCTGGAGAAAAAAAAATTGTCACATGGTGAAATGGCCAGTAATTTGCCGGCCAAAAGAGAAAGGATAGTTGGGGATCAAAAATTTGAAAATTCTAAGCACTTGCTTGTTGTGCAATTGGTGGTGGAAGTTGGAAATGAAGAAGGCCTATGGCAGAGCTTGGTGAAAGCAAAGTATAGAATCAATATGGGGCTCTCGAATATCAAACTCAGGCAAAATGATTCTCCTGTCCAAAAGGATCTTCTAAAAGTTAAAAAATCTATTTGTTGGGAAGGAAAATGGTGGTGATCGGTGGTAATGAGATAGTTTCTGGCACGATGCGTGGTTGGGTGGCTCCCCTCTTTTTGAGAGCCTACCTCAACTCTGCACAAGAACATGCATATGCCCGAGAAGTTCTTTGTTGCCAGTAGCTTTGGGCGAGGGAAAGGATATTCGCAAATGGAAGTTCACTAAGAGTGTAAAGTTTACTGTCAAATCTTTATACAACCAACTCTCGGGCAATGGGCCTAATAGATCTTTTAAACATCTTTGGAAAGCTAAAATTCCTCTGAAAATAAAAATATGGTTGTGGCTCGTCTGGCACAATGCTATTCCCACTAAAGATAACATGAAGAAAAGAAAATGGGTTGGTAATTGTACTTGTAGATTATGTGCTAGTGATGAAAATATAACTCATCTTTTCTTTGAATGCCCAGCTGCTATCTTTGTTTGGAGTGGTGTGAGTTCTGCTTTGGGTGCTTTAACTAGACCTGTTTGCTTCACCAATATTTCCGGTGGATAGCTAAGCTTTTACGTGTGGGGACTAATCTGCATGCATGTAGTGTGTGTTGCTGCTCTGTGCTGGGCAATTTGCAAAACTCGAAATCGTGCATATTTTGAAGGAAAGCTTATTTCATCTCCCGTAGAGCTGGTGTGTTACATGTGTGTTTTCCTGCATTACTGGACAGGTTTGCAAAAGGAAGAGGAGAAGAAGATGTTGTTAGATGGGGCGGATCGGCTGCAGCAGGTAGCTCCGGAGTCCCATGCTGCAATGTCAAGAGTTAGGGGCCTAAGTCCCAGGATTGAAGATGCAAACGCTGATGATGAAGATGTAGTGCTTGAGGAATGATGTTCCTGGTACTAAAAAAGAAGAATATTGTTTGGAAGAGGAAGTTGAAAGCCGTTGAGAAGCTAGGTGTCGTGACTGCTGGTGGTGACGTTTTGCTGTTGTTGCTTTTTGATCTAAGTGTTTGATCCAGAAAACTTGTAATATACTACCTCGTTTCAATGAATAAGGCGCACGCGCTGTCCAAAACTTGATCGAAGAATTTGAGCAAGAATATCTTGATTATATTCTACATAATTAGTATCGTTGGATTCGTATTGAAAAACACTTTCTAATGATGCTAATTTTATACCTATAATGTTTATATATTTGGAGTAATTATTGGTCAGAAACACGTAAAATGAGTGTGCCTTACTTATTACTCCCTCCGTTCCATATTAATTGACACATATATGTGGATATGGATGAATTTAACACTAAAATGTGTCTAGATGCATACATATTTACATATATTTGAGTCAATTAAATTGGAACGGAGGGAGTAGAATGGAGGGAGTACAAAGTTTCCTACCACGTGGTGTTGTGGGTGTGTAGGCAGCTGATACGTCTCAAACGTATCAATAATTTTTGATGTTCCATGCTTGTTTTATACCAATTGCTACATGTTTTGCATCTACTTTATATCACTTTTATACATTTTTTGGACTAACCTATTAACAAGATGCCGAAGTGCCAGTTCCTGTTTTCTGTTGTTTTTGTATTCCAGAAAAGCTAGTCTGGAAATATTCTCGGAATTGGACGAAACTACACGGGGGTCCTATTTTTTCAGAACACGCCTGACGGAGCGAAGGAGCAACAGAGGAGGGCCACCAGGTGGCCACACGCCACTAGGGCGCGGTTCCCCCCTCTGCCGCGCCCTAGGGTGGTGTGGGCCCTTCGGGGGTCTCCAGCCGCCGCCCTTTCGCCTACTTATTCCCCCAACGCGAAAATCCTAAGTGCCTGAGCAAATATCCAAGAAAAGGTCCAGAGACACCGCCGCCGTCAACCCTAGCTCGGGAGGGTTCAGAACCTCTTCCCGGCACCCTGCCGGAGAGGGGAATCATCACCGGAGGCTTCTACATCGCCATGCCTGCCTCCGGAATGATGCGTGAGTAGTTCATCCTTGGACTATGGATCCATAGCAGTAGCTAGATGGTTGTCTCTCCACTTTGTGCCATCATGTTTAGATCTTGTGAGCTGCCTGATGACGTGAAACACACGTTCTTTGGGAGACCCCAAGAGGAAGGTATGATGTAGTCAGCAGCAAGTTTTCCTCAGAAAGAAACCAAGGTTATCGAACCAGTAGGAGCAGCAACTCTTCAGAAGGTTGTCAACGGCGCCAGAAAAATAGCTGTCGAAGGGAGTCTGGACTGTTGAGGTGGAATCTGCACACAACACAATCAAACTACTTTGCCCAACGAAACAGTGAGGTTGTCAATCTCACTGGCTTGCTGAAAACAAAGGATTAAACGTATGGTGTGGAAAATGAGTATTAAATTGCAGAGAATGAAAAAGGAACAGTTTGCAGTTTGTGGTTGTTTAATCAGTTTAAAAGAATGGACCGGGGTCCACGTTCACTAGTGGTGTCTCTCCTTAAAAGATAACTAACATGTTGGGTGAACAAATTGCAGCTGGGCAATTGACGAATAGTGAGCGCGTGACAATGCATATACATGACATGTTGACTACTATGATATTTAATTGGGCATTACGACATAATACATAGACCGTTATCCAACAGCATCTATGACTAATAATCCACCGCCGGGTTGTCATCCGAGTCCCCGTTGGTATTAAGTTGCAAGCAACGGATAATTGCATTAAGTAAAGTGCGTAATGTAAACAAACACATATGCCCGTGGACATAGCATCGTTAGGTTATCCCTAGTGGCAACAGCACATCCACAACCTTAGAACTTTCTGTCACTGTCCCAGGTTAAACGGAGACATGAACCCACTATCTATCATAAATACTCTCTCTTGGAGTTACAAGCATCTACTTGGCCAAAGCATCTACGAGTAACGGAAAGCATGCAAGATCTTAAATAACATATAAGATAGATTGATAATCAACTTGATATAATATTCAATATTCATCGGATCCCAGCAAACACAACATGTAGCATTACAATAATATGATCTTGATCATGTAGGGCAGCTCACAAGATCTAAACATGATGGCACAAAGTGGAGAGACAACCATCTAGCTACTGCTATGTACCCGTAGTCCAAGGATGAACTACTCACGCATCACTCCGGAGGCAGGCATGGCGATGTAGAAGCCTCCGGTGACGATTCCCTTCTCCGGCAGGGTGCCGGGAAGAGGTTCTGAACCCTCCCGAGCTAGGGTTGACGACGGCGGCGTCCCTGGATCTTTTCGTGGATATTTGCTTAGGTACTTAGGGTTTTCGCGTCGGGTGGAATAAGTAGGCGAAAGGGCGGCGGCTGCGGACCATCGAGGGGCCCACACCACCCTAGGGCGCGGCAGAAGGGGGGGCCGTGCCCTAGGTGCGTGTGGCCTCCTGGTGGCCCTCCTCTGCGGCTCCTTCGCTCCGTCAGGCGTGTTCTGGAAAAATAGGCACCCCCGTGTAGTTTCGTCCAATTCCGAGAATATTTCCAGACTAGCTTTTCTGGAATATAAAAACAGCAGAAAACAGGAACTGGCACTTCGGCATCTTGTTAATAGGTTAGTCCCAAAAAATGTATAAAAGTGATATAAATTAGATGCAAAACATGTAGCAATTAGTATAAAACAAGCATGGAACATCAAAAATTATAGATACGTTTGAGACGTATCACTGCCTACATGATCAAGATCATATTATTGTAATGCTACATGTTGTGTTTGCTGGGATCCGATGAATATTGAATACTATGTCAAGTTGATTATCAATTATATTATATGTTATTTAAATCTTGCATGCTTTCCGTTACTCGTAGATGCTTTGGCCAAGTAGATGCTTGTAACTCCAAGAGAGAGTATTTATGCTAGATAGTGGGTTCATGCCTCCGTTTAACCTGGGACAGTGACAGAAAGTTCTAAGGTTGTGGATGTGCTGTTGCCACTAGGGATAACCTAACGATGCTATGTCCACGGGCATATGTGTTTGTTTACATTACGCACTTTACTTAATGCAATTATCCGTTGCTTGCAACTTAATACCAACGGGGGACTCGGATGACAACCCGGCGGTGGATTATTAGTCATAGATGCTGTTGGATAACGGTCTATGTATTTGTCGTAATGCCCAATTAAATATCATAGTAGTCAACATGTCATGTATATGCATTGTCATGCGCTCACTATTGTCAATTGCCCAGCTGTAATTTGTTCACCCAACATGTTAGTTATCTTTTATGGAGAGACACCACTAGTGAACTGTGGACCCCGGTCCATTCTTTTACACTGATTAAACAACCACAAACTGCAAACTGTTCCTTTTTCATTCTCTGCAATTTAATACTCATTTTCCACACCATACGTTTAATCCTTTGTTTTCAGCAAGCCAGTGAGATTGACAACCTCACTGTTTCGTTGGGGCAAAGTAGTTTGATTGTGTTGTGTGCAGATTCCACGTTGGTGATCGTGTTGCGCTGCGGCACCAACAACCTTCTGAAGAGTTGCTGCTCCTACTGGTTCGATAACCTTGGTTTCTTTCTGAGGGAAAACTTGCTGCTGACTGCATCATACCTTCCTCTTGGGGTCTCCCAACGACGTGTGTTTCACGTCATCAAGCTTTTTCTGGCGCCGTTGCCGGGGAGACAGCAGTCTTCTGCAAGGGGAGTTTCACGCTTCCAATCTCTTTACTTTGTTTTTGTCTTGCTTAGTTTATTTTATTTTATCTTGTTTGCTTTCAATTATCAAAAACACAAAAAAATTAGTTACTTGCATCTAGTTTACTTTCAAGTTATTTTCTGTCTGTTTTTAATTCTGCTAAAATGAGTACTCCTGAGAACACTAAGTTGTGTGATTTCACTAGCACGAACAACAATGATTTCATATGCACACCTATTGCTCCACCTGCTGCTTCAGCAGAATTTTATGAAATTAAACCTGCACTTTTAAATCTTGTTATGAAAGAGCAATTTTCTGGTGTTAGTACTGATGATGCTGCTGTTCACCTTAATAACTTTGTTGAACTTTGTGAAATGCAAAAGCTCAAGGAAGTAGATGGTGATATTATTAAACTGAAACTTTTTCCTTTCTCCTTGAGAGGACGTGCTAAAGAATGGTTGCTATCTTTGCCTAGAAATAGTATTGATTCATGGACTAAATGCAAAGATGCTTTTATTGGAAAATATTATCCTCCTGCTAAGATTATTTCTTTGAGAAGTAGCATAATGAATTTTAAGCAATTTGATAATGAACATGTTGCTCAAGCATGGGAGAGAATGAAATCATTGGTTAAAAATTGTCCCACTCATGGACTGACTACTTGGATGATCATCCAAACCTTCTATGCAGGATTAAATTTTTCTTCAAGGAATTTATTGGATTCGGCCGCTGGAGGTACCTTTATGTCCATCACTTTGGGTGCTGCAACAAAGCTTCTTGATGATATGATGATTAATTATTCTGAGTGGCACACCGAGAGAGCTCCAACAGGTAAGAAGGTAAATTCTGTTGAGGAAACCTCTCCTTGAGTGCCAAAATTGATACTATTATGTCTATGCTTGCAAATGGTCAAACACATGTTGATCCAAATAATGTTCCTTTAGCTTCTTTGGTTGCTCAAGAAGAGCATGTTGATGTGAACTTCATTAAAAATAATAACTTCAACAACAATGCTTATAGGAATAATTTTGGTAATAGCAATTATAGGCCCTATCCTTCTAATAGTGGCAATGGTTATGGAAATTCCTATAGTAACTCCTATAACAATAATAAGAGTGTACCCTCGATCTTGAAGTTATGCTTAAGGATTTTATTAGTACACAAACTGCTTTCAATAAAACTGTTGAGGAGAAATTTGGGAAAATTGATGTGCTTTCCTCTAAAGTTGATAGTCTTGCTCTTGATGTTGACTTGTTGAAACTAAAGAACATGCCTCATGATGTTAAAGAGAGCAAAACTCTCAATGCTATACAAGTTAAAATTGATAACAATGTGAGGATGTTAGCTGAATTGCATGCTAGATGGGAAAGAGAGGATGAAATTGCTAGAAAGAATAATATTGCTAGAGTTTATACTATTACTACTTCTGAAAATGCTTCAAACTCAAGTGTTAACAAACCTCCTACCATTAATGGCAAGATATTGGTGTTGGTAATGTTTCCACTTCTATTGCAAAATGTCCTAAATTGCCTGATAACTCTGAAACTGTCCTTGATAAAGATGCTGAAATTTCTAGCAATAAGGAAGATAATAACTCCATTACTTTTGATAATAATGACTTTGATTTTGATGGTTGCAATATTTCTGAAGTAATTAAGTTCTTGCAAAAGCTAGCTAGAAGTCCTAATGCTAGTGCTATAAACATGGCTTTTACTAAACATATTACTAATGCTCTCATGCAAGTTAGGGAAGAGAAATTAAAACATGAAGCTTCTATCCCTAGGAAGTTAGAAGATGGTTGGGAGCCCATCATTAAATGAAATTGAATGACTTTGATTGCAATGCTTTGTGTGACCTTGGTGCTAGTATTTCTGTTATGCCTAAAAGATTATATGATATGCTTGATTTAGCACCTTTGGAAAATTGTTACTTGGATGTTCACCTTGTTGATTCTACATTAAAAAACCTTTGGGAAGAATTGATGATGTTCTTATCATGGTTAACAACAATTATGTCCCCGTTGATTTTATTGTCTTGGATATTGATGCAATCCATCATGCCCTATTGTGCTGGGAAGACCTTTTCTTAGACTGTAGGTGCTATTATTGATATGAAAGAAGGGAATATAAAATATCAATTTCCTCTCAAGAAAGGTATGGAACACTTTCCTAGGAAGAAGATTAAGCCACCTTATGATTCTATTGTTCGAACAAATTACAATGTTGATGCTTCTTCACTTGGTAATACTTGATGCATGCTTTGTGCCTAGCTAAAAGGCGTTAAAGAAAAGCGCTTATGGGAGGCAACCCATTATTTTTTCTGCAATTTTTCTTTTATTGAGTCAAGGATGTTTACTTCTGTAGCAACTCCTTTGTATCTTTATTTTCTCGCATTGTTGTGCCAAGAGTAGCCTCTAATGTTAAGATGATGCTTAATTTTGATTGCTGCGCAGAAACAGATTTTTGCTGTTCACTGTACGAAATTCCTAAAATCACCAGATTGTTAATTAAATCTGAAATTTTTGTGCGTAATCTTTATGAATGTCTGAACTTTCATTAGTTCAGAGTTTTCGATCTGAGCGTCGTAAGTGCCTCGAAAAAATTCGTCTTTGCGGACTGTTCTGTTTTAGACAGATTATGCCTTTTTATTTTGCATTCTCTCTTTTACTAGTGTTGAGTGAAATTCTTTTTTGGGTGGAAGAGCTTCACATAACATCAGTGGCTGTAGCTAATGTTTAAAGTAACAAATCATATTGCGTCTTTATAGAACATGTGTTTTTGATTATGCACTAACCCTCTAATGAGATCTACTTTGAGTTTGGTGTGACGGAAGTTTTCAAGGGTCAAGAGAGAAGGATGATATAATAGGATCAAGAAGAGTGAAGAGCTTAAGCTTGGGGAGGCTCCCATGGATCTCCCCAGCATATTTCAAGAAGACTCAAGCGTCTAAGCTTGGGGATGCCCAAGGCATCCCCTTCTTCATCGTCAAAATTATCAGGTCATCTCTAGTGAAACTATATTTTAATTCTTTCACATCATATGTGCTTTTCTTGGAGCGTCTGTGTGCTTTTATTTTCAGTATTGCACTTTTATTTTCAATAAAGCTTGACTGGACCCTAGCATTCTTGATTGGGAGAGAGACACGCTCCGCTTTTTCATGAGAATACTCCTATTCTTCACTTATATTTGTTGAGTATTCATATCTAGCGCTGTTCAGCTTTTAGCTCTTGTTTTCATGTATCTCTTGTCAGAGCTATTAGCTTTCTTTTGTAGAAAGTACTCTCTTGCTTCACTTATATTTGTTTGGAGAGTTGATGAAATAAATTGATTGGTGTTTGGTTGGTTCAGAAAATGTTGCATGTGGTAATTGGTATAAGGAAAAACTTGCTTAATCTTGTAGATCACTAATGGATAACTTGATGCTTGTCAATTGTTTTGAGTTAACAAGTAGATCATGATTAAATTGTGCATCACATGAGTTAAGCCTATTAGTGAAGAACTACCGTAAAGCTTGTTGAAAATTTGGTTTGCATCGGTGGTATCTCTAAGGTCTAGATATTTTCTAATAACAGGGTTTGGTTAACAAGGAAGACGGTATGAAGTCTTATAACGTTTGCAATATGTTTGTCATATAAAACTTGGTGTACGGGTTGATATTCTTGTTTGCTTACATAACCTTGCTAGCCTAAACTCTGTACTGAGAGGGAATGCTTCTCGTGCATCCAAATCCTTGAGCCAAAATCCATGCCATTTGTGTCCACCATAACTACCTATATGTGGTATTTCCTTGCCACTCCAAGTAAATTTTTCATGTGCTACCTTTAAATTATTCAAAATGTTATTATTCCCTTTTTGTGTCAATGTTTACTAGCTCATGAGGAATTAGTGTGGTTATTCTTTATTCTATTTGTGATGGACTTTTACACCTGGACTAGTGGCATATACATCCGCTTATCCAATAACTTGCAAAAAGAGCTGGCAACGGGGTGCCCAGTCCCAATTAATTACAACTTTAACCAATTAATTCTCTTCACACTTTTGCCCTGATTCATCAGTAAGCAATGACAAACAGTGAAATACCTGAATGTGTGTAAACCAAAGAGAAAGAGGGATGATCTGCCTTGCTGGTAGAAATAACGTCCTTCATGGGAGCCGCTCTTAAAAGTCCGTTCGACAGGTAGAATACTGTTCTCACCCGCTACCATTCGTTGACAATTAACAAACACCTCTCAAAAATAGATACTCCTCCATGGTATGTGATTGATGGAAGGCACCCGAGGATTCGGTTAGCCATGGCTTGTGTTAGCAAGGTTGGGAGGAGTATCAAATATTTTATGCAATCTCTATATGCTTTCAAAAACCTAAAAGCTCTAGCACATGATTTAATCCCTGCTTCCCTCT